>JAWNZC010000010.1:262500-862500 GCA_035771165.1 Paragorgia papillata | reverse complement strand
TTAACGGGGTCGAACGCCGTTCGAAACTATTACCGCTACAAGTTTCAACTCACTGAAAGTAGACAACATGAGATGAACTGTCAAAAGTAAGTTTATTTTAATAATTTACAGAACTATAAGTTGAAATACGGCAACATTTTCCAAGATTATATGACAAATAATACAACAATAGCAACTGTAAACCTAGTGTGAGGTTGGGCCACCTGTGAACCGGTTCGAGCCGGAAATCCCAGCTACGAGCTACCCTTGGTTCCAGTGCGTTGATGTGATTTCCCCAGATTGGTTTAACAATTACCCAGTCACAAGCGAGGTTCAAATTCTGAACCCCCATTGAGGCATGGAAGTGGGATTCTCAACCGATTCGACAAGAGGCTCTTCCTTTCTACCTCGCCTCTCCAGTCTCTTCAGTCTTTGGAACCAGGATAGCCTAGTTCCGGATTTTCCTGAAAATTAAATATTTAGCAGGGCATCTCGAACCCACACAAAGTTTTTTACAATGAGAAATGTGACAGCAGCAAATAAATAAGATTATTAAAGTTATTAAGTACTTTATTCCCACACTCAAAACCCCTCCTTGCACCCTTGGCCCACTCATTGCTTTAACATCTTTTTTATTATTTTAGAGTAATGATTGAAGATGTTACCATTTGGGAGGTCCATTATGAGTTCTCTTTTCTTTCATGTTGATAAATATTGTGGTGTTGTATTTGTTCAAAATACAAATTCTTAGTGAAGGAACATGGTTGTCTATGTAACTTGTCAACTCAGTCGTCAGAAAACTTTGTGCATGTGCTCGCTTGAAAGTCATACATGCATGTATGAGGCGCTTGATTCCTCCAATGACCTGGAATATTTCTGTCCCATTCAACCCACAGTACTCTTGCGTTTCGCGTCGTCTTGGATGCCAGATGACTCTAGTACACAATTACATTTAGGTCATCGCCAGTCGACCGATTGCATGTTGTACGTCAGGGCATTTGAATGTTAGCATGTGGTAAAAGAGTCAGCTAGAGCACTGTACAGATTTTTCAAAACACATTTGACAAAGTCATGTATGATGAATTTGGACACACAATACACTGAAAACAGTCGTTATGCAAATAAAGACTTAATTAATTAATTAATAAATAGTTAATTAATAATTATTATTTTCAACATAAGTTTTTAGAACGCAAGATATTGTAGTGAATATCACGTGAGTTAGCATGATTTTATTATCAAATGTGTGTAAGTAAAACACGTAAGCAAGTTTGTGCAATTTTGGCCTATTATGTTTGCAGCAGATTTGCACCATGGTGAAAATCTAATGCAAATTTAACTACGTATTTGCAAGTGTAATTTACATACGCAAATGTATATGCAAATTTGCTGCAAAATCGAAATATGCAAAGTTGACTAACACGTGCAAAGTTGTGCAAATTTGGTTTGTTTAACGTTAAAATTTGCAGCAGATTTACACTATAGTGAAAATCTATGCAAATTTAACCAAGTATTTGCATGCAAAATTTACATATGCAAAATGTATATGCAAATTTGTTGCAAAACCAAAAGATGCAAAGTTTAAAAAAACGTGTGCAAAGTTGTGCAAATTTGTTTTGTCATATTTGCACTTATTTGTAAATATATTGCAAATTTGGTATTAAATTTGGTATGAAATTTGTTAAAAATTATAAATTATGCGCAAAGGTGAAGCAAATTTAATAAATTGCAAAGTTGAAAATGGAACCCAGCAAAGTTATGCAAATTTTGCTTATTAAATTTGCAATAAATTTGCAAGAACGCAAATTTATTGCAAATCTATTATTTCGTCCCGTGTTATTTACTTGCGAATTGATTATAAACAGTAGTACTGTAAATTTGTACTTGTATAGTAGTCCCTCAAATATATTGACAATTAATAGTGACAAATAAATTGTTCTACAATCTTAGACAAAAATATTGTATCAGTGTTGTAACGTCCTTTCCCCAAAAATAGATGTTGGCGAAAAGTTTAAAATAACAATATTGAATCGGAGGGCAGGGGGTTGACTGTTACAACTACTTTTGTCCAAGTCTGTCTAAGACCCAATTTCACTAATTTTCATCATATAACTATTTCGTCTAGTACGGCAGTGACGAACCAAGAAAGTGATGTTTTCTAGTAACTTTTTACATTTTTTTCGTGAAAAGTGCGGAAATGCGAAGTATTCTAATACTCGGCCCATCACTCGTTCCAGGCTCCTTTACGGGAGTATACACCATCTCCGAGAGTCCTATGGCTGTGTAGACAGCATATTCGTTCGGAAGTTAATTTAATACAGGAAAATCCTAATCATTTGGGGACAAGGAAATAACCCTTTTTTTAATAGTTATAGCGGATAAAGTTGCCTTAGAAATAGGCATTTCATATTCTTGCTTTAAACACTGCAATATGTGGTCACATTCCTCACTAGACGATTGATATAATAATAATAACTAGAAATACATGAATGCAATAACCCCTCACCCGCTTTTACATGCTTTTTTAAAACACCCACCCACCCCCTGATTAAAATAAGCACTCCTAATATACAGCCAATACAAAAACAAACAGATATAAAAACAAATGATATTAAATCCTTGGGATATTAAATTATACAATTTATGGATAGGTCGATAGGACTACAAAACTGATTTAAATCATTTAATGAAAGTTGAACATATCAAAGCAAAATTTAGATTTCATTATTAAATTCTGGTTGTAAAAAATATTTTGTTTTTAGGAGGTTTCAAAAGGGATTAATTTTAGCAAGCCTTTAAATGGCTTCTCTATGCATGTACATTTTGCAAAGGTAGAATTAAAAGTAATTAACAGCTCAAAAATTACATTTATAATAGAGTCTGAGATAAAAAGAATTCAGTAGAATCGGATTCCAGAAAGAAGAATTCAAAAGACAACGTTTCAGTCGAAACACTGCCAAGAAAACCGACAAAGCCCATGAGTATTTTTAATAATAAAAAGTGCATGCACGTCCTTCACGGTTAATATAAGCCTTAAAGGTAGTGTTTTAAGTTAGCTTTAGTTATGCAGACTTATGGTTTGGACGAGCAAAGGGAAAGCACGAAAACGTGAAGCTGAATATTGTTTAGGTTAAGCGAAAACTTGAAAACAACAAGAATCCTACCGTTAACCACTTTAAAATGATTTGACCATGGACTCACGGAGTGACTACAAGCCAGGGCTACGAACACTGCAGATCGAGTTTTTGTTTACCATATGGCGTTTGGTTTCTTCAAGTTCTCTGGTTTCTCTTCAAGATATATTAAACGGGTTGTTTGTATCCTTTTCTTCGTGCTCCATTTCATTTCGTTTCATTTAAATAAACGAAAGCAAAACACTATTTGTTTGAGAGTTTATAGCTTTCTTCGTCGCTAGTCACCAGTATTCAACTATTCTTACCGCGTGACACCGTGCCATACATATATATATATATATATATATATATATATATATATAAACTATTTCCCAGATTTCGTCTCCCTCGCTTTTTCTCCACGCGTGTAAAGTGGACTACACGCATGTCGAGATTAGCACCCTCACTGGCCTCCGGGCCTTCGGCCCTACGCCCGGGCTCGGGGATAATAGCGAGGTTCAGATCACACTTCCACTACCGCTACCGCTACCGTAAATATCATTAAGCATGTCAAATATTGTTTTTACGTTCAGTAATGGTCGCAGGTCTCAAACCTAGTGCAAAAAGAAAGCGTTTTACGATACCAGGATTAAAACCAACTACGACTACAGAACGAAAAAACGAACATTACATCAGCTTAACCACATTTACGGTAGCAGTAGCGGTAGTGGAAGTGTGATCTGAACCTCGCTATTAATAATAATAATACTACTAATAATAATAATACTACTACTACTACTACTACTACTACTACTACTACTACTACTACTACTACTACTACTACCACCACCACCACCACCACCACCACCACCACCACCACCACCACCACCACCACCACAACACCACCACCACCACCACCACCACCACCACCACCACCACCACCACCACCACCACCACCACCACCACCACCACCACCACCCACCACCACCACCACCACCACCACCACCACCACCACCACCACCACCACCACCACCACCACCACCACCACCACCACCACCACCACCACCACCACCACCACCACCACCACCACCACCACCACCACCACCACCACCACCACCACCACCACCACCACCACCACCACCACCACCACCACCACCACCACCACTACTACCACTACTACTACTACTAATAATAATAATAATAATAATAATAATAATAATAATAATAATAATAATAATAATAATAATAGTTGGTTTTATTACGTTTTATCACGAGAGGGAATCCTCATTCTATCGACGAAAATATCTCTACGACTACAGCGATGAATGTGTTTCGAGCAGTTGCGGTTTGAATTAAGAGAAAGATAAATTTATCACCTCTGTTAAAGCCGTGGTGGCCGCCGTGGTGGCCCTTTATAGTATTTTACTGTGCTTAACGCCAGACGATTTTACTCGTCAAGGGAAAAGGTGTGGCGGTGAAAGGGTTAAAAACTATCTCACTAACCGTTTCACCGCCGTGGTGGCCCTTTAGTATTTTACTCTGGCTAATGCCAGATGATTTTACTCGTCAAGGGAAAAGGTGTGGCGGTGAAAGGGTTAAAAACTATCTCACTAACCGTTTCACCGCCGTGGTGGCCCTTTAGTATTTTACTCTGGCTGACGCCAGACGATTTTACTCGTGAAGGGAAAAGGTGTGGCAGTGAAATGGTTAAAAACTATCTCATTAACCGTTTCACCGAGAGGTGGCCCTTTAGTATTTTACTCTGGCTAATGCCAGATGATTTTACTCGTCAAGGGAAAAGGTGTGGCGGTGAAAGGGTTAAAAACTATCTCACTAACCGTTTCACCGCCGTGGTGGGCCCTTTAGTATTTTACTCTGGCTAACGCCAGACGATTTTACTCGTGAAGGGAAAAGGTGTGGCAGTGAAATGGTTAAAAACTATCTCATTAACCGTTTCACCGAGAGGTGGCCCTTTAGTATTTTACTCTGGCTAATGCCAGACGATTTTACTCGTCAAGGGAAAAGGTGTGGCAGTGAATGGGTTAAAAACCATCTCATTAACCGTTTCACCGCAGTGGTGGCCCTTTAGTATTTTGCTCTGGCTAACGCCAGACGATTTTACTCGTCAAGGGAAAAGGTGTGGCAGTGAAAGGGTTAAAAACTATCTCATTAACCGTTTCACCGCCGTGGTGGCCTTTAGTATTTTACTCTGGCTAACGCCAGACGATTTTACTCGTCAAGGTAAAAGGTGTGGCAGTGAAAGGCTTAAAAACTATCTCACTAACCGTTTCACCCCCGTGGTGGCCCTTTAATATTTTACTCTGGCTAACGTGAAACGATTTTACTCGTCAAGGGAAAAGGTGTGGCAGTGAAAGGGTTAAAAGCTATCTCACTAACCGTTTCACTGCCGTGGTGGCCCTTTAATATTTTACTCTGGCTAACGGCGAACGACTTTACTCGTCAAGGGAAAAGGTGTGGCAGTGAAAGGGTTAAAAACTATCTCACTAACCGTTTCACTGCCGTGGTGGCCCTTTAATATTTTACTCTGGCTAACGTGAAACGATTTTACTCGTCAAGGGAAAAGTTGTGGCAGTGAAAGGGTTAAAAGCTATCTCACTAACCGTTTCACTGCCGTGGTGGCCCTTTAATATTTTACTCTGGCTAACGGCGAACGACTTTACTCGTCAAGGGAAAAGGTGTGGCAGTGAAAGGGTTAAAAACTATCTCACTAACCGTTTCACTGCCGTGGTGGCCCTTTAGTGTTTTACTCTGGCTAACGTCAGACGATTTCACTCGTCGAGGGAAAAGGTGTGCCAGTGAAAGGGTTAAAAACTATCTCACTAACCGTTTCACCGGCGTGGTGGCCCTTTAGTATTTTACTCTGGCTAAAGTCAGATGATTTTACTCGTCAAGGGAAAAGGTGTGGCAGTGAAAGGGTTAAAAACTATCTCACTAACTGTTTCACCGCCGTAGTGGCCCTTTAGTATTTTACTCTGGCTAACGCGAAACGATTTTACTTGTCAATGGAAAAAGTGTGGCAGTGAAAGGGTTAAAAACTATCTCATTTAGCGTTTCACCGCCGTGGTGGCCCTTTATAGTATTTTACTGTGCTTAACGCCAGACGATTTTACTCGTGAAGGGAAAAGGTGTGGCAGTGAAATGGTTAAAAACTATCTCATTAACCGTTTCACCAAGAGGTGGCCCTTTAGTATTTTACTCTGGCTAATGCCAGATGATTTTACTCGTCAAGGGAAAAGGTGTGGCGGTGAAAGGGTTAAAAACTATCTCACTAACCGTTTCACCGCAGTGGTGGCCCTTTAGTATTTTACTCTGGCTAACGCCAGACGATTTTACTCGTGAAGGGAAAAGGTGTGGCAGTGAAATGGTTAAAAACTATCTCATTAACCGTTTCACCGAGAGGTGGCCCTTTAGTATTTTACTCTGGCTAATGCCAGATGATTTTACTCGTCAAGGGAAAAGGTGTGGCGGTGTGAAAGGGTTAAAAACTATCTCACTAACCGTTTCACCGCCCGTGGTGGCCCTTTAGTATTTTACTCTGGCTAACGCCAGACGATTTTACTCGTGAAGGGAAAAGGTGTGGCAGTGAAATGGTTAAAAACTATCTCATTAACCGTTTCACCGAGAGGTGGCCCTTTAGTATTTTACTCTGGCTAAAGTCAGATGATTTTTCTCGTCAAGGGAAAAGGTGTGGCAGTGAAAGGGTTAAAAACTATCTCACTAACCGTTTCACCGCCTTGGTGGCCCTTTAGTATTTTACTCTGGCTAACGCCAGACGATTTTACTCGTCAAGGGAAAAGGTGTGGCAGTGAAAGGGTTAAAAGCTATCTCATTAAACCGTTTCACCGCCATGGTGGCCCTTTAATATTTTACTCTGGCTAAAGTCAGATGATTTTTCTCGTCAAGGGAAAAGGTGTGGCAGTGAAAGCGTTAAAAACTATCTCACTAACCGTTTCACTGCCGTGGTGGCCCTTTAGTATTTTACTCTGGCTAACGCCAGACGATTTTACTCGTGAAGGGAAAAGGTGTGGCAGTGAAATGGTTAAAAACTATCTCATTAACCGTTTCACCGAGAGGTGGCCCTTTAGTATTTTACTCTGGCTAATGCCAGATGATTTTACTCGTCAAGGGAAAAGGTGTGGCGGTGAAAGGGTTAAAAACTATCTCACTAACCGTTTCACCGCTGTGGTGGCCCTTTAGTATTTTACTCTGGCTAACGCCAGACGATTTTACTCGTGAAGGGAAAAGGTGTGGCAGTGAAATGGTTAAAAACTATCTCATTAACCGTTTCACCGAGAGGTGGCCCTTTAGTATTTTACTCTGGCTAAAGTCAGATGATTTTTCTCGTCAAGGGAAAAGGTGTGGCAGTGAAAGGGTTAAAAACTATCTCACTAACCGTTTCAACCGCCTTGGTGGCCCTTTAGTATTTTACTCTGGCTAACGCCAGACGATTTTACTCGTCAAGGGAAAAGGTGTGGCAGTGAAAGGGTTAAAAGCTATCTCATTAACCGTTTCAACCGCCGTGGTGGCCCTTTAATATTTTACTCTGGCTAAAGTCAGATGATTTTTCTCGTCAAGGGAAAAGGTGTGGCAGTGAAAGGGTTAAAAAACTATCTCACTAACCGTATTCACTGCCGTGGTGGCCCTTTAGTGTTTTACTCTGGCTAACATCAGACGATTTTACTCGTCGAGGGAAAAGGTGTGGCAGTGAAAGGGTTAAAAACTATATCACTAACCGTTTCACCGCCGTGGTGGCCCTTTAGTATTTTACTCTGGCTGACGCCAGACGATTTTACTCGTGAAGGGAAAAGGTGTGGCAGTGAAATGGTTAAAAACTATCTCATTAACCGTTTCACCGAGAGGTGGCCCTTTAGTATTTTACTCTGGCTAATGCCAGATGATTTTACTCGTCAAGGGAAAAGGTGTGGCGGTGAAAGGGTTAAAAACTATCTCACTAACCGTTTCACCGCCGTGGTGGCCCTTTAGTATTTTACTCTGGCTAACGCCAGATGATTTTACTCGTGAAGGGAAAAGGTGTGGCAGTGAAATGGTTAAAAACTATCTCATTAACCGTTTCACCGACAGGTGGCCCTTTAGTATTTTACTCTGGCTAAAGTCAGATGATTTTTCTCGTCAAGGGAAAAGGTGTGGCAGTGAAAGGGTTAAAAACTATCTCACTAACCGTTTCACCGCCTTGGTGGCCCTTTAGTATTTTAACTCTGGCTAACGCCAGACGATTTTAACTCATCAAGGGAAAAGGTGTGGCAGTGAAAGGGTTAAAAGCTATCTCATTAACCGTTTCACCGCCGTGGTGGCCCTTTAATATTTTACTCTGGCTAAAGTCAGATGATTTTTCTCGTCAAGGGAAAAGGTGTGGCAGTGAAAGCGTTAAAAACTATCTCACTAACCGTTTCACTGCCGTGGTGGCCCTTTAGTGTTTTACTCTGGCTAACATCAGACGATTTTACTCGTCGAGGGAAAAGGTGTTGGCAGTGAAAGGGTTAAAAACTATCTCACTAATCGTTTCACCGCCGTGGTGGCCCTTTAGTATTTTACTCTGGCTAACGCCAGACGATTTTACTCGTGAAGGGAAAAGGTGTGGCAGTGAAATGGTTAAAAACTATCTCATTAACCGTTTCACCGAGAGGTGGCCCTTTAGTATTTTACTCTGGCTAATGCCAGATGATTTTACTCGTCAAGGGAAAAGGTGTGGCGGTGAAAGGGTTAAAAACTATCTCACTAACCGTTTCACCGCCGTGGTGGCCCTTTAGTATTTTACTCTGGCTAACGCCAGACGATTTTACTCGTGAAGGGAAAAGGTGTGGCAGTGAAATGGTTAAAAACTATCTCATTAACCGTTTCACCGAGTGGTGGCCCTTTAGTATTTTACTCTGGCTAAAGTCAGATGATTTTTCTCGTCAAGGGAAAAGGTGTGGCAGTGAAAGGGTTAAAAACTATCTCACTAACCGTTTCACCGCCTTGGTGGCCCTTTAGTATTTTACTCTGGCTAACGCCAGACGATTTTACTCGTCAAGGGAAAAGGTGTGGCAGTGAAAGGGTTAAAAGCTATCTCATTAACCGTTTCAACCGCCGTGGTGGCCCTTTAATATTTTACTCTGGCTAAAGTCAGATGATTTTTCTCGTCAAGGGAAAAGGTGTGGCAGTGAAAGGGTTAAAAACTATCTCACTAACCGTTTCACTGCCGTGGTGGCCCTTTAGTGTTTTACTCTGGCTAACATCAGACGATTTTACTCGTCGAGGGAAAAGGTGTGGCAGTGAAAGGGTTAAAAACTATCTCACTAACCGTTTCACCGCCGTGGTGGCCCTTTAGTATTTTACTCTGGCTCACGCCAGACGATTTTACTCGTGAAGGGAAAAGGTGTGGCAGTGAAATGGTTAAAAACTATCTCATTAACCGTTTCACCGAGAGGTGGCCCTTTAATATTTTACTCTGGCTAATGCCAGATGATTTTACTCGTCAAGGGAAAAGGTGTGGCGGTGAAAGGGTTAAAAACTATCTCACTAACCGTTTCACCGCCGTGGTGGCCCTTTAGTATTTTACTCTGGCTAACGCCAGACGATTTTACTCGTGAAGGGAAAAGGTGTGGCAGTGAAATGGTTAAAAACTATCTCATTAACCGTTTCACCGAGAGGTGGCCCGTTAGTATTTTACTCTGGCTAAAGTCAGATGATTTTTCTCGTCAAGGGAAAAGGTGTGGCAGTGAAAGGGTTAAAAACTATCTCACTAACCGTTTCACCGCCTTGGTGGCCCTTTAGTATTTTACTCTGGCTAACGCCAGACGATTTTACTCGTCAAGGGAAAAGGTGTGGCAGTGAAATGGTTAAAAACTATCTCATTAACCGTTTCACCGAGAGGTGGCCCTTTAGTATTTTACTCTGGCTAATGCCAGACGATTTTACTCGTCAAGGGAAAAGGTGTGGCAGTGAATGGGTTAAAAACCATCTCATTAACCGTTTCACCGCAGTGGTGGCCCTTTAGTATTTTGCTCTGGCTAACGCCAGACGATTTTACTCGTCAAGGGAAAAGGTGTGGCAGTGAAAGGGTTTAAAAACTATCTCATTAACCGTTTCAACCGCCGTGGTGGCCTTTAGTATTTTACTCTGGCTAACGCCAGACGATTTTACTCGTCAAGGTAAAAGGTGTGGCAGTGAAAGGCTTAAAAACTATCTCACTAACCGTTTCACCCCCGTGGTGGCCCTTTAATATTTTACTCTGGCTAACGTGAAACGATTTTACTCGTCAAGGGAAAAGGTGTGGCAGTGAAAGGGTTAAAAGCTATCTCACTAACCGTTTCACTGCCGTGGTGGCCCTTTAATATTTTACTCTGGCTAACGGCGAACGATTTTACTCGTCAAGGGAAAAGGTGTGGCAGTGAAAAGGTTAAAAACTATCTCACTAACCGTTTCACTGCCGTGGTGGCCCTTTAGTATTTTACTCTGGCTAAAGTCAGATGATTTTTCTCGTCAAGGGAAAAGGTGTGGCAGTGAAAGGGTTAAAAACTATCTCACTAACCGTTTCACTGCCGTGGTGGCCCTTTAGTGTTTTACTCTGGCTAACATCAGACGATTTTACTCGTCGAGGGAAAAGGTGTGGCAGTGAAAGGGTTAAAAACTATCTCACTAACCATTTCACCGGCGTGGTGGCCCTTTAGTATTTTACTCTGGCTAAAGTCAGATGATTTTTCTCGTCAAGGGAAAAGGTGTGGCAGTGAAAGGGTTAAAAACTATCTCACTAACCGTTTCACCGCCTTGGTGGCCCTTTAGTATTTTACTCTGGCTAAAGTCAGATGATTTTTCTCGTCAAGGGAAAAGGTGTGGCAGTGAAAGGGTTAAAAACTATCTCACTAACCGTTTCACCGCCGTGGTGGCCCTTTAGTATTTTACTCTGGCTAACGTTAGGCGATTTTACTCGTCGAGGGAAAAGGTGTGGCAGTGAAAGGGTTAAAAGCTATCTCACTAACCGTTTCACTGCCGTGGTGGCCCTTTAATATTTTACTCTGGCTAACGTCAGACGATTTCACTCGTCGAGGGAAAAGGTGTGCCAGTGAAAGGGTTAAAAACTATCTCACTAACCGTTTCACCGGCGTGGTGGCCCTTTAGTATTTTACTCTGGCTAAAGTCAGATGATTTTACTCGTCAAGGGAAAAGGTGTGGCAGTGAAAGGGTTAAAAACTATCTCACTAACTGTTTCACCGCCGTAGTGGCCCTTTAGTATTTTACTCTGGCTAACGCGAAACGATTTTACTTGTCAATGGAAAAAGTGTGGCAGTGAAAGGGTTAAAAACTATCTCATTTAGCGTTTCACCGCCGTGGTGGCCCTTTATAGTATTTTACTGTGCTTAACGCCAGACGATTTTACTCGTCAAGGGAAAAGGTGTGGCGGTGAAAGGGTTAAAAACTATCTCACTAACCGTTTCACCGCCGTGGTGGCCCTTTAGTATTTTACTCTGGCTAACGCCAGACGATTTTACTCTTGAATGGGAAAAGGTGTGGCAGTGAAATGGTTAAAAACTATCTCATTAACCGTTTCACCGAGAGGTGGCCCTTTAGTATTTTACTCTGGCTAATGCCAGATGATTTTACTCGTCAAGGGAAAAGGTGTGGCGGTGAAAGGGTTAAAAACTATCTCACTAACCGTTTCACCGCCGTGGTGGCCCTTTAGTATTTTACTCTGGCTAACGCCAGACGATTTTACTCGTGAAGGGAAAAGGTGTGGCAGTGAAATGGTTAAAAACTATCTCATTAACCGTTTCACCAAGAGGTGGCCCTTTAGTATTTTACTCTGGCTAATGCCAGATGATTTTACTCGTCAAGGGAAAAGGTGTGGCGGTGAAAGGGTTAAAAACTATCTCACTAACCGTTTCACCGCAGTGGTGGCCCTTTAGTATTTTACTCTGGCTAACGCCAGACGATTTTACTCGTGAAGGGAAAAGGTGTGGCAGTGAAATGGTTAAAAACTATCTCATTAACCGTTTCACCGAGAGGTGGCCCTTTAGTATTTTACTCTGGCTAATGCCAGATGATTTTACTCGTCAAGGGAAAAGGTGTGGCGGTGAAAGGGTTAAAAAACTATCTCACTAACCGTTTTCACCGCCGTGGTGGCCCTTTAGTATTTTACTCTGGCTGACGCCAGAACGATTTTACTCGTGAAGGGAAAAGGTGTGGCAGTGAAATGGTTAAAAACTATCTCATTAACCGTT
Source organism: Paragorgia papillata (assembly GCA_035771165.1). Lineage (NCBI taxonomy): Eukaryota > Metazoa > Cnidaria > Anthozoa > Scleralcyonacea > Coralliidae > Paragorgia > Paragorgia papillata. The sequence goes on along the minus strand of JAWNZC010000010.1, from coordinate 850,169 downwards.
TCACCGAGAGGTGGCCCTTTAGTATTTTACTCTGGCTAAAGTCAGATGATTTTTCTCGTCAAGGGAAAAGGTGTGGCAGTGAAAGGGTTAAAAACTATCTCACTAACCGTTTCACCGCCGTGGTGGCCCTTTAGTATTTTACTCTGGCTAACGCCAGACGATTTTACTCGTCAAGGGAAAAGGTGTGGCAGTGAAAGGGTTAAAAACTATCTCATTAACCGTTTCACCGCCGTGGTGGCCCTTTAGTATTTTACTCTGGCTAACGCCAGACGATTTTACTCGTGAAGGGAAAAGGTGTGGCAGTGAAATGGTTAAAAACTATCTCATTAACCGTTTCACCGAGAGGTGGCCCTTTAGTATTTTACTCTGGCTAATGCCAGATGATTTTACTCGTCAAGGGAAAAGGTGTGGCGGTGAAAGGGTTAAAAACTATCTCACTAACCGTTTCACCGCTGTGGTGGCCCTTTAGTATTTTACTCTGGCTAAGGCCAGACGATTTTACTCGTGAAGGGAAAAGGTGTGGCAGTGAAATGGTTAAAAACTATCTCATTAACCGTTTCACCGAGAGGTGGCCCTTTAGTATTTTACTCTGGCTAAAGTCAGATGATTTTTCTCGTCAAGGGAAAAGGTGTGGCAGTGAAAGGGTTAAAAACTATCTCACTAACCGTTTCACCGCCTTGGTGGCCCTTTAGTATTTTACTCTGGCTAACGCCAGACGATTTTACTCGTCAAGGGAAAAGGTGTGGCAGTGAAAGGGTTAAAAGCTATCTCATTAACCGCTTCACCGCCGTGGTGGCCCTTTAATATTTTACTCTGGCTAAAGTCAGATGATTTTTCTCGTCAAGGGAAAAGGTGTGGCAGTGAAAGGGTTAAAAACTATCTCACTAACCGTTTCACTGCCGTGGTGGCCCTTTAGTGTTTTACTCTGGCTAACATCAGACGATTTTACTCGTCGAGGGAAAAGGTGTGGCAGTGAAAGGGTTAAAAACTATCTCACTAACCGTTTCACCGCCGTGGTGGCCCTTTAGTATTTTACTCTGGCTGACGCCAGACGATTTTACTCGTGAAGGGAAAAGGTGTGGCAGTGAAATGGTTAAAAACTATCTCATTAACCGTTTCACCGAGAGGTGGCCCTTTAGTATTTTACTCTGGCTAATGCCAGATGATTTTACTCGTCAAGGGAAAAGGTGTGGCGGTGAAAGGGTTAAAAACTATCTCACTAACCGTTTCACCGCCGTGGTGGCCCTTTAGTATTTTACTCTGGCTAACGCCAGACGATTTTACTCGTGAAGGGAAAAGGTGTGGCAGTGAAATGGTTAAAAACTATCTCATTAACCGTTTCACCGAGAGGTGGCCCTTTAGTATTTTTACTCTGGCTAAAGTCAGATGATTTTTCCTCGTCAAGGGAAAAGGTGTGGCAGTGAAAGGGTTAAAAACTATCTCACTAACCGTTTCAACCGCCTTGGTGGCCCTTTAGTATTTTACTCTGGCTAACGCCAGAACGATTTTTACTCGTCAAGGGAAAAGGTGTGGCAGTGAAAGGGTTAAAAGCTATCTCATTAACCGTTTCACCGCCGTGGTGGCCCTTTAATATTTTACTCTGGCTAAAGTCAGATGATTTTTCTCGTCAAGGGAAAAGGTGTGGCAGTGAAAGCGTTAAAAACTATCTCACTAACCGTTTCACTGCCGTGGTGGCCCTTTAGTGTTTTACTCTGGCTAACATCAGACGATTTTACTCGTCGAGGGAAAAGGTGTGGCAGTGAAAGGGTTAAAAACTATCTCACTAACCGTTTCACCGCCTTGGTGGCCCTTTAGTATTTTACTCTGGCTAACGCCAGACGATTTTACTCGTCAAGGGAAAAGGTGTGGCAGTGAAAGGGTTAAAAGCTATCTCATTAACCGTTTCACCGCCGTGGTGGCCCTTTAATATTTTACTCTGGCTAAAGTCAGATGATTTTTCTCGTCAAGGGAAAAGGTGTGGCAGTGAAAGCGTTAAAAACTATCTCACTAACCGTTTCACTGCCGTGGTGGCCCTTTAGTGTTTTACTCTGGCTAACATCAGACGATTTTACTCGTCGAGGGAAAAGGTGTGGCAGTGAAAGGGTTAAAAACTATCTCACTAACCGTTTCACCGCCGTGGTGGCCCTTTAGTATTTTACTCTGGCTAACGCCAGACGATTTTACTCGTGAAGGGAAAAGGTGTGGCAGTGAAATGGTTAAAAACTATCTCATTAACCGTTTCACCGAGAGGTGGCCCTTTAGTATTTTACTCTGGCTAATGCCAGATGATTTTACTCGTCAAGGGAAAAGGTTGTGGCGGTGAAAGGGTTAAAAACTATCTCACTAACCGTTTCACCGCCGTGGTGGCCCTTTAGTATTTTACTCTGGCTAACGCCAGACGATTTTACTCGTGAAGGGAAAAGGTGTGGCAGTGAAATGGTTAAAAACTATCTCATTAACCGTTTCACCGAGAGGTGGCCCTTTAGTATTTTACTCTGGCTAAAGTCAGATGATTTTTCTCGTCAAGGGAAAAGGTGTGGCAGTGAAAGGGTTAAAAACTATCTCACTAACCGTTTTCACCGCCTTGGTGGCCCTTTAGTATTTTACTCTGGCTAACGCCAGACGATTTTACTCGTCAAGGGAAAAGGTGTGGCAGTGAAAGGGTTTAAAAGCTATCTCATTAACCGTTTCACCGCCGTGGTGGCCCTTTAATATTTTACTCTGGCTAAAGTCAGATGATTTTTCTCGTCAAGGGAAAAGGTGTGGCAGTGAAAGGGTTAAAAACTATCTCACTAACCGTTTCACTGCCGTGGTGGCCCTTTAGTGTTTTACTCTGGCTAACATCAGACGATTTTACTCGTCGAGGGAAAAGGTGTGGCAGTGAAAGGGTTAAAAACTATCTCACTAACCGTTTCACCGCCGTGGTGGCCCTTTAGTATTTTACTCTGGCTGACGCCAGACGATTTTACTCGTGAAGGGAAAAGGTGTGGCAGTGAAATGGTTAAAAACTATCTCATTAACCGTTTCACCGAGAGGTGGCCCTTTAGTATTTTACTCTGGCTAATGCCAGATGATTTTACTCGTCAAGGGAAAAGGTGTGGCGGTGAAAGGGTTAAAAACTATCTCACTAACCGTTTCACCGCCGTGGTGGCCCTTTAGTATTTTACTCTGGCTAACGCCAGACGATTTTACTCGTGAAGGGAAAAGGTGTGGCAGTGAAATGGTTAAAAACTATCTCATTAACCGTTTCACCGAGAGGTGGCCCGTTAGTATTTTACTCTGGCTAAAGTCAGATGATTTTTCTCGTCAAGGGAAAAGGTGTGGCAGTGAAAGGGTTAAAAACTATCTCACTAACCGTTTCACCGCCTTGGTGGCCCTTTAGTATTTTACTCTGGCTAACGCCAGACGATTTTACTCGTCAAGGGAAAAGGTGTGGCAGTGAAAGGGTTAAAAGCTATCTCACTAACCGTTTCACCGCCTTGGTGGCCCTTTAGTATTTTACTCTGGCTAACGCCAGACGATTTTACTCGTCAAGGGAAAAGGTGTGGCAGTGAAAGGGTTAAAAGCTATCTCATTAACCGTTTCACCGCCGTGGTGGCCCTTTAATATTTTACTCTGGCTAAAGTCAGATGATTTTTCTCGTCAAGGGAAAAGGTGTGGCAGTGAAAGCGTTAAAAACTATCTCACTAACCGTTTCACTGCCGTGGTGGCCCTTTAGTGTTTTACTCTGGCTAACATCAGACGATTTTACTCGTCGAGGGAAAAGGTGTGGCAGTGAAATGGTTAAAAACTATCTCATTAACCGTTTCACCGAGAGGTGGCCCTTTAGTATTTTACTCTGGCTAATGCCAGATGATTTTACTCGTCAAGGGAAAAGGTGTGGCGGTGAAAGGGTTAAAAACTATCTCACTAACCGTTTCACCGCCGTGGTGGCCCTTTAGTATTTTACTCTGGCTAACGCCAGACGATTTTACTCGTGAAGGGAAAAGGTGTGGCAGTGAAATGGTTAAAAACTATCTCATTAACCGTTTCACCGAGAGGTGGCCCTTTAGTATTTTACTCTGGCTAAAGTCAGATGATTTTTCTCGTCAAGGGAAAAGGTGTGGCAGTGAAAGGGTTTAAAAACTATCTCACTAACCGTTTCACCGCCTTGGTGGCCCTTTAGTATTTTACTCTGGCTAACGCCAGACGATTTTACTCGTCAAGGGAAAAGGTGTGGCAGTGAAAGGGTTAAAAGCTATCTCATTAACCGTTTCACCGCCGTGGTGGCCCTTTAATATTTTACTCTGGCTAAAGTCAGATGATTTTTCTCGTCAAGGGAAAAGGTGTGGCAGTGAAAGGGTTAAAAACTATCTCACTAACCGTTTCACTGCCGTGGTGGCCCTTTAGTGTTTTACTCTGGCTAACATCAGACGATTTTACTCGTCGAGGGAAAAGGTGTGGCAGTGAAAGGGTTAAAAACTATCTCACTAACCGTTTTAACCGCCGTGGTGGCCCTTTAGTATTTTACTCTGGCTGACGCCAGACGATTTTACTCGTGAAGGGAAAAGGTGTGGCAGTGAAATGGTTAAAAACTATCTCATTAACCGTTTCACCGAGAGGTGGCCCTTTAGTATTTTACTCTGGCTAATGCCAGATGATTTTACTCGTCAAGGGAAAAGGTGTGGCGGTGAAAGGGTTAAAAACTATCTCACTAACCGTTTCACCGCCGTGGTGGCCCTTTAGTATTTTACTCTGGCTAACGCCAGACGATTTTACTCGTGAAGGGAAAAGGTGTGGCAGTGAAATGGTTAAAAACTATCTCATTAACCGTTTCACCGAGAGGTGGCCCGTTAGTATTTTACTCTGGCTAAAGTCAGATGATTTTTCTCGTCAAGGGAAAAGGTGTGGCAGTGAAAGGGTTAAAAACTATCTCACTAACCGTTTCACCGCCTTGGTGGCCCTTTAGTATTTTACTCTGGCTAACGCCAGACGATTTTACTCGTCAAGGGAAAAGGTGTGGCAGTGAAAGGGTTAAAAGCTATCTCATTAACCGTTTCACCGCCGTGGTGGCCCTTTAATATTTTACTCTGGCTAAAGTCAGATGATTTTTCTCGTCAAGGGAAAAGGTGTGGCAGTGAAAGGGTTAAAAACTATCTCACTAACCGTTTCACTGCCGTGGTGGCCCTTTAGTGTTTTACTCTGGCTAACATCAGACGATTTTACTCGTCGAGGGAAAAAGTGTGGCAGTGAAAGGGTTAAAAACTATCTCACTAACCGTTTCACTGCCGTGGTGGCCCTTTAGTGTTTTACTCTGGCTAACATCAGACGATTTTACTCGTCGAGGGAAAAAGTGTGGCAGTGAAAGGGTTAAAAACTATCTCACTAACCGTTTCACCGGCGTGGTGGCCCTTTAGTATTTTACTCTGGCTAAAGTCAGATGATTTTTCTCGTCAAGGGAAAAGGTGTGGCAGTGAAAGGGTTAAAAACTATCTCACTAACCGTTTCACCGGCGTGGTGGCCCTTTAGTATTTTACTCTGGCTAAAGTCAGATGATTTTTCTCGTCAAGGGAAAAGGTGTGGCAGTGAAAGGGTTAAAAACTATCTCACTAACCGTTTCACCGCCGTGGTGGCCCTTTAGTATTTTACTCTGGCTAACGTTAGGCGATTTTACTCGTCCAGGGAAAAGCTGTGGCAGTGAAAGGGTTAAAAGCTATCTCACTAACCGTTTCACTGCCGTGGTGGCCCTTTAATATTTTACTCTGGCTAACGGCGAACGATTTTACTCGTCAAGGGAAAAGGTGTGGCAGTGAAAGGGTTAAAAACTATCTCACTAACCGTTTCACTGCCGTGGTGGCCCTTTAGTGTTTTACTCTGGCTAACGTCAGACGATTTTACTCGTCGAGGGAAAAGGTGTGGCAGTGAAAGGGTTAAAAGCTATCTCACTAACCGTTTCACCGGCGTGGTGGCCCTTTAGTATTTTACTCTGGCTAAAGTCAGATGATTTTACTCGTCAAGGGAAAAGGTGTGGCAGTGAAAGGGTTAAAAACTATCTCACTAACTGTTTCACCGCCGTAGTGGCCCTTTAGTATTTTACTCTGGCTAACGCGAAACGATTTTACTTGTCAATGGAAAAAGTGTGGCAGTGAAAGGGTTAAAAACTATCTCATTTAGCGTTTCACCGCCGTGGTGGCCCTTTATAGTATTTTACTGTGCTTAACGCCAGACGATTTTACTCGTCAAGGGAAAAGGTGTGGCGGTGAAAGGGTTAAAAACTATCTCACTAACCGTTTTCACCGCCGTGGTGGCCCTTTAGTATTTTACTCTGGCTAACGCCAGACGATTCTACTCTTGAAGGGAAAAGGTGTGGCAGTGAAAATGGTTAAAAACTATCTCATTAACCGTTTCACCGAGAGGTGGCCCTTTAGTTTTTTACTCTGGCTAATGCCAGATGATTTTACTCGTCAAGGGAAAAGGTGTGGCGGTGAAAGGGTTAAAAACTATCTCACTAACCGTTTCACCGCCGTGGTGGCCCTTTAGTATTTTACTCTGGCTAACGCCAGACGATTTTACTCGTGAAGGGAAAAGGTGTGGCAGTGAAATGGTTAAAAACTATCTCATTAACCGTTTCGCCGAGAGGTGGCCCTTTAGTATTTTACTCTGGCTAATGCCAGATGATTTTACTCGTCAAGGGAAAAGGTGTGGCAGTGAAATGGTTAAAAACTATCTCATTAACCGTTTCACCGAGAGGTGGCCCTTTAGTATTTTACTCTGGCTAATGCCAGACGATTTTACTCGTCAAGGGAAAAGGTGTGGCAGTGAATGGGTTAAAAACCATCTCATTAACCGTTTCACCGCAGTGGTGGCCCTTTAGTATTTAGCTCTGGCTAACGCCAGACGATTTTACTCGTGAAGGGAAAAGGTGTGGCAGTGAAATGGTTAAAAACTATCTCATTAACCGTTTCACCGAGAGGTGGCCCGTTAGTATTTTACTCTGGCTAAAGTCAGATGATTTTTCTCGTCAAGGGAAAAGGTGTGGCAGTGAAAGGGTTAAAAACTATCTCACTAACCGTTTCACCGCCTTGGTGGCCCTTTAGTATTTTACTCTGGCTAACGCCAGACGATTTTACTCGTCAAGGGAAAAGGTGTGGCAGTGAAAGGGTTAAAAGCTATCTCATTAACCGTTTCACCGCCGTGGTGGCCCTTTAATATTTTACTCTGGCTAAAGTCAGATGATTTTTCTCGTCAAGGGAAAAGGTGTGGCAGTGAAAGGGTTAAAAACTATCTCACTAACCGTTTCACTGCCGTGGTGGCCCTTTAGTGTTTTACTCTGGCTAACATCAGACGATTTTACTCGTCGAGGGAAAAGGTGTGGCAGTGAAAGGGTTAAAAACTATCTCACTAACCGTTTCACCGGCGTGGTGGCCCTTTAGTATTTTACTCTGGCTAAAGTCAGATGATTTTTCTCGTCAAGGGAAAAGGTGTGGCAGTGAAAGGGTTAAAAACTATCTCACTAACCGTTTCACCGCCGTGGTGGCCCTTTAGTATTTTACTCTGGCTAAAGTCAGATGATTTTTCTCGTCAAGGGAAAAGGTGTGGCAGTGAAAGGGTTAAAAACTATCTCACTAACCGTTTCACCGCCGTGGTGGCCCTTTAGTATTTTACTCTGGCTAATTTTAGGCGATTTTACTCGTCGAGGGAAAAGGTGTGGCAGTGAAAGGGTTAAAAGCTATCTCACTAACCGTTTCACTGCCGTGGTGGCCCTTTAATATTTTACTCTGGCTAACGGCGAACGATTTTACTCGTCAAGGGAAAAGGTGTGGCAGTGAAAGGGTTAAAAACTATCTCACTAACCGTTTCACCGCCGTGGTGGCCCTTTAGTATTTTACTCTGGCTAAAGTCAGATGATTTTTCTCGTCAAGGGAAAAGGTGTGGCAGTGAAAGGGTTAAAAACTATCTCACTAACCGTTTCACCGCCGTGGTGGCCCTTTAGTATTTTACTCTGGCTAATTTTAGGCGATTTTACTCGTCGAGGGAAAAGGTGTGGCAGTGAAAGGGTTAAAAGCTATCTCACTAACCGTTTCACTGCCGTGGTGGCCCTTTAATATTTTACTCTGGCTAACGGCGAACGATTTTACTCGTCAAGGGAAAAGGTGTGGCAGTGAAAGGGTTAAAAACTATCTCACTAACCGTTTCACTGCCGTGGTGGCCCTTTAGTGTTTTACTCTGGCTAACGTCAGACGATTTTACTCGTCGAGGGAAAAGGTGTGGCAGTGAAAGGGTTAAAAACTATCTCACTAACCGTTTCACCGGCGTGGTGGCCCTTTAGTATTTTACTCTGGCTAAAGTCAGATGATTTTACTCGTCAAGGGAAAAGGTGTGGCAGTGAAAGGGTTAAAAACTATCTCACTAACTGTTTCACCGCCGTAGTGGCCCTTTAGTATTTTACTCTGGCTAACGCGAAACGATTTTACTTGTCAATGGAAAAAGTGTGGCAGTGAAAGGGTTAAAAACTATCTCATTTAGCGTTTCACCGCCGTGGTGGCCCTTTATAGTATTTTACTGTGCTTAACGCCAGACGATTTTACTCGTCAAGGGAAAAGGTGTGGCGGTGAAAGGGTTAAAAACTATCTCACTAACCGTTTCACCGCCGTGGTGGCCCTTTAGTATTTTACTCTGGCTAACGCCAGACGATTCTACTCTTGAAGGGAAAAGGTGTGGCAGTGAAATGGTTAAAAACTATCTCATTAACCGTTTCACCGAGAGGTGGCCCTTTAGTTTTTTACTCTGGCTAATGCCAGATGATTTTACTCGTCAAGGGAAAAGGTGTGGCGGTGAAAGGGTTAAAAACTATCTCACTAACCGTTTCACCGCCGTGGTGGCCCTTTAGTATTTTACTCTGGCTAACGCCAGACGATTTTACTCGTGAAGGGAAAAGGTGTGGCAGTGAAATGGTTAAAAACTATCTCATTAACCGTTTCGCCGAGAGGTGGCCCTTTAGTATTTTACTCTGGCTAATGCCAGATGATTTTACTCGTCAAGGGAAAAGGTGTGGCAGTGAAATGGTTAAAAACTATCTCATTAACCGTTTCACCGAGAGGTGGCCCTTTAGTATTTTACTCTGGCTAATGCCAGACGATTTTACTCGTCAAGGGAAAAGGTGTGGCAGTGAATGGGTTAAAAACCATCTCATTAACCGTTTCACCGCAGTGGTGGCCCTTTAGTATTTAGCTCTGGCTAACGCCAGACGATTTTACTCGTGAAGGGAAAAGGTGTGGCAGTGAAATGGTTAAAAACTATCTCATTAACCGTTTTCACCGAGAGGTGGCCCGTTAGTATTTTACTCTGGCTAAAGTCAGATGATTTTTCTCGTCAAGGGAAAAGGTGTGGCAGTGAAAGGGTTAAAAACTATCTCACTAACCGTTTCACCGCCTTGGTGGCCCTTTAGTATTTTACTCTGGCTAACGCCAGACGATTTTACTCGTCAAGGGAAAAGGTGTGGCAGTGAAAGGGTTAAAAGCTATCTCATTAACCGTTTCACCGCCGTGGTGGCCCTTTAATATTTTACTCTGGCTAAAGTCAGATGATTTTTCTCGTCAAGGGAAAAGGTGTGGCAGTGAAAGCGTTAAAAACTATCTCACTAACCGTTTCACTGCCGTGGTGGCCCTTTAGTGTTTTACTCTGGCTAACATCAGACGATTTTACTCGTCGAGGGAAAAGGTGTGGCAGTGAAAGGGTTAAAAACTATCTCACTAACCGTTTCACCGCCGTGGTGGCCCTTTAGTATTTTACTCTGGCTAACGCCAGACGATTTTACTCGTGAAGGGAAAAGGTGTGGCAGTGAAATGGTTAAAAACTATCTCATTAACCGTTTCACCGAGAGGTGGCCCTTTAGTATTTTACTCTGGCTAATGCCAGATGATTTTACTCGTCAAGGGAAAAGGTGTGGCGGTGAAAGGGTTAAAAACTATCTCACTAACCGTTTCACCGCCGTGGTGGCCCTTTAGTATTTTACTCTGGCTAACGCCAGACGATTTTACTCGTGAAGGGAAAAGGTGTGGCAGTGAAATGGTTAAAAACTATCTCATTAACCGTTTCACCGAGAGGTGGCCCTTTAGTATTTTACTCTGGCTAAAGTCAGATGATTTTTCTCGTCAAGGGAAAAGGTGTGGCAGTGAAAGGGTTAAAAACTATCTCACTAACCGTTTCACCGCCTTGGTGGCCCTTTAGTATTTTACTCTGGCTAACGCCAGACGATTTTACTCGTCAAGGGAAAAGGTGTGGCAGTGAAAGGGTTAAAAAGCTATCTCATTAACCGTTTCACCGCCGTGGTGGCCCTTTAATATTTTACTCTGGCTAAAGTCAGATGATTTTTCTCGTCAAGGGAAAAGGTGTGGCAGTGAAAGGGTTAAAAACTATCTCACTAACCGTTTCACTGCCGTGGTGGCCCTTTAGTGTTTTACTCTGGCTAACATCAGACGATTTTACTCGTCGAGGGAAAAGGTGTGGCAGTGAAAGGGTTTAAAAACTATCTCACTAACCGTTTCACCGCCGTGGTGGCCCTTTAGTATTTTACTCTGGCTAACGCCAGACGATTTTACTCGTGAAGGGAAAAGGTGTGGCAGTGAAATGGTTAAAAACTATCTCATTAACCGTTTCACCGAGAGGTGGCCGGTTAGTATTTTACTCTGGCTAAAGTCAGATGATTTTTCTCGTCAAGGGAAAAGGTGTGGCAGTGAAAGGGTTAAAAACTATCTCACTAACCGTTTCACCGCCTTGGTGGCCCTTTAGTATTTTACTCTGGCTAACGCCAGACGATTTTACTCGTGAAGGGAAAAGGTGTGGCAGTGAAATGGTTAAAAACTATCTCATTAACCGTTTCACCGAGAGGTGGCCCTTTAGTATTTTACTCTGGCTAATGCCAGATGATTTTACTCGTCAAGGGAAAAGGTGTGGCGGTGAAAGGGTTAAAAACTATCTCACTAACCGTTTCACCGCCGTGGTGGCCCTTTAGTATTTTACTCTGGCTAACGCCAGACGATTTTACTCGTGAAGGGAAAAGGTGTGGCAGTGAAATGGTTAAAAACTATCTCATTAACCGTTTCACCGAGAGGTGGCCCTTTAGTATTTTACTCTGGCTAAAGTCAGATGATTTTTCTCGTCAAGGGAAAAGGTGTGGCAGTGAAAGGGGTTAAAAACTATCTCACTAACCGTTTCACCGCCTTGGTGGCCCTTTAGTATGTTACTCTGGCTAACGCCAGACGATTTTACTCGTCAAGGGAAAAGGTGTGGCAGTGAAAGGGTTAAAAGCTATCTCATTAACCGTTTCACCGCCGTGGTGGCCCTTTAATATTTTACTCTGGCTAAAGTCAGATGATTTTTCTCGTCAAGGGAAAAGGTGTGGCAGTGAAAGGGTTAAAAACTATCTCACTAACCGTTTCACTGCCGTGGTGGCCCTTTAGTGTTTTACTCTGGCTAACATCAGACGATTTTACTCGTCGAGGGAAAAGGTGTGGCAGTGAAAGGGTTAAAAACTATCTCACTAACCGTTTCACCGCCGTGGTGGCCCTTTAGTATTTTACTCTGGCTAACGCCAGACGATTTTACTCGTGAAGGGAAAAGGTGTGGCAGTGAAATGGTTAAAAACTATCTCATTAACCGTTTCACCGAGAGGTGGCCCGTTAGTATTTTACTCTGGCTAAAGTCAGATGATTTTTCTCGTCAAGGGAAAAGGTGTGGCAGTGAAAGGGTTAAAAACTATCTCACTAACCGTTTCACCGCCTTGGTGGCCCTTTAGTATTTTACTCTGGCTAACGCCAGACGATTTTACTCGTGAAGGGAAAAGGTGTGGCAGTGAAATGGTTAAAAACTATCTCATTAACCGTTTCACCGAGAGGTGGCCCTTTAGTATTTTACTCTGGCTAATGCCAGATGATTTTACTCGTCAAGGGAAAAGGTGTGGCGGTGAAAGGGTTAAAAACTATCTCACTAACCTTTTCACCGCCGTGGTGGCCCTTTAGTATTTTACTCTGGCTAACGCCAGACGATTTTACTCGTGAAGGGAAAAGGTGTGGCAGTGAAATGGTTAAAAACTATCTCATTAACCGTTTCACCGAGAGGTGGCCCTTTAGTATTTTACTCTGGCTAAAGTCAGATGATTTTTCTCGTCAAGGGAAAAGGTGTGGCAGTGAAAGGGTTAAAAACTATCTCACTAACCGTTTCACCGCCTTGGTGGCCCTTTAGTATGTTACTCTGGCTAACGCCAGACGATTTTACTCGTCAAGGGAAAAGGTGTGGCAGTGAAAGGGTTAAAAGCTATCTCATTAACCGTTTCACCGCCGTGGTGGCCCTTTAATATTTTACTCTGGCTAAAGTCAGATGATTTTTCTCGTCAAGGGAAAAGGTGTGGCAGTGAAAGGGTTAAAAACTATCTCACTAACCGTTTCACTGCCGTGGTGGCCCTTTAGTGTTTTACTCTGGCTAACATCAGACGATTTTACTCGTCGAGGGAAAAGGTGTGGCAGTGAAAGGGTTAAAAACTATCTCACTAACCGTTTCACCGCCGTGGTGGCCCTTTAGTATTTTACTCTGGCTGACGCCAGACGATTTTACTCGTGAAGGGAAAAGGTGTGGCAGTGAAATGGTTAAAAACTATCTCATTAACCGTTTCACCGAGAGGTGGCCCTTTAGTATTTTACTCTGGCTAATGCCAGATGATTTTACTCGTCAAGGGAAAAGGTGTGGCGGTGAAAGGGTTAAAAACTATCTCACTAACCGTTTCACCGAGAGGTGGCCCTTTAGTATTTTACTCTGGCTAATGCCAGATGATTTTACTCGTCAAGGGAAAAGGTGTGGCGGTGAAAGGGTTAAAAACTATCTCACTAACCGTTTCACCGCCGTGGTGGCCCTTTAGTATTTTACTCTGGCTAACGCCAGACGATTTTACTCGTGAAGGGAAAAGGTGTGGCAGTGAAATGGTTAAAAACTATCTCATTAACCGTTTCACCGAGAGGTGGCCCTTTAGTATTTTACTCTGGCTAAAGTCAGATGATTTTTCTCGTCAAGGGAAAAGGTGTGGCAGTGAAAGGGTTAAAAACTATCTCACTAACCGTTTCACCGCCTTGGTGGCCCTTTAGTATTTTACTCTGGCTAACGCCAGACGATTTTACTCGTCAAGGGAAAAGGTGTGGCGGTGAAAGGGTTAAAAGCTATCTCATTAACCGTTTCACCGCCGTGGTGGCCCTTTAATATTTTACTCTGGCTAAAGTCAGATGATTTTTCTCGTCAAGGGAAAAGGTGTGGCAGTGAAAGGGTTAAAAACTATCTCACTAACCGTTTCACTGCCGTGGTGGCCCTTTAGTGTTTTACTCTGGCTAACATCAGACGATTTTACTCGTCGAGGGAAAAGGTGTGGCAGTGAAAGGGTTAAAAACTATCTCACTAACCGTTTCACCGCCGTGGTGGCCCTTTAGTATTTTACTCTGGCTGAAGCCAGACGATTTTACTCGTGAAGGGAAAAGGTGTGGCAGTGAAATGGTTAAAAACTATCTCATTAACCGTTTCACCGAGAGGTGGCCCTTTAGTATTTTACTCTGGCTAATGCCAGATGATTTTACTCGTCAAGGGAAAAGGTGTGGCGGTGAAAGGGTTAAAAACTATCTCACTAACCGTTTCACCGCCGTGGTGGCCCTTTAGTATTTTACTCTGGCTAACGCCAGACGATTTTACTCGTGAAGGGAAAAGGTGTGGCAGTGAAATGGTTAAAAACTATCTCATTAACCGTTTCACCGAGAGGTGGCCCGTTAGTATTTTACTCTGGCTAAAGTCAGATGATTTTTCTCGTCAAGGGAAAAGGTGTGGCAGTGAAAGGGTTAAAAACTATCTCACTAACCGTTTCACCGCCTTGGTGGCCCTTTAGTATTTTACTCTGGCTAACGCCAGACGATTTTACTCGTCAAGGGAAAAGGTGTGGCAGTGAAAGGGTTAAAAGCTATCTCATTAACCGTTTCACCGCCGTGGTGGCCCTTTAATATTTTACTCTGGCTAAAGTCAGATGATTTTTCTCGTCAAGGGAAAAGGTGTGGCAGTGAAAGGGTTAAAAACTATCTCACTAACCGTTTCACTGCCGTGGTGGCCCTTTAGTGTTTTACTCTGGCTAACATCAGACGATTTTACTCGTCGAGGGAAAAAGTGTGGCAGTGAAAGGGTTAAAAACTATCTCACTAACCGTTTCACCGGCGTGGTGGCCCTTTAGTATTTTACTCTGGCTAAAGTCAGATGATTTTTCTCGTCAAGGGAAAAGGTGTGGCAGTGAAAGGGTTAAAAACTATCTCACTAACCGTTTCACCGGCGTGGTGGCCCTTTAGTATTTTACTCTGGCTAAAGTCAGATGATTTTTCTCGTCAAGGGAAAAGGTGTGGCAGTGAAAGGGTTAAAAAACTATCTCACTAACCGTTTCACCCGGCGTGGTGGCCCTTTAGTATTTTACTCTGGCTAAAGTCAGATGATTTTACTCGTCGAGGGAAAAGGTGTGGCAGTGAAAGGGTTAAAAACTATCTCACTAACTGTTTCACCGCCGTGGCCCTTTAGTATTTTACTCTGGCTAACGCGAAACGATTTTACTTGTCAATGGAAAAAGTGTGGCAGTGAAAGGGTTAAAAACTATCTCATTTAGCGTTTCACCGCCGTGGTGGCCCTTTATAGTATTTTACTGTGCTTAACGCCAGACGATTTTACTCGTCAAGGGAAAAGGTGTGGCGGTGAAAGGGTTAAAAACTATCTCACTAACCGTTTCACCGCCGTGGTGGCCCTTTAGTATTTTACTCTGGCTAACGCCAGACGATTTTTCTCTTGAAGGGAAAAGGTGTGGCAGTGAAATGGTTAAAAACTATCTCATTAACCGTTTCACCGAGAGGTGGCCCTTTAGTTTTTTACTCTGGCTAATGCCAGATGATTTTACTCGTCAAGGGAAAAGGTGTGGCGGTGAAAGGGTTAAAAACTATCTCACTAACCGTTTCACCGCCGTGGTGGCCCTTTAGTATTTTACTCTGGCTAACGCCAGACGATTTTACTCGTGAAGGGAAAAGGTGTGGCAGTGAAATGGTTAAAAACTATCTCGTTAACCGTTTCACCGAGAGGTGGCCCTTTAGTATTTTACTCTGGCTAATGCCAGATGATTTTACTCGTCAAGGGAAAAGGTGTGGCGGTGAAAGGGTTAAAAACTATCTCACTAACCGTTTCACCGCCGTGGTGGCCCTTTAGTATTTTACTCTGGCTAACGCCAGACGATTTTACTCGTGAAGGGAAAAGGTGTGGCAGTGAAATGGTTAAAAACTATCTCATTAACCGTTTCACCGAGAGGTGGCCCTTTAGTATTTTACTCTGGCTAATGGCAGACGATTTTACTCGTCAAGGGAAAAGGTGTGGCAGTGAATGGGTTAAAAACCATCTCATTAACCGTTTCACCGCAGTGGTGGCCCTTTAGTATTTTGCTCTGGCTAACGCCAGACGATTTTACTCGTCAAGGGAAAAGGTGTGGCAGTGAAAGGGTTAAAAACTATCTGATTAACCGTTTCACCGCCGTGGTGGCCTTTAGTATTTAACTCTGGCTAACGCCAGACGATTTTACTCGTCAAGGGAAAAGGTGTGGCAGTGAAAGGGTTAAAAACTATCTCACTAACCGTTTCACCGCCGTGATGGCCCTTTAGTATTTTACTCTGGCTAACGTTAGGCGATTTTACTCGTCGAGGGAAAAGGTGTGGCAGTGAAAGGCTTAAAAACTATCTCAGTAACCGTTTCACCGCCGTGGTGGCCCTTTAGTATTTTACTCTGGCTAACGCCAGACGATTTTACTCGTGAAGGGAAAAGGTGTGGCAGTGAAATGGTTAAAAACTATCTCATTAACCGTTTTCACCGAGAGGTGGCCCTTTAGTATTTTACTCTGGCTAATGCCAGATGATTTTACTCGTCAAGGGAAAAGGTGTGGCGGTGAAAGGGTTAAAAAACTATCTCACTAACCGTTTCACCGCCGTGGTGGCCCTTTAGTATTTTACTCTGGCTAACGCCAGACGATTTTACTCGTGAAGGGAAAAGGTGTGGCAGTGAAATGGTTAAAAACTATCTCATTAACCGTTTCACCGAGAGGTGGCCCTTTAGTATTTTACTCTGGCTAAAGTCAGATGATTTTTCTCGTCAAGGGAAAAGGTGTGGCAGTGAAAGGGTTAAAAACTATCTCACTAACCGTTTCACCGCCTTGGTGGCCCTTTAGTATTTTACTCTGGCTAACGCCAGACGATTTTACTCGTCAAGGGAAAAGGTGTGGCGGTGAAAGGGTTAAAAGCTATCTCATTAACCGTTTCACCGCCGTGGTGGCCCTTTAATATTTTACTCTGGCTAAAGTCAGATGATTTTTCTCGTCAAGGGAAAAGGTGTGGCAGTGAAAGGGTTAAAAACTATCTCACTAACCGTTTCACTGCCGTGGTGGCCCTTTAGTGTTTTACTCTGGCTAACATCAGACGATTTTACTCGTCGAGGGAAAAGGTGTGGCAGTGAAAGGGTTAAAAACTATCTCACTAACCGTTTCACCGCCGTGGTGGCCCTTTAGTATTTTACTCTGGCTGAAGCCAGACGATTTTACTCGTGAAGGGAAAAGGTGTGGCAGTGAAATGGTTAAAAACTATCTCATTAACCGTTTCACCGAGAGGTGGCCCTTTAGTATTTTACTCTGGCTAATGCCAGATGATTTTACTCGTCAAGGGAAAAGGTGTGGCGGTGAAAGGGTTAAAAACTATCTCACTAACCGTTTCACCGCCGTGGTGGCCCTTTAGTATTTTACTCTGGCTAACGCCAGACGATTTTACTCGTGAAGGGAAAAGGTGTGGCAGTGAAATGGTTAAAAACTATCTCATTAACCGTTTCACCGAGAGGTGGCCCGTTAGTATTTTACTCTGGCTAAAGTCAGATGATTTTTCTCGTCAAGGGAAAAGGTGTGGCAGTGAAAGGGTTAAAAACTATCTCACTAACCGTTTCACCGCCTTGGTGGCCCTTTAGTATTTTACTCTGGCTAACGCCAGACGATTTTACTCGTCAAGGGAAAAGGTGTGGCAGTGAAAGGGTTAAAAGCTATCTCATTAACCGTTTCACCGCCGTGGTGGCCCTTTAATATTTTACTCTGGCTAAAGTCAGATGATTTTTCTCGTCAAGGGAAAAGGTGTGGCAGTGAAAGGGTTAAAAACTATCTCACTAACCGTTTCACTGCCGTGGTGGCCCTTTAGTGTTTTACTCTGGCTAACATCAGACGATTTTACTCGTCGAGGGAAAAAGTGTGGCAGTGAAAGGGTTAAAAACTATCTCACTAACCGTTTCACCGGCGTGGTGGCCCTTTAGTATTTTACTCTGGCTAAAGTCAGATGATTTTTCTCGTCAAGGGAAAAGGTGTGGCAGTGAAAGGGTTAAAAACTATCTCACTAACCGTTTCACCGGCATGGTGGCCCTTTAGTATTTTACTCTGGCTAAAGTCAGATGATTTTTCTCGTCAAGGGAAAAGGTGTGGCAGTGAAAGGGTTAAAAACTATCTCACTAACCGTTTCACCGGCGTGGTGGCCCTTTAGTATTTTACTCTGGCTAAAGTCAGATGATTTTACTCGTCGAGGGAAAAGGTGTGGCAGTGAAAGGGTTAAAAACTATCTCACTAACTGTTTCACCGCCGTAGTGGCCCTTTAGTATTTTACTCTGGCTAACGCGAAACGATTTTACTTGTCAATGGAAAAAGTGTGGCAGTGAAAGGGTTAAAAACTATCTCATTTAGCGTTTCACCGCCGTGGTGGCCCTTTATAGTATTTTACTGTGCTTAACGCCAGACGATTTTACTCGTCAAGGGAAAAGGTGTGGCGGTGAAAGGGTTAAAAACTATCTCACTAACCGTTTCACCGCCGTGGTGGCCCTTTAGTATTTTACTCTGGCTAACGCCAGACGATTTTTCTCTTGAAGGGAAAAGGTGTGGCAGTGAAATGGTTAAAAACTATCTCATTAACCGTTTCACCGAGAGGTGGCCCTTTAGTTTTTTACTCTGGCTAATGCCAGATGATTTTACTCGTCAAGGGAAAAGGTGTGGCGGTGAAAGGGTTAAAAACTATCTCACTAACCGTTTCACCGCCGTGGTGGCCCTTTAGTATTTTACTCTGGCTAACGCCAGACGATTTTACTCGTGAAGGGAAAAGGTGTGGCAGTGAAATGGTTAAAAACTATCTCGTTAACCGTTTCACCGAGAGGTGGCCCTTTAGTATTTTACTCTGGCTAATGCCAGATGATTTTACTCGTCAAGGGAAAAGGTGTGGCGGTGAAAGGGTTAAAAACTATCTCACTAACCGTTTCACCGCCGTGGTGGCCCTTTAGTATTTTACTCTGGCTAACGCCAGACGATTTTACTCGTGAAGGGAAAAGGTGTGGCAGTGAAATGGTTAAAAACTATCTCATTAACCGTTTCACCGAGAGGTGGCCCTTTAGTATTTTACTCTGGCTAATGGCAGACGATTTTACTCGTCAAGGGAAAAGGTGTGGCAGTGAATGGGTTAAAAACCATCTCATTAACCGTTTCACCGCAGTGGTGGCCCTTTAGTATTTTGCTCTGGCTAACGCCAGACGATTTTACTCGTCAAGGGAAAAGGTGTGGCAGTGAAAGGGTTAAAAACTATCTGATTAACCGTTTCACCGCCGTGGTGGCCTTTAGTATTTAACTCTGGCTAACGCCAGACGATTTTACTCGTCAAGGGAAAAGGTGTGGCAGTGAAAGGGTTAAAAACTATCTCACTAACCGTTTCACCGCCGTGATGGCCCTTTAGTATTTTACTCTGGCTAACGTTAGGCGATTTTACTCGTCGAGGGAAAAGGTGTGGCAGTGAAAGGCTTAAAAACTATCTCAGTAACCGTTTCACCGCCGTGGTGGCCCTTTAGTATTTTACTCTGGCTAACGCCAGACGATTTTACTCGTGAAGGGAAAAGGTGTGGCAGTGAAATGGTTAAAAACTATCTCATTAACCGTTTCACCGAGAGGTGGCCCTTTAGTATTTTACTCTGGCTAATGCCAGATGATTTTACTCGTCAAGGGAAAAGGTGTGGCGGTGAAAGGGTTAAAAACTATCTCACTAACCGTTTCACCGCCGTGGTGGCCCTTTAGTATTTTACTCTGGCTAACGCCAGACGATTTTACTCGTGAAGGGAAAAGGTGTGGCAGTGAAATGGTTAAAAACTATCTCATTAACCGTTTCACCGAGAGGTGGCCCTTTAGTATTTTACTCTGGCTAAAGTCAGATGATTTTTCTCGTCAAGGGAAAAGGTGTGGCAGTGAAAGGGTTAAAAACTATCTCACTAACCGTTTCACCGCCTTGGTGGCCCTTTAGTATTTTACTCTGGCTAACGCCAGACGATTTTACTCGTCAAGGGAAAAGGTGTGGCAGTGAAAGGGTTAAAAGCTATCTCATTAACCGTTTCACCGCCGTGGTGGCCCTTTAATATTTTACTCTGGCTAAAGTCAGATGATTTTTCTCGTCAAGGGAAAAGGTGTGGCAGTGAAAGCGTTAAAAACTATCTCACTAACCGTTTCACTGCCGTGGTGGCCCTTTAGTGTTTTACTCTGGCTAACATCAGACGATTTTACTCGTCGAGGGAAAAGGTGTGGCAGTGAAAGGGTTTAAAAACTATCTCACTAACCGTTTCACCGCCGTGGTGGCCCTTTAGTATTTTACTCTGGCTAACGCCAGACGATTTTACTCGTGAAGGGAAAAGGTGTGGCAGTGAAATGGTTAAAAAACTATCTCATTAACCGTTTCACCGAGAGGTGGCCCTTTAGTATTTTACTCTGGCTAATGCCAGATGATTTTACTCGTCAAGGGAAAAGGTGTGGCGGTGAAAGGGTTAAAAACTATCTCACTAACCGTTTCACCGCCGTGGTGGCCCTTTAGTATTTTACTCTGGCTAACGCCAGACGATTTTACTCGTGAAGGGAAAAGGTGTGGCAGTGAAATGGTTAAAAACTATCTCATTAACCGTTTCACCGAGAGGTGGCCCTTTAGTATTTTACTCTGGCTAAAGTCAGATGATTTTTCTCGTCAAGGAAAAGGTGTGGCAGTGAAAGGGTTAAAAAACTATCTCACTAACCGTTTCACCGCCTTGGTGGCCCTTTAGTATTTTACTCTGGCTAACGCCAGACGATTTTACTCGTCAAGGGAAAAGGTGTGGCAGTGAAAGGGTTAAAAAGCTATCTCATTAACCATTTCACCGCCGTGGTGGCCCTTTAATATTTTACTCTGGCTAAAGTCAGATGATTTTTCTCGTCAAGGGAAAAGGTGTGGCAGTGAAAGGGTTAAAAACTATCTCACTAACCGTTTCACTGCCGTGGTGGCCCTTTAGTGTTTTACTCTGGCTAACATCAGACGATTTTACTCGTCGAGGGAAAAGGTGTGGCAGTGAAAGGGTTAAAAACTATCTCACTAACCGTTTCACCGCCGTGGTGGCCCTTTAGTATTTTACTCTGGCTAACGCCAGACGATTTTACTCGTGAAGGGAAAAGGTGTGGCAGTGAAATGGTTAAAAACTATCTCATTAACCGTTTCACCGAGAGGTGGCCCTTTAGTATTTTACTCTGGCTAATGCCAGATGATTTTACTCGTCAAGGGAAAAGGTGTGGCGGTGAAAGGGTTAAAAACTATCTCACTAACCGTTTCACTGCCGTGGTGGCCCTTTAGTGTTTTACTCTGGCTAACATCAGACGATTTTACTCGTCGAGGGAAAAGGTGTGGCAGTGAAAGGGTTAAAAACTATCTCACGAACCATTTCACCGGCGTGGTGGCCTTTAGTATTTTACTCTGGCTAACGGCAGACGATTTTGCTGGTCAAGGGAAAAGGTGTGGCAGTGAAAGGGTTAAAAACTATCTCACTAACCGTTTCACTGCCGTGGTGGCCCTTTAGTGTTTTACTCTGGCTAACATCAGACGATTTTACTCGTCGAGGGAAAAGGTGTGGCAGTGAAAGGGTTAAAAACTATCTCACTAACCGTTTCACCGGCGTGGTGGCCCTTTAGTATTTTACTCTGGCTAAAGTCAGATGATTTTTCTCGTCAAGGGAAAAGGTGTGGCAGTGAAAGGGTTAAAAACTATCTCACTAACCGTTTCACCGCCTTGGTGGCCCTTTAGTATTTTACTCTGGCTAACGCCAGACGATTTTACTCGTCAAGGGAAAAGGTGTGGCAGTGAAAGTGTTAAAAGCTATCTCATTAACCGTTTCACCGGCGTGGTGGCCCTTTAATATTTTACTCTGGCTAAAGTCAGATGATTTTTCTCGTCAAGGGAAAAGGTGTGGCAGTGAAAGGGTTAAAAACTATCTCACTAACCGTTTCACTGCCGTGGTGGCCCTTTAGTGTTTTACTCTGGCTAACATCAGACGATTTTACTCGTCGAGGGAAAAGGTGTGGCAGTGAAAGGGTTAAAAACTATCTCACTAACCGTTTCACCGGCGTGGTGGCCCTTTAGTATTTTACTCTGGCTAAAGTCAGATGATTTTTCTCGTCAAGGGAAAAGGTGTGGCAGTGAAAGGGTTAAAAACTATCTCACTAACCGTTTCACTGCCGTGGTGGCCCTTTAGTGTTTTACTCTGGCTAACATCAGACGATTTTACTCGTCGAGGGAAAAGGTGTGGCAGTGAAATGGTTAAAAACTATCTCATTAACCGTTTCACCGAGAGGTGGCCCTTTAGTATTTTACTCTGGCTAATGCCAGATGATTTTACTCGTCAAGGGAAAAGGTGTGGCGGTGAAAGGGTTAAAAACTATCTCACTAACCGTTTCACCGCCGTGGTGGCCCTTTAGTATTTTACTCTGGCTAACGCCAGACGATTTTACTCGTGAAGGGAAAAGGTGTGGCAGTGAAATGGTTAAAAACTATCTCATTAACCGTTTCACCGAGAGGTGGCCCTTTAGTATTTTACTCTGGCTAATGCCAGATGATTTTACTCGTCAAGGGAAAAGGTGTGGCAGTGAAATGGTTAAAAACTATCTCATTAACCGTTTCACCGAGAGGTGGCCCTTTAGTATTTTACTCTGGCTAATGCCAGACGATTTTACTCGTCAAGGGAAAAGGTGTGGCAGTGAATGGGTTAAAAACCATCTCATTAACCGTTTCACCGCAGTGGTGGCCCTTTAGCATTTTGCTCTGGCTAACGCCAGACGATTTTACTCGTCAAGGGAAAAGGTGTGATAGTGAAAGGGTTAAAAACTATCTGATTAACCGTTTCACCGCCGTGGTGGCCTTTAGTGTTTTACTCTGGCTAACATCAGACGATTTTACTCGTCAAGGGAAAAGGTGTGGCAGTGAAAGGGTTAAAAACTATCTCACTAACCGTTTCACCGCCGTGATGGCCCTTTAGTATTTTACTCTGGCTAACGTTAGGCGATTTTACTCGTCGAGGGAAAAGGTGTGGCAGTGAAAGGCTTAAAAACTATCTCACTAACCGTTTCACCCCCGTGGTGGCCCTTTAATATTTTACTCTGGCTAACGTGAAACGATTTTACTCGTCAAGGGAAAAGGTGTGGCAGTGAAAGGGTTAAAAGCTATCTCACTAACCGTTTCACTGCCGTGGTGGCCCTTTAATATTTTACTCTGGCTAACGGCGAACGATTTTACTCGTCAAGGGAAAAGGTGTGGCAGTGAAAGGGTTAAAAACTATCTCACTAACCGTTTCACTGCCGTGGTGGCCCTTTAGTGTTTTACTCTGGCTAACATCAGACGATTTTACTCGTCGAGGGAAAAGGTGTGGCAGTGAAAGGGTTAAAAACTATCTCACTAACCTTTTCACCGCCGTGGTGGCCCTTTAGTATTTTACTCTGGCTAAAGTCAGATGATTTTTCTCGTCAAGGGAAAAGGTGTGGCAGTGAAAGGGTTAAAAACTATCTCACTAACCGTTTCACTGCCGTGGTGGCCCTTTAGTGTTTTACTCTGGCTAACATCAGACGATTTTACTCGTCGAGGGAAAAGGTGTGGCAGTGAAAGGGTTAAAAACTATCTCACTAACCGTTTCACCGGCGTGGTGGCCCTTTAGTATTTTACTCTGGCTAAAGTCAGATGATTTTTCTCGTCAAGGGAAAAAGGTGTGGCAGTGAAGGGGTTAAAAACTATCTCACTAACCGTTTCACCGCCTTGGTGGCCCTTTAGTATTTTACTCTGGCTAACGCCAGACGATTTTACTCGTCAAGGGAAAAGGTGTGGCAGTGAAAGGGTTAAAAGCTATCTCATTAACCGTTTCACCGCCGTGGTGGCCCTTTAATATTTTACTCTGGCTAAAGTCAGATGATTTTTCTCGTCAAGGGAAAAGGTGTGGCAGTGAAAGGGTTAAAAACTATCTCACTAACCGTTTCACTGCCGTGGTGGCCCTTTAGTGTTTTACTCTGGCTAACATCAGACGATTTTACTCGTCGAGGGAAAAGGTGTGGCAGTGAAAGGGTTAAAAACTATCTCACTAACCTTTTCACCGCCGTGGTGGCCCTTTAGTATTTTACTCTGGCTAAAGTCAGATGATTTTTCTCGTCAAGGGAAAAGGTGTGGCAGTGAAAGGGTTAAAAACTATCTCACTAACCGTTTCACTGCCGTGGTGGCCCTTTAGTGTTTTACTCTGGCTAACATCAGACGATTTTACTCGTCGAGGGAAAAGGTGTGGCAGTGAAAGGGTTAAAAACTATCTCACTAACCGTTTCACCGGCGTGGTGGCCCTTTAGTATTTTACTCTGGCTAAAGTCAGATGATTTTTCTCGTCAAGGGAAAAGGTGTGGCAGTGAAGGGGTTAAAAACTATCTCACTAACCGTTTCACCGCCTTGGTGGCCCTTTAGTATTTTACTCTGGCTAACGCCAGACGATTTTACTCGTCAAGGGAAAAGGTGTGGCAGTGAAAGGGTTAAAAGCTATCTCATTAACCGTTTCACCGCCGTGGTGGCCCTTTAATATTTTACTCTGGCTAAAGTCAGATGATTTTTCTCGTCAAGGGAAAAGGTGTGGCAGTGAAAGGGTTAAAAACTATCTCACTAACCGTTTCACTGCCGTGGTGGCCCTTTAGTGTTTTACTCTGGCTAACATCAGACGATTTTACTCGTCGAGGGAAAAGGTGTGGCAGTGAAAGGGTTAAAAACTATCTCACTAACCGTTTCACCGGCATGGTGGCCCTTTAGTATTTTACTCTGGCTAAAGTCAGATGATTTTTCTCGTCAAGGGAAAAGGTGTGGCAGTGAAAGGGTTAAAAACTATCTCACTAACCGTTTCACTGCCGTGGTGGCCCTTTAGTGTTTTACTCTGGCTAACATCAGACGATTTTACTCGTCGAGGGAAAAGGTGTGGCAGTGAAAGGGTTAAAAGCTATCTCATTAACCGTTTCACCGCCGTGGTGGCCCTTTAATATTTTACTCTGGCTAAAGTCAGATGATTTTTCTCGTCAAGGGAAAAGGTGTGGCAGTGAAAGGGTTAAAAACTATCTCATTAACCGTTTCACCGCCTTGGTGGCCCTTTAGTATTTTACTCTGGATAACGTCAGAAGATTTTACTCGTCAAGGGAAAAGGTGTGGCAGTGAAAGGGTTAAAAGCTATCTCATTAACCGTTTCACCGCCGTGGTGGCCCTTTAATATTTTACTCTGGCTAAGGGACCGGTCATTATTTATGGCTGGGGGTGGGACCGAAGAGAAAAAGGTTGGGTAAGCAAAAATTTGGGTATGTCCAAGGTTGGGTATGAAAAAAATTAAAGAGTGAAAGGGGTGGGTAAAAAAAAATCACTATACCAAGAATTCAAAAGTATCTATTAAAATGTTGTATTAATATGTATAACATATGCAACTACATGTATCACAAGAAGGACATTTTTAAAGTTCCTACAAAGTCAAAAATATTTATTCTATAAGGTCAATTGGCATTTCATCATCAGATGGATTGCTCAATCTGGCATGGTTCCCTTGGACGATTTGTTTCTTCTTCTTAACTTTCGACCTGTTCTCTTTTTCTCTCCTACATGTAGCTTTCCTCCGCTTCTCACACTTTGTTACCTCTCCTATATCAAACCTCTTTTGCAACTGATCCATAACATGACGAACATCATGCATCATATGCTCAGTCTGCTTGATCATTTCCTCAACTAGTAACAATGTTTCTTTAATAAATTCAAGCTCATTACTTGCCCATGACCTTTCATTCATGCTGTCGTCATATAATTCCTTTTTCCTTGCTGAAAGATGATCATGTATATCATTCAAAGATTTAATCGTTCCATTGAAGTGCTCTACTGCTCTTTGACTTTTGGAGACATCTTCAACATTAACATCAGAAGGAAAATCTTGGTATCTTTTCCATGTTATGTTCTCTTTAGGAATCATCCCTTCCTGATATGATGAGAGAACCTTTTGCACTTGTTTGTACTTGGTTACAACACCATATCGAAACCTTTGTTGATCATCCAAATATGCCTGGAAGGTGGACTGTTTCCCAACAAAAGCGGATTGATACATTGCTCTTGTTATGGCATTGAAGTTAAATCAATCTATCTGACTTTACATTCGGGATGAGAAACTTCTCCCATGGTTTCTTTTCCACAACGGTTGCTGTCCATTGCCTTACCAAATACTTGAAATTTTCAACCAACAAGTGATATGGCTGTAAATAAATAAAACAGAGCATAATTATGATACTATTATAGTCAATTTTGTCTTTCACAGTTTGTTCCAAATTCTTAAGAGGTAATAACCCCATGCCAATGATGCCATGGAAATCAAAACTATAAAATCAATTACTTCAAGACAAAATCTACTGGAAATTCTTATCTTAGGGGGGAAAGCCCGGTCATGGAAAGTTATACGTGTTAAATATGACGAAATTGTAAACATACCACATAATTATATACATTTTGTAAAAATACATCAAAATATAATTCTGCAGAGTCAAAATATTAACAGACTTACTTCTTTGAAATTTCCCTTGTTGACCTTGTTTAGTCGTCGTTGCGCTATTTATACTTGAATTATCGTCGACCTTTTCAAGCACAGAAGAACATGCAGCAATTGGAGCAGTTGGAGGTAATTGTAGACATGATAAAGCTTTCTTGATTTTATCAAATGGCCCGGTTTTCCAAACTGCCCTGGGATGCGGGGCATTAGACGATATTTGACCTGTGTGCAAGTCAAATGCCCCGCTATGTCCCGGCCGGGGGGGGGGGGGGTGCGGGGGTTTATATTGACTGGTGCATTATATACTGTAATCTGTTCGCGTTCTTCGATATCAAATAGTGGTTGAGATTTGAGCTCAACAGTGAAAATTTCTATTATATAATTATTGTAAATTGTAATGGAGGTCGAATGAAAAGTAACCGAAAGGCCGCCAAAAATCAACATGAACGGACGACCAAGGCTACTGGAGACGGAGCATCGAGGGAAGAATCAAGCACGAGCAGAGTTGATGTTGAAAGCTCGTGTAACATGTGAGGAAAGCAGGAGTATCTCAAGATCGGCGGTGCTGGATGCTCTTCTATGCGAGATTCTATGTGAGCATATTGCGAAGGATGGTAAAGCACATGACAACAGCTTTTTACTTTTTGATGAAGCATTTATCAACACAGACAAGACAAGACAAGACAAGACAAGATAAGAGAAAACGAGAGAAGAGCAGACCAGACCAGGAGAAACGAGAAGGCTTACCACGAATACAATTGGTTCATAGAACTTGTAATGAGAGGAGAGCTTGGGAAGCTGAAGGTTTTGGAGTTGAATAAATACCTCGAAAAACATAAGCTTAATAAGCAAGGAAGAAAAAATGACAAAATAAATTCTATTACAGCAGATGTGTTAAGAAAGAACCAACAGAATGTCATAGAGGAAGCAATGGAACAGTTGGTGGATGAAGAAGAAAGTGGTGATGGGAGTGACGAAGACCTGGTTGTTAAAGAAATTGGAACTGAGAGTGGTAGTAGCAGTGAAGTGGAGAGTGAAGCACCAGCAGTTGACCCCCTTCCATTAATAGTTAAAACCCAATATGGACGTGATGGCGGGCATTGGTGTTTGTTTAAACTTAATTGAGGTACTTTTGATTGAACAGCATTGAATAACAACACGAAATGGCTTTAAAAGATAAGAATGGAGTTTTATAATAGAAATCGTCAAATATAAAGGTCTAATAGACATATCCTGGAACAGTACGGTGTGACCTTTGCCCCCAAAAGACGTTGGCATTATACTATTTTTAAAGTAAAGTGTTGTTCGTGGCTGATCAAACACCCTTTTTTGTTTGATATGTGGGGGTGGGTCAGAAAAAAATTTGGTGATTTGTTGGGTGGGTAAGGGAAAATTTTAATGGAAAATAAGTTGGGTAGTCATTTTTTTGTGAGGATAAAACTTTTCTCTTCGGTCCCACCCCTGGCCATAAATAATGACCGGTCCCTAAAGTCAGATGATTTTTCTCGTCAAGGGAAAAGGTGTGGCAGTGAAAGGGTTAAAAACTATTTCACTAACTGTTTCACTGCCGTGGTGGCCCTTTAGTGTTTTACTCTGGCTAACGTCAGACGATTTTACTCGTCGAGGGAAAAGGTGTGGCAGTGAAAGGGTTAAAAACTATCTCACTAACCGTTTCACCGGCGTGGTGGCCCTTTAGTATTTTACTCTGGCTAAAGTCAGATGATTTTTCTCGTCAAGGGAAAAGTTGTGGCAGTGAAATTGTTAAAAACTATCTCACTAACTGTTTCACCGCCGTAGTGGCCCTTTAGTATTTTACTCTGGCTAACGCGAAACGATTTTACTTGTCAATGGAAAAGGTGTGGCAGTGAAAGGGTTAAAAACTATCTCATTAACCGTTTCACCGAGAGGTGGCCGTTTAGTATTTTACTCTGGCTAATGCCAGATGATTTTACTCGTCAAGGGAAAAGGTGTGGCAGTGAATGGGTTAAAAACCATCACATTAACCGTTTCACCGCAGTGGTGGCCCTTTAGTATTTTGCTCTGGCTAACGCCAGACGATTTTACTCGTCAAGGGAAAAGGTGTGGCAGTGAAAGGGTTAAAAGCTATCTCACTAACCGTTTCACTGCCGTGGTGGCCCTTTAATATTTTACTCTGGCTAACGGCGAACGATTTTACTCGTCAAGGGAAAAGGTGTGGCAGTGAAAGGGTTAAAAACTATCTCACTAACCGTTTCACTGCCGTGGTGGCCCTTTAGTGTTTTATTCTGGCTAACGTCAGACGATTTTACTCGTCGAGGGAAAAGGTGTGGCAGTGAAAGGGTTAAAAACTATCTCGCTAACCGTTTCACCGGCGTGGTGGCCCTTTAGTATTTTACTCTGGCTAAAGTCAGATGATTTTTCTCGTCAAGGGAAAAGGTGTGGCAGTGAAAGGGTTAAAAACTATCTCATTAACCTTTTCACTTCCTTGGTGGCCCTTTAGTATTTTACTCTGGCTAACGCCAGACGATTTTACTCGTCAAGGGAAAAGGTGTGGCAGTGAAAGGGTTAAAAACTATCTCACTAACCGTTTCACCGCCGTGGTGACCCTTTAGTATTTTACTCTGGCTAACGTTAGGCGATTTTACTCGTCGAGGGAAAAGGTGTGGCAGTGAAAGGCTTAAAACCTATCTCACTAACCGTTTCACCCCCGTGGTGGCCCTTTAATATTTTACTCTGGCTAACGTGAAACGATTTTACTCGTCAAGGGAAAAGGTGTGGCAGTGAAAGGGTTAAAAGCTATCTCACTAACCGTTTCACTGCCGTGGTGGCCCTTTAATATTTTTCTCTGGCTAACGGCGAACGATTTAACTCGTCAAGGGAAAAGGTGTGGCAGTGAAAGGGTTAAAAACTATCTCATTTAGCGTTTCACCGCCGTGGTGGCACTTTATAGTATTTTACTGTGCTTAACGCCAGACGATTTTACTCGTCAAGGGAAAAGGTGTGGCGGTGAAAGGGTTAAAAACTATCTCACTAACCGTTTCACCGCCGTGGTGGCCCTTTAGTATTTTACTCTGGCTAACGCCAGACGATTTTACTCGTGAAGGGAAAAGGTGTGGCAGTGAAATGGTTAAAAACTATCTCATTAACCGTTTCACCGAGAGGTGGCCGTTTAATATTTTACTCTGGCTAATGCCAGATGATTTTACTCGTCAAGGGAAAAGGTGTGGCAGTGAATGGGTTAAAAACCATCACATTAACCGTTTCACCGCAGTGGTGGCCCTTTAGTATTTTGCTCTGGCTAACGCCAGACGATTTTACTCGTCAAGGGAAAAGGTGTGGCAGTGAAAGGGTTAAAAACTATCTCATTAACCGTTTCACCGCCGTGGTGGCCTTTAGTATTTTACTCTGGCTAACGCCAGACGATTTTACTCGTCAAGGGAAAAGGTGTGGCAGTGAAAGGGTTAAAAGCTATCTCACTAACCGTTTCACTGCCGTGGTGGCCCTTTAATATTTTACTCTGGCTAACGGCGAACGATTTTACTCGTCAAGGGAAAAGGTGTGGCAGTGAAAGGGTTAAAAACTATCTCACTAACCGTTTCACTGCCGTGGTGGCCCTTTAGTGTTTTATTCTGGCTAACGTCAGACGATTTTACTCGTCGAGGGAAAAGGTGTGGCAGTGAAAGGGTTAAAAACTATCTCGCTAACCGTTTCACCGGCGTGGTGGCCCTTTAGTATTTTACTCTGGCTAAAGTCAGATGATTTTTCTCGTCAAGGGAAAAGGTGTGGCAGTGAAAGGGTTAAAAACTATCTCATTAACCTTTTCACTCCCTTGGTGGCCCTTTAGTATTTTACTCTGGCTAACGCCAGACGATTTTACTCGTCAAGGGAAAAGATGTGGCAGTGAAAGGGTTAAAAGCTATCTCATTAACCGTTTCACCGCCCTGGTGGCCCTTTAATATTTTACTCTGGCTAAAGTCAGATGATTTTTCTCGTCAAGGGAAAAGTTGTGGCAGTGAAATTGTTAAAAACTATCTCACTAACTGTTTCACCGCCGTAGTGGCCCTTTAGTATTTTACTCTTGCTAACGCGAAACGATTTTACTTGTCAATGGAAAAGGTGTGGCAGTGAAAGGGTTAAAAACTATCTCATTTAGCGTTTCACCGCCGTGGTGGCCCTTTATAGTATTTTACTGTGCTTAACGCCAGACGATTTTACTCGTCAAGGGAAAAGCTGTGGCGGTGAAAGGGTTAAAAACTATCTCACTAACCGTTTCACCGCCGTGGTGGCCCTTTAGTATTTTACTCTGGCTAACGCCAGACGATTTTACTCGTGAAGGGAAAAGGTGTGGCAGTGAAATGGTTAAAAACTATCTCATTAACCGTTTCACCAAGAGGTGGCCGTTTAGTATTTTACTCTGGCTAATGCCAGATGATTTTACTCGTCAAGGGAAAAGGTGTGGCAGTGAATGGGTTAAAAACCATCTCATTAACCGTTTCACCGCAGTGGTGGCCCTTTAGTATTTTGCTCTGGCTAACGCAAGACGATTTTACTCGTCAAGGGAAAAGGTGTGGCAGTGAAAGGGTTAAAAACTATCTCATTAACCGTTTCACCGCCGTGGTGGCCTTTAGTATTTTACTCTGGCTAACGCCAGACGATTTTACTCGTCAAGGGAAAAGGTGTGGCAGTGAAAGGGTTAAAAACTATCTCACTAACCGTTTCACCAAGAGGTGGCCGTTTAGTATTTTACTCTGGCTAATGCCAGATGATTTTACTCGTCAAGGGAAAAGGTGTGGCAGTGAATGGGTTAAAAACCATCTCATTAACCGTTTCACCGCAGTGGTGGCCCTTTAGTATTTTGCTCTGGCTAACGCAAGACGATTTTACTCGTCAAGGGAAAAGGTGTGGCAGTGAAAGGGTTAAAAACTATCTCATTAACCGTTTCACCGCCGTGGTGGCCTTTAGTATTTTACTCTGGCTAACGCCAGACGATTTTACTCGTCAAGGGAAAAGGTGTGGCAGTGAAAGGGTTAAAAACTATCTCACTAACCGTTTCACCGCCGTGGTGACCCTTTAGTATTTTACTCTGGCTAACGTTAGGCGATTTTACTCGTCGAGGGAAAAGGTGTGGCAGTGAAAGGCTTAAAACCTATCTCACTAACCGTTTCACACCCCCGTGGTGGCCCTTTAGTATTTTACTCTGGCTAACGTGAGACGATTTTACTCGTCAAGGGAAAAGGTGTGGCAGTGAAAGGGTTAAAAACTATCTCACTAACCGTTTCACTGCCGTGGTGGCCCTTTAATATTTTACTCTGGCTAACGGCGAACGATTTAACTCGTCAAGGGAAAAGGTGTGGCAGTGAAAGGGTTAAAAACTATCTCATTTAGCGTTTCACCGCCGTGGTGGCCCTTTATAGTATTTTACTGTGCTTAACGCCAGACGATTTTACTCGTCAAGGGAAAAGGTGTGGCGGTGAAAGGGTTAAAAACTATCTCACTAACCGTTTCACCGCCGTGGTGGCCCTTTAGTATTTTACTCTGGCTAACGCCAGACGATTTTACTCGTGAAGGGAAAAGGTGTGGCAGTGAAATGGTCAAAAACTATCTCATTAACCGTTTCACCGAGAGGTGGCCGTTTAGTATTTTACTCTGGCTAATGCCAGATGATTTTACTCGTCAAGGGAAAAGGTGTGGCAGTGAATGGGTTAAAAACCATCACATTAACCGTTTCACCGCAGTGGTGGCCCTTTAGTATTTTGCTCTGGCTAACGCCAGACGATTTTACTCGTCAAGGGAAAAGGTGTGGCAGTGAAAGGGTTAAAAACTATCTCATTAACCGTTTCACCGTCGTGGTGGCCCTTTAATATTTTACTCTGGCTAAAATCAGATGATTTTTCTCGTCAAGGGAAAAGTTGTGGCAGTGAAATTGTTAAAAACTATCTCACTAACTGTTTCACCGCCGTAGTGGCCCTTTCGTATTTTACTCTTGCTAACGCGAAACGATTTTACTTGTCAATGGAAAAGGTGTGGCAGTGAAAGGGTTAAAAACTATCTCATTTAGCGTTTCACCGCCGTGGTGGCCCTTTATAGTATTTTACTGTGCTTAACGCCAGACGATTTTACTCGTCAAGGGAAAAGCTGTGGCGGTGAAAGGGTTAAAAACTATCTCACTAACCGTTTCACCGCCGTGGTGGCCCTTTAGTATTTTACTCTGGCTAACGCCAGACGATTTTACTCGTGAAGGGAAAAGGTGTGGCAGTGAAATGGTTAAAAACTATCTCATTAACCGTTTCACCAAGAGGTGGCCGTTTAGTATTTTACTCTGGCTAATGCCAGATGATTTTACTCGTCAAGGGAAAAGGTGTGGCAGTGAATGGGTTAAAAACCATCTTATTAACCGTTTCACCGCAGTGGTGGCCCTTTAGTATTTTGCTCTGGCTAACGCAAGACGATTTTACTCGTCAAGGGAAAAGGTGTGGCAGTGAAAGGGTTAAAAACTATCTCATTAACCGTTTCACCGCCGTGGTGGCCTTTAGTATTTTACTCTGGCTAACGCCAGACGATTTTACTCGTCAAGGGAAAAGGTGTGGCAGTGAAAGGGTTAAAAACTATCTCACTAACCGTTTCACCGCCGTGGTGACCCTTTAGTATTTTACTCTGGCTAACGTTAGGCGATTTTACTCGTCGAGGGAAAAGGTGTGGCAGTGAAAGGCTTAAAACCTATCTCACTAACCGTTTCACCCCCGTGGTGGCCCTTTAATATTTTACTCTGGCTAACGTGAAACGATTTTACTCGTCAAGGGAAAAGGTGTGGCAGTGAAAGGGTTAAAAGCTATCTCACTAACCGTTTCACTGCCGTGGTGGCCCTTTAATATTTTACTCTGGCTAACGGCGAACGATTTAACTCGTCAAGGGAAAAGGTGTGGCAGTGAAAGGGTTAAAAACTATCTCATTTAGCGTTTCACCGCCGTGGTGGCCCTTTATAGTATTTTACTGTGCTTAACGCCAGACGATTTTACTCGTCAAGGGAAAAGGTGTGGCGGTGAAAGGGTTAAAAACTATCTCACTAACCGTTTCACCGCCGTGGTGGCCCTTTAGTATTTTACTCTGGCTAACGCCAGACGATTTTACTCGTGAAGGGAAAAGGTGTGGCAGTGAAATGGTTAAAAACTATCTCATTAACCGTTTCACCGAGAGGTGGCCGTTTAGTATTTTACTCTGGCTAATGCCAGATGATTTTACTCGTCAAGGGAAAAGGTGTGGCAGTGAATGGGTTAAAAACCATCACATTAACCGTTTCACCGCAGTGGTGGCCCTTTAGTATTTTGCTCTGGCTAACGCCAGACGATTTTACTCGTCAAGGGAAAAGGTGTGGCAGTGAAAGGGTTAAAAACTATCTCATTAACCGTTTCACCGCCGTGGTGGCCTTTAGTATTTTACTCTGGCTAACGCCAGACGATTTTACTCGTCAAGGGAAAAGGTGTGGCAGTGAAAGGGTTAAAAGCTATCTCACTAACCGTTTCACTGCCGTGGTGGCCCTTTAATATTTTACTCTGGCTAACGGCGAACGATTTTACTCGTCAAGGGAAAAGGTGTGGCAGTGAAAGGGTTAAAAACTATCTCACTAACCGTTTCACTGCCGTGGTGGCCCTTTAGTGTTTTATTCTGGCTAACGTCAGACGATTTTACTCGTCGAGGGAAAAGGTGTGGCAGTGAAAGGGTTAAAAACTATCTCGCTAACCGTTTCACCGGCGTGGTGGCCCTTTAGTATTTTACTCTGGCTAAAGTCAGATGATTTTTCTCGTCAAGGGAAAAGGTGTGGCAGTGAAAGGGTTAAAAACTATCTCATTAACCTTTTCACTTCCTTGGTGGCCCTTTAGTATTTTACTCTGGCTAACGCCAGACGATTTTACTCGTCAAGGGAAAAGATGTGGCAGTGAAAGGGTTAAAAGCTATCTCATTAACCGTTTCACCGCCGTGGTGGCCCTTTAATATTTTACTCTGGCTAAAGTCAGATGATTTTTCTCGTCAAGGGAAAAGTTGTGGCAGTGAAATTGTTAAAAACTATCTCACTAACTGTTTCACCGCCGTAGTGGCCCTTTAGTATTTTACTCTGGCTAACGCGAAACGATTTTACTTGTCAATGGAAAAGGTGTGGCAGTGAAAGGGTTAAAAACTATCTCATTTAGCGTTTCACCGCCGTGGTGGCCCTTTATAGTATTTTACTGTGCTTAACGCCAGACGATTTTACTCGTCAAGGGAAAAGGTGTGGCGGTGAAAGGGTTAAAAACTATCTCACTAACCGTTTCACCGCCGTGGTGGCCCTTTAGTATTTTACTCTGGCTAATGCCAGATGATTTTACTCGTCAAGGGAAAAGGTGTGGCAGTGAATGGGTTAAAAACCATCTCATTAACCGTTTCACCGCAGTGGTGGCCCTTTAGTATTTTGCTCTGGCTAACGCCAGACGATTTTACTCGTCAAGGGAAAAGGTGTGGCAGTGAAAGGGTTAAAAACTATCTCATTATCCCTTTCACCGCCGTGGTGGCCTTTAGTATTTTACTCTGGCTAACGCCAGACGATTTTACTCGTCAAGGGAAAAGGTGTGGCAGTGAAAGGGTTAAAAGCTATCTCACTAACCGTTTCACTGCCGTGGTGGCCCTTTAATATTTTACTCTGGCTAACGGCGAACGATTTTACTCGTCAAGGGAAAAGGTGTGGCAGTGAAAGGGTTAAAAACTATCTCACTAACCGTTTCACTGCCGTGGTGGCCCTTTAGTGTTTTATTCTGGCTAACGTCAGACGATTTTACTCGTCGAGGGAAAAGGTGTGGCAGTGAAAGGGTTAAAAAACTATCTCGCTAACCGTTTCACCGGCGTGGTGGCCCTTTAGTATTTTACTCTGGCTAAAGTCAGATGATTTTTCTCGTCAAGGGAAAAGGTGTGGCAGTGAAAGGGTTAAAAACTATCTCATTAACCTTTTCACTTCCTTGGTGGCCCTTTAGTATTTTACTCTGGCTAACGCCAGACGATTTTACTCGTCAAGGGAAAAGATGTGGCAGTGAAAGGGTTAAAAGCTATCTCATTAACCGTTTCACCGCCGTGGTGGCCCTTTAATATTTTACTCTGGCTAAAGTCAGATGATTTTTCTCGTCAAGGGAAAAGTTGTGGCAGTGAAATTGTTAAAAACTATCTCACTAACTGTTTCACCGCCGTAGTGGCCCTTTAGTATTTTACTCTGGCTAACGCGAAACGATTTTACTTGTCAATGGAAAAGGTGTGGCAGTGAAAGGGTTAAAAACTATCTCATTTAGCGTTTCACCGCCGTGGTGGCCCTTTATAGTATTTTACTGTGCTTAACGCCAGACGATTTTACTCGTCAAGGGAAAAGGTGTGGCGGTGAAAGGGTTAAAAACTATCTCACTAACCGTTTCACCGCCGTGGTGGCCCTTTAGTATTTTACTCTGGCTAATGCCAGATGATTTTACTCGTCAAGGGAAAAGGTGTGGCAGTGAATGGGTTAAAAACCATCTCATTAACCGTTTCACCGCAGTGGTGGCCCTTTAGTATTTTGCTCTGGCTAACGCCAGACGATTTTACTCGTCAAGGGAAAAGGTGTGGCAGTGAAAGGGTTAAAAACTATCTCATTATCCCTTTCACCGCCGTGGTGGCCTTTAGTATTTTACTCTGGCTAACGCCAGACGATTTTACTCGTCAAGGGAAAAGGTGTGGCGGTGAAAGGGTTAAAAACTATCTCACTAACCGTTTCACCGCCGTGGTGGCCCTTTAGTATTTTACTCTGGCTAATGCCAGATGATTTTACTCGTCAAGGGAAAAGGTGTGGCAGTGAATGGGTTAAAAACCATCTCATTAACCGTTTCACCGCAGTGGTGGCCCTTTAGTATTTTGCTCTGGCTAACGCCAGACGATTTTACTCGTCAAGGGAAAAGGTGTGGCAGTGAAAGGGTTAAAAACTATCTCATTATCCCTTTCACCGCCGTGGTGGCCTTTAGTATTTTACTCTGGCTAACGCCAGACGATTTTACTCGTCAAGGGAAAAGGTGTGGCAGTGAAAGGGTTAAAAACTATCTCACTAACCGTATCACCGCCGTGGTGACCCTTTAGTATTTTACTCTGGCTAACGTTAGGCGATTTTACTCGTCGAGGGAAAAGGTGTGGCAGTGAAAGGCTTAAAACCTATCTCACTAACCGTTTCACCCCCGTGGTGGCCCTTTAATATTTTACTCTGGCTAACGTGAAACGATTTTACTCGTCAAGGGAAAAGGTGTGGCATTGAAAGGGTTAAAAGCTATCTCACTAACCGTTTCACTGCCGTGGTGGCCCTTTAATATTTTACTCTGGCTAACGGCGAACGATTTTACTCGTCAAGGGAAAAGGTGTGGCAGTGAAAGGGTTAAAAACTATCTCACTAACCGTTTCACTGCCGTGGTGGCCCTTTAGTGTTTTACTCTGGCTAACGTCAGACGATTTTACTCGTCGAGGGAAAACGTGTGGCAGTGAAAGGGTTAAAAACTATCTCGCTAACCGTTTCACCGGCCTGGTGGCCCTTTAGTATTTTACTCTGGCTAAAGTCAGATGATTTTTCTCGTCAAGGGAAAAGGTATGGCAGTGAAAGGGTTAAAAACTATCTCATTAACCGTTTCACTTCCTTGGTGGCCCTTTAGTATTTTACTCTGGCTAACGCCAGACGATTTTACTCGTCAAGGGAAAAGATGTGGCAGTGAAAGGGTTAAAAGCTATCTCATTAACCGTTTCACCGCCGTGGTGGCCCTTTAATATTTTACTCTGGCTAAAGTCAGATGATTTTTCTCGTCAAGGGAAAAGTTGTGGCAGTGAAATTGTTAAAAACTATCTCACTAACTGTTTCACCGCCGTAGTGGCCCTTTAGTATTTTACTCTGGCTAACGCGAAACGATTTTACTTGTCAATGGAAAAGGTGTGGCAGTGAAAGGGTTAAAAACTATCTCATTTTGTGTTTCACCGCCGTGGTGGCCCTTTATAGTATTTTACTGTGCTTAACGCCAAACGATTTTACTCGTCAAGGGAAAAGGTGTGGCGGTGAAAGGGTTAAAAACTATCTCACTAACCGTTTCACTGCCGTGGTTGGCCTTTAATATTTTACTCTGGCTAACGGCGAACGATTTTACTCATCAAGGGAAAAGGTGTGGCAGTGAAAGGGTTAAAAACTATCTCACTAAACGTTTCACTGCCGTGGTGGCCCTTTAGTGTTTTACTCTGGCTAACGTCAGACGATTTTACTCGTCGAGGGAAAAGGTGTGGCAGTGAAAGGGTTACAAACTATCTCATTAACCGTTTCACCGCCTTGGTGGCCCTTTAGTATTTTACTCTGGCTAACGCCAGACGATTTTACTCGTCAAGGGAAAAGGTGTGGCAGTGAAAGGGTTAAAAACTATCTCACTAACCGTTTCACCGCCGTGATGGCCCTTTAGTATTTTACTCTGGCTAACGTTAGGCGATTTTACTCGTCGAGGGAAAAGGTGTGGCAGTGAAAGGCTTAAAAACTATCTCACTAACCGTTTCACCCCCGTGGTGGCCCTTTAATATTTTACTCTGGCTAACGTGAAACGATTTTTACTCGTCAAGGGAAAAGGTGTGGCAGTGAAAGGGTTTAAAAGCTATCTCACTAACCGTTTCACTGCCGTGGTGGCCCCTTTAATATTTTACTCTGGCTAACGGCAGACGCTTTTACTCGTGAAGGGAAAAGGTGTGGCTGTGAAAGGGTTAAAAACTATCTCACTAACCGTTTCACTGCCGTGGTGGCCCTTTAGTGTTTTACTCTGGCTAACGTCAGACGATTTTACTCGTCGAGGGAAAAGGTGTGGCAGTGAGAGCGTTAAAAACTATCTCACTAACCGTTTCACCGGCGTGGTGGCCCTTTAGTATTTTACTCTGGCTAAAGTCAGATGATTTTTCTCGTCAAGGGAAAAGGTGTGGCAGTGAAAGGGTTAAAAACTATCTCATTAACCGTTTCACCGCCTTGGTGGCCCTTTAGTATTTTACTCTGGCTAACGCCAGACGATTTTACTCGTCAAGGGAAAAGGTGTGGCAATGAAAGGGTTAAAAACTATCTCACTAACCGTTTCACCGCCGTGATGGCCCTTTAGTATTTTACTCTGGCTAACGTTAGGCGATTTTACTCGTCGAGGGAAAAGGTGTGGCAGTGAAAGGCTTAAAAACTATCTCACTAACCGTTTCACCCCCGTGGTGGCCCTTTAATATTTTACTCTGGCTAACGTGAAACGATTTTACTCGTCAAGGGAAAAGGTGTGGCAGTGAAAGGGTTAAAAGCTATCTCACTAACCGTTTCACTGCCGTGGTGGCCCTTTAATATTTTACTCTGGCTAACGGCGAACGATTTTACTCGTCAAGGGAAAAGGTGTGGCAGTGAAAGGGTTAAAAACTATCTCACTAACCGTTTCACTGCCGTGGTGGCCCTTTTGTGTTTTACTCTGGCTAACGTCAGACGATTTTACTCGTCGAGGGAAAAGGTGTGGCAGTGAAAGGGTTAAAAACTATCTCACTAACCGTTTCACCGGCGTGGTGGCCCTTTAGTATTTTACTCTGGCTAAAGTCAGATGATTTTTCTCGTCAAGGGAAAAGGTGTGGCAGTGAAAGGGTTAAAAACTATCTCATTAACCGTTTCACCGCCTTGGTGGCCCTTTAGTATTTTACTCTGGCTAACGCCAGACGATTTTACTCGTCAAGGGAAAAGGTGTGGCAGTGAAAGGGTTAAAAGCTATCTCATTAACCGTTTCAACCGCCGTGGTGGCCCTTTAATATTTTACTCTGGCTAAAGTCAGATGATTTTTCTCGTCAAGGGAAAAGGTGTGGCAGTGAAATTGTTAAAAACTATCTCACTAACTGTTTCACCACCGTAGTGGCCCTTTAGTATTTTACTCTGGCTAACGCGAAACGATTTTACTTGTCAATGGAAAAGGTGTGGCAGTGAAAGGGTTAAAAACTATCTCATTTAGCGTTTCACCGCCGTGGTGGCCCTTTATAGTATTTTACTGTGCTTAACGCCAGACGATTTTACTCGTCAAGGGAAAAGGTGTGGCAGTGAAAGGGTTAAAAACTATCTCACTAACCGTTTCACTGCCGTGGTGGCCCTTAAGTGTTTTACTCTGGCTAACGTCAGACGATTTTACTCGTCGAGGGAAAAGGTGTGGCAGTGAAAGGGTTAAAAACTATCTCACTAACCGTTTCACCGGCGTGGTGGCCCTTTAGTATTTTACTCTGGCTAAAGTCAGATGATTTTTCTC
Organism: Paragorgia papillata; assembly: GCA_035771165.1. Taxonomy (NCBI): domain Eukaryota; kingdom Metazoa; phylum Cnidaria; class Anthozoa; order Scleralcyonacea; family Coralliidae; genus Paragorgia; species Paragorgia papillata. The sequence goes on along the minus strand of JAWNZC010000010.1, from coordinate 810,948 downwards.
GTCAAGGGAAAAGGTGTGGGAGTGAAAGGGTTAAAAACTATCTCATTAACCGTTTCACCGCCTTGGTGGCCCTTTAGTATTTTACTCTGGCTAACGCCAGACGATTTTACTCGTCAAGGGAAAAGGTGTGGCAGTGAAAGGGTTAAAAACTATCTCACTAACCGTTTCACCGCCGTGATGGCCCTTTAGTATTTTACTCTGGCTAACGCTAGGCGATTTTACTCGTCGAGGGAAAAGGTGTGGCAGTGAAAGGCTTAAAAACTATCTCACTAACCGTTTCACCCCCGTGGTGGCCCTTTAATATTTTACTCTGGCTAACGTGAAACGATTTTACTCGTCAAGGGAAAAGGTGTGGCAGTGAAAGGGTTAAAAGCTATCTCACTAACCGTTTCACTGCCGTGGTGGCCCTTTAATATTTTACTCTGGCTAACGGCGAACGATTTTACTCGTCAAGGGAAAAGGTGTGGCAGTGAAAGGGTTAAAAACTATCTCACTAACCGTTTCACTGCCGTGGTGGCCCTTTAGTGTTTTACTCTGGCTAACGTCAGACGATTTTACTCGTCGAGGGAAAAGGTGTGGCAGTGAAAGGGTTAAAAACTATCTAACTAACCGTTTCACCGGCGTGGTGGCCCTTTAGTATTTTACTCTGGCTAAAGTCAGATGATTTTTCTCGTCAAGGGAAAAGGTGTGGCAGTGAAAGGGTTAAAAACTATCTCATTAACCGTTTCACCGCCTTGGTGGCCCTTTAATATTTTACTCTGGCTAAAGTCAGATGATTTTTCTCGTCAAGGGAAAAGTTGTGGCAGTGAAATTGTTAAAAACTATCTCACTAAACGTTTCACTGCCGTGGTGGCCCTTTAGTGTTTTACTCTGGCTAACGTCAGACGATTTTACTCGTCGAGGGAAAAGGTGTGGGAGTGAAAGGGTTAAAAACTATCTCATTAACCGTTTCACCGCCTTGGTGGCCCTTTAGTATTTTACTCTGGCTAACGCCAGACGATTTTACTCGTCAAGGGAAAAGGTGTGGCAGTGAAAGGGTTAAAAACTATCTCACTAACCGTTTCACCGCCGTGATGGCCCTTTAGTATTTTACTCTGGCTAACGTTAGGCGATTTTACTCGTCGAGGGAAAAGGTGTGGCAGTGAAAGGCTTAAAAACTATCTCACTAACCGTTTCACCCCCGTGGTGGCCCTTTAATATTTTACTCTGGCTAACGTGAAACGATTTTACTCGTCAAGGGAAAAGGTGTGGCAGTGAAAGGGTTAAAAGCTATCTCACTAACCGTTTCACTGCCGTGGTGGCCCTTTAATATTTTACTCTGGCTAACGGCGAACGATTTTACTCGTCAAGGGAAAAGGTGTGGCAGTGAAAGGGTTAAAAACTATCTCACTAACCGTTTCACTGCCGTGGTGGCCCTTTAGTGTTTTACTCTGGCTAACGTCAGACGATTTTACTCGTCGAGGGAAAAGGTGTGGCAGTGAGAGCGTTAAAAACTATCTCACTAACCGTTTCACCGGCGTGGTGGCCCTTTAGTATTTTACTCTGGCTAAAGTCAGATGATTTTTCTCGTCAAGGGAAAAGGTGTGGCAGTGAAAGGGTTAAAAACTATCTCATTAACCGTTTCACCGCCTTGGTGGCCCTTTAGTATTTTACTCTGGCTAACGCCAGACGATTTTACTCGTCAAGGGAAAAGGTGTGGCAATGAAAGGGTTAAAACTATCTCACTAACCGTTTCACCGCCGTGATGGCCCTTTAGTATTTTACTCTGGCTAACGTTAGGCGATTTTACTCGTCGAGGGAAAAGGTGTGGCAGTGAAAGGCTTAAAAACTATCTCACTAACCGTTTCACCCCCGTGGTGGCCCTTTAATATTTTACTCTGGCTAACGTGATACGATTTTACTCGTCAAGGGAAAAGGTGTGGCAGTGAAAGGGTTAAAAGCTATCTCACTAACCGTTTCACTGCCGTGGTGGCCCTTTAATATTTTACTCTGGCTAACGGCGAACGATTTTACTCGTCAAGGGAAAAGGTGTGGCAGTGAAAGGGTTAAAAACTATCTCACTAACCGTTTCACTGCCGTGGTGGCCCTTTAGTGTTTTACTCTGGCTAACGTCAGACGATTTTACTCGTCGAGGGAAAAGGTGTGGCAGTGAAAGGGTTAAAAACTATCTCACTAACCGTTTCACCGGCGTGGTGGCCCTTTAGTATTTTACTCTGGCTAAAGTCAGATGATTTTTCTCGTCAAGGGAAAAGGTCTGGCAGTGAAAGGGTTAAAAACTATCTCATTAACCGTTTCACCGCCTTGGTGGCCCTTTAATATTTTACTCTGGCTAAAGTCAGATGATTTTTCTCGTCAAGGGAAAAGTTGTGGCAGTGAAATTGTTAAAAACTATCTCACTAACTGTTTCACCGCCGTAGTGGCCCTTTAGTATTTTACTCTGGCTAACGCGAAACGATTTTACTTGTCAATGGAAAAGGTGTGGCAGTGAAAGGGTTAAAAACTATCTCATTTTGTGTTTCACCGCCGTGGTGGCCCTTTATAGTATTTTACTGTGCTTAACGCCAAACGATTTTACTCGTCAAGGGAAAAGGTGTGGCGGTGAAAGGGTTAAAAACTATCTCACTAACCGTTTCACTGCCGTGGTTGGCCTTTAATATTTTACTCTGGCTAACGGCGAACGATTTTACTCATCAAGGGAAAAGGTGTGGCAGTGAAAGGGTTAAAAGCTATCTCACTAACCGTTTCACTGCCGTGGTGGCCCTTTAATATTTTACTCTGGCTAACGGCGAACGATTTTACTCGTCAAGGGAAAAGGTGTGGCAGTGAAAGGGTTAAAAACTATCTCACTAACCGTTTCACTGCCGTGGTGGCCCTTTAGTGTTTTACTCTGGCTAACGTCAGACGATTTTACTCGTCGAGGGAAAAGGTGTGGCAGTGAGAGCGTTAAAAACTATCTCACTAACCGTTTCACCGGCGTGGTGGCCCTTTAGTATTTTACTCTGGCTAAAGTCAGATGATTTTTCTCGTCAAGGGAAAAGGTGTGGCAGTGAAAGGGTTTAAAAACTATCTCATTAACCGTTTCACCGCCTTGGTGGCCCTTTAGTATTTTACTCTGGCTAACGCCAGACGATTTTACTCGTCAAGGGAAAAGGTGTGGCAATGAAAGGGTTTAAAACTATCTCACTAACCGTTTCACCGCCGTGATGGCCCTTTAGTATTTTACTCTGGCTAACGTTAGGCGATTTTACTCGTCGAGGGAAAAGGTGTGGCAGTGAAAGGCTTAAAAACTATCTCACTAACCGTTTCACCCCCGTGGTGGCCCTTTAATATTTTACTCTGGCTAACGTGATACGATTTTACTCGTCAAGGGAAAAGGTGTGGCAGTGAAAGGGTTAAAAGCTATCTCACTAACCGTTTCACTGCCGTGGTGGCCCTTTAATATTTTACTCTGGCTAACGGCGAACGATTTTACTCGTCAAGGGAAAAGGTGTGGCAGTGAAAGGGTTAAAAACTATCTCACTAACCGTTTCACTGCCGTGGTGGCCCTTTAGTGTTTTACTCTGGCTAACGTCAGACGATTTTACTCGTCGAGGGAAAAGGTGTGGCAGTGAAAGGGTTAAAAACTATCTCACTAACCGTTTCACCGGCGTGGTGGCCCTTTAGTATTTTACTCTGGCTAAAGTCAGATGATTTTTCTCGTCAAGGGAAAAGGTGTGGCAGTGAAAGGGTTAAAAACTATCTCATTAACCGTTTCACCGCCTTGGTGGCCCTTTAGTATTTTACTCTGGCTAACGCCAGACGATTTTACTCGTCAAGGGAAAAGGTGTGGCAGTGAAAGGGTTAAAAGCTATCTCATTAACCGTTTCACCGCCGTGGTGGCCCTTTAATATTTTACTCTGGCTAAAGTCAGATGATTTTTCTCGTCAAGGGAAAAGGTGTGGCAGTGAAATTGTTAAAAACTATCTCACTAACTGTTTCACCACCGTAGTGGCCCTTTAGTATTTTACTCTGGCTAACGCGAAAACGATTTTACTTGTCAATGGAAAAGGTGTGGCAGTGAAAGGGTTAAAAACTATCTCATTTAGCGTTTCAACCGCCGTGGTGGCCCTTTATAGTATTTTACTGTGCTTAACGCCAGACGATTTTACTCGTCAAGGGAAAAGGTGTGGCAGTGAAAGGGTTAAAAACTATCTCACTAACCGTTTCACTGCCGTGGTGGCCCTTAAGTGTTTTACTCTGGCTAACGTCAGACGATTTTACTCGTCGAGGGAAAAGGTGTGGCAGTGAAAGGGTTAAAAACTATCTCACTAACCGTTTCACCGGCGTGGTGGCCCTTTAGTATTTTACTCTGGCTAAAGTCAGATGATTTTTCTCGTCAAGGGAAAAGGTGTGGGAGTGAAAGGGTTAAAAACTATCTCATTAACCGTTTCACCGCCATGGTGGCCCTTTAGTATTTTACTCTGGCTAACGCCAGACGATTTTACTCGTCAAGGGAAAAGGTGTGGCAGTGAAAGGGTTAAAAACTATCTCACTAACCGTTTCACCGCCGTGGTGGCCCTTTAGTATTTTACTCTGGCTAACGTTTGGCGATTTTACTCGTCGAGCGAAAAGGTGTGGCAGTGAAAGGCTTAAAAACTATCTCACTAACCGTTTCACCCCCGTGGTGGCCCTTTAGTATTTTACTCTGGCTAACGTCAAACGATTTTACTCGTCAAGGGAAAAGGTGTGGTAGTGAAAGGGTTAAAAACTATCTCACTAACCGTTTCACTGCCGTGGTGGCCCTTTAATATTTTACTCTGGCTAACGTCAAACGATTTTACTCGTCAAGGGAAAAGGTGTGGCAGTGAAAGGGTTAAAAACTATCTCACTAACCGTTTCACTGCCGTGGTGGCCCTTTAGTATTTTACTCTGGCTAACGTCAGACGATTTTACTCGTCAAGGGAAAAGGTGTGGCAGTGAAAGGGTTAAAAACTATCTCACTAACCGTTTCACCGGCGTGGTGGCCCTTTAGTATTTTACTCTGGCTAAAGTCAGATGATTTTTCTCGTCAAGGGAAAAGGTGTGGCAGTGAAAGGGTTAAAAACTATCTCATTAACCGTTTCACCGCCTTGGTGGCCCTTTAATATTTTACTCTGGCTAAAGTCAGATGATTTTTCTCGTCAAGGGAAAAGGTGTGGCAGTGAAATTGTTAAAAACTATCTCACTACATGTTTCACCGCCGTAGTGGCCCTTTAGTATTTTACTCTGGCTAACGCCAAACGATTTTACTTGTCAATGGAAAAGGTGTGGTAGTGAAAGGGTTAAAAACTATCTCATTTAGCGTTTCACCGCCGTGGTGGCCCTTTATAGTATTTTACTGTGCTTAACGCCAGACGATTTTACTCGTCAAGGGAAAAGGTGTGGCAGTGAAAGGGTTAAAAGCTATCTCACTAACCGTTTCACTGCCGTGGTGGCCCTTTAATATTTTACTCTGGCTAACGGCGAACGATTTTACTCGTCAAGGGAAAAGGTGTGGGAGTGAAAGGGTTAAAAACTATCTCATTAACCGTTTCACCGCCTTGGTGGCCCTTTAGTATTTTACTCTGGCTAACGCCAGACGATTTTACTCGTCAAGGGAAAAGGTGTGGCAGTGAAAGGGTTAAAAACTATCTCACTAACCGTTTCACCGCCGTGATGGCCCTTTAGTATTTTACTCTGGCTAACGTTAGGCGATTTTACTCGTCGAGGGAAAAGGTGTGGCAGTGAAAGGCTTAAAAACTATCTCACTAACCGTTTCACCCCCGTGGTGGCCCTTTAATATTTTACTCTGGCTAACGTGAAACGATTTTACTCGTCAAGGGAAAAGGTGTGGCAGTGAAAGGGTTAAAAGCTATCTCACTAACCGTTTCACTGCCGTGGTGGCCCTTTAATATTTTACTTTGGCTAACGGCGAACGATTTTACTCGTCAAGGGAAAAGGTGTGGCAGTGAAAGGGTTAAAAAACTATCTCACTAACCGTTTCACTGCCGTGGTGGCCCTTTAGTGTTTTACTCTGGCTAACGTCAGACGATTTTACTCGTCGAGGGAAAAGGTGTGGCAGTGAAAGGGTTAAAAACTATCTCACTAACCGTTTCACCGGCGTGGTGGCCCTTTAGTATTTTACTCTGGCTAAAGTCAGATGATTTTTCTCGTCAAGGGAAAAGGTGTGGCAGTGAAAGGGTTAAAAACTATCTCATTAACCGTTTCACCGCCTTGGTGGCCCTTTAATATTTTACTCTGGCTAAAGTCAGATGATTTTTCTCGTCAAGGGAAAAGGTGTGGCAGTGAAATTGTTAAAAACTATCTCACTACATGTTTCACCGCCGTAGTGGCCCTTTAGTATTTTACTCTGGCTAACGCCAAACGATTTTACTTGTCAATGGAAAAAGGTGTGGTAGTGAAAGGGTTAAAAACTATCTCATTTAGCGTTTCACCGCCGTGGTGGCCCTTTATAGTATTTTACTGTGCTTAACGCCAGACGATTTTACTCGTCAAGGGAAAAGGTGTGGCAGTGAAAGGGTTAAAAGCTATCTCACTAACCGTTTCACTGCCGTGGTGGCCCTTTAATATTTTACTCTGGCTAACGGCGAACGATTTTACTCGTCAAGGGAAAAGGTGTGGCAGTGAAAGGGTTAAAAACTATCTCACTAACCGTTTCACTGCCGTGGTGGCCCTTTAGTGTTTTACTCTGGCTAACGTCAGACGATTTTACTCGTCGAGGGAAAAGGTGTGGCAGTGAAAGGGTTAAAAACTATCTCACTAACCGTTTCACCGGCGTGGTGGCCCTTTAGTATTTTACTCTGGCTAAAGTCAGATGATTTTTCTCGTCAAAGGAAAAGGTGTGGCAGTGAAAGGGTTAAAAACTATCTCATTAACCGTTTCACCGCCTTGGTGGCCCTTTAGTATTTTACTCTGGCTAACGCCAGACGATTTTACTCGTCAAGGGAAAAGGTGTGGCAGTGAAAGGGTTAAAAGCTATCTCATTAACCGTTTCACCGCCGTGGTGGCCCTTTAATATTTTACTCTGGCTAAAGTCAGATGATTTTTCTCGTCAAGGGAAAAGGTGTGGCAGTGAAATTGTTAAAAACTATCTCACTAACTGTTTCACCACCGTAGTGGCCCTTTAGTATTTTACTCTGGCTAACGCGAAACGATTTTTACTTGTCAATGGAAAAGGTGTGGCAGTGAAAGGGTTAAAAACTATCTCATTTAGCGTTTCACCGCCGTGGTGGCCCTTTATAGTATTTTACTGTGCTTAACGCCAGACGATTTTACTCGTCAAGGGAAAAGGTGTGGCAGTGAAAGGGTTAAAAACTATCTCACTAACCGTTTCACTGCCGTGGTGGCCCTTAAGTGTTTTACTCTGGCTAACGTCAGACGATTTTACTCGTCGAGGGAAAAGGTGTGGCAGTGAAAGGGTTAAAAACTATCTCACTAACCGTTTCACCGGCGTGGTGGCCCTTTAGTATTTTACTCTGGCTAAAGTCACATGATTTTTCTCGTCAAGGGAAAAGGTGTGGGAGTGAAAGGGTTAAAAACTATCTCATTAACCGTTTCACCGCCTTGGTGGCCCTTTAGTATTTTACTCTGGCTAACGCCAAACGATTTTACTTGTCAATGGAAAAGGTGTGGTAGTGAAAGGGTTAAAAACTATCTCATTTAGCGTTTCACCGCCGTGGTGGCCCTTTATAGTATTTTACTGTGCTTAACGCCAGACGATTTTACTCGTCAAGGGAAAAGGTGTGGCAGTGAAAGGGTTAAAAGCTATCTCACTAACCGTTTCACTGCCGTGGTGGCCCTTTAATATTTTACTCTGGCTAACGGCGAACGATTTTACTCGTCAAGGGAAAAGGTGTGGCAGTGAAAGGGTTAAAAACTATCTCACTAACCGTTTCACCGGCGTGGTGGCCCTTTAGTATTTTACTCTGGCTAAAGTCAGATGATTTTTCTCGTCAAGGGAAAAGGTGTGGCAGTGAAAGGGTTAAAAACTATCTCATTAACCGTTTCACCGCCTTGGTGGCCCTTTAGTATTTTACTCTGGCTAACGCCAGACGATTTTACTCGTCAAGGGAAAAGGTGTGGCAGTGAAAGGGTTAAAAGCTATCTCATTAACCGTTTCACCGCCGTGGTGGCCCTTTAATATTTTACTCTGGCTAAAGTCAGATGATTTTTCTCGTCAAGGGAAAAGGTGTGGCAGTGAAATTGTTAAAAACTATCTCACTAACTGTTTCACCACCGTAGTGGCCCTTTAGTATTTTACTCTGGCTAACGCGAAACGATTTTACTTGTCAATGGAAAAGGTGTGGCAGTGAAAGGGTTAAAAACTATCTCATTTAGCGTTTCACCGCCGTGGTGGCCCTTTATAGTATTTTACTGTGCTTAACGCCAGACGATTTTACTCGTCAAGGGAAAAGGTGTGGCAGTGAAAGGGTTAAAAGCTATCTCACTAACCGTTTCACTGCCGTGGTGGCCCTTTAATATTTTACTCTGGCTAACGGCGAACGATTTTACTCGTCAAGGGAAAAGGTGTGGCAGTGAAAGGGTTAAAAACTATCTCACTAACCGTTTCACCGGCGTGGTGGCCCTTTAGTATTTTACTCTGGCTAAAGTCAGATGATTTTTCTCGTCAAGGGAAAAGGTGTGGCAGTGAAAGGGTTAAAAACTATCTCATTAACCGTTTCAACCGCCTTGGTGGCCCTTTAGTATTTTACTCTGGCTAACGCCAGACGATTTTACTCGTCAAGGGAAAAGGTGTGGCAGTGAAAGGGTTAAAAGCTATCTCATTAACCGTTTCACCGCCGTGGTGGCCCTTTAATATTTTACTCTGGCTAAAGTCAGATGATTTTTCTCGTCAAGGGAAAAGGTGTGGCAGTGAAATTGTTAAAAACTATCTCACTAACTGTTTCACCACCGTAGTGGCCCTTTAGTATTTTACTCTGGCTAACGCGAAACGATTTTACTTGTCAATGGAAAAGGTGTGGCAGTGAAAGGGTTAAAAACTATCTCATTTAGCGTTTCACCGCCGTGGTGGCCCTTTATAGTATTTTACTGTGCTTAACGCCAGACGATTTTACTCGTCAAGGGAAAATGTGTGGCAGTGAAAGGGTTAAAAACTATCTCACTAACCGTTTCACTGCCGTGGTGGCCCTTAAGTGTTTTACTCTGGCTAACGTCAGACGATTTTACTCGTCGAGGGAAAAGGTGTGGCAGTGAAAGGGTTAAAAACTATCTCACTAACCGTTTCACCGGCGTGGTGGCCCTTTAGTATTTTACTCTGGCTAAAGTCAGATGATTTTTCTCGTCAAGGGAAAAGGTGTGGGAGTGAAAGGGTTAAAAACTATCTCATTAACCGTTTCACCGCCTTGGTGGCCCTTTAGTATTTTACTCTGGCTAACGCCAGACGATTTTACTCTTCAAGGGAAAAGGTGTGGCAGTGAAAGGGTTAAAAACTATCTCACTAACCGTTTCACCGCCGTGATGGCCCTTTAATATTTTACTCTGGCTAACGTGAAACGATTTTACTCGTCAAGGGAAAAGGTGTGGCAGTGAAAGGGTTAAAAGCTATCTCACTAACCGTTTCACTGCCGTGGTGGCCCTTTAATATTTTACTCTGGCTAACGGCGAACGATTTTACTCGTCAAGGGAAAAGGTGTGGCAGTGAAAGGGTTAAAAACTATCTCACTAACCGTTTCACTGCCGTGGTGGCCCTTTAGTGTTTTACTCTGGCTAACGTCAGACGATTTTACTCGTCGAGGGAAAAGGTGTGGCAGTGAAAGGGTTAAAAACTATCTCACTAACCGTTTCACCGGCGTGGTGGCCCTTTAGTATTTTACTCTGGCTAAAGTCAGATGATTTTTCTCGTCAAGGGAAAAGGTGTGGCAGTGAAAGGGTTAAAAACTATCTCATTAACCGTTTCACCGCCTTGGTGGCCCTTTAATATTTTACTCTGGCTAAAGTCAGATGATTTTTCTCGTCAAGGGAAAAGGTGTGGCAGTGAAATTGTTAAAAACTATCTCACTAACTGTTTCACCGCCGCAGTGGCCCTTTAGTATCTTACTCTGGCTAACGCCAAACGATTTTACTTGTCAATGGAAAAGGTGTGGTAGTGAAAGGGTTAAAAACTATCTCATTTAGCGTTTCACCGCCGTGGTGGCCCTTTATAGTATTTTACTGTGCTTAACGCCAGACGATTTTACTCGTCAAGGGAAAAGGTGTGGCGGTGAAAGGGTTAAAAACTATCTCACTAACCGTTTCACCGCCGTGGTGGCCCTTTAGTATTTTACTCTGGCTAACGCCAGACGATTTTACTCGTGAAGGGAAAAGGTGTGGCAGTGAAATGGTTAAAAACTATCTCATTAACCGTTTCACCGCCGTTATGGCCGTTTAGTATTTTACTCTGGCTAACGCCAGACGATTTTACCCGTTAAGGGAAAATGTGCGGCAGTGAAATGGTTAAAAACTATCTCACTAACCGTCTCACCGCCGTGGTGGATCTTTAGTATTTTACTCGGGTTAACGCTAGACGATTTTGCTCGTCAAGGGAAAAGGTGTGGCAGTGAAAGGGTTAAAAGCTATCTCATTAACCGTTTCACCGCCGTGGTGGCCCTTTAATATTTTACTCTGGCTAAAGTCAGATGATTTTTCTCGTCAAGGGAAAAGCTGTGGTAGTGAAATTGTTAAAAACTATCTCACTAACTGTTTCACCGCCGTAGTGGCCCTTTAGTATTTTACTCTGGCTAAAGTCAGATGATTTTTCTCGTCAAGGGAAAAGGTGTGGCAGTGAAATTGTTAAAAACTATCTCACTAACTGTTTCACCGCCGTAGTGGCCCTTTAGTATTTTACTCTGGCTAACGCCAAACGATTTTACTTGTCAATGGAAAAGGTGTGGCAGTGAAAGGGTTAAAAACTATCTCATTTAGCGTTTCACCGCCGTGGTGGCCCTTTATAGTATTTTACTGTGCTTAACGCCAGACGATTTTACTCGTCAAGGGAAAAGGTGTGGCGGTGAAAGGGTTAAAAACTATCTCACTAACCGTTTCACCGCCGTGGTGGCCCTTTAGTATTTTACTCTGGCTAACGCCAGACGATTTTACTCGTGAAGGGAAAAGGTGTGGCAGTGAAATGGTTAAAAACTATCTCATTAACCGTTTCACCGCCGTTATGGCCGTTTAGTATTTTACTCTGGCTAACGCGAGACGTTTTAACCCGTTAAGGGAAAATATGCGGCAGTGAAATGGTTAAAAACTATCTCACTAACCGTCTCACCGCCGTGGTGGACCTTTAGTATTTTACTCGGGTTAACGCTAGACGATTTTGCTCGTCAAGGGAAAAGGTGTGGCAGTGAAAGGGTTAAAAGCTATCTCATTAACCGTTTCACCGCCGTGGTGGCCCTTTAATATTTTACTCTGGCTAAAGTCAGATGATTTTACTCGTGAAGGGAAAAGGTGTGGCAGTGAAATGGTTAAAAACTATCTCATTAACCGTTTCACCGCCGTTATGGCCGTTTAGTATTTTACTCTGGCTAACGCCAGACGATTTTACCCGTTAAGGGAAAATGTGCGGCAGTGAAATGGTTAAAAACTATCTCACTAACCGTCTCACCGCCGTGGTGGACCTTTAGTATTTTACTCGGGTTAACGCTAGACGATTTTGCTCGTCAAGGGAAAAGGTGTGGCAGTGAAAGGGTTAAAAGCTATCTCATTAACCGTTTCACCGCCGTGGTGGCCCTTTAATATTTTACTCTGGCTAAAGTCAGATGATTTTTCTCGTCAAGGGAAAAGGTGTGGCAGTGAAATTGTTAAAAACTATCTCACTAACTGTTTCACCGCCGTAGTGGCCCTTTAGTATTTTACTCTGGCTAAAGTCAGATGATTTTTCTCGTCAAGGGAAAAGGTGTGGCAGTGAAATTGTTAAAAACTATCTCACTAACTGTTTCACCGCCGTAGTGGCCCTTTAGTATTTTACTCTGGCTAAAGTCAGATGATTTTTCTCGTCAAGGGAAAAGGTGTGGCAGTGAAATTGTTAAAAACTATCTCACTAACTGTTTCACCGCCGTAGTGGCCCTTTAGTATTTTACTCTGGCTAACGCCAAACGATTTTACTTGTCAATGGAAAAGGTGTGGCAGTGAAAGGGTTAAAAACTATCTCATTTAGCGTTTCACCGCCGTGGTGGCCCTTTATAGTATTTTACTGTGCTTAACGCCAGACGATTTTACTCGTCAAGGGAAAAGGTGTGGCGGTGAAAGGGTTAAAAACTATCTCACTAACCGTTTCACCGCCGTGGTGGCCCTTTAGTATTTTACTCTGGCTAACGCCAGACGATTTTACTCGTGAAGGGAAAAGGTGTGGCAGTGAAATGGTTAAAAACTATCTCATTAACCGTTTCACCGCCGTTATGGCCGTTTAGTATTTTACTCTGGCTAACGCGAGACGTTTTACCCGTTAAGGGAAAATATGCGGCAGTGAAATGGTTAAAAACTATCTCACTAACCGTCTCACCGCCGTGGTGGACCTTTAGTATTTTACTCGGGTTAACGCTAGACGATTTTGCTCGTCAAGGGAAAAGGTGTGGCAGTGAAAGGGTTAAAAGCTATCTCATTAACCGTTTCACCGCCGTGGTGGCCCTTTAATATTTTACTCTGGCTAAAGTCAGATGATTTTACTCGTGAAGGGAAAAGGTGTGGCAGTGAAATGGTTAAAAACTATCTCATTAACCGTTTCACCGCCGTTATGGCCGTTTAGTATTTTACTCTGGCTAACGCCAGACGATTTTACCCGTTAAGGGAAAATGTGCGGCAGTGAAATGGTTAAAAACTATCTCACTAACCGTCTCACCGCCGTGGTGGACCTTTAGTATTTTACTCGGGTTAACGCTAGACGATTTTGCTCGTCAAGGGAAAAGGTGTGGCAGTGAAAGGGTTAAAAGCTATCTCATTAACCGTTTCACCGCCGTGGTGGCCCTTTAATATTTTACTCTGGCTAAATTCAGATGATTTTTCTCGTCAAGGGAAAAGGTGTGGCAGTGAAATTGTTAAAAACTATCTCACTAACTGTTTCACCGCCGTAGTGGCCCTTTAGTATTTTACTCTGGCTAAAGTCAGATGATTTTTCTCGTCAAGGGAAAAGGTGTGGCAGTGAAATTGTTAAAAACTATCTCACTAACTGTTTCACCGCCGTAGTGGCCCTTTAGTATTTTACTCTGGCTAACGCCAAACGATTTTACTTGTCAATGGAAAAGGTGTGGCAGTGAAAGGGTTAAAAACTATCTCATTTAGCGTTTCACCGCCGTGGTGGCCCTTTATAGTATTTTACTGTGCTTAACGCCAGACGATTTTACTCGTCAAGGGAAAAGGTGTGGCGGTGAAAGGGTTAAAAACTATCTCACTAACCGTTTCACCGCCGTGGTGGCCCTTTAGTATTTTATTCTGGCTAACGCCAGACGATTTTACTCGTGAAGGGAAAAGGTGTGGCAGTGAAATGGTTAAAAACTATCTCATTAACCGTTTCACCGCCGTTATGGCCGTTTAGTATTTTACTCTGGCTAACGCGAGACGTTTTACCCGTTAAGGGAAAATGTGCGGCAGTGAAATGGTTAAAAACTATCTCACTAACCGTCTCACCGCCGTGGTGGACCTTTAGTATTTTACTCGGGTTAACGCTAGACGATTTTGCTCGTCAAAGGAAAAGGTGTGGCAGTGAAAGGGTTAAAAACTATCTCACTAACCGTTTCACCGGCGTGGTGGCCCTTTAGTATTTTACTCTGGCTAAAGTCAGATGATTTTTCTCGTCAAGGGAAAAGGTGTGGGAGTGAAAGGGTTAAAAACTATCTCATTAACCGTTTCACCGCCTTGGTGGCCCTTTAGTATTTTACTCTGGCTAACGCCAGACGATTTTACTCGTCAAGGGAAAAGGTGTGGCAGTGAAAGGGTTAAAAACTATCTCATTAACCGTTTCACCGCCGTGATGGCCCTTTAGTATTTTACTCTGGCTAACGTTAGGCGATTTTACTCATCGAGGGAAAAGGTGTGGCAGTGAAAGGCTTAAAAACTATCTCACTAACCGTTTCACCCCCGTGGTGGCCCTTTAATATTTTACTCTGGCTAACGTGAAACGATTTTACTCGTCAAGGGAAAAGGTGTGGCAGTGAAATTGTTAAAAACTATCTCACTAACTGTTTCACCCCCGTAGTGGCCCTTTAGTATTTTACTCTGGCTAACGCGAAACGATTTTACTTGTCAATGGAAAAGGTGTGGCAGTGAAAGGGTTAAAAACTATCTCATTTAGCGTTTCACCGCCGTGGTGGCCCTTTATAGTATTTTACTGTGCTTAACGCCAGACGATTTTACTCGTCAAGGGAAAAGGTGTGGCAGTGAAAGGTTTAAAAACTATCTCACTAACCGTTTCACTGCCGTGGTGGCCCTTTAATATTTTACTCTGGCTAACGGCGAACGATTTTACTCGTCAAGGGAAAAGGTGTGGCAGTGAAAGGGTTAAAAACTATCTCACTAACCGTTTCACTGCCGTGGTGGCCCTTTAGTGTTTTACTCTGGCTAACGTCAGACGATTTTACTCGTCGAGGGAAAAGGTGTGGCAGTGAAAGGGTTAAAAACTATCTCACTAACCGTTTCACCGGCGTGGTGGCCCTTTAGTATTTTACTCTGGCTAAAGTCAGATGATTTTTCTCGTCAAGGGAAAAGGTGTGGCAGTGAAAGGGTTAAAAACTATCTCATTAACCGTTTCACCGCCTTGGTGGCCCTTTAATATTTTACTCTGGCTAAAGTCAGATGATTTTTCTCGTCAAGGGAAAAGGTGTGGCAGTGAAATTGTTAAAAACTATCTCACTACATGTTTCACCGCCGTAGTGGCCCTTTAGTATTTTACTCTGGCTAACGCCAAACGATTTTACTTGTCAATGGAAAAGGTGTGGCAGTGAAAGGGTTAAAAACTATCTCATTTAGCGTTTCACCGCCGTGGTGGCCCTTTATAGTATTTTACTGTGCTTAACGCCAGACGATTTTACTCGTCAAGGGAAAAGGTGTGGCGGTGAAAGGGTTAAAAACTATCTCACTAACCGTTTCACCGGCGTGGTGGCCCTTTAGTATTTTACTCTGGCTAAAGTCAGATGATTTTTCTCGTCAAGGGAAAAGGTGTGGCAGTGAAAGGGTTAAAAACTATGTCATTAACCGTTTCACCGCCTTGGTGGCCCTTTAATATTTTACTCTGGCTAAAGTCAGATGATTTTTCTCGTCAAGGGAAAAGGTGTGGCAGTGAAATTGTTAAAAACTATCTCACTAACTGTTTCACCGCCGTAGTGGCCCTTTAGTATTTTACTCTGGCTAACGCCAAACGATTTTACTTGTCAATGGAAAAGGTGTGGCAGTGAAAGGGTTAAAAACTATCTCATTTAGCGTTTCACCGCCGTGGTGGCCCTTTATAGTATTTTACTGTGCTTAACGCCAGACGATTTTACTCGTCAAGGGAAAAGGTGTGGCGGTGAAAGGGTTAAAAACTATCTCACTAACCGTTTCACCGCCCTGGTGGCCCTTTAGTATTTTACTCTGGCCAACGGCAGACGATTTTACTCGTGAAGGGAAAAGGTGTGGCAGTGAAATGGTTAAAAACTATCTCATTAACCGTTTCACCGCCGTTATGGCCGTTTAGTATTTTACTCTGGCTAACGCCAGACGATTTTACCCGTTAAGGGAAAATGTGCGGCAGTGAAATGGTTAAAAACTATCTCACTAACCGTCTCACCGCCGTGGTGGACCTTTAGTATTTTACTCGGGTTAACGCTAGACGATTTTGCTCGTCAAGGGAAAAGGTGTGGCAGTGAAAGGGTTAAAAGCTATCTCATTAACCGTTTCACCGCCGTGGTGGCCCTTTAATATTTTACTCTGGCTAAAGTCAGATGATTTTTCTCGTCAAGGGAAAAGGTGTGGCAGTGAAATTGTTAAAAACTATCTCACTAACTGTTTCACCGCCGTAGTGGCCCTTTAGTATTTTACTCTGGCTAAAGTCAGATGATTTTTCTCGTCAAGGGAAAAGGTGTGGCAGTGAAATTGTTAAAAACTATCTCACTAACTGTTTCACCGCCGTAGTGGCCCTTTAGTATTTTACTCTGGCTAACGCCAAACGATTTTACTTGTCAATGGAAAAGGTGTGGCAGTGAAAGGGTTAAAAACTATCTCATTTAGCGTTTCACCGCCGTGGTGGCCCTTTATAGTATTTTACTGTGCTTAACGCCAGACGATTTTACTCGTCAAGGGAAAAGGTGTGGCGGTGAAAGGGTTAAAAACTATCTCACTAACCGTTTCAGCGCCGTGGTGGCCCTTTAGTATTTTACTCTGGCTAACGCCAGACGATTTTACTCGTGAAGGGAAAAGGTGTGGCAGTGAAATGGTTAAAAACTATCTCATTAACCGTTTCACCGCCGTTATGGCCGTTTAGTATTTTACTCTGGCTAACGCGAGACGTTTTACCCGTTAAGGGAAAATGTGCGGCACTGAAATGGTTAAAAACTATCTCACTAACCGTCTCACCGCCGTGGTGGACCTTTAGTATTTTACTCGGGTTAACGCTCGACGATTTTGCTCGTCAAGGGAAAAGGTGTGGCAGTGAAAGGGTTAAAAGCTATCTCATTAACCGTTTCACCGCCGTGGTGGCCCTTTAATATTTTACTCTGGCTAAAGTCAGATGATTTTACTCGTGAAGGGAAAAGGTGTGGCAGTGAAATGGTTAAAAACTATCTCATTAACCGTTTCACCGCCGTTATGGCCGTTTAGTATTTTACTCTGGCTAACGCCAGACGATTTTACCCGTTAAGGGAAAATGTGCGGCAGTGAAATGGTTAAAAACTATCTCACTAACCGTCTCACCGCCGTGGTGGACCTTTAGTATTTTACTCGGGTTAACGCTAGACGATTTTGCTCGTCAAGGGAAAAGGTGTGGCAGTGAAAGGGTTAAAAGCTATCTCATTAACCGTTTCACCGCCGTGGTGGCCCTTTAATATTTTACTCTGGCTAAAGTCAGATGATTTTTCTCGTCAGGGGAAAAGGTGTGGCAGTGAAATTGTTAAAAACTATCTAATTAACCGTTTCACCGCCGGTATGGCCGTTTAGTATTTTACTCTGGCTAACGCGAGACGTTTTACCCGTTAAGGGAAAATGTGCGGCAGTGAAATGGTTAAAAACTATCTCACTAACCGTCTCACCGCCGTGGTGGACCTTTAGTATTTTACTCGGGTTAACGCTCGACGATTTTGCTCGTCAAGGGAAAAGGTGTGGCAGTGAAAGGGTTAAAAGCTATCTCATTAACCGTTTCACCGCCGTGGTGGCCCTTTAATATTTTACTCTGGCTAAAGTCAGATGATTTTACTCGTGAAGGGAAAAGGTGTGGCAGTGAAATGGTTAAAAACTATCTCATTAACCGTTTCACCGCCGTTATGGCCGTTTAGTATTTTACTCTGGCTAACGCCAGACGATTTTACCCGTTAAGGGAAAATGTGCGGCAGTGAAATGGTTAAAAACTATCTCACTAACCGTCTCACCGCCGTGGTGGACCTTTAGTATTTTACTCTGGCTAAAGTCAGATGATTTTTCTCGTCAAGGGAAAAGGTGTGGCAGTGAAAGGGTTAAAAACTATCTCATTAACCGTTTCACCGCCTTGGTGGCCCTTTAATATTTTACTCTGGCTAAAGTCAGATGATTTTTCTCGTCAAGGGAAAAGGTGTGGCAGTGAAATTGTTAAAAACTATCTCACTAACTGTTTCACCGCCGTAGTGGCCCTTTAGTATTTTACTCTGGCTAACGCCAAACGATTTTACTTGTCAATGGAAAAGGTGTGGCAGTGAAAGGGTTAAAAACTATCTCATTTAGCGTTTCACCGCCGTGGTGGCCCTTTATAGTATTTTACTGTGCTTAACGCCAGACGATTTTACTCGTCAAGGGAAAAGGTGTGGCGGTGAAAGGGTTTAAAAACTATCTCACTAACCGTTTCACCGCCGTGGTGGCCCTTTAGTATTTTACTCTGGCCAACGGCAGACGATTTTACTCGTGAAGGGAAAAGGTGTGGCAGTGAAATGGTTAAAAACTATCTCATTAACCGTTTCACCGCCGTTATGGCCGTTTAGTATTTTACTCTGGCTAACGCCAGACGATTTTACCCGTTAAGGGAAAATGTGCGGCAGTGAAATGGTTAAAAACTATCTCACTAACCGTCTCACCGCCGTGGTGGACCTTTAGTATTTTACTCGGGTTAACGCTAGACGATTTTGCTCGTCAAGGGAAAAGGTGTGGCAGTGAAAGGGTTAAAAGCTATCTCATTAACCGTTTCACCGCCGTGGTGGCCCTTTAATATTTTACTCTGGCTAAAGTCAGATGATTTTTCTCGTCAAGGGAAAAGGTGTGGCAGTGAAATTGTTAAAAACTATCTCACTAACTGTTTCACCGCCGTAGTGGCCCTTTAGTATTTTACTCTGGCTAACGCCAAACGATTTTACTTGTCAATGGAAAAGGTGTGGCAGTGAAAGGGTTAAAAACTATCTCATTTAGCGTTTCACCGCCGTGGTGGCCCTTTATAGTATTTTACTGTGCTTAACGCCAGACGATTTTACTCGTCAAGGGAAAAGGTGTGGCGGTGAAAGGGTTAAAAACTATCTCACTAACCGTTTCACCGCCGTGGTGGCCCTTTAGTATTTTACTCTGGCCAACGGCAGACGATTTTACTCGTGAAGGGAAAAGGTGTGGCAGTGAAATGGTTAAAAACTATCTCATTAACCGTTTCAACCGCCGTTATGGCCGTTTAGTATTTTACTCTGGCTAACGCCAGACGATTTTACCCGTTAAGGGAAAATGTGCGGCAGTGAAATGGTTAAAAACTATCTCACTAACCGTCTCACCGCCGTGGTGGACCTTTAGTATTTTACTCGGGTTAACGCTAGACGATTTTGCTCGTCAAGGGAAAAGGTGTGGCAGTGAAAGGGTTAAAAGCTATCTCATTAACCGTTTCACCGCCGTGGTGGCCCTTTAATATTTTACTCTGGCTAAAGTCAGATGATTTTTTCTCGTCAAGGGAAAAGGTCTGGCAGTGAAATTGTTAAAAACTATCTCACTAACTGTTTCACCGCCGTAGTGGCCCTTTAGTATTTTACTCTGGCTAAAGTCAGATGATTTTTCTCGTCAAGGGAAAAGGTGTGGCAGTGAAATTGTTAAAAACTATCTCACTAACTGTTTCACCGCCGTAGTGGCCCTTTAGTATTTTACTCTGGCTAACGCCAAACGATTTTACTTGTCAATGGAAAAGGTGTGGCAGTGAAAGGGTTAAAAACTATCTCATTTAGCGTTTCACCGCCGTGGTGGCCCTTCATAGTATTTTACTGTGCTTAACGCCAGACGATTTTACTCGTCAAGGGAAAAGGTGTGGCGGTGAAAGGGTTAAAAACTATCTCACTAACCGTTTCACCGCCGTGGTGGCCCTTTAGTATTTTACTCTGGCTAACGCCAGACGATTTTACTCGTGAAGGGAAAAGGTGTGGCAGTGAAATGGTTAAAAACTATCTCATTAACCGTTTCACCGCCGTTATGGCCGTTTAGTATTTTACTCTGGCTAACGCGAGACGTTTTACCCGTTAAAGGAAAATGTGCGGCAGTGAAATGGTTAAAAACTATCTCACTAACCGTCTCACCGCCGTGGTGGACCTTTAGTATTTTACTCGGGTTAACGCTCGACGATTTTGCTCGTCAAGGGAAAAGGTGTGGCAGTGAAAGGGTTAAAAGCTATCTCATTAACCGTTTCACCGCCGTGGTGGCCCTTTAATATTTTACTCTGGCTAAAGTCAGATGATTTTACTCGTGAAGGGAAAAGGTGTGGCAGTGAAATGGTTAAAAACTATCTCATTAACCGTTTCACCGCCGTTATGGCCGTTTAGTATTTTACTCTGGCTAACGCCAGACGATTTTACCCGTTAAGGGAAAATGTGCGGCAGTGAAATGGTTAAAAACTATCTCACTAACCGTCTCACCGCCGTGGTGGACCTTTAGTATTTTACTCGGGTTAACGCTAGACGATTTTGCTCGTCAAGGGAAAAGGTGTGGCAGTGAAAGGGTTAAAAGCTATCTCATTAACCGTTTCACCGCCGTGGTGGCCCTTTAATATTTTACTCTGGCTAAAGTCAGATGATTTTTCTCGTCAAGGGAAAAGGTGTGGCAGTGAAATTGTTAAAAACTATCTCATTAACCGTTTCACCGCCGGTATGGCCGTTTAGTATTTTACTCTGGCTAACGCGAGACGTTTTACCCGTTAAGGGAAAATGTGCGGCAGTGAAATGGTTAAAAACTATCTCACTAACCGTCTCACCGCCGTGGTGGACCTTTAGTATTTTACTCGGGTTAACGCTCGACGATTTTGCTCGTCAAGGGAAAAGGTGTGGCAGTGAAAGGGTTAAAAGCTATCTCATTAACCGTTTCACCGCCGTGGTGGCCCTTTAATATTTTACTCTGGCTAAAGTCAGATGATTTTACTCGTGAAGGGAAAAGGTGTGGCAGTGAAATGGTTAAAAACTATCTCATTAACCGTTTCACCGCCGTTATGGCCGTTTAGTATTTTACTCTGGCTAACGCCAGACGATTTTAACCCGTTAAGGGAAAATGTGCGGCAGTGAAATGGTTAAAAACTATCTCACTAACCGTCTCACCGCCGTGGTGGACCTTTAGTATTTTACTCGGGTTAACGCTAGACGATTTT
This sequence comes from Paragorgia papillata, assembly GCA_035771165.1. Classification (NCBI taxonomy): domain Eukaryota; kingdom Metazoa; phylum Cnidaria; class Anthozoa; order Scleralcyonacea; family Coralliidae; genus Paragorgia; species Paragorgia papillata. The sequence continues at coordinate 790,190 of JAWNZC010000010.1, read as the reverse complement.
GCTCGTCAAGGGAAAAGGTGTGGCAGTGAAAGGGTTAAAAGCTATCTCATTAACCGTTTCACCGCCGTGGTGGCCCTTTAATATTTTACTCTGGCTAAAGTCAGATGATTTTTCTCGTCAAGGGAAAAGGTGTGGCAGTGAAATTGTTAAAAACTATCTCACTAACTGTTTCACCGCCGTAGTGGCCCTTTAGTATTTTACTCTGGCTAAAGTCAGATGATTTTTCTCGTCAAGGGAAAAGGTGTGGCAGTGAAATGGTTAAAAACTATCTCATTAACCGTTTCACCGCCGTTATGGCCGTTTAGTATTTTACTCTGGCTAACGCCAGACGATTTTACCCGTTAAGGGAAAATGTGCGGCAGTGAAATGGTTAAAAACTATCTCACTAACCGTCTCACCGCCGTGGTGGACCTTTAGTATTTTACTCTGGCTAAAGTCAGATGATTTTTCTCGTCAAGGGAAAAGGTGTGGCAGTGAAAGGGTTAAAAACTATCTCATTAACCGTTTCACCGCCTTGGTGGCCCTTTAATATTTTACTCTGGCTAAAGTCAGATGATTTTTCTCGTCAAGGGAAAAGGTGTGGCAGTGAAATTGTTAAAAACTATCTCACTAACTGTTTCACCGCCGTAGTGGCCCTTTAGTATTTTACTCTGGCTAACGCCAAACGATTTTACTTGTCAATGGAAAAGGTGTGGCAGTGAAAGGGTTAAAAACTATCTCATTAACCGTTTCACCGCCTTGGTGGCCCTTTAATATTTTACTCTGGCTAAAGTCAGATGATTTTTCTCGTCAAGGGAAAAGGTGTGGCAGTGAAATTGTTAAAAACTATCTCACTAACTGTTTCACCGCCGTAGTGGCCCTTTAGTATTTTACTCTGGCTAACGCCAAACGATTTTACTTGTCAATGGAAAAGGTGTGGCAGTGAAAGGGTTAAAAACTATCTCATTTAGCGTTTCACCGCCGTGGTGGCCCTTTATAGTATTTTACTGTGCTTAACGCCAGACGATTTTACTCGTCAAGGGAAAAGGTGTGGCGGTGAAAGGGTTAAAAAACTATCTCACTAACCGTTTTCACCGCCGTGGTGGCCCTTTAGTATTTTACTCTGGCCAACGGCAGACGATTTTACTCGTGAAGGGAAAAGGTGTGGCAGTGAAATGGTTAAAAACTATCTCATTAACCGTTTCACCGCCGTTATGGCCGTTTAGTATTTTTCTCTGGCTAACGCCAGACGATTTTACCCGTTAAGGGAAAATGTGCGGCAGTGAAATGGTTAAAAACTATCTCACTAACCGTCTCACCGCCGTGGTGGACCTTTAGTATTTTACTCGGGTTAACGCTAGACGATTTTGCTCGTCAAGGCAAAAGGTGTGGCAGTGAAAGGGTTAAAAGCTATCTCATTAACCGTTTCACCGCCGTGGTGGCCCTTTAATATTTTACTCTGGCTAAAGTCAGATGATTTTACTCGTGAAGGGAAAAGGTGTGGCAGTGAAATGGTTAAAAACTATCTCATTAACCGTTTCACCGCCGTTATGGCCGTTTAGTATTTTACTCTGGCTAACGCCAGACGATTTTACCCGTTAAGGGAAAATGTGCGGCAGTGAAATGGTTAAAAACTATCTCACTAACCGTCTCACCGCCGTGGTGGACCTTTAGTATTTTACTCGGGTTAACGCTAGACGATTTTGCTCGTCAAGGGAAAAGGTGTGGCAGTGAAAGAGTTAAAAACTATCTGACTAACCCTTTCACCGCCGTGGTGGCCCTTTAGTATTTTGCTCTGGCTAACGTCAGACGAATTTTACTCGTCAAGGGAAAAGGTGTGGCGGTGAAAGGGTTAAAAACTATCTCATTAACCGTTTCACCGCCGTGGTGGACCTTTAATATTTTACTCTGGCTAAAGTCAGATGATTTTACTCGTGAAGGGAAAAGGTGTGGCAGTGAAATGGTTAAAAACTATCTCATTAACCGTTTCACCGCCGTTATGGCCGTTTAGTATTTTACTCTGGCTAACGCCAGACGATTTTACCCGTTAAGGGAAAATGTGCGGCAGTGAAATGGTTAAAAACTATCTCACTAACCGTCTCACCGCCGTGGTGGACCTTTAGTATTTTACTCGGGTTAACGCTAGACGATTTTGCTCGTCAAGGGAAAAGGTGTGGCAGTGAAAGGGTTAAAAGCTATCTCATTAACCGTTTCACCGCCGTGGTGGCCCTTTAATATTTTACTCTGGCTAAAGTCAGATGATTTTTCTCGTCAAGGGAAAAGGTGTGGCAGTGAAATTGTTAAAAACTATCTCACTAACTGTTTCACCGCCGTAGTGGCCCTTTAGTATTTTACTCTGGCTAAAGTCAGATGATTTTTCTCGTCAAGGGAAAAGGTGTGGCAGTGAAATTGTTAAAAACTATCTCACTAACTGTTTCACCGCCGTAGTGGCCCTTTAGTATTTTACTCTGGCTAACGCCAAACGATTTTACTTGTCAATGGAAAAGGTGTGGCAGTGAAAGGGTTAAAAACTATCTCACTAACCGTTTCACCGCCGTGGTGGCCCTTTAGTATTTTACTCTGGCTAACGCCAGACGATTTTACTCGTGAAGGGAAAAGGTGTGGCAGTGAAATGGTTAAAAACTATCTCATTAACCGTTTCACCGCCGTTATGGCCGTTAGTAGTGTCAAAAGGCCGATCCTGGGACATAGTGTAATGGCCGCCAAAAACTGTTTCGAAAATTGTTCGCGACCCCCTCCTGAAATTTTGTTTGACGATCCTGGGACATGTTGCAAAATGGTTGCCAAGTTTTTGGGATTGGGTTTTTGGAGGTTTTGGGATCTTCGATCCTGGGACATGTTTGAAAAGCTTACCCACCCCTTCAAAAATTTGTTTGCGACCCCCCCTTCTGGAATTTTGTTTGACGATCCTGGGACATGTTGCAAAATGGTTGCCAAGTTTTTGGGATTGGGTTTTTGGAGGTTTTGGGGGATTAAATAAAGATGAATAGCAAAAGGAGTAACTTATGTCCAGACAGAGAGAAATGTATGTGGGTAGGTTTTACAACATATCCAGGCAAACCACCAAATATTATATACCATAACAAAAGTACACATCCAGGAACAGTTTGCAACTACATACATCCAGGCGAAACAAAAACCCAAATGTTGGTTAGAACTGGAGTATATGACACAGTTTTTTAAATTGAACTATTTTTTTCGTAAAAAAATAAAAGAACAAGAATGAACACAAATGAAACTATTAACAAACTCAAAATGGCAGCTAAACATCTTGAGGATCTCATAGAAGAAAACACCGAACTTGAAGAAAAAAATACCTTCCTTACGGGACTAACCACCAAAATGTCAACCGTTATTAAGGATCTTGAAAAAAAGAAAACAGAAGATCAACAACACATCATATTTCTTGAAGAAGAGATTGAAAGACTAACTACAAAATACCATAAAAAATTCCCCGAAAAACCCAAAAAGAAATACAACAAAAAAACCTTTACCAACACAACACCATGGAAATACTAACACACATCTTTTAAAAAACTTCAACAAAAAAATTTTAAAATCTTTAACAAAAATGTTAAAAATTTTTTAAACACATAAATAAAAATGGTAAAAAAATCAAAATTGGGAAAAAGTGTTATAAACCACAGTCCCGAAAGCCACTATTATTTGTGTAGGAGTGTTGGGTGTAAGTTTGAAACACACAGCAAAACAGCATTGAGGTTACATCTAAAGTTTTCTCATGAAATAAAAAAAAATTTCAATATGCTCAATAGGTGTACAACTTGTCTCAAAACATTTAATACCAAAATAGAAGCACAAGACCATAGCAAAAGTCATATAAAAAGAGTAAAGACAAACAGATGATAAAAATTTTTAAAATCTTTAACAAAAATGTTAAAAATTTTGGATACGAAACCCTAAATAAATAATGAGTTATTACTATGGTTATGGTAGACCAAGAAGATCATTGGGGGGAGATGATCCCGATATTGACAAAAAAATTAAAGACCTTGAAAAGAAAATAAAAAATTTGGGTGTGGAAAAAAATTACAAAACTGTTTTTGATCTTAACATAACAAAAGCTACTAAAACATTTGAAACATACAGTGGAGAGAGAAGGTTAATTCAAGCTCGACAAGGTAACTCTGTTTTGTGGCAAGATGACAAAACCGTTGCCCCAACATTTGGCTCAGATGTCATTGGTCCAGGGATAGACTACATTGAAAACACAGGAGGAAACTATATGTTATTTTGTAACACTGAAATGCAGTTTAATGATGTTTCTGTTTTTGTTGTTTGCGCTGTTGTTGACACATCTGTACCTGATGATTGGTGTTATCTTATTGGAAATGATAATGGAAATTATGATAAATATGTCAGTTTCAAATCATACTCTTACTCAAAAATGATAATTGGGGGTGTAAGAGATAACACTAAAAAAACTTTTGATATTGTTGGCCCACACAGTATTCTTAGTAAACACTTAATTTCCTGCCATTGGTTGGGGACTGGTTCCTGTGTTTACGTAAATGCAAAAAAAGAGACAGGATCAGATTTTAAATCGGATTTAGCAGATATAGGTAGTCCATTTGGGTCTGTATTTCTAAACAAAAGATTGTCTGGAACCCCATCAAATAATACTCAACTAAAAGGAAAAATTTATGGGATTAAGATTGTTCATCGACCATTATTGCCACCTGAGATTGTTAAAATTAACAAGGATATGATGAAGGAATATGGAAATTTCATATGAGTTTTAAATCAAGAGATAACACATGTGCGACGTTTTTTTTAACTTTTGAACCCCAAACCCTGAAACTTGGCAAAAACTTTTAAAATCTTTACCAAGATAAATAATGAGTTATCACTATGGATATGATGACCCAGATTATTCTTACGGAGGAGGAGGTGGTGCTGACGGAGAACCAGGACCACAAGGTGACACAGGTGTAAAAGGTGACAAGGGTGACAGAGGTCCAACAGGATCCCAAGGTTTAACAGGACCAACAGGACCAACAGGATCTCAAGGTCCAAAAGGGGATAAGGGTGATGAAGGTTTGGAGGGACAAAGAGGTTTGACAGGTGACAAAGGAAACAGTGGAGACAGAGGTGCAATAGGACCAACAGGACCAACAGGATCTCAAGGTTTAAAAGGTTTAACAGGATCTCAAGGTCCAAAAGGTTTAAAAGGGGATAGGGGTCTGACAGGCATGGCTGGTACAGATGCTCATAAAATAGGACCAAAAGGGGACCAAGGAAATGTTGGCAACACAGGACCCAAAGGCGACAAGGGTGACAGAGGTTTGCAAGGAACCAAAGGAGACAAAGGGGATTCCGGCATTAGAGGACCACAAGGTACAAAGGGTGACAGAGGTACTTTTGGAACAGCAGGTGCAACAGGTCCACAAGGAACAAAGGGAGACAAAGGTGACCATGGAACAACAGGTGCAACGGGATCCAAAGGAGACAAGGGTGACAAGGGAGACAAAGGTATGGCAGGAACAGCTGCACAAAAAGGAGACAAAGGAGATCCTGGTGATGATGGTGCGAAAGGAAACAAGGGCAACACAGGGGCAACAGGACCCCAAGGTCCACAGGGTGCCCAAGGCCCACAAGGGAGCCAAGGATCAACAGGACCCAAAGGTACCACTGGAAACACAGGATCGCAAGGACCACAAGGCCCACAAGGAACAAAAGGGGATAAGGGAGATCCAGGACCAAAAGGCGACCAAGGAGATCAGGGAGTTCGAGGATTGCCAGGTGGAAAAGGGTCAACTGGGTTAAGAGGTTTAAGAGGTCTAAGAGGTGTTACAGGGGTTACAGGACCTGCTGGGACTTTTTCGCAGTTGGTAAAATATAAAAAGGATAGTGGAAAAACAAACCACAAGGGAGGAGCATGGGATAACACAAACAACATTAGCACCCTGCTTTCGTTTACAGCAACCCATGATACCGGAAAATATTTGGTTTCATATTGGTTTACACTACAACCAGATGGACACAAAATAGATCAGCAATCTAAGCAAACTGGTTGGTATGTTTCTTCCTATAGAGCATATTTTGATCTAAAAACAAACCTTTACCATGGAAGTGTTACAGACAGATCAAACAAACTTTCAGGTTTGGAAACAATAACCATGGGAAAAACATACAATGAAAGGGACCCTCACCATATTTTTTGTCAAGGGATTGCCACTATTAAAAAGGGAACCAAAATGTCTTTACACTCATATTCTGGTTCTGTTGGTGATGACTATACATTCCTGTTTTTCAATGTTTGGGATGTTGAAATCAACCTGCTTAGAATTAGTTAAAGAGAATAATAAAAGAATGTTCAAGTTTAAAACAAACACCTTATCGTCTTTGTTGTACGAAAGTTATAGCAAAGAAAACATTACACATATGGATATTTTCAACAAAAGATCATATTCTGTTAAAGATGAAGAGGATCTCCTAAATAAATATACAAAAGCCTACACATATTTGTCAAGGTCTGGAAATTTCAACAGATACCTTCTAGAAAGAACAACAGAAATTGGTCCTGTCATTGTTGACATTGATCTTAGTAAAAAACTTAAGGAACCAAAACCATTATATTCTGAAAAAAAAGTCTTGAAATTGGCAAAAATTTTCCAAAAAATATTGAAAGAATTTCTTGTAAACCAAACAAACTTGGACTGTTTTGTTCTGGAAAAGCCAGGATATTTTAAAGATGATGGAAAAACTTACAAAAATGGTTTCCACCTACATTTCCCACATGTTTGGTTAACACAAAGGGAAAGATTGTACATAAATAAACTTGTACAAGAAAAAACAACAATCCAACTTGACAATGCTGTCATTGCTGGAAACTGGTTTTTGTATGGTTCCAAAAAGAGTCCAACGTCAGACCCATATCTTTTGAGTTACATTATTGAGGAAAAAAGGAACCATGTGGCAAGTCAATATTCTGACCATGAGCTAATATTTTTACTATCCGTTAGACAAAAACCATACACACATGTTAGCAAAATATCCCCCATTCCAGAAATTGAACAAAAGGTAAGAAATGCAACCATTATTAACTTTGATGACCATACCAAAAAGAGTGAGGAAAAGTTAGAAAAATATATTGACCAGATACCAAAAGATATTGCCGAAGACTATACAAAGTGGAGGTCTGTTGGTTTTGCTCTTTACAATGAAACCCATGGAGAAGATTATGGTAAAGATCTTTGGCATCTATTCTCCCAAAAATGTTCTGAAAAATATGACGAAAGTGAGTGCGACAAATTTTGGGAAAACCCTGTTGAGACAACTTTTTCATTAGGAACGATAATCCATTACGCAAGTCTAATTACAAATAAGAAAAAGGAAAAGCGAACAGTAACTTTAAAAAAATATTTGAGAGCTGTTTAAACCAACTTAACAACTAGCTTTCAAACAAATTTTAACTAGCTTTCAAACAAAATATAACAAATTAATAAATGGAACCAGAACAAAAACCAGAACCAGAACAAAAACCAGAACAAACCATTACAAAAACTCCTCCTCCTGTCCGTGTTAAAAATCCCAAAAGGGTCGCACAAGGTAAAAAACTGGCTGCGATAAGTAAGGAGGCAAAACTAAGAAAAAAAGCCAAAATTGAAAAGGAAAGAGCTGAAAATGACGTCCCTGAATCTTTCCAAAGTCCAAACATTTCCACACTTTGTGCAATTCTTGGTACAATAGCTGCTATAACTACCACTTACATTACTTACACCAAATGGAAAAAAGAGCCAGAAGAAAGTAAAGAAAAGGTTAACAAGTCAAAAACAGTTTTCAAGGATCTTTCGAAATATGATCTTTAAGCGGAGCGGAAGACAAAGTCAACAAATTTTTAAAATGAAATTCTTTCCACAATTGGAAAGAAATTCAATAAACATGATTGTCAACAGTTATGCAACAGAATGTATCTTTGGAAGTAAAAACTGGTTTAATATTGGAAAACTTATTTTTTTAATTTCAAAAGGGAGTTATGAGGGATACAAACTTTGGTTGTTGTATAGTAAATATGATACAAAAAACTATAATGAAAACCATTGTTATCATTTATGGGCAGATTTTGATGTTTTGATGCCTGATGATTTTGAAGGAGAAGAGGAAAATGAAGATGAATTTTTCAATAATTACTAAAATTTTTCCCTATATTAATAAATGAATACAGAGAGAGAAGTTGAATTAGAACCCGGTTATAACCGGTTACACAGAAGTTCAATAACTGGGGAACGGGCCCGAAATGTAATTACTTTCAACCCCAATTCTGCTAATGAGGGAGAAGTAATTTACATCCACATCCCAAAACTCAAACCAGGGACAACACTAGTTCCTGACAAGATGTTCCTCCTGTTCGACTTTAAAAACAAAAACACAAAGTCGTGGTTTAACAACAACCTCGCGAAACAACTCCAAGAACGTTTGGAAGTTAGATTTGCAGGAGAAAAAGTTTACGACAACACAGGAGAAAGTCTTTTGGGGACTTACAAAGACTTGTGGATGGACAAGCATGAGAGAGCAAACATGATCGAAGATGGCATCGCAACAGAAAACCAAAGAAAACTTATTTCGAAATCTGATGATGCCTCTTCTGACACATATGCGGCTGTGTATGGAACAAAACAGAGGATCAAGTTGAACAAAATTTTAAAGGATCATGGATTATATGCACCCCACAGCATGGCGAATGACTTGCAGTATATTATTACACTGCCAAAAGCTACCGCCATCATGAAAGCACAAAGTAGTCAATCTGTGGCTGGTTATTCTTTGGAAAATATTGAGTTGGAGTATGAAACCATTACCAACTTTTCCTTGGTCCAGGAGATTGAAACCTCATACCAAGCAGGTCGTGCACTTTCCTTTGAACATGTAACTTTAATGAAAACCACACCATGGGCTGCAGCTTCAACATTAATTAACGAGACCATTAACCTGCCAAGAAAGAGCATGAAGGCGGTTGTAATGTTGTTTACAAAGGCAACGAGAGGAGGATCAGAAGAATTTGTATACCCAAATATCGAAAGGGTAAAAATTACCATCGAAGGAGTGCCAAACAGTATTTACTCCCAAGGCATCCCAAAACGAAGATTGTTTGAAGAGGCTGAGCGACTTTTCAGACATACCAACTATCCAACAATCCAAGCTGATGAATTTTTTACAGAAAACCAGTTTGCACTTGTTGTGGATCTTCGGTCAATTAATGACAATGCTGTGTATGGAGATGGTACAAAACTTTTGACCACACAATCTGGAATTATGTTGGAAATTAAGAAAAAGGCGACAGCGACAGATCTTAGGTGTCATGTTTTCATTCTCTCAGATGGCTTATTGAAAGTCCAAGGAGGAGCATTCCAGAGTGTCAATTATTGAGAACCCCAAGAAATAAATGGAAAACGAAGACCCAAAACCATTTAACATGATTATTGTTGGAATGACGAGTTGTGGAAAGACTCATTATTTGTTGAAAAAATTAGAAGAAAATTATAAAAAAAAATTTGAAAACATAGTTCTAATCTGTCCAACTTTTGTATGGAACAAAACATATTTGGAATGGGAACATTTACATGATCCAAGATTTTTTGTTATCCCTTGCGATCAAGATGAGTCAGAAGATTTCTTAAAATATGTAGTTGACTATTGCAAAGGAACCCCAAGTTTAATTATTTTGGATGACTGTGCTTCTGGACAGAGTGTCAAAAACAGAACCAGCGAATTGGTAAAACTTGGTTTTGGTGCAAGGCATATGAATATTAGTACAATAGTTGTTACCCAACAGTTGACAAGCATTGCGAAACCATATCGAGAAAATATTTCAAAACTGGTTACCTTTTACAACCCAAACAGAAAAGATATGCAAGTTATTTTAGATGATTATTTAGACATTCCAAAAGAAGAAGAGAAAAAAATTAAAGAAACATTGAAATCCAAAAAATATTCAAAATTGGAGATCAATCTAATCCACCCCTATGACCACAAAATAGTTGAACCATTTGGAGAAAACTTAATAAATTTTTGAAGCTTTAATGAAGATTTTGCGACGTCTTTTTCATGACACTTTGAACTTTAACAAACCTTTAAGATAAATGAGGAACCTAAGAATTTTGTTGAAAAACGGAGAAACAACAATTAAATTTGAAGATCCTTTGATCATTGAAGATACCAAACTAATGGTTAAAGATGCAACAGTTTTTTGGGATTACAATAATTTAACAAGTCCAACTTACGTCATGCATGGGACAAAAAAAATTAGTTTCGACAATGGCTATTGGACTGTTGGTATGATTATGAGGGTTTTAAAGGAAAACGAAATAAAGTCAGAATTACTTCCTTACAGCTGCAAAATCAGACTATACCCAACACAAAATCTTTCGTTGCTGAAACTTGGACCATTGCTAGGATATCCAGAAACAACAGTAATTAGAGCAGGGGCAAACATGGTCAGCCCAAAAACAGTTAACATAAATCGTGGGATGAGGTTTGTCTGTATATCTTGCGAAATGATTGATGGAACTAGGACATCATTTTCAGGAAAACGGGACAGAACAGCTGCAGTTCTTCCAATTACAACAAGACAATTATTGAAGGGATCAGTTGAAAAATTTGCGAACATTAATTCTGAAGCAATGTTAGACAATGGCGTTTACAATGAACTCAAATTTAAAGTTGACCACAATGTTGGCGACATTCTTCTTGAGATTTTTTTGTGTCCACAGAATTATGAGACTCCATGAAACTTTCCAAAAAATTTAAGACTACAATAAAAAAGATGATTGATCAAAATCTAGAAACCATTAAAGGGGTGTTAAAAGACATGAAAAATTTGAAAACAGCTTTAAAAAGGGATGGAAACCAAAATTTGACAAACTTAAAGGTGGCTGTAAATGATTTGATACCTGCTTTAAAGAATTATATAAAAGTAATTGAAATTTTGAAAATCTTCTAAAACTTTTCTGAAAACTTATAACAAAATTTTGTTATAAATTTTTTAAATATATTAATAAATGAATAAGAACGAGGTTTTAAATGATTTGTACGAGGCAGCTTTGATAACAGTTGCTGCTGTTGGAGTAAGTATGGTTGTCAAAAAATTAACAGGACAATCCCTTGCAGCACCAGCAAGTTTTAAAGAAACAGCTAAACTCGGGGTTGCAGTTGCTGGTGGATTGTTTGCCGTAAAAATGGCACAGGACAAGGGATACATACCGAAAAATGTGGATCCAAAGAAATTATGAAAACTTTTAAAATTGGGGATCCTAACAAAACCCAAAAATACAGAAAAAAACATCCTGTAAGCTCTCCAAAAAAATTTGAACTGCAAAAAAAAAGCCAAACTTCTCTTTCCTAAATAAATGGCATCAATGATAGCAGGAGGGTTGTTCAATGCAGTTGCCTTTGCTGGTGCTGGTTATTTGTTTCAATCATTTAACAAACATGGTTATGCTGACGAGGCAAAAAGGCATAATTTAGCAACAGAAAAACTACAAAAAGACAAAGAAAAGTTTATTGAGAATGAAATTAAAAGAAAGGACAAAGTCAGGGAACTACAAGACGAAATTCGAAATGCAAACTATGACATGGAAGACACTTCAAAAGCCTTTCAACAACTTCATGAAATTTTGCAAGAAGAAAAACCAGTGGAGCCGAAACTTGATGACTATTACCAACCAAGCGATGAAATGGAAAAATATATGACCATTACTGTAACACTTCTTGGGGCTGGTGCTGGTTGGTTGTTGGCTGTTGTTGTTTAAATATTTGGTAAAAAATTATAACAAAATTTTGTTATAAGTTTTCAAATTTTTTAAAGGCTTGTCTTTCCTTCTTTGATCAATTTTAGGATTTCTTTGCACTTTCTGATACCACTCATTTCCTCTATTTTCAAAACATTTTCAACACTAAGAGCAGTCCCAAAAACTTTGAATCCTGTTTGGTAAGGTATGTAAGCATTATCTTTCGGAGAATAATTTAAAATATATTTAATCTCATCAAATGTTCTTAGTTCTGCCAGAGTTGGTTTCTTCATTTTTTTCATAAGATCATCTCTTTGACAAATTCCCAAAATAATGAACATGATGAATTTTACACTAAAAGTTTTTTCTGAAACCAAACCCAAACCTTTAAGAAGTTCTTTTGTTTTTAAGAAAAATTTCATAATTTCGTAACCAACGATTTCATCCTCCTTTGGGAACAGTTTCCAAAACATTTTGATATAATTTTTAAGGGGTAGTGGCAAGTTTGGTACTCTGTGGTTATAGCCATGTAACTTCTCCAAAACCAAACCACATTTTCCACAAATTATGAATCCTTCAATTTCATCCCTTTTTGCCTTGCAACAACTGGTTTTGTTTTTGTATGTTTCGAGATCTAAAAGACTTTTGTTGAAATCTTTTGGTTGTTCTTCTTCGGGGGTTTCAATAATGGGAAACTTTGAAATATTAAAATTTCGAAATGACATTGCTCTCTTTTTATTTAAATTAATCTTGATATTCCTTTAAATACCAAGAAAACCGTTCCAATTGAAGCTCCAAAAACTTCTGGCAATCTGTTGTCGCTTTTTTCAGTGTTTTCGGGAGTAAATATTCCTGGCTTATATTTGCTACCACTAATTTCAACAGTTTTTTCAGGAAATTTTACAATGGGTTTACCAACAGGTTTCCCAATATTTAAATGTCTGTTAAGCCCAAGAGTCATTCTTGTTGTAGCCAGGGTAAGAACATTATTGAACCCACTAATTGGATTAATAAGAATTCTCATGTCCGAAGGGATTAAAATTAAACCAGGAGATATTGCAAAATTTAAAACAACATTTGTGGACTTAATAGCCTGCCTCATATTTGATATGGAAACAGTAATGTCATCCTGGGCTATTGTGTCCTCCATTAACTTTTTAAACACTTCTTGTGTTTGCAAACTTTTAGCTCCTTCGCCAACAATGCCCCACCTTGTTTTTGCCTGTGCTCCCAAAACGCAGTAAACAAAGGATTCTAAGGATTGCTGGAACAACTTTTGACCCAATAGTGTCAACCCATTGGAATCTTTGGGCACAAAATGTTTGAAATCATTGGGATGCCTAGAACCTGCTGACACCAGTTCCTCATATGTGTTTACCCTTCCATAACTTTCTTTTGTTAAATTTACATATCTAACTTCATATCCGAGATCTTTCATATCTTGTGTAAATTCTTTCGCACTTTGTGTTGAGTTACTTATTTTTTTGATCCAAACGTCGTTGGGATTGTGTTGCAAAATTTTTATGACATCTGCTGTCAAAAACCTTCTAAGTTTGTCAGGATGTTTTAAAAACCTCCTTACCTGAAAAACATAGTGGTAATGGACAATGCTTGTCAAAAAAGAAGACCTAAATCTCTTAAAACCATTCTTAAAATGCTTGTTAGAAATACCGCACAAGTAGCTTGCAACATAACTGGCAGCAATAGCTGTAAAATATGGAATAGTGAGGAAATCATTTATGTTTGGATTCCTTGTTTTCATTGGCTGTTGAAATGTCAAATCTATGGGATTCAAATTTACAATAAAATTTTCTCTTTCGTTTGCAAATATGGTAATTGTGTTTATGTTTACAGAAGCCTTCTTTTGTTTGGAAAATTTCTGGACTGTCCCAAAAACGTCCCACTCCTTTGGCCATTCTTTAGATTCTGTCATTATTTATTTTGGGGACTTTTGATAAAAAAATGTTGGCAAATGTTGGCAAATCTTTTAAAACTTTTGGAAATAAATGGAAGATAAACTTTTACTTATTGATCTTGAACTTCGAGATATTTACTACAATCCTGTAACAGGTTACCAATCCATGGAAAAACTTTACCAAGCTGCTGTTAAAGAAAATCCTTCGATAACCAGAAAACAAGTTAAGGAGTGGTTACACAGCCAAAAAGTTTTTACATTGCACAAACCCATCAAAAAACCAAAAAAATACCAAAAAACATTCGTTAAAAATCTTGCCGACCAAATGCAAATGGACTTGGTGGATATGGCGAAATTTGGTTCTGAAAATAATGACCAAAAATGGATATTGACAGGTATTGAAATTTTGTCAAGATTTGGTTTCGCTGTTCCTGTCCATAGAAAAAGTACTGTTGCTATGGTGCCTGGTGTTAGCAAAATGTTGGAAGAATTTAAGAAAAGATTTGGCAAATATCCAGAAACAGTCCAGTTTGACGAGGGAAAGGAGTTTTATAATGTTGGAGTAAAAACTCTTTTGAAATCTCTAAACATAGAATATTTTTCATCCAGATCCCACAGAAAGGCTGCACTTGTGGAAAGGTTCAACAGGACTTTGAAAACCAGGATGTGGAAATTTTTTACTTTCAAAGGAAACAAAGAGTGGCTAAATAGTCTCGACAAATTTACAAATAGTTACAACAACACCATACACAGCACTATTAAAATGAAACCAAAAGATGTCAATGATATCAACCAATCCAAAGTTTTTCTTACACTATATGGGACCCCGCCTCTTGAAGGAAGTATAAAACCAAAATTCAAAATTGGGGACCATGTCAGAATCCAAAAATACAGAAAAAACTTTGCAAAAGGATATGACCCAAATTTTAAAGATGAAATTTTTACTGTGTCAGCGGTTTTCAGAGGAGTTCCAGTTATGTATAGAATTCAGGATAAGGAGGAGGACATTATGGGAAAATTTTATGGCGAGGAGTTGGTAAAAGTTATTGGGGAACAGACATAAATAAACAATGGCTGATTTTGAATTTAAAGATAGAGGACCCGCCGAAGATAGCGGGGGAGCCTCTGGAAAGGCAGAAACTTCATTTGGTGGGTACGAAGATTTAAATAAAACTTTTGAAGAAACTTCAAAGACTTTTGACTTTGATACCTTAAATGATACAGATGAAAACTACGAAAATCTAGCAGCCAGAATAGCAAGAGAAAACCCAAAAACAAAAGAGTCATTAGCAGCATTCAGAGCTAGGCTTAAAAAGTGGACAACAAAAAAAAGAGGTATAGACAGAGGAAAAAACACCAAACTAAAAACAAAATTCTTTGCAAACAAATTAGGAACACCAGTGGTTAAAGGTTATGGAAATTACAGTGAAGAATTAATAGTTGGTAGTTCATTATTTTCTGATCCAGACAATCCAAAAGAAGTTGGTGGAGTTATTTTTAAAGGGGAAAAGGTACTTATTAAAGATGAAAAGAATCCTGGTAAATTTAAATTTAACAATGTCGAAAATTTTGGGGAAGCTGACAGAGAAATATTTCAAAATACATTAAAGGAATTTAACAGACTATACATGGAATCTCAAACCGAGTACAAACGGTCGGCAGATTATGTTACCACAAAGCAGGCAGGTCTTAAACCAGAAAATATTAGTTTTGAAGATGTTACAAACATTCGCGAAAATGTTGCTGAAAATTTGCGAGATGAAGTAACAATAGAAATGGACAACATTGAAGCCGAAAATGGAGAAAATGTTGGTGATGTCCCAATTCGTAACATTAGAGGAACCATTAGGGCAACAGATTTGGGTGCTGTTGATATCAACAGGAGGTGGTGGAAAGATATGGCTGACAAAGAAAAAGACCCAGTAAAAAGAAGAAAGTTTAGGGAGGTTGAGGTTATGTGCGAAATAAGGGGGGAAGAACTTAGATTGATATTAAACTTAGCACCAAAGACTGACTATGTTAAAAATTTGCTTAGGGATCATGTACTATCCAGATTTGAAAGGTTTAAAGAGTGGGCCAAAGATAACATGGGGGCAACGGCTGCTATCGCCATTTCCATTGCTGGTATCATAACAACTGTGGTGTTAGCTGGAGGAAAAGGAGTTGCAGCGGCAGCAAAAGCAACAGGGGCACTTGGTAAAGCCTTGGCAAAACTTGCAAAAGCTGCTTGGCCCGTATTGGCACCAATTCTTAGCATATTGGCAACTGCTTTGTCGTGGGGTGCAAAGGGATTGGCATGGTTGGCGAAAAATTTGTGGGTCCTTGCAATAGCTTTGACATATTTTGTGTACACAGAGTACAAAAACTATAAGAAAAAATAAAAATATTGCCAATATAAATGAACACAGAATATGCAAGTCCCGAAAAAAATGAAGAACCATTTAAAGATCCGCAAGATTTAAATATTCGGGAAGACTTAATCCGCCTATCCTTTGCAAAGGAGATCAAATATTCGGAAGCATATCTAAAAAAAGCTTCGATGACCCAACTTGAAAAAATTAAGTTAAATTATGAAAGAACCCAACTTGACAAAACAACTTCCCTGTTAACAGAAACCCTTGTTACCAAATTCTCAGAGTTAATGGAACAACTGGATTTGGTGCAAGATGATGAAAAACTTGATGCCGAATTATCTTCAAATAAACTTTTTTGCGATGATGTTAGGTGCATGGTCAGAAAAATTTCGCCCTATATTCCAATGATTGGTTTGCTCACTGGTGGCATCATTATTGCAAAGCATGTTTGGGATAGGAAACCAACTCCAAATAAAAATGTTACAGTACAAAATGATGAAAATATTAATGAAAATTTCGATGGTGGCAATTTTGTTAATTCCAGTGACAGTTGAGTTAATTTTACTTAAATTTTTACTGTTTCCATAATCTTGTTAGGTTATGAAAAAATAAACACAAATGGGAAATTCAAAGTCAAAGCCAAAAGAAAAATATAATAAAAATCATATTACAAAGAAGGGCTTCCAATTTGGTCTAAGTTTTGGCAGGGAAGATTTGGTTATGGAAGGAAATGTCCAAATAGGGTGGACAAACAAAACAGTAAAAAATTACACAATGGTTCCAAGTTGCAAAAAATCGTCATCTGTGGAATCTTTAACAGAAAATAAAATAAATGATGATATTAACAAGAATTCAAAACTGGTACCAACAAATTCGACGACAGAGGATAGACAGGAGGAACCTAATCCTTAAGAAAAAGTGGGTTCAACATGAAAAAGATCGTTGGGTGCACAACAATGTAAGAAATGAACATTATTATTGAAATTGAATAAAAAAATTAAAATTAAAAGATATAATAAAAGAACATGAATCCAATTATTAAAGTTATCATAGAATTTCAAGATAAAAATAAAGACACTGCTGAAGCCTCACAAAAACCCCAAACAGAAAAAGAACTAAATGAGGAAATTAAACTTTTGCAAGAAGTACTCTACAAAAAGCTAGAAATTCGAGAGCAACAACACAAAACCCCCATACACAGGGAGATGCTAGCATCCATGGCATCATTCAGAGGAGTCAAAAACACACCCTTCCTAACAAAAAAAACACTTTGCGAGAAACTTGGCTTCCCAGATATTCCAAACAAACCTGTGGGACACAAACATTTCAGAGACTTTGAACCTGTTAAAATCCTATTTACAGCTTTAGAGGATGGAGAAGAAGTGATGTTTGAAAGTATGACCAAAGCAGCCCAGGCTTTAAAAAAAACAAGTGTTTGCAGCATTTACACCATTGTTAGAAACAAACAAACTGTTCTGTACAATGGAAAACTCTGGACTGTAAGCAGAGTAGAAACAGAATAAAAAACATGTTAAACACAAACAAAAAATCTCTTATTCCAAAAATAAGAAATTTTAAAAGAAAACCACTATAATAAACAATGACATATACAAAATCTCCTGAAGAACTCAAAAAACTTTTCCAAATGCGAATGCAACTTAGAGAAAGCGCAAACAAAAGACTTCAAACAATTCGGGAAGAAACACTACCACAACCATCCCTCAAAGAACTAAAACAAATAGGTAGTAAAATGGGTGTAAAAGGCTCCTACAAACTCAACACAAAAACACTGTGCGAAAAAATGAACATCCCACTAGTTAAAAATGAAGTTTACGATAAGTACCACAGAAATGTAATAAGAACACCAGTTAAAATAACATTTACTTCTGCTGCTGGCGAAACAATAGAGTTCCCAAGTATTTACAGAGCTGGACTGTGTTTAAAGAAAAACCCAAGTTTCATTCCTTATTACATTAAAAAAAACAAGGAAGTTTCGTACAATGGAAAACTATGGTCAATAAGTCGTTAAAAATTTCTAAAAAACACATACATAAACAGGACTCTATACTGTTTTCTTGTCATTCCTTTTTAAAATTTCTATCCAAAGTTGGATAGAATTTTTTTCATGAAGTTTTCAGAAAAAGAAGTTTTTGGTTTAAAGAAATAATTTAAAATTTTTTTTCATAC
Organism: Paragorgia papillata; assembly: GCA_035771165.1. Lineage (NCBI taxonomy): Eukaryota > Metazoa > Cnidaria > Anthozoa > Scleralcyonacea > Coralliidae > Paragorgia > Paragorgia papillata. The sequence goes on along the minus strand of JAWNZC010000010.1, from coordinate 771,987 downwards.
ACTATCTAATAAAGGAATGACGAAACAAACTAATGACCCTAAATTATTAAAGATTAGGGAAAACGCACGTCTCAGAAAACAAAGGCAGCTGCAGAGAGATAAGGAGATGAAACCATTTAAACCTGAAAGACTTGCCATGCTTCAAGAAAAGGAAAAGGCAAAGGAGTTAAAGAAGGAGGAAAAACTTATTAACCAACAAGATAGGTTGAACGATGATTTAACTAAGTTCCAACAAAAGACACACAAAAAATTAGAGAAGAAGGAACAAGCAAAATGGTCAAGAGAGATCAGACAGGAAGAAGCAAGACGATACAAAACCAAGTGGGACAAGAGGTGGAAAGGGGCTGGTAAAAAACTGAAAAAAACCCGTCAAGTCCTTGGTAACAAACTCTCAAAAATTTTTGGTAAGAAGTCAAAAGCCATCAAAAAACTTCGCCAAACAGAACCCCTATTAATTAAAGATTTTGCAAATGGGAAGGCGGCTTTGTATGAAATCTCGGGTCAAAACTACAAAGATCCAATAGTCTTTCTGGAACAAACAACAGCTGGGGTTGAAAAACTTGTTAATGGGATCGAAAATTCCAAAAAAGTAAAAACAACACTCATCTGTAAACTTGTTCATTACGACTATGTGGAAGGACTTGAAGAAGTGGATCTTTTTTACTTTGGATCCAATATGAAAGCCATGACAACCGAGGAAGACGTAACGGAACTGTACAAGGAATCAAAAAGGGAGATGCTGGAAAATTTGGCAGCACACCAGAAAAAAGGTTCGGGGTGGTCCATAAGATCAGTCGAGTCCTTGCATATTTCGATAACTAAGTACAAACCTTTAAATGGTAAAAAGTACCAGCAACTTCCAAAATTCATTAAAAACAAAAAGGCTATCATCAACCCACAAAACACCAAAGATGACTATTGCTTTCTGTACGCAGTTGCCATTGCCGAAACTTTAAAGGAAACTCCAAATGCTCAAAAACTTGAAAGAATTCCAGTATCAATCCAGTTAATGGTTGAAGACTATGACGTCACAGGCCTAACATTTCCTGTCAAAATTAAAGAAATTTCCAAGTTTGAAAAGCTTAACAAAATAGGTGTAAATGTTTTAAGTTGGGATGATGAAATCAAAAAAGTTTTCCAAATGCAAATCTCAAGGTCTGAACATGACAAAAGAGTTAACCTATTTTGGTGGAATGACCATTTTAGTTGCATCAAAGACAAGGGAAAGCTCCTAACAGACCAAAACAACAAACACCAACACAAAAAGTTCTTCTGCGACTTCTGTTTAAACCCTTTTGAAACAGAGAAGATATTAAATGAGCACGAAACTATTTGTAGAACCCATGACGCCCAAATCCAGGAATATCCAAAAGAAGGTGTCGACAATATCATGGGATGGGGTGGCAAAGATTTCAAAAAGACTCAAGATGTCCCATTCATCATAGTGGCAGATTTCGAATGTATGCTGAAACCTTTAAGAACTCAAAAAAATGATGAGTCAAAAAGCTATACCCAAAAATACCAAGAACACATTCCAATCAGCTATGGTTTCAATATCATATGCTCTGACCCATCTGTGTTTCCTGGCAAATATGTAAGCCACACAAAACAGTATGATTTTGAAGATATTGGTCAAATGTTTGTTGAGAGTCTTGAAAAAGAAGCAAAAAAGATTTGGAATACATATCTCAAAGAACCAAAGAAAATTATTATGACAACAGAGGATGAAAAAAACTTCCAAAATGCAACAACTTGTTATGTTTGTGGTGGAATGTTTGTTAACAAAAAACTTAAAAATTTAAACCCAAAAAGTCTGTGGAAGTCAAGTAAAAACACTCCAAAATCCAAAGTTAGAGACCATGACCATTTAAATGGTAAATACCGAGGTGCTGCCCATAACGACTGTAATTACTCAATGGCAAGTGCGCGACACATTCCTGTTTTGTTTCATAATTTTAGTGGTTATGATAGTCATTTGCTAGCAAAATATTTGGGTATCTCAAATGGGAAACTTGGTTGCATTGCAAAAACAGAAGAGGAGTACATCAGTGTCAACAAAACCCTTTGGATGGATGGGGGGTGGAAAAAGGAACTAAATGCTGACGGAAGTCAAAAGAAGAAGTGGGTTCCTTTGGAGTTACGATTCTTGGACTCTTTAAAATTTATGTCAAGTTCTTTGGCAACATTAATGTCAAACTTACCAAATGATGAGTTCCATTACACTGAAAACGGTTTTAAAGACCATCCAAAAGAAAATGTGGACCTGTTGAAACAAAAGGGTGTGTTCCCGTATGAGTTTTTGGATAGTTCAAAAAAGTTGGACTATCCACAACTTCCACCACACGAAAAGTTCCATTCCAGACTTACAGGAAAAAATGTTGACATTGAAGATTACAAACATGGTCAAAATGTTTGGGAGAAGTTTGAATGCAAAAGTTTAAAGGATTACATGGAACTGTACCAAAAAACAGATGTGTTGGGACTCTCTGACGTCATCCAAAGCTTCAGAAAGATGTGTAAAGAAACTTACAAACTTGATCCCATGTGGCACTACACAACTCCAGGACTGGCTTGGGATGCCTTGTTGAAAATGACAGGTCAAAAGTTGGAGCTTTTAACAGACCCTGACATGTACCTCATGATTGAAAAAGGCATTCGTGGTGGGATTTCTACAATTACTCATAGATATGCAGAAGCTAATAACAAGTATATGGAAGAATATGACCCCACAAAAGAAAGTGTTTACATTCCATATCTTGATAAGAACAATTTGTATGGTAATTCAATGATCCAACCATTACCAGTTGGAGGGTTTGAATGGGTTTCAGAAGAAGAGTTCAAAGACTGGAAAAACTATTTAACAGCAAAAGACAAGGGGTGTTTTTTGGAAGTTGATCTAAAGTATCCGGAAGAACTTCATGATCTTCATAACGAAATGCCATTTGCAGCCGAAAGAATGATGATCAACAAGGTTGAAAAGTTGGTACCAAACCTAAATGATAAGAAAAACTATGTGGTACATTATGAAGCCTTGGAACAATTTTTGTCGAATGGGTTGGAACTAACAAAGATCCATAAAATTATATCATTTACTGAAAAAGCTTGGATGGAGCCCTACATCATGTTAAACACAAAGTTAAGAACAGCAGCCAAAAATGACTTTGAAAAGGATTTCTTTAAGCTCATGAACAACTCTGTGTTCGGTAAAACCATGGAAAACGTCAGGAACAGGATCGATGTTAGACTGGTGTCATTTGACGACCAACTTGAAAAATTGGCAAAAAAAACAACTTACAAAGGAAACACCATATTTACAGACAATTTGGCAGCAATCCACATGAGAAAAACCAGAGTAAAATTAAACAAACCCATCTACTTAGGAGCTGCCATTCTAGACAAAAGCAAAATATCTATGTATGACTTTAACTACAACTACATAAAACCAAAATATGGAAACAAAGCAAAGCTGTTATTTACAGACACAGATTCCTTATGTTACGAAATCAAAACTGATGACTTCTTTAAAGATATTTCCGGAGATGTTGAAACCATGTTCGACACCTCTAACTTCCCAGAAAACCATCCAAGCGGCATCAAAAGAAAAAACAAAAAGGTCCTTGGAATGATGAAGTCAGAAACTGGTTCCAAACAAATCTCAAAGTTTGTGGGTTTGAGATCAAAAGCTTATGCTATCAAAATGGCAAAGGAAAAAAATCCAGTAACTGGGTTATGGGAAGAAACAGAGGACAAAAAGTGCAAAGGAATTGCAAAGGCTGTCATCAACAACAACATCAAATTTGATGATTATCTAGAATGTTTGTCAACAAGAAAAAACATATTAAGAGGGATGAACACCTTTAGAAGTACCAAACATACCATCCACACCATTCATGTAAACAAGATTGCACTGAATTCTGAGGATGACAAAAGAGTTATTTTAGAAGATGGTATTAGCACTTTGGCCATTGGCCATTACAAGACTTTGTAAATTAAGTTCAAAATATGTATTCAAAATAAGAATACAAATTTTTGTGGATGTTTTTCAGTTTTTCTTGTTTTGATCGAAGATCCCAAAACCTCCAAAAACCCAATCCCAAAAACTTGGCAACCATTTTGCAACATGTCCCAGGATCGTCAAACAAAATTCCAGAAGGGGGGGTCGCAAACAAATTTTTGAAGGGGTGGGTAAGCTTTTCAAACATGTCCCAGGATCGAAGATCCCAAAACCTCCAAAAACCCAATCCCAAAAACTTGGCAACCATTTTGCAACATGTCCCAGGATCGTCAAACAAAATTTCAGGAGGGGGTCGCGAACAATTTTCGAAACAGTTTTTGGCGGCCATTACACTATGTCCCAGGATCGGCCTTTTGACACTACTGCCGTTTAGTATTTTACTCTGGCTAACGCGAGACGTTTTACCCGTTAAGGGAAAATGTGCGGCAGTGAAATGGTTAAAAACTATCTCACTAACCGTCTCACCGCCGTGGTGGACCTTTAGTATTTTACTCGGGTTAACGCTAGACGATTTTGCTCGTCAAGGGAAAAGGTGTGGCAGTGAAAGGGTTAAAAGCTATCTCATTAACCGTTTCACCGCCGTGGTGGCCCTTTAATATTTTACTCTGGCTAAAGTCAGATGATTTTTCTCGTCAAGGGAAAAGGTGTGGCAGTGAAATTGTTAAAAACTATCTCACTAACTGTTTCACCGCCGTAGTGGCCCTTTAGTATTTTACTCTGGCTAACGCCAAACGATTTTACTTGTCAATGGAAAAGGTGTGGCAGTGAAAGGGTTAAAAACTATCTCATTTAGCGTTTCACCGCCGTGGTGGCCCTTTATAGTATTTTACTGTGCTTAACGCCAGACGATTTTACTCGTCAAGGGAAAAGGTGTGGCGGTGAAAGGGTTAAAAACTATCTCACTAACCGTTTCACCGCCGTGGTGGCCCTTTAGTATTTTACTCTGGCTAACGCCAGACGATTTTACTCGTGAAGGGAAAAGGTGTGGCAGTGAAATGGTTAAAAACTATCTCATTAACCGTTTCACCGCCGTTATGGCCGTTTAGTATTTTACTCTGGCTAACGCCAGACGATTTTACCCGTTAAGGGAAAATGTGCGGCAGTGAAATGGTTAAAAACTATCTCACTAACGGTCTCACCGCCGTGGTGGACCTTTAGTATTTTACTCGGGTTAACGCTAGACGATTTTGCTCGTCAAGGGAAAAGGTGTGGCAGTGAAAGAGTTAAAAACTATCTGACTAACCCTTTCACCGCCGTGGTGGCCCTTTAGTATTTTGCTCTGGCTAACGTCAGACGAATTTTACTCGTCAAGGGAAAAGGTGTGGCGGTGAAAGGGTTAAAAACTATCTCACTAACCGTTTCACCGCCGTGGTGGCCGAGTTTAGTATTTTACTCTGGCTAACGTCAGACGATTTTACTCGCCAAGGGAAAAGGTGTGGCAGTGAAATGGTTAAAAACTATCTCATTAATGTCGCTTGAATGCAATAGCGGATGACATGCAGTGAGTTAATTAAAATTGTTACGATCCATTACACCTCCGACAACTGCTAAAGTAGCAATACCCGGTTGGATGTACTTGTCGGCACGAAACAAGAAAGCGTTATTTTTTTTTCGAGACGTGATTAGCTGAAGATGATTTTTTTTACTTCTAGATTATTACAGAAATGAATATTAATTATTTATTTTTATTTTAAGAGCATAACGTGGCGTTGTGATAGTGATGAACTTTCGCAACTTTCGTTTGATCACGCGATGATGCAATGCTATACGATGTATTACATCTTTTCCAGTGCAGTACGATTCGAGTTGTAAAACCTTACCAAACATTGTAGGCCATTGTAGGAAAGTCGTCATTAAACGTTGTATAGTCACTACATGGACATATAACGTCGCTAAAAGTTCATATTAAAAAGAAACATTCAGATAACCTTCAATTCGAGAAGATTTTCGACTCAACCAAAAACAATTATGTCATTTATCTTCTAACAAAAATCTTTAAAGGTGCTCCAAAGTTCAAAACTATTATCCGCCACGTTACATTAACTTGGCATGACGTCTGTATATGGTATTCAATGAAGCTTTCAAATATTTGGTTTCTACCCAAGAGAAAGTACCAGATATTTTAAAGGTATACTTTGATATACCATTGTCGTAATGGCCAGATTTATCCTATTAGTTTGTTAAAAAGAATGTTGAATAAAGAACCATGTGTATATTGACCTATAGCTATGCCATTAATCATCCCAGCTCTGAATATAGAAAAATCTGAGATAACTCTTTTGATCGGAACATAATTGGGCTATATTGAAATATGCTACTAAATTGCTATAAACTGTTTGCTAAATATCCAAACATCTTCTCTGCTTTTAACAATAACAAGCAAATATATTCTATTTTTATATAGATAATTCTCCGGCTTATTGTAGATACACAGTGTGGTGGAGTCAAACTGGGATAGCAATTTAACGTGCTAAAAATCTGCAATTAAATAATATAAGCCATGCACAGCCTGATAAAAATTACGTCGCCCATTGTTATATCAAAAAGTTCTCACAACAATTTCACAACTGAGATATGCGAAACTAGTGTGGGAAATCTGTCTAACTAATAGTTTAATGACAATTAACTCTTAAGGAAAATCTGAAGCTTATAGTAACTGTTCTATATTGGGAAAAGGGGAAAACATTGATGTTATTTTATTAATTTTGTGATCGGCACCCGTACATGCAGAGACGTCATATAGCATCGCCAATACATTACATCAAAGGCAATTTTAAACAAAGAACCACGGGATCAATCTAGAAGATTCGTTTAATATTTTATACATCAATGCATGTAAAATCAACGTTGTAATAATAAAATTTTGTAATAATTCTTTCACATTGGATTGAAGGTGATGTGTTTCAGTTTCAGCTCTCTCTGTCCGGCATCACACTGTAAGATAGTTGACAATTCATTGACAACAAGCTGGAGTTGCCCAATTGTTTTGCGATAAACCAACTAGTCAAACACATTATTATTTTAAGGAAAGAAACTTTAGGAAAATGCGAGTTTCTTCCATTGTTTGCACTACAGTAAAAACCCGCTAACAAGAACCTACCACTATTAAGAACCTCAGGCTGAAATTAAGAATAAATTTATGTATGAATATATATAAGAATATAAGAACCTATCCCAGGGTGATTGGGTAAAATGTAGGTTCTTGTTAGCGGGTTTTTACTGTATTTAAAACCTGACTGTGATGCTGCTAGTGGTTATCCACTCTAAATGCAGCATTGCAATAGTCCACTAGTTGGTTTATACTATATTTAATACACGGCGTATAAAAGCTACAAGTACGGAATATACTAAAAGCGACGAGCATAAAGTAATTTTAAATATATAGGATTTCTAGCATTTGATACTGATTTTGAAGTTAATATTTTGTGTTTTAAGTTAATTGAAGTTTTTAAAAAAAATAAGTACTTATATATGGTAAAAATCAAGTGAATCGCCGTTAATAGTTTCTATATTGTAGTTAAAATCTTTTATTTTCTACTTCTTTATGTTTTTTCTTAATTCTTTCTTAGCTGATTGCATGAGCCGGGCTAGCCCGGTTTACTAATTGGCTCACGCGATTGATTAAAATCTTACTGCGGTTTTAAGACTCGCATAAACTAAATTTACAAAGAAGAATTGGTTTAGTTCAGATGTAAACAAATCTAAACGTTAATCTTCCATGCAATATGCGGTGATCATCGAACCATATCGAACTATACTTCTGTCTTTATGATTCTGATCTTTCTCGTCCGATTTTCTTCGTAAATCTTCGCACACTTGTTTATCTATGTTATAACATTACACAGAGCATAAATTTTTCCACGTTTGTAAACTGTAACAACAGATATGGGGTGATCATCAATCCATGACGTGTTGCTTTCCTCCCTTCTCTCTTTCTTTCTTCTCTCTGCCTGGCGAGTTGGCCGAGCGGGGATTGGGTACGAGAAAATAACCAAAAGGATCGCAGGCTCTGTGTACGAGATTGTCTTGAATCCTTCTTGCTTCGGCTTGTTTTTGGAGCAACAAGAGGCAAGAGCAATTTATATATAATAGGGATGTTTGTATGGATATATATACTGTTTAAAACTAAAAATACATGTTAGAGCTCCGTATGAAATAGTTCAATCTCCAGACAGGTGTTTCGCTGTACTACAACTCATCAGCGTAGCTTTGAACAATCTAGATGTAAGAAAATCTCTTATATATACCCAAGCAAATGCCGGTGACAACTGCTTGTGGGATAGTCACAAGTTTGTGTGTGTGTGTGCCAAAACGTATGAGTTAAAAAATAATAAGGAAAAAATGTTATCTAGTGGAATGTTTATAAAAGATAGAAAACACGAACAATCAATTGACGTCTCTCAAAAAAGGAAAAATTATTTATTCAATATTCTTCTTTCTTAACCACACCCCTCCTTTCGCTTCAATACAATAGCCGATAACATGCGGTGAGTTGATTACAATTCGTATGATCTATGACCCCACCGACAGTTCGTAAAGTAGCAATATCCGGACCGACATACTTGTCAGCACGAAACAAAAAATGCGTCGGCCTATTTTTTTGCGCAATGCGACTAGCTGCAGGTGATCTTTCCTACCAATAGATCATTGAAGAATAGCTATAATTTTCTTCTATTTTTAAAGCATACCGTGGCTTGACGCATGGTTGTAGTAATTAATGATCTTTCGCGGCTCTCGTTTGATTACGTGATGATGCAATGCTATATTAAGCCCCGCACACAAATTTTCCTTGACAAGTTCCTTGTTAACTTTATTTGCTCGTGTGTACCATCGATGAACAAGTTTTTTTCCCAACAATGTTCCTTGATAAATTTTATTTACTCGTGTGTACGGCTCGACAAATTTTCCTTGACGGCAATGTTCGCGTATCAGCTTGAATACAGGGCCTGGGAACTACATTTCATCACGTAATCTAGGAGCCCGCACTGTTTTGGTACATAAAGTTTAAAAGCCAAAAAAAAAGGAAAAGGGTAAAAAAATGCCTCTTTTGATACGAAAACAGCGAGTCCTTGCATGGAATATTGTCCTTGTTGGAATATCTTTATTATTGCAATACGAACACTCTAAACGTCATATTAACCGAAGATGGTGGGTTAAAGACCTTGGGCAACTGAAGACCGCCGTCATGAACAAGGTGTGGCCAATAGCTTGTCCCAGAATTGCTAAACACCGACAAACAAAGCTTTCAAAACTTCGGTAAGTGCTACTGTTTTATAAAAGCTAAATTAATATTCTGTAACAAAGGTTCATATTCCCTAGCAAGGCTGCAACCTAGAATGTGAAGACGAAGGGGATAGCTTTTATACTGTCTATCAAACTTCTAGCTTTCTTCAGATTGTTCTGAGTTGCATGTCATTTCAGGCAATGAGCATTCTAGATTTTTTTTGTTGGGGTTGGTAATAACAGTCACAAGAAACGTTGAAACGTTTGTGAAACTGTTAGCAATAATTATACATTCTGTTGTGGTACAAAAAAAAAGATATATCACAACACAGCAAAAAAATATAATTCTATTTGGAGTTAGCCTTTTCACAGACAATCCCCTGGCTTACGTTTTCTGACAACAGTCCTTTAAATAAAATGTTATATGAGTATCTTGAGTTTCTCTCTATCTAGCTGGCTAGCCCTAGTAACTCTTTATCTCCTTCTAGTACCCCACCTCCCATCTCAGGCAAAATATGCATATATGTCTCTATTTAATAGCTTGACTAAAGTATTATGGCTTTAGCTAGTGAAAATTAAGAAAAGTTCCTTTAGAATAGAATATATTCATATTAAATAGGAATGAGTTTATCTAACCGTTTTTGACCCTAACTCTAAAGTTTCAAAAGTGACCAAAATCGGTCAAAAAGTAAAGGCTAACCCCTTTACTTTTTTCCCCCCGATTTATTTTTTAACATAATTTATTTTTTTCTAGCCAAAATACGGCCTTCTCCTTTTCACAGAAGGTCTAAAGCGACTTTATTTAACCGATTTTGACCCTACTCAAAAGTTTCAAAAGTGCCGACTAAAATCGGTCAAAAAGTAAAGGCTAACCCCTTTACTTTTGCCCCCGATTTTTTTAGCCCAAATACAGCCTTCTCCTTTTCACAGAAGGTCTAAAAAGACTTTATTTAACCGTTTTTGATCCTAATAGGTTTCCACACAATTGGGAAAAAAGTAGATATTTTAGAAGATACCTTTGATATACTATTGTCGCAATGGCCAGTTATATTTTATCGTGTTAGTTTGGTAAATATAATGTTGAGTAATGAATCCTATGTGTCGACCTATATATATGCCGTTAATTATCTAACTAGCTCTGAATATATCAAAATAAATAACTGTCTTGATCAGAACATTGAGGCTTGTTTTAGCTTTAATATTATAATATAGTATTTCGATCACTGCTATTAAATAACTTTACAGTAAACTACAATCGAAATATAGTAAAGTTAGATATACTGCTGAAACAGAGAACGTAGGAGTCTAACGTTTCGAGCGAAGGGTGAATTAAGGCCCTTCGCTAGAGGAGTCTAACGTTTCGAGCGAAGGAGAGAAACGTTTCTCTCTGACGAAGGGCTTTCACTCGAAATGTTTGACTCCTACGTTCTCTGTTTCGGCAGTATATCTAACCTTACTATATTTCGATTGTTGTTTCTACACTGCCTACGCAGCACGCTACTTTTATTTTACAGTAAACTGTTTCTTAAATATCCAAACTAGTGCCCTCTTATAACAATATCAAGCAAATATGTTGTATTTTTTTATAGATAACTATCCGGCTTTTTGCAGCTATACAACAGTCTGTCTTTAGTTTAGGAGTAAAGCAGGAATAACCATTTAATGTGGAAAATGTCTGTGGTTAACCAATATAAGCCATGCACTGCCTTTAAGGCTCGTTTATACAGGCAATTTTTGGTGCGATTTTTCTCATTCCGACGCATGCGATTGAATGGACGTCTCACGTTTATATTGAACCACTATAGCTTTGTACAAATGTCTAATGCATTCGTAGGTCAATCCATTCGATGGCATCAATCAGGAGGAGAAAAATCGCAGCAAAAATCGCCTGTGTAAACGAGCCTTAATGGAGGCTTAGACCTGCACTGTAAAAACTGACTGGTTGAATCAACCTATTTCAATTGGTTGTCTCAGACTCACGTTTTGACCAATTTTTAAAGGTTAAAACAACTTAAATTATTGGTTGAAACAACCAAAATATGGTTATTTCAACCAAATGTTTTGGTTGTTTCAACCAATTAAAATTGGTCTGAGTCTGAGACAACCATTAAAATTGGTTGTTTCAACCAATCAGTTTTTACAGTGTGGTGCCATAGTAAACGCGACTAGAAAACAATTATATATTGTCGATTAATGGATAAAAAAATTGTCTGATTTACACGATTTTGTCACTTGTTGTAATTATGTAATAAATCATTTTACTGACCAAAGACTTTTTCAACACAGCTCAAAAGTTGTAGGTAAAAGATGTTAATAGTGCAATATCGTTCTCAAACTAATTACGAATTCATAAAGAAAATTCAAAATAAATTAATACTTAATCAGTATTTAGAAATTGGAGGAAGATTACAGTAAAATTTAGCAAACGTTTAGACCGAATTTATTCTTGAAATAAAAGTAGTGTGCAGTGTTGAAACACAAATGTTAGTACGAAGGGACTTTGCTCGAAGGGTTAGACTTCTACGTTCGGCAGTATATCTAACGTTACTATATTTCGACTTTTGTTCTTAAAATATATATTTGTTTGAGAAGCTAAATGCAAAACTCGCCAGTGTTCGTCATCCAATGTCTAAATTAATACAGCAAAGCTGGTTACTCGGCTTTGCCACGTATATTCAATTTGCTGGGCTGTATAGAAAGCGACACAATTCTCAACTTGAAAATACTATTGCAACACCAGGGCGGTTCGGTTTTGAATTATGCTAATCCAAGAATGTGCATCACTAATCTCAAAGGACAAAAAATCGTGAACATAGGTCGTACAAATATGTCGTAAGAAAGTCAGTCCCTGGAAAGGAATAGTGCTGTTCTTAGGCTTTAGTTTACAACGTTTCTAATTCTTCAATTCACTCTGCAGATGCGGTGGAGAGCAAGACCAATATATTGTTAAAAAGCTACTGATTGTTTGACTCACTTGGTTCTGTCCATCTAAAGTTTATCAATTATGCATGGCGCTTACAAATAATTAAATCAAAGCAATATGAAGTATGGTTTGAACCTAGAAGTATTATTAGTACATGTTTGTGAAAATTGCTCGTCCAAGTTGGTGTAGTCTGGGGAAAAACTGCTAGTAGGGGTGGTTGTGATTTACGTTCCAAAGGCCTAAAATTAAAAAAAATGTATTAAATTTGAGAGTGACCGCATTTGTGGCCGTAGAGATTACACTATCACCACCACTAAGGTGACAGTCTATCCCAAAACTGCGTCAACCTATAAACGAGAAACTTTTGAAAACGTGTACTAAAATCAACAATGACTGTTGTTTTTTTAGACTACAGTGGTCGGTGTTTACAATCGACCAATGTACTGTAATTCAGACAAATTTGGGTGAATCTTAATTCAGACAAAGATAATTAGATAACATAATTATGGGTAAACGAACGAACGAACGAACGAACAAGAACCATCCCGCCGCCGAACTGCTATGCATTAGCTACAATAGACAGAAAGTAGTGTGTAATGAACAAGTTACCAGTACTTAATTTCATGTAACATTAGGTACATGCTACACGTATTTCACAAGTTTCTCGAATATCCTCGCAATAACAATCGCGGCCCCATATATAGCGATTCCAAATCATTGGCAAATTCGACCACTTTTATTGATTTCGACTACGCTGGCTACGCATCGTTTTGCAAAGAGTAATCCCGTATATATTATTTTATTAATTAAGTGCACCACTACATGACGTCGGCAGCATGCCGTTAAAAGGACCGATACCTAGATGCCTAGAAGTTAGCAGACCCAATAGACGCAGCAAGAAGTAGCTTCATGTGTGAAATTAATCTGCTTCCGTTCACATATATCAATTACTCCCCCGTTTTCGCAAATGAATAAAATATAACCAACCGCGCAGACTATACTATCTCACAAAACTAATAAGAAAACTTCTATTATATTTGCGAAAGAGGCAAAACGCTTCAGACAATCGGATGATGGCAGGCGGTACTTTCTTATCACCTGCTTTCTGCGTGCCACCGCCAGCCATGCATGCACGAATATAATAAAAGGCTGAGTCAATTGCGTTCTTTTGTAAAAGTGTCCATGTTTGCTAGGAAGCAAGAGCAGAAGAGCGCAAGAATAACAGACTTTTAAAACATATATTAAGTAAGTCTTTTTACTATATATATTTTTATTATACTATGCATACAAAAGTTTTTATTTGCAATACTAGACTAATTATGCAGTGATAAAGTATAAGGATGAATAACTTAGTTTGTTTGTTCAAATGAACAATCGTGCAGCCGCGCGGATTTAAATCTTGCGACGGAAAATAATATTCTCGCTTCAATACATAGACTTTGGAAAACGTTTACACTAGAGCAAAAGTTTCCGGATTCGTAAATGTTTCCGGATTCACTTAGTACCGAGTATTCGGATTCGTTAGGCGTTTACACTACAACAGTATTCGCAGATTTGGCCCTTTACACTAAACTCGGAATTCCTTTAGGTCAGTTAATAATGTTGACCATGTTGGTTCCACCGCAACCTCACGTGACTACGAGCGGTCGATTTCAGTCGAAAATAAATAAAACTATTCAAAAATATAAAAAACATGCCACGCCCTAGCAAAACTTTAGACTGGCGTATTCAGCGAGACAGGATAAAAAAGGCCCAACGTAAGAAACTGTAATAACTTAAAAATCAGCAATTGAAACGAAGCAAACATAGAACAGAATTATTATAGAGAACAGCTGGCATTCTCATTGAAATATTTCTTGAGTTTTGTATTAAACCTTGCCGTTTTCTCTCACTTTATATTCATGCATTAGTTTACCGTTGCCTTCTCTCTCTAGCGTATTTGTTTACCTTTCGCAGTGCAAATGTCACACCATACTGACATATATACAAATAAACTCGATGCGAGATTTGGCCCGCATGGTAAATTAGCGTATAAGAAACTTAATTCACGCCGGTCGGGATTAGACCGAGCTGGTCAGGCTAGGTGATAATCTAAAGCCAAAAGGGTGGTCTGTCCTGGTGTATGGAACGACATAACTACATGCAGCAACCGTATGCAAAGCGTGTAGCCTTTAGGTGTTATAACTGTAGTATCTCATTCAGGGACGCAGCCTCAGTGTATATACTGCTACTCCTCGACCCTTTCCGTTTAGCTGATAGTCATTCTGCTTTGTGTATTAGATTATATGAAATGTTTTTGCCTACGGACGTTTCATTGCCTCGCTTTTACTGGACTCAAATCAATTACACACATATACTATACGATTTGGCCTGGATGGCATATATATTATAAATAAAAAGTAGGACATATATAAGTAACATTATTATGTGCTATAAAACTCATTCCATGCACTTCAAAACATGTCAAACATGATAAAGAGCACCCTTGAACGGCGCTGTTCCAAAACATTTCTTATCTACACAGCAGTCTATTTTTTACATTAAGGAATTCCTAAAAGAGGTAAAAAAGACCGCTTGTCAGAACCTTACTATCACATTTCATATTTAAATCATGATCAGTTCTTTAATACGTTCTTATATTTCAAACGAGAAAATTAAGTGTTTGTTCCTGGTCAAAAACCAAGGCCTAGTTTTGACGTCGCTCTTGTGTCGAGTCAAATCCTACTATAAAATATTCGACTAAAATACGTCACAAGTGTAGCAAGTCTTAATTCGTCAGATCTGTGATGGATTTTGTTTATGTGATTGATTAGAAATTTATATGAAGTACATCCAACCACCTAAATCACAATGGTGCCACATGTTATGTGACTGGTAAATTAATTTAATTTGACTCGTCTAAAAACCATCGTATGAATCCACGCCGCTCTTGTGTTAGATAATTCATGATGCTCTCGAAGATTTGAACCGAGTTTGACTCAGATTTGACATTGTCTTCATACGTTGGACTTCTGATAGATTTGTGATGGATTTTTAAAGCTAAATAATTAAATTTGACTCGACACAAGAGCGACGTCTAAACAGGGCCCAAATCAGTCATATGAATAGAGTTTCTTGTCCCTGCATGTGTCGCTAACGTACACTATTGCAATTTAGTCTACACAATTGAATTAGTCCATGCAAAGTGACTTAAATAATGCAAGATAGGATAATATTATTCATACCGTCCTTAAAGAGTCTATGTAACGAACATTAAGTCTGCCTTGTTCGAGGGAACACTTGAAATGACTAAGGTGGTGTTCATATGGAAGCGAGCCAGCCCGGGTACCCTATCTAGCCCGCTTTGCCGAGATGATTGTGTTTACATGAGAAGGGCTAGCTCGCCTTGGCGGCCTGGCTTGCTTGTTGTGATAATTCAGATTAATCTAGAGTGTTCAAAGTCAAATTTGTCATGTGCTAAATCTAATGCATGCATGCAAATGAGCTCGAACAAATAATTTGCATTAGATTCGTCACATGAAAAGTTCGACCTTTGAACAAGGCCTAATTCTCGCCAGTAAGACCTGTTTTGTTTTTATATAGGCCAAAGAGACTTCTATATGCTAGAGTCTAAACGCCAAATTATTAATGTGCAGGTTATTAATTCACCTGCACTACAGTAGATTCTCGAATCCAGCCTCACAGCTTGAATGTTCAACAATTGTTTAAAACCATGCATGCGTGCATAATAATTATGTTAATAAAGACCAAGCTCTACTGGTGCATCACCACTTTAATGTTTTTACTATATTAAATAGATTTAGTTCTTGAGTACATTATACACGGTACTACATAGTAGATGCTATAAAGTATAAAATGTTATATTATTTTACTGTTGTATAGATTATTTACGAAATAGTTCAACTTTGAATATTCTTTTGTGATAACGTAGAGTCGTGATTTACTTATGCAAACATTTTAAAGGAATATTTGACAAGTCGCACGTACTTTACATGAATGGAGAGTAGCTGACAATCGTAAGTCGTTGATGAATAGTCGTAAGTCGTGGCGGGTCGCATTTTTATTTAGAAATTATAAAAAAATTATAGCAAGATAATGACGCTACTAAAACGTGAAATCTTATTTCTATCATATTTACTTTGTAGACAGTAGCCTCACAATTAATAATCTTAGTCAGCATAGACTTTTTCTTATGAGAATTACTAGATTATATCGTCTCGTATAACTATTGTACCGTGATTATGAGATAAAGCGGTATAGGAACCCCATTCCGAAGACGGTTCCAGTTAGGGTTAGGACCATTTAAAAGTCTTTTGTATCACACTCCAACATGGGAACCATCGCCAAGTGAGTGAGTTAAACTGTACTCGAAAAGGTGCTTCAAAACCGTTATCCGCAAGGTTACATCAACCTTGGCAGAGCATTGTTTTACAACGTTGTTCTAGCTAACACGTTCGTAGATTCTTTGCAAAACTTTGTTTAATTTTCTATATACGAGATGTTTCGAGTATCAAATTTCAAGCTTTGACTGTGATCGCGAATTTCACAGCTATAGTTTTTGGCCATATGCCGCGCGTCAATTATTAGGTTGTCTCGATAGATACCGGAAAATACCGCGGAGTTGCTGGATACTTTGGAAATTGTCGTGAAATTCAAATGCTTTGTGTGAATAAACGATATTCTACCGTTAATTATTTTTTATACCGGCATCGTGCACGGGTAACTGAAAGGCTGGTCACACAAATCAAAGAGGCATCAAAGCTCTAACCATTGAGGAATACTAATATTCGGATGAAGCGCTAAGTTTGGAAATTTATCATAAGTGCTTTTAAGCGGTATCTTGTACATATGACTGATATGAGATGTGGAGTTCAAGTAATATGATAAGTTGTACGTATATATGTAAGTGCATGTGGTTCGCTTGCAAGTGGCGTAATGTAACAGACGTTTGGCAGACATTCGTCAAGGTCAGGGATCGAACCTTTAACCTCCTGATGACCAGTTAGACGCTCTAACCATTGAGCTACTGAGACTCGGACGGAGAGCTACGGTTGTAAATCCATGCTCTCATATGTGCTCCCTACCTGGTAGCGTTTGTATATCTGATGTAGTTGAAGTAATAGTATGAGTTGCACGTATACATGTGGTATGTTTACGAGTTTGGTTGTAAGTTCTAAATGTCGAAAATAACACAGGTACTTTACATAAGCCTGACCCCAACACAAACGCTAATCCTAACACAGGAATTGGGGCATATTGTATATCCATGAACTACCAGCGTGATGTAATTAATAAGCGTTCGGCATACGTTTCTCAACTGATTCAAATGAAAGGAACGTGTTTCTGAGCGCCAGAAATGGCATGGATCTAACCTGCGTGCTAATTCAAATTTTGCTCAGCGTTTAACCGATCATTTACAAGTTGCAAGTTTGATTCCTGTATTGGCCTCAGAAAAATTTGTGAGTATTTGAACTAGACGAATGTCTGCCAAATGTCTGCCAAAAACGTATTGACGAAACAGTCTAAATACTTCAATTTCAAATGAAACTTCTCAAAATTCGAAACTAAGCAATACATTTTAAGAGGTCTCAGTGTTGTGTTTGCCCTTCATACAATGAGAACCAATAATGCCGACAAACGTGTGACACGCGCGCCATTATATAGCGTCGGTCACTAAATATTAGCGCTAGCTCTTTTCGGTCAACAATTCTTATTCTTTTATATAATCTTATTAACTTTAGAATAAACATATAAGTGCGTATAACTACGCCATTGTGTTCTTACGTGATGATATCTAGTTGTTTAGTTGTTTTGTCTATATGATTTGAGCCAAGTGAACACAATATGCATGTTGGCATTTGCTCTATACCTGAGACAACAGTTCGAAACTAAACAATACATTTTTAGAGGTCTCAGTGTTGTGTTTGCCCTTTTCGGGGTTGTATCGATAGGTGGATTAGTTGTTTTAGTTGATGATAGATAGCTGTAGATACTTCAATGTGTCTGTTAAATGTGAGTTTTTCTGAGTTTTTCTGTGCTGTATCATGCTTCTTTGAATTCGCGCGGACAGGTCTTGCTAGGGCTTAGCCTAGAGGATAGAGATTTTGTTTAAAACCAGTTGAATGTCTGACCATGGTTGTCTGCGCGAGTATCTGAAAAGGACTTGTGTTCATCACATTTGATAGCGCTCCTGTGTTCGACTATTAAATCAGCTTGACTCGACTTTCTTGGATGTTTCGCTGATGTACTGTATACGTAGTGGTCGGTAGGTCGTTGCAATGAAACATGAAGATGGCGTTGCGTCGCGGTTCTTGTTACATTAACGCCCGTATTTGTTTAGAGCATGATGTTCTTATTCGTTCTGATCATAATAATATAAAGTTAATTAAAAATAGTAGAAGGTTAATGGGAAGTAAAGTACATGACGTTTCACAAAAAGTTTAAAATGAAAAAATTTAATATTTACTTTCGAATGAATTTAAAAATTTGAATTACAAATTTGAATCCTTGTTGATGTATAAGTATTGAAAACTGTTTAAACTTTAGTTTACATTACTGCTCAGGTCAGGTCAGATATTCTGGAAATGTTTCTCGTGTTGTAATTATGAACTTGGTAACCACGAATAAATAGACAGTCAAAAGTTGTTCGGGCAACATGATACATTACTAGAATAAATTTATTAGAACATAAACATTACTGTTTTGTAAACAATTAATT
This sequence comes from Paragorgia papillata, assembly GCA_035771165.1. Lineage (NCBI taxonomy): Eukaryota > Metazoa > Cnidaria > Anthozoa > Scleralcyonacea > Coralliidae > Paragorgia > Paragorgia papillata. Next base: position 753,108 of record JAWNZC010000010.1, on the reverse strand, counting down.
TTGCATAGCATGATTGGAATAACAAGCGATTTAAAAATAGGATCTAAATGAGCAAATAAATCAGCTCTAATTGAAAGCAAGGCCGTTTTAAGCGTTGAACACTTGATTAAGATGGATACCATCAATATGTAGCGAGCAAAAACTTTGGCAAAAATTCCAGTATGCAGACATATAAGAGAGTTAAATTAAAACGCCGCGATCAATTTGAAGTGCTTAGGAGCGTTGCGAGAGTAGACATATCACGATAACCTCCTTCTGGAGACGAACCCAACAAAACCTTTTTTCTTGTTTAAATCAACTATATGGAATCTTGTCCAATAGTCCTATACTCCGTTTATGCACTGCTCATTCACATCCGGCGATATAAAGCGAAGCTGCACGTGTGAACAGTCAACTATATAATTAATATCTATTATTAATATCTGATTTAACTCACTAGCTTGAACAGGTTGACTCGATCAATAATCACATACTAAAGGTAAACTATATATAGCAGGCCTACTTTTTGCGCCATTCGAAAGCATCGATGTTGAATTATAAAAGATCAGCGTGAAACGTCACCGTTGAGAAACAGAGACTTTTACCGTTGGAAATGCTCAGTTAGAATTAAAACAGAGATCGCTGTTGCGCCTCGGCTTGTCTGACCACTCCAAAAATCATCAATAGTTAGGGTAAAGTGAAGGCAATCCTATAATGTCGACCAACAGGCCTAATAGTTCAATGATTGGTGGTTCGACTCTCGGTTGGAACTCAGAGATAATGTTTCTGAGCAATAGAGAGCTTGATAAACTTCTTCATGCACAATTGATGGTTTGCAATCAATCTCTTGAGATTTGGAAGACAAAGAAACGGCGGCCATGTTGGAGGAAAACATACTCCAAATACAATAGCTGCTAATGAGATTCTTTTGTTAAAGTTCCTCCAACATGGCCGCCATGACGTCAAGTGCAAACCAAGAATATTCATCAAATGCGAGCTCCAACATATCTTCACATCCAACATGCATAGTGAACCACCCGTATCGCATAGTTTAAATGGGTTGTAGCTGTAAGTCTAAATTTAGACCAGTCTAAATTTAGACCAGTGCAGGCGGAAGCCGGCCTAGGTGATCTTCAATTCTAAGTCTGTGAGGACAGAACCCAGCATGCTTAACGGTGACGTGTGTTCTTCACTGGACGCCATATTGCTGTTACCGTCTACCGAGGGAACATGCAGTAGTTATTTCGAAAAGGCTGGCAAGAAAATGACTGGAAATGTTCGAGGAAGTTAAGTATAAATCTCGGATTAAAGAGATCCTCGGTCCATATTACGATGCTGGGATGGTTAATACTTGTGGATAAAGTTAAGATACGTTTGCTTTGCACAAAATTTATGTTAAACTACATAGTTATTTTTATCTGAGCAATGGTGATACACGAATATAAACAGCTAATGATATCCTATCTCTGTTTGAATTGAACATGGTTTAATAATGACATCAGTTGCTGTAGCTAGCTTCAATGTAGACATATACCCGCTTTGACGTCACTTCCGTCAACTTTAACAGCAAAAAGTCTATGAAGATAACATTTTCGGCTGACAAGATATACTACAATTTTTCTCAGGAGAATCCATCCATTATAATACCACTAGGACTAATTATTTGATATAAGCAATTAATGATAATTGTGAGGCCAATGATGATCACCACCCCCATAATTGGAATAAACATGGTGGTTAGTGGAAAAATAATTCTCTAGTAATCTGTTTCTACTTTTCTTTAGGAAATTTTATAATACCACCAGGATTAATTATCTGATATAAGCAAGTTGAGAAAATGAATTTTATTTGTTCATTGTGTTGACAGGCCATAATGACCCAACCCAAGCCCAACCCCCAGGGGAAATAAACCCTGATTAATGCATGCAAATAGAAATCTCTAGTTATTCTGTTTTCGGAAGTTTTTTATGTAAGCTTTTATAGTGATATGGGATTAACCCATTACTGCCTAAACTGCCTGGGGGTTCACCCAGACTTTGACAAGTAAATGTTCCTGGTTAGTTCAGGTAGGAATGGGTTAACTAACAACATAAGAAAAGATAGGTATAAGACAGGTCCTTGACAGGTAACAGCAACCATTTTGATGAACAAAAACAGCTGTTTATAGTTTTTTAATGTTAAATAGATATAATAACTTTTATTTGTAATCAATTGCGATACAACTTACACAATAGAGCATAGTAAAAAGGTAGTAAACTGCCAAGATGTGATTTAATAACGAAATACTGACGTTTAAAAATTAAAACTCATCTTGGCAGTTTTCTATTTTTTCACTTTGCTCTATCCAAAACACTGCCTACACAGCACTTCACTTTTTTACAAATTACACCATGTTTATTCCACTTCTGCGGGTGGGGCATGGGTGGGGTCATCATTGGCCTCAATGAACTAGTGACATTCATTTGATTAGCTGGTTTACCGGTATATCAAATCTTTAGTATTGAGTGGACACCTTTGGAAGCTGGTTAACCTGTAGGTGTCCACTTAAAAGAGGTGTCAGCTTAAAAGGGGTTATATAGTCTTTTATAATGGCCAGGACCACAGACAGGTGTCTGCTTAAGAGAGGTATCTGTTAATAGCAATTTGGCCGTTAATGAACCATAAACCTCTACATGTATTATACAATGACACACCCACACCCACATTTTTTCAGCAAAAGCATTAAATCCTTTATTGACCTGATAAGTAAGTAGACCTGATAAGTAAGCTAAGTGTAATAACCACTCATCACACTATTTATCACATACCGAATTTAAATTGGTGTGTTTAATTATCAAAGTTTACTCAAAAGCAATGATTATTCATGTGATAAAGGATTTACAGTACATGAAAAATCACTTGTGAAGCTTTAACATCAACTCAGGGCTTGCAAACCAGGCCTTTATGGCTGTTAAACTTGCTTTCTGATGAAAACCTTTTAACACACTGACTCGTGACCACTGACTAATCTTAACTTAAATCACTTAACTTAATCAATTAACTTAAAACAGTCACTAAATAATTTGTTGAAGTTCTTACAGCTTTAATAAATTGAACCTAGAAAGTCTCTTCCATAATGGATATTGCATTGACTTGGCCCGGCTGGCACTCGAATACACGACCTTCGGTTTACTGGTCCGATGCTCTACAAAATGAGCTACAGGACAAACTGGGAGCTGAAGGTCGAATGATAGTACACAATTAGGTTATTTGATATTTCACAACAGACTAGTTTCTTCAATATCTAGACAACAGTCTTCATATAATATCATTCGACCTTCTGGTCCCAACTTGACCTGTAGCTCAGTTGGTAGAGCATCGGACTAGTAAACCGAAGGTTGTGGGTTCGAATCCCAGCTGGGCGAAGTCGAGTTTTCTGTACTTGTCCAGTACGGTTGTCGCTTGGAGTAACACATTATTATTGTCCACCGAGTTCACTGTCCCACAATAATCATTCAAGATCATCACTACTGTTCATTGTCAGCCTCTGTATCCAGAATTAAATTGTTGGAAAACACAATACTTGCAAAACATAGTATAAAATGAAAATGTTTTCCTAGAGGATCTGTAGGTGAACAACTTCAACACCGTCATAATGTTTGTATAGTGTATAGAATATATATCTCCTGGAAGTACCCTTTCGCAATTTCACCAATCCACTACCATATCATAATCAACTACCCATATCTTGTTGTGTTGTCAACTGAACTGAATTGAATTCTGCTCGGGTCTATCTACAGCAATTTTATGTTCATTTCCATGATCAATTATGGTTTTTCATGATAGCATCACGTAAAGTTGGCATCTACTGTACCCGTAGTAAAATGGCTTATTCAATAATCATATATGCAGTCTTCAGTCTTACAACCATAATGACATGCTTTTAAACATACATATTATATATGGCACTCTGCAGCTTGGTTCACCAATAAATATACCTGCAAAGGATATTCATAAAATTAATATGATGAAAAATGAAGTGTGTTGAAAAAGAACCATTCTTGTCTCTAGAGTATATCGACTATAGACAACCTTGTCTACATATCTTAACCCTAGAAGGTAAAAGCAATATGGCGGCCAGTGAATAACACACATCACCGTTAAGCATGCTGGGTACTGTTCTCTCAGAAGGCTTAGAAGATCATCTAGGCCGGCTTCGACCCACTGGTCTAAATTTAGACTTACAGTTTCAACCCATTTAGACTACGCGATACTTGTGAGTGAACGGTAATATCATTTATTACTATCTTCCATTTGCTTATCCTTGAAGTCGGATTGCATGCATACATATGTTAATATTACTGTTTTAACGAGAAAGAAATATTGGAAACAATAATATCCCTGTTTTTGCGGTAGCAAATTTCGTACTGAGATGGCAATCTCTCTGCACTGATTTCCTGTGCAGTTGTTCGTTGAATTCGTAAAAATAGAACGTCTGCAAGACGTTTCAATACCACGTGGTGTGATTTGAACTTTTACCCATTTTGATGTTCTTGTATCTTTTATGAGGTGTCAATTAATTAAATTTTGTGGTTGAATTTTTTTGCAGAAACATGTTAAACAAAGGAATCATGTTTATGGGCCTTCTTTTTGGCTCGTTCCTCATCTGGTTACCGAATAGCTCGGCTGAACCGTCTACTACTTGCAAAAATCTTAAGAAGGACCTGGAAGATGCTTACGAAAAAGTGTGCAACTCATGTAAGTGTGTTGTAATTTATAAATGTTCACAACATTTTGCGGTATTTGCATTTATCTATAAACAAGTACGATTACAAGATTAACAGGCCCCTTCTTGCACTGGGGAAGCACAAGCATTTGGGAAACTGGAACCTAGTAAACTGTAAAAGTGTTTGAACTATGTCCCAACAAAATAGGGATGGAAATGGAATTAATAATAATGCTCATTCCGCAAAATGAAAATATTGTCATATACACAATAACAAAAAATATATAAAATTCAAATTCCAAACTCCCAGTGGAAGTTAAATTTAAACTAAAATAAATAAATAAGAAAATATTTTTTATACTGAAATTTAGGTGTTAGCTATTTTTAGCTAAAAAAGCTTTTGGATGTTTTCGAATTTTCAGTTTGTTTATACCACAGTAAGTTACTTTTATTTGTAACATATTCTTTTTTTAATAAGACTTCGGCGGCCCCGGCCCCCCCTAGGATCCGTGGGCCCCCTGGCTGTAGCCCAGTCAGCCCCCCCCCCCCACCCCCCCCCCCCCCCCCCCCTTAATCCGCCACTGTATATAGTGCATGTTGGATTTCCCAGATCCAAGCAATCATCTTTCCCATGCATGGGCACGCGTTTGCGATACCTGCATATAGTTACATGCAGCAGCGCGATCATGCGATATGACCTGCAAGACAGCCTTCCGTTTGCAAAATAACCATTGGGAATGTCTTGATATAAAAGAGTATATCGATCTGTATTCGAAATTTTACATGTGTGAAAAAGCGAAATTAATTGCTTGTAGCGTACAGAAATAAACTAAATCCACTTACCTGGTTGTTATTTGATCGAGAGTTGCAATATTATGAATTTTGAAACTATTTCCGTGACGCGCCGTACTTGCTTTATCAGTCTTACATATATTCACTAAAGGCTGCCTACTCAAACATCTCTCAGCTCCACAACAATCGAGTTTACTTAAGAGTCGTTTTGTCGTTTAAAGCAAATCGGAAGTCTAGTTTTTAACAACAAGGAACGGCCGAATAGTTGTTCTACTCATAGCGAATTTCAATGCAAAAAGTTCCATCATCTACTTCTCAATTATACGAATGATTTTGATACATTCCGCCGATGTACTTTCTTTGTTGTTAAAAACTAGGCCAGCAATAGCATTTTAACGAGAAAACGACTTCTGAGTGAACTGACTCGATTGTTGTGGAGAGATGTAAAGAAATTTATACTGAGGTGTTTAAGGATATTTTAGCATGACGTAAGTCAATGCAGACATCCCGTTTTGAGTGTAGTTTTTGACTAACAGTTTTTTTGAGACTTTTCTCTTAAGTTATACTAAGAAACAGGTAGAGTTAGAATTTATGCAGTCCCGTAAATAAACGTTATTAAAACTGAGTCGAGTCCCGGCAAAGCATTGCGATTCCTTACAAATTGTTCCTTTGAGAACCGGATAAGTTTTGGTAAACTGCAAGAGTAGGCGAGATGAGCTAGCATAATTATATTAAGCAATCAAAATGCCAGCGGTGGGCCTTACAAGAAAAAGATTTACAAGAAACGGCCGCAGATTATTTGCGAAGAAGATCCTGTCTGACGCGTCGGAAACGTTAGAAACTTTGAGCGAACATCCGTTAACTGTTTCCTGTCCAAATTGGTCTTTAGTATTTTATACTGGCTAACGCCAGACGATTTTATTCACCTCTGGGGAAGCCCTCGGACAGGAATGAGTTACCGTATTTATTCCAATAGACGTGGGCGTTTTTTTTGAAAAATTGAGCTCTGAAGGGGGGCGTTTATTAGAGAGAGGCGTTTATTTCAAAATATGATATTTCAATTATTAAACAAAAAAACACGTCACACAAATGTTCACACAATCTCATCATCAATATATAATAAGAACTAAAAAGTTCATCATATGTGTCCTTAACATCCGAATAAGCAATTAGAAACCAAAAAATATATAATAAATAACCCTATCTAGACTTGCATTGGTGGGGGGGGGGGGGGGTTAGCGTGAAGTTCTCGCGACGAATTTAACTGAGCTTTTAAAATACTTTTAAAGTATTTAAAATAAATGCACGAAATTTTGTGACTTTTCATAACTAGTGTTGCGGAACACTTCTGTGTGTAAAAAAATTTAAAAATTATCAATTTAATATTTACGAAAAATTGCTTCTAAAGTTACGGCTGCTCATAGGAACAATAAAGCTTGATTAATGAATGTAATTTATCACAGCCACTACCTCAACGCCACCAATGACGTCACAGATACGTAGCATCTGGATATTAACCGCGGGCACTTTCCGCCCCTTCCCCCCCAACCCCAGAAGAAAAGAAAAGCTCAGTCTAGACAGGGTTAATTGAGAAGGAAAACTTGATGCTGTAGAAGAACTAGACGCGGATATCGTATCGTCACTTGAAGTAGATTATGAGATTGTAAATTCGAAGCCGGCGAATTCAACCAAAGTCGTCGTTTTTGTCCATCTATACAAAAAAATAAAATACTACAGTATTATTATCTCATCACATATACCATTTCATTATTCTAACAGAGGCGTCAAATTCTTTATTAGCATTAATTCTTTACATAAAGAAGTATGCTATAATACATATCAGTGTATTTTTTATAATATAAAGAATACTAATGAATGCAAGCCTTGAAGGCAGTGAAATATATTAATTATTGTCATGTCGCTTGGGAACAGAGACCGGGACTTCTTTGATGACTTGTATGGTTATTGCAATGTTTCAATGCTAATAAACTTCTTTTTGCAATAATGTTGAATTCATAATTTTTAAGAGAATTCTTGCCAAAATTGTTTAGACACGGCTGTTGTACTCGATTCACTTGATACTTAAGTTTTACTTGATGTCCCAATGTCTTTTGGACAGGATTGTGGATAGAGTAAATCATCCTTCGAAGTTTTTTCAATAATTGATCCATTATATATTTATATAGTTCCAAAAAGTTGCAAGGACATCCAGGACAGTGGTAATAATCAAGGCGATGGCGAGTATGACCTATACTTGAAGTTGCCAGAATGCAAACAATCAGCAAGGATCTATTGCGCCGGCATGAACACCTCAACACCGCTGGAATACGTAACATTACCGAGCGGAATCTCCAAAAATTATGCAGTCTATTACAACCACAAACACGGAAACAGACTAGAGGAGACAAAATTCGAAAAGGTAAAAGAACACATTGTTTATATTTTAATATATATGTGATATATGCACGCTATTATCTTAAAGTATAGTTATTCACACATACACCATGCATGCAATTTATATTCTTTTTGATGCCTTTAGATTAGCTTTTCAAACCTCGTTCTTTTGTTTCTAATTGAAAATAACCTTTACACAAGAACGAGGTTGAAAGGCATATAAAAATAATAGAAATTGACAGGCATCTTTGTAAATAAGGTGTGTATTTAATTACAAAAATGTAGTTGAGTTAAAAAAAAACGATTCAGCATAATCACACCAATATGGCAGCCATTTCATTGTTTTGGTACACCAATATGGCCGCCGTGACGTCAGATGAAAACGATCTATAGACTGGATCTCATAGATAATAATAGCTGGGATAATTATATCATTATAATATAATAAACAATCTGAATTCCTTTTATCTTGTCAAATATTACTCAACTTAATTGTTAGTTATTTAATGCAAGGCTGTGATATTTTGGGCTCCGATGCCGATGGACTTTCAGTTCTGAGGGGAAAACTACATCGAATGAAAGCTTATTCAAAATCTTATAACATGCGTACACAATATATTTTAACAAAGGGTATTCTGAAATTACTAGCCATCTTGTTCCACTGACCAGATGCCGCGCGCAATATGCCATGCCACTTGATAATCACCGCTTTTCCCCTCGGAACTATTCAAAAGTCGTTAACATGAAAGTCCCATCGGCATCGGAGTCCAAAATATCACAGCCCTGCATTAAATAGCTACCAAGTTGAGAGTATTCTTAAGTCTGAAAACCAGTTAGACTATTAAATATTTAACAAAGTGAAGGAAAATAGGAATTCAGGTTGTTTATTATATTCTAATTCTATAATTATCCCAAATTATATACATGTCAACCAATCACATTTCACTACTAGGTTTCCTGGTAGAGAGTGACGTCACTGGATGGCATTATTGCCGCCTCTCTCATGAGTGAGAACGAGATGAGATCGGCGGCTGGCTTTCAGTCTAGTTTAAATACACAACTTTTCACTCACAATTCTGTGATTTGTCATCTTATAGTTAATCTTAATTTGACAATAAATATTTTTATATGCCTTCTTAACTTAATAAATAGAAAGGTAGCGATTTCACGTATATTGCAGGAAGTTCCCATATTCTTTGTTGCTGCATATTTAAATGTTATCTCAACCAATTTCCTTTACCTGACTGAATTGCATTATAACATCACGTGATCAATAAGCTGCCAATGAATAAAATAAACTGTTAATGTCAAGAGTTTGAAGCAAGAGCCTTGTTGCATTGATTTAATTTAGATTTAATAACTTTTATTATTGCCTACAAACAATTGTGTATACATTTATGCTGTATATATAAGACACAAATAGATAGACAATTGATTATAGCAACTGGTGGTCAAACAGGGCAAAATGCCCCAATTGAACATGACTATCATTAAATGTATTTCCAGTAAAAATCATGGAGTTTATTAACATTTCCTTACACTTTCCAGGATTCAATTCAGTTTTATTATATTGGTTGATCGCTATATTGGCAGCTTTCTTTTTCAACAATAATATGCAATAAACTTGGCAAGTTTCTAGGTATTATTTCAGCTATAGTCAAGTCGTAAATTGCACCCAATCTTGTTCTCTGACTTCCTGAGGAACTCCATCATGTGTTTTTAGCCATGCACCAGGATCTGACACGATCATCTCTTAATTTAACTAATCGTATTTTCGTCTTTATTTTCGAGAAGGGGTGTTTCAACACAATATCTAAACACAGAGAAATGGGGTTGAAAAAGAAACGATATAGCCGAGATATTTTTTTAATATTTGATGAAACACTCTTTCGAGTGCTTGATATAGCATCTCACACAAATTAGTATTTTATGCGAAGATTTTGAGTAAAAATTTGCTTAATTTATGCAATTTATTTATTACTAATGTGCAAACCGCCGCGTCGTTGCTGGTAAATTGATGATGAGTTTGAGATTAGTAATATCGAAATACTAACCTATTAACAGAACAATGATATAGTTCTGTCTCTTATACACCAAAGGCTTAAAAAAAACTAAAACAACTTTCTTATTTATGTTATCATTACTAGATACGACTCAAAGTACCAGAGATGGATGTCGTAAAAGACTCCAAATTTGCTGTTTCGAACATACCTGGAGTTTTCCATAGTTATGGAGAAGCAGGGGATTGCTTCTCTAGTAGTTGTTCTGGTTCTGCAAGAAAAGGAAAATTTGGAGTTGATATAACTGGAACCAGTTTCCGTCTGCCATCATCAATTCCTTATTCATTTTATTCCTATCCAAGTTGTGTTAAAAAGGTTTATTCTCCCTCCATGAGCGCTGATCATTTGCGTTGGTCAGGAATGTGTGGGGGATATTGTGGCGATTGCTCGCCCACACAGTTATCTCTAGAAATACAGGGATGCCAATGACTGCAAACTTTGTGCCTTCTTACTTATGATTTGTCTTTTGTAAAGTTGAATTTGTCTTTTGTATTATGTTGTTCTAGACCGTAGGACTCCTGTCACCCTTTTAGATTTGTTATCCTAAAGACAACGCGGCATCTGTTGCATTTTGGTTCAATAGGCCTAGCTTATTGATAAATAGCCGGCAATTTATGTATTTTTTCATATGCATATAAATTAGTCCCTACTTGACCTCCTTGCGATGTACGAAACTCACAATATTTTTGCTCATGAGTCACAAGTGCTAATTTATATGCATACAAAAGAATATTAAATTGTCGGGCATTTTATTGGCCTATGCCGATAATAATGGCGTACTTCTAATGACTAGGCGTTCTGAGTTATGATCAAGTGTTTTGATGATGTCAGTTCCAGTCCCGTGTCAACTTACATCATTTCAAATGTAGAATTAATTTCATAATCTGTCGAAAATTCATTGTCGTTATGGTCTAGCTGTAACTAGTAAGATAGAGCTATCATAACTTTTGAGTAAAAGAGCGTTGATTGTTTACCATGGTTTGTACGAGATGACGTCATTAAAAGACATAATCATAACACAGGCGCCTAGATATAATTTTCCAATCTTTTGAACACAAAATTATTGCTTTTACCAAACTATAAGTTTTTATAGATATTTTTGAAATCAGCAATTTTTTCTCCACCATATAAGTTCCAACGTGTTTAGTTTGAAACCAAAATAGAATATTCTGCTCCTTGTTCAGTTGCTAGGTTGTCTACTTTGTTACTCTATGTCCAGTTGTATCACAAGTTCAGGCTTTTTAATTTGTATTTACTTACTTTTTATATTTGCTTAAATAAATACCTCTTTGTAACACCGTGTCGCTATTGATCTAGTTAAGACGATTTCTGACTGCATATAACCAATCTTTTATACACTTGCTAATACTATCAACAGTAGCTTTTGACTTAAAGAGGTCTCCTGATTTATTTGTCTGACCAAATACGAATATCATCAGTAGAACATGATATCGAGTTGGTGTAAACAAAATATTTCGGTGGTCTTTCCATGTATATTATTTATGTTTGTTGCTGAGCAGTCCGAGACGTTTTCATGATAAGAGACTTATTGTAGTTCTGAACTACAATAATTCAATCAATCAATCAATCAATCAATCAATCAATCAATCAATCAATCAATCAATCAATCAATCAATCAAATTTTTATTTAAACACGTAACGCCCAAAAGCTAAGAAGAAGCTCCTTCAAAACACGTACGTTTAATTCCTAGACAATTACTGTTGTAGCTTTCTAGCAGTCTGAACTAAAGGGCCTTTTTGAAATTGGCGGGGTGGGAAAAGACCCTGGCATCGGCTGGATTCTACACCCAGAATTTCACGGTGTAATAAATTAGCATGGAAATTAGGATGCAAAATTATTCCGGTTGATGGCGGACTCGTCAGAGAAGTTTGGTGTATTGCGTCGTCTTGGAGTTGCGTTCGATAGCGGAAATTTCCCGTGTTTTTCTTTAAAACCGCTTCAAGTCAAGTGTTTTGACTTTTGAATACTTGTTACATAGAGATCAATCACTTCATCGTCCAAGCAATCATTAAAACGAGACAAGCGGAATCAGGTATTGCGGTAATAAATAAAGAAGCTAAATTTAAATTCGTAAAATTCCAAGCCGCTTATATAAGAAGTTCAAGAAGTAACAAACGCCAGAAGCTCCCCCGCAGTTTCTTCTTGGAATTCACGAGTTTTTGTTGACCGAAATTTAAAAGAAAAAATAATTCTAGCGGCAAACGGTCAACGGTGTCACGGTGTGCTTTCATCTGTTATAAAGTCATCCACCCAGACGAGATGATAATCAGCCCACAAACGTCTTTGCAAACTTCCGATGGTTCAGTGTTGTATGACAACAGCTACGAGAATCTAATAAGCAATTTGATTTTGATAATGCGTGGAATGAAATGAAAGTAGACGTCCCTTTTCTCATAGACATTTTTACACGCAGTGTCTGGCCGCAAGAATACGCTCGTCAAATCAACTATGTAAGTGTAAAGTATATAGCTTTCTTTATTCAGTCTTCATGAATGAACGGTGTTTAATTTCTTGATTTTTAGCCATTCTATCTAAAACTGTGTTATAGGTCTGTCAGGTTTTTCCTAAATCGAAATCACATATCGACTTGTTTACGATTAACATGTACAATAGCTGTTTGGCAAAGTGTATTGAACGTGCATGGACGGATTATGAACTATTGTCGATTTAATACGAGTGATGATCAAATCCATTGAAACTTTGCATTAATTGTGTTTGCGAGGAATATTGAAGAAAACCGATCAACCAATGAAAACACAGAATCCACCAGCCGATGCCAGGGCCTTTTCCCGCCCCGCCAATTTCAAAAAGGCCCTGGGAACGAGGTTGACATTCACGGGCGTACGGCACGAACACTTGGCAATAAAATAAAGATGAAGACGACTGTCAATACACATGGTCATGGAAATCTACAAACATTTTGTTTTATGAAGTCGCCAGCTCTTTAAAGCATCGCTAGATCACGAGAAAAACGTAAAGAAGCGAGGCGTAGCGGAGTTCTCCTTAGAGTGTATGTATCAACCTTTTCCAAGTGTTGTTATTTAAAACTCGAGAAAAGTCTTCATATTAGAAGATGAAAGCTTTCTGACTGACGGGTTTTGACGGTCTTCCACTGTCCCAGTCGGATATAGTTTGTGGTCCGGCTTTCTCACTGAAAAAATCAAAACCTTTCCGTACAATGTAAATAAGTTGAAAATAGTTGGGATTTACACTGTAAATGTCCACTTCCAAATGCATGTGACATTGACACACTATGGAAATTTGTATTTAGTTTGGAACTTATCTGGAAATTATCTGAACATTTTACGCTTTTTTTTCAATCACTTTTTTGTAAATAGTATGTAAATACTTTGCAAATCTAATGGCACAGTTTGAAAATTATTTGGAAATTAACTCAAAACAGTATGGACCTTGTTTGGAAATTTACCGTCACTGTTTGGAAATTATTTTGGAAATTGATCAAAACTGTTTGGAAATTGTTTGGAAATTTATCAAAACTGTTAGGAAGTTGTTTGGAAATTTATTGCTGCTGTTTGTAAATTGTTTGGAAATTTATGGCTACTGTTTGGAAATTGTTAAGAAATTTATCAAAACTGTTTGGAAGTTGTTTGTAAATTTATCGTTACTGTTTGGAAATTGTTTGCAAATTTATCGCTACTATTTGGAAATTGTTGGAAATTTATCAAAACTGTTTGGAAGTTGCTTGGAAATTTATCGTTACTGTTTAGAAATTTTTTAAAACTGTTTGGAAATTTATTGCTGCTGTTTGTAAATCGTTTGTAAATTTATCGTTACTGTTTGGAAATTTATCGTTACTGTTTGGAAATTTATCAAAACTGTTTGGAAGTTATATAAATAAGTTTTGTGGAAACACCACGTAAAATATTTCTTTGCTAAGCTTTCGGCCTGTTGACTCAGGCCTTCAGGATGAATTAGATCATCTTAACATCTTCAGGATGAACTAGATCACCTTAAGTTGGTTTTAACTAACAACGGTTTTCCTGAGAAGATGATTCAAGCTTCTATGACACCTTCGGTACATCCGCAGCTGAATACTCAGTCCCAGCAAGAACGACCTTCAGTTTCTCTTTCGTACATCGGACCAGCATCCCACAAGATTGAGAGGATTCTAAATCGTGCTGGTATGAAGGTATTTCACAGTAGTCAACCCAAATTGTTCAAGGTACTTTTCACACATAAAGATGAGGTGGATAGCTTATCTAAGCCTGGAGTGTATCGCATTCCGTGTGAGTGTGGCTTGGTTTACATCGGGGAAACGGGAAGAAATCTCTCAACTCGCCTGAAGGAGCACATGTTGCATTAAAGCCCAACAGGATAAATCTGCTGTTGCCAAACACGCTTGGAAGTATGACCATCGTGTTAAGTGGGAAGAGTAGTCACTCCTAGCCAGCGACAAGCAATACTTCACGCGAAGAACAAGGGAGTCTATTGAGATTGCAAAACATCGCACTATTTCTCAGGAAGGACAGCCATTAAACAGCACGTGGTGTGCCCTATTCGGAGAACATTCTTGATTTTGTTTTCTAATTAATAAAATTAACGTGATACGCCATTGTATTCTTACGTGATTTAATTGATCAGTTGCTTAGTTTATAAATGACGTGAGCCAACAACTTGTTGTCACTGCTCTGATGAAGGCCTAAGTCAACAGGCCGAAAGCTTAGCAAAGAAATATTTTACGTGATGTTTCCACAAAACTTATTTATATTACATGATCGCCATGAAAACTTTCAAATAATTAATTGTTTGGAAGTTGTTAGGAAATTTATCGTTACTGTTTAGAAATTGTTTGGAAATTTATCAAAACTGTTTGGAAGTTGTTTTTAAAATTTAGCATGAGTGCTTATTGTAAGTAATTGTACGCACTCATGCTAAAATTTATCCATGTTCGTTAATATATATATATCAATGTACATATCATTTGTAATAATATATACCCTAATATTTTGATAAAATTGTGACGCCTGCTTCGGTTGCCTGGTGGTCACATCGTCGGTTTGCATGCAAACGAGATCGAGTGCAAACCTGGGATGCGACGTGCAATTTGGTTTATCTCAATATTTTTTTACGAAAAATCATCCTTAAACTTTTCTTTGTTCTTTGTTACCATTTTCTTAAAAAAATTAGAGTTTTTGTTTGTTTTATTTCAAATATTCTACCAGAATTAAAGGTCAACTCAAGGCAAATTGTTTTTTCGGCTTGTTATATGCGCCAAAGTATGGAGAATACGAATGCGATGATAACAATTTGAAGCAAACCGTACTTTTTGTTGATTTCTGAATTTTTTAACGAAGTATTCTAAAAAAAGCCGTGTTGTATAAAGAGTCTGGCAATAGCAAGTTTGTGACGTAAACAGTTGAACCTAACTTGTGCAAGTTTCCAACCGCACATGTATTAAAGTACTTTTTTGTACGCATTGGTTAGAGTTAAACAAAAAAGCTAACATGCACACACACACACACACTCACCACACGACAGCAAATACAAAAATGCATGTAAAAGCGGACAAGGGGTTATTGCATTTCTAGTTGATTAAAATATTTGGAGTTCTACAAATATTCGTACGTGTGCCTTGTGCCTACTGGTCAAATATTTTATCAATAGCAGATTGTGAATAGTGAATACAATCATTCAGTCCAACACCATCGTACCAAGAACCGATCAAAGTAAGAGGCAGGTTATGTTGTGCTATGTGACTTCGTAAGCAACGAAGTAACTCGCTGTGTCCGACGTGGTACTGTGGAATACAGTCTTTATGAATAGAAACCGTGTACTTGCGTGGCTCAACGTGAATGTTAAGGACATCTCGTAATGCGTCGAGAGCGTCTTTATTTATGTGTTCTTTATCCGCTTTGTCTGGATCTCCAAACTGGTCTTCAAAACGACTTCCTCCCAACATAACCTAGGATGAACACATAAATAGTATAATGATGACGGTGATGATACTGATATGGTGATGATATGATGATGATAATACTGATGGTGATGATAGTGGTGGTGATGATACTGGTGAACATGATGCCGCTGATGATGGTGGCGCTGATAGTGATAGTGCTGTTGCTGACAATGATGATAATGATGGTAGTGGTAAATTGATGACGATGATAATATAGTGGTGGTGGTTGTAGTGGTAATGATGGTGATGATAATGATGATCAAAATGATGATAATAACGATGATGATGAAGATGGTGGTGGTGGTGCTGCTGCTGATGACGAGAAGATAATGACGGGGGTGCTGATAGTTGTAATGATGGAACTGTTGCTGACGGTGATGATGATGATTGTGGTGCATGGTGGTGGTAATGATGCTAATGATGGTGATGCATGGTGGTGGTGGTGCGGCTGACGTTAAGATGCTAATGATGAGGATGACGTTGATGATGATGACAATGGTGATGCTGAGGAGGAGGAAGAGGAGGAGGAGGAGGAGGAGAAGGAGGAGGAGGAGAAGGAGGAGGAGGAGAAGGAGAAGGAGGAGGAGGAGGAGGAGGAGGAGGAGGAGGAGGAGGAGGAGAAGGAGGAGGAGGAGAAGGAGGAGGAAGAGAAGGAGAAGGAGGAGGAGGAGGAGGAGGAGAAGGAGAAGGAGAAGGAAGAGGAGGAGGAGAAGGGAGAGGAGGAGGAGAAGGAAGAGGAGGAGGAGAAGGAAGAGGAGGAGGTGAAGAAGAAGGAGGAGGTGAAGAAGAAGGAGGAGAATGAGAAGGAGGAGAAGGAGGAGGAGAAGGAGGAGAAGGAGAAGGAGAAGGAGAAGGAGAAGGAGAAGGAGAAGGAGAAGGAGAAGGAGAAGGAGAAGGAGAAGGAGAAGGAGAAGGAGAAGGAGAAGGAGAAGGAGAAGGAGAAGGAGAAGGAGAAGAAGAAGAAGAAAGAAGAAAGAAAAAGAGGAAGAGGAAGAAGAGTATAACGACGATTTTTGCCTACCGTCAAACGCGTTGAAATCGATGATGTTGAGTTACCACGAGGAAACGTGGACGAGTCAAAAACGACACCCAATACTTTGTCGGATTCGCATGACGGGCACATGTACCCGAAACCTTGGTATTGCAAAACAGATCCTTCAAATTCAACGTTAACAACAGCGACTGTAACTGCCTGAATTTTTCGGAGATGACTTGCGAACGTTAAATGCTGCTCTGGCAAAAGCGAAGCAAGTTGTTTGGTTGGGACACTGCTAATGACATGATCTACAACAAGAGTCTTATCGTTTACATTTCCTCGAACTTCAACAGTCCCGTCTTCGACAAACTTCAACGAATCAAAAGATTTGTTTTTCAATATATTAACACCAGAGTTAAGCAACTCAGTTTCCAACCTTTCGACCAGTGTTGTCAGACCATTCTTTAACGTCCAAAGACTCCATCGCTCCGTACATGCTTTCTTAATGAGTGGGTTTACGTCATCGGGAATACCAGGACCTATAATACGAGATAAAAAGATCATCAAATGGCTTTGTAATATCCCGAGTTCTGATTGGTTCCGCTTCCAAACCGCTATCCCGGATGTTGATTTTTCCGGCGTAAATAAACCATTTGTTCGATGACGTACCATGGCGTGGGGTGATTACAACTACCAGAATGCTTTGCCAGTTTTCTCCATTTATTAGCATTAGGATGCTAGCAAAGCATGCTGGTAGTTGTAGTCACCCAACGCCATCGCACGTCATCGTGTAGTAAATATGTCCAATAAGTATATATATATATATATATATATGTACTATTTATAAACCGCGCAGGAGGGCTTTATCGGATATAAAACACGAGGCGATAGCCGAGTGTTTTAGAGCCGATAAAGCCCGTACTGCAAGGTTTTTTAAACGACTTCTAAAAAGAATCACTTCATACTTCATCATGAGCGTATCGGATCTATATATGTGATATAGACTCGCTCTAAGTTTCTCGCTGGTTTTTAACGGCTGAGATAAGCTTAATTTTCAAAATTACTACGCCAATGAACGTATGTTCATTGGCAATGAACATACGTTCATTGGCGTAGTAATTTTGAAAATTAAGCTTATATCAGCCGTTAAAAACCAGCGAGAAACTTAGAGCGAGTCTATATCACATATATAGATCCGATACGCTCATGATTTTTTCTTTGTGTTTTCCTCATGAATTATTAATGAATTTTAGAAATATATATATATATATATATATATATACTATAAGTGGGCTTACATCAAATGTTGATGGTCGACCATCAACATTTGAGGTAAGCCCACTTATAGTATATTCGCTCTATCTTTACGGTATTGAGCACTTTTCGACATTTCGCGAACAACACTTTGTTTGTTTGAATATATATATATATATATATATATATATATATATATATATATATATATATATATATATTAGACGGCCGGCAAACCTCGATAAAAGTGCCTGGAAAACACCTTTGATGGCATTTCGTGTTACATTTCGGTTTCCCTAGCAACAATTTTGTTCGGGTACTTTCTTGTGATTGGCCAGGTTATAATTACGTAGCCAATGAGAACACGCGAATCAAAACAAGCCCCCCGGCACATAGATACCGGCGCATTTCATGCAAATTATATTCGATCTGAATATTCAACTCTCAAGTTTTTATATTGAGCGAAATCAGGCTATTTTATTGCAAGAAGGCAAAAGGACAACAACTGAAAGTTTGTATAAGATTGTAGATATATTCAAGCGTTTATTGTTATAATATATTATTAATTACAATATCGTAAGTTATATTTGTTATTTTATTGTTGAAGTGGGTGTTGACAGGTTTATCTTGTTGGGGTGTTGGACATCGCTTGGCGTTTTTATTTAAAAAGTTTACTGTTTTATACTCGTATATATACAACAAAGCGGCTAAAAAAATAAATGATTAAACAATGGCTTCAACATCTGGTTCAAAACGTAAACCGCCGAATATAATCCCCGTTACGGTTTTAAAAAAGAAGAAGGAAGAAGAGTATTCTCTAGATGCTTGTTTGTTTTGCCAAAAACCCAGTGACCTGAGATGGGAAAAGTAGAGTTGTTCAATCTGCAATAGAAAGAAGGGAATTACGTTACATCAAGTAGCATAATTGATATTAGGGTACTTCTTCTCAAGTCTTTGGAAGCAAAGATCTGGCACCCCGGCCAAACCAAACTTTTGACAGCAGTTTATACTTTCAACACTTGATGCTTATTAATTTCTGGTAATTTCTTAATCCAGTAGAAGAAGCAGTTGCTTTTGGTGCAAATGAATGAAGCTTGTTTGCAGATAATTCGTGATTCATTCTTCAATTGTGTTTGGCAACAGAAGACGATTTGGTGTGACTATATTTCAGCAGCAATTAAGGTGCTATTTGAAATAGAGACAAGAGAGTGAGATTTCAGCCATGGGATAATCTTCTCAAGTCCTTGGAAGCAAGATCTGGCACCCCAAACTAAACTTTTGACAGCAGTGTATACTTTCAAACTTGGCTATACAGACAGACAAGAATCTTTAATTTCATGGGCTATCTGAATAACTAACTCTGGCTTTTAACCAAAACATTGGGGAAAATTGGCCAAATGTCTGGAAGAGAACATCTAGGTCGTTGTTCAAATGGTCGCTGTGAATAGTCTTCTGCTGCCAAATACATCTGGGCTCTCTCATCTGTACTGAAGATAACTACTTCTCTGCTTAGATTAGGAAGTCAACAATAATTCATAAGCATCAAACTATTTCTCAAGAAGGCCAACCTCTCAACGATACTAGGACAGCATTTTTAAAAATAATTATAAGCTTACCATAAGCTTTAGCGAACACAAATACGGTAAACTAATATTGTTAAACGAAATCAGAATAAAATATAAAACTTAAAGACAGTACACACATTTACTAGGTCCAAGGTTAATATTTATGTTTAAGTGATAAGTCATAACGAACAACAACTCAGTTTGGTTCGCTAGCTCTGACTCTGATGATGTTCAAGTTCAGAGCAACACGGGATTAAAAGGAATTATATTATGGTTGTATCAGCAAATTACCAAAACCAACTGTAGCCCTTAATATAAAGGACTTTACCGTAGCTACCAGATCCAAAAACAATTATAAAACTTTACAAATTTACCTTCTTGTCGCCTTTCTTCGAGGTCTTGTGTTCAAATTTAGGTGTATCCACGCCATGTTTCTTGTTTGTTTGTCATTGTGGCTGATGCGAATTATGACATCCGAAACTTTACGCGCGCTGATTGGATGACAGAAAACATTAGGCAATCATCGTAAAACATTAGGACTCATTTCATTACTCCACCAAATTCCCATCTGTCGTCAAAGC
Organism: Paragorgia papillata; assembly: GCA_035771165.1. Taxonomy (NCBI): domain Eukaryota; kingdom Metazoa; phylum Cnidaria; class Anthozoa; order Scleralcyonacea; family Coralliidae; genus Paragorgia; species Paragorgia papillata. The sequence goes on along the minus strand of JAWNZC010000010.1, from coordinate 732,863 downwards.
GGAACATCAACGCCGTAGTGTGCTTTCAAAAAACCCCAAATTTTTATATTGAAATCCCGAATTACGGATGGCAACCCCCCAAACCTTCAAAGTAAACACTATTCGATGCGATCTAGCGTGGTTGCCTGCTTGTAACAAAGAATGCCATCAACAGTAATATTTTGGATCCTTGGCCGGCCGTCTATATATATATACAAATTAAAATAGCCATATAATAAAGAATTTATTAACCCCGAGTCTGTATGGGAAAACATTAGACTGCAGTCTTTTTGTACGAACCTCGCGCCTGCGGCTTTTTTCGCATTTTGCCGAGGTTCCAGTTTGTTTCTTTAAAATAATAGCTTGTCCGACTAATTGGTTTATACTAAAACATTAGACAACCCGTCGTCGTTGTCTATGAACTGTTGTCTAATTGTTAATTACATCCAGATCTCGGTCAATGTTATCCGCATCAGCTTCCGGAAGATAACAATAACCTTGGTCTGCATATTCTTGATATCATGCTCAGCCTCACCAAATAGTTGTTTAATATTTAGTATCAAATATACCCAAGTCACTTACTTTTAGCGAACAGTGTTCCTTTCACAACTGACCCTGATGTCTGTTCAAGGTTATAGATTGGAGGCAAGCATGACTTCACACTCAACTTCTTTATATCTCCAGCAAATATTCCACGACACATTGGATCAATGATGTAGTCAGCAATCTTGAGCAAACAACATAATATTAAGTTCATAGTAGAGTAGGTGGAGTTGAGGTGGAGTTGGAGTGGAGTAGAATGTAGGTGGAGTGGAGTAGAGGTGGAGTACGTGGAGTGGAGGTAGAGTGGAGTGTAAGTGGAGTAGAGTAGAGTAGAGTAGAGTAGAATAGAGTAGAGTAGAGTGCAGTGCAGTGCAGTGTAGGTGGAGTGGGGATGGAGTGAAGGTGGAGTAAATTGGAGTGTAGGACTGTAGGTGGAGTGTAGGTGGAGCGGAGATGGAGTGCAGATGGAGTGACGTGAAGTAGAGTAGTGAGAGCAGAGCAAACAAAGCAAAGTAAACTAAATTTAAATTATACCTCACTATTAAACCGTCTAGTGAAAAACCCGTAAATGCTTTCATCGTCCGCGTCTGTTCTTCTAGGTACCAATGCTTCTCTGAGAAGGACTGGTACTAGATTCTTTGACAACAGTGACTGTGATTTAAACAGACCGACGATGCCAGATGGAAGCTTGTGAAGCTTCTGGTGAGCAAAAATATATCTGTTTTTCGCTGAAACATGGTCAGTCGACACTGCAATAATGTCATTCTCCAGGCCTAGATTGTACGCCTACAGTACCGAAAGACAAAAAAATGTACATTTAGGTTACACAATACCCTAGAAACTCCATTCATGAAATGTGTTACTGCACGCGCAATTGTTCTCCGATTTGTCTCAAATTTGCACCAAATATAGTTACGTATGTGAAGGACAATATCGTAAAAAATACAATATTGTTCCAGATATACTCATAAGTTTAAAATCACCGTACCCTCGCGCCGCGGTTTAACTTGGTCTTTTTGATTTTACCAAAAAGCTCTCAATTTACCATATTTACACTTCTCAATGTTTGTTCTAAAAAAGGGGTGTCGGCGTTTTTTTATTACTGTAGGGGTTTAGCAGCTAGGATATTTAATTTCTCGACCTACGTTGTAGAAGAAGCAATTGACAAATTAAGGCCTGTAACTCAGGTAGATTTTACATGAATAAAAAAAGCCGACATGCACCCTTTTGTAGCCCAGACATTCGCCAACATCTGTGCAAGTTTGATAGGAATCTGTTATATTAAAACGCGCGATCAGGTTAGATCTTCTAGCGCGCCTATGTGACTCAAAACCTTTGCAAATATATCAAAACACCGTTTTCCAAAAAAAACACAAAAAAACCCATTCTAGGGTATTCTGTAACCTTAAGGTGGCTCGACAGTCTAAATCACACAAAATTATCGTTTACCTCCATAAAACGTTTTGCAAGTCTCATGAGCGTCATTTTAGTTCATAGCTCTATTGGTGGTCTTGATTTTTGAAAAGTTTTATACCCTCAGAGTTTACCTAAGTGAAGAACTTGTGTTTCCAGTAAATGCAGAAAACCAGCTAATTTGCATAATTAGCAATTATTCAATAATTAAGACCACCACTAGAACTATGCAATGAACTAACATGGAGCTCATGAGACCTGTGTAAAACGTTTTATCAAGAAAATACGTAATTTCTCATGATTTAAACTGTCGAGCCACATTAACCCCTTGACTCGTAAGCGCGCATGTAGACGCACTTTTACACCTGTATTCTAAAAGCTCACTCACAATCACACTCAATAACCATTCAATTGAATGTTTGGAGAGTGAGTGTAGTCTCATACTCAGCGAGGGTGAGTGGTGACTCATTGAGTGTTGAGTTGCACTTATTGAGTGTAAGGGGCCACTCATTGAGTGTGGGTGTGAGTGTGAGTGAGCTTTTACAGGTATAATACAGATGTTAGTATTTTACTCTGGCTAACGCCAGACGAGGGACGACCTCTGGTAGCATCAAGGGGTTAAGGCGGGAGTACACATAAAAATATTTTGGAAATAAGATAAGAGATTTTGTTTTTTTTTGCTTATTACGAGAGCTCTCGGATAGTAAGAAAAGTACTGGGACTGAGTAGTTTTACATCCCGGTTTGCAATTTTGCCCCCAACTGATCCAAGATGGCATAACTGAAGTACATAGTTCCAGTCTTGGTCTGGTCAGGTTTGATTTGGTCAAAAGACCGTGTAGGAGACTGGAACTATACGTACTTCAGCAGCGTTACAGGTTTTTATGAAAGGGTCTGGAGAATGAAATTGATGACCTGGAGAATCAGGGCCGAAGGCACTGCATGGGGCATGCCCCCCGGGAAATATTGAAATTTTGAAGCTCTCAAATGCCATTTCCAGCCATTTCAGAGGTAAAAAATGGCATACAACTGAGTCGGAGATGATATAACATAGGTAAAGTAATGGTAGATCCCAGACTCCAGCGCGGTAGAATTCAATATGGCGGAAAGAGCAAGTTTACTTCAAACATTTTCACACAAAACGGGTTTCAAAACACGCGTTGGGGAAATCATTCATGGATTATTTATTTCTCCAGCGACGGCGAAATACGATGGAGACACGGCGAATTTGCTACAAAATCCGCTCAACCACCGGCGAAATTCGCCGTTCTAAATGTGAAGGACTGCAATGTAGTCAAATAATTTATCAGTAAAACAGGACTTTCATGGATCCAAGAGTGGCACTAGAAGAGGGGGAGATTCATCAATTGTCAGGAAATAATTAAAAAAAATCAACGTTTTAAGAATTGATCCCCCGCCCCCAGACCACTGCTGGACATTTCACACATTGGACCTTCCCAAGGGTACTGCCAGGGCATTTGAAAACAAATGTTTGCCAAGGGGTGGGGCATTAGATATTTAACAATTAAGCCCTAATCAAACGAGAACGCAAGTCATCGTAAGTTGGCAGTCACGCTATCTCAGCCAGCCGCTCTGAATAGTTTCCCGAAAATATCATGTACCGTGACAAAGTTAAAACTTGTTTAAAACACTCATGAAACCTTTATTTTGTTAATTTGGGTGTTCAAACGACCGCCACAGAAATTCCGACTGCCAACTTGCGATGACTTGCGTTCTCGTTTGATTAGGGCTTTAGACAACGAGACCGAGTTTTCTATGAGCTGATAGTCAACGAGGCGAAGCCAAGTTGACTATCTGCTCGTAGAAAACGAGGGCGAGTTGTCTAAATGTTTTAGTATCAACCATCAACAACTTTTCTTTAACGTAAATAAGTCTTATCAAACATTGTTCCAAATTTTCAGATAGTTTTACCTTTTTGTTTGCAGAAGTCTCACAAAAAACGAGATTGTAATTATTTTGCTTTAAATTTGGTGTAGATATACTCCAGAGGTATAAGCGAATTCATTTTCTTATTCGAAAATGTCAGACTGAACAATTTTCCATTACTTTCGGGCCAATGTTTTCATGATTTCATCACTCGTATATAAATTTTAGCGGACACCATGTTTGGCCTAGTTTCCGGGTTTTGCTTGCGTGAATATGTCGTGGATTCTGATTGGACAGGATAGGAATATTCCAGTTATAGGCTTTGTCATTGGATAACGCTACTTGTGGTCTATCACCAATAGACCACAAGTAGCTCAGCCAATCAGAATGCCGAATTCGTAATAGACCACTAGTTAGTTGATATAACAATAGAGTTGATGTTTGCGGGCATAAATATGTTTTTGGCCCGACTCAGAAGTAGTAAACATCGTCTAGTAAACATCGTCTTATAGTTTGAGCTTGGGGTACTGTGGTTGGATTCGATTATGGAAGAGTTTAAAGCAAAAGATACAGAGTTTGTTGCATCTTTGGTTGAAAATCAAAAGCCTGGAGAGTTTAATGGAGGTGTTTGAAAGAAGCACTCAATAATCATGAATAATAAAATGCATATTTTATATTGTGAATCGTTCAGCAACAGATAAAAGTAGAGCACAACTTTCCAGGGGGTGGAGAATTTGCCACAGATTTTTGGCCCTACAACAGGGCATTTTCACCAGCTTTTCATCCCAACTGCACTGGGAAATCTCCACTTATAGGATATTATGGAAATACCATTTGATTTCTGTCCTTTTAATTGCAAAATTTTCCTAAGGAAACATTCTTCCAGACCCCCCTAACCCTGTGCCGAGGAATTTCTAACTAATGGTAATATCCCTGTAAAGACCCATGGATCTATGTTTTTTTTTATAAGGCCTTGTATGGACTCTCTGATTTGAATGTTTTAAACTTTGTTTCGTTTGTTAGTCATAGTCGTACCCGCATCTGTAAAAATCCTACTCTCATGCTTAAAGCACCAACCTGTAAAACTAGTACATTTCAAGCCTCCTACTTTAACCGAATTGTTCCTCTCTGGAATTCTGTTTGTAAAATAGCACCACCCAATAGTCTCTGCAGTCTTGCAACATTCAAAACGTTTTTACTCGATACTTATTTATCATTATTGACATCTACTTTTGAAGTTCATATGACTTGTACATGGTCATTATACCGGAACTGTTCCTGTCACTGAGAGTAGTTTTCCAATGTACCAATTGCTTAGACTCCACGGTACATCATTGTGCGTGTGTGGCCTCAGCTTTGTTCTTTTGAATTCCATTCAGTTTTACTCATTTTGTTAATTCAGTTGAGTGCATCGTGAATTTCGAGCAATTGGTCTGTGATCGACTTATGTATTGACTGATTTTTTATTGTTTTTATATCTATTTTTAATTACAACGGGAGGCGCCTCGCATGGGTCGTCCAGTCCCGTTCGCGCTTTTTCCGTTTGGGTATTTTTTTAAGTAATTTTATGTAAATATCCAATAAAGTCGTTTAAAAAAAAAAAGAAGACTTCTTGCGACTTTTAAGAACTTAATTCCAAGCCTGGAATTTTAACACCTGTGGGAACTTGTGCAGGGTGGGTGCAAGCACTCAAGTTTTCTGATAAATGAGTGTGGCTAATAGGTGTGGTCAATGTGACTTGTGCTACAAATAAATGCATGTGAACTGACTTTGAATGATTGCGTGGAAAATATGATACATTTTCTTTAAAGACTTCCATCGAGAGTTGTGAATCTTCTCTCTCCACTGTCAGATAAGACCTGGGGATTAATTGGCAGCTAAATACAATTATTCAAAGTGATCAAATTGCTATGTATAATTTTCTCATCACTCCATCTCCGCTGATGACTTTTCGATTATCTCTTCTTGCAATTCACCTTTTGAGTAGCCTGCGTACAGACGCTCCTCCCCCCTCCTGAAATCGGGGAAACGGAGGTCTGCGAAACGGCGTTCGTAATCGTGTTCCTGGTCACGTGAACCAAAATAATTAATTTTATATGCTAGCATAATTACCACACCAATACTGCCATTTGCAAGCCACCATTATTAGGCTTGCGATTATTTTCACGTTTGTTTACTTCACGTTCGAAAGTTGCAAGTTTCATCTGAAAACGTTGAACATTTAAAAACAAATCAATCAACTTGCCGCGTCATATTTTGACAGGTTTCTTTGAAATGACGCCGCAAGTTGGTTGATTTGTTTTTAAATTTCAAGGTTTTCTTTTGAAATTTGCAAATACAGTGTTTATTTTGGTCGACAGTTATGTTCTGCGAGAGATTATATTGATGATAGAATGTACGAACTGGTGAAAAGTCAACAGCGTTTTGGGTGCGAAGAAATTGAGACTTTTGTTGGTGTCGATGCATGTTATTTAATATTCCAAGCTGATTGCGATTTATATTGTCTGGAACGGTAGCAAGTCGTTTCGACGGAGAACTCGTGTGAGTACTCGCACAATCGATTTCTCTTTTTTTTACATTGAGCGACTGGCATGGAAGTGTTGAATGATGTAAATCGTGCAGATTATTTATTACACCGCGGCGTTTTTTAAGCTCCTCGACACAAGATTTGCAAATATACAGTATGGTGACTTCGAATGAACTATAAATTCAAGCGTAGCTAATTCCTCTTTCACTTTAAATGCACCTTTACCATCAACCAGGTTTTTGTCGTTATATGCTTCAAAATCTCACAAGAGCAGAGAATACATGTGTTGACATTTCAAAGTGGGATACCGTGGATGGACAAAGGAAGACGCGAGGGAAGACGATATAGACAGGGAAAATCCGACCAATGAAATATCGGCTACTTTAAATTATCCTTTGTCAACCAATCACATATTAGTCCTTAAAATCCGGTGACGACTCACGTGACCAGAACACGATTACGAACGCCGTTTCGCAGACCTCCGTTTCCCCGATTTCAGGAGGGGGAAGGAGCGTCTGCACGTAGGCTACTTTTGAGCTACTTATTAGGGAAAGTCTGCTTCTTGCTAAATTTAAGCCTATTCTCGACGGAAACATCAGATCTGTTCCGCTTACTTTGTTTTAATTATGCTTCTCAGTCTCATCTTCCTTTTTCCTGTCATTTTTTCTCTCACCTGTCAACTTTTCTCTCACCTGTCACTTTTCTCTCACCTGTCTTTTTCTCATTGGCTAATTATGTTTCCACACCTTGTAAATAGTACTTTTAACACCTTAACCTAATTCATGTAATATCACTTTGAAAATGTTGCACATTGGCAACAAAACATCAGTGAGATAGCATTTATAAATTAACATGCGTATTATTTGTATTGATTTGTTCCTTCATGGCTGTACTGTGGTGTCCAAAGAAGGACATAAAGGAACTTGCGAGCATGGTGGGAAAGTAAGGGAACGAGAGAGGAAAGAAAGCATGTCAGGAGAGCGAGAGAGAGTGAGAGTGTTTGAGAAAAGGTAGAAAGATTAAAGAAATAAAAGATATTAAAACCAAGACTGCAGGCTGTTAGATACACAAGACAAGGACCATTACAGACTCTAATATTCATGATTCCCACCTGGTAAATCCTTGGTGAATGCTATATATATATTGTATAAACTTTAACTGTAGTTAGAGCTTAATTCTAGCCAATCAGGAGAAGCTTATGAGAACTTCAAGTTAACTACGATTTAACAATGCAACAAGCTTTTAAAAAAGTTGTTAAACACTAAACTGTCTTTAAGAGTTTATACAACTGGCCCCAGAACTGTAGTATCGAGGTTCAGATCACACTTCCACTACCGCTACCGTAAATATAATTAAGCATGTCAAATATTGTTTTTACGTGATCAGCTTACTGTAACCACATTTACCGTAGCAGTAGCGGTATCTGAACTTCACTATTCTCACACCTGTGTAACAAGTTTCGACATTTTAATGTTTATATCAACTCTCCAATGTTTTTGACAAAAACAAGGATTTTCTGAGATTTCACTTTCATGGTGAGTTGTCTCTTGAACAAAGCTTTTCTTGTCATTTTATCAATGTTTCTGAATATTTCCACGACATTTCTTGGCACACTACCCAGCAGTCGTCTCAAACAAAGATGTCAGAATAGTCGGACTGTCAGCAAATCAAGGTTTATTAAAAATAATTGGAAACTTTAAACTGAAGGAGTGAAGGACGTCAGAGAACAGTCATGTTACTTTAATAATTGTGAAACCGAGGTTTGGCCGAGTTGTCTCTGGATGATCAGTGGTTGTCTCTTTTGAACGAAGCTTTTATTGCCATTTTATCGATGTTTTTGAATATTTGCAAGACATTTCACTGTTTCAAAGTTGTTTACTTGTTTGAATAGCTTTGCAAGTGACTGAGTTATAGTTGATCAGTAATGCGGCTGACAATGTCTTCAATTCATCATATTAAGCTTTACAATGTTTACAACTGCACACGCTGGTGATTGCGGTATACCTAGTATGTAAAAGATGACGAGCTATTTCAAAACAGGTTAGTCCTGGCCTTGCTGCTTTATAGTCCAACAACTACAAAATGCAAGTATAATAATAAGCACCGAATAGAGCAAATACCAGTAAGATAATTAAGATACATGTTCAGTGCATGTCTAAATATCGCTTGTCGTATTACATTTGGAAATGTGCGTTTTAAAACATGTTTAAATATTTTCTATTTGTCCGAATTTAAATAAATTCTATATCAAAATGATTGCTTGAATTTGCCGAATCCGACACTGTAGGTTTTGTCTACTAAATAATATTAGATCCGTTGTTTAATTTTCAGAAAAACAGCCTTGTTTACATTTATACTATTAGCAAACCTTCGGTGCTTCCTGCACCACAGCAGTTCATATAAGACCATAGATTCTATTTGTGAAAATCTATGCAATTATGCATTGCCATTGTCATGTAGTCTTGCTAGAGTACGCACAGGCTACGCGAAGCTTTCAGAAATCAGTAGCCCGAGTGAACGCCTGAGCAGGTGTCTTGTTCCATTTTAAATTGACCCACAACATTTAAAAAGCCTTCCGTGGAAATTTGAACGGAGTAGTTTCATCAGGTTTACCCTGCTTGTGATGTCACCAATTTCCTAGTTAATTAGACCCAATATTACAACAAGATGGCCAACAGCACGCTGTCTTTGGTCGAAATATTTAAAACACAAGAAAGATACAGAAAAATTACAAAAGGTCTTCTTATACCATTTGACGAGTTCTTTCAAATGGGACAAATTTAATTTTTATTGCCAATACCCTTTAAACATTCGATTATACAAATCGATACACAATCTCAGCACGATGACAATCTCAGACCCTGAGACCGCCACACCGGCTGTCTATAATTATCAATTCCATGTCAACTTCGCAATATTCATCAGCCAGGAAGCAGTGAACTATTATAAAAGCCCCAATCATTAATAGTAAAGTATAACTTGCCAGTTCCAAAGACGATCTGCCGCTCGGTCCAGCTGGTCGAAGTCCGCGAGGTCCATGTTCAAAGATTGTTCCATCTTCATAACGTTTGGATTGAATCCATCCTCCTAACCTCGATGTCGACTCGACAACTGTAATATTCTTCGCGTTCGAGACTCTCCCAAGCAAACGATAAGCAGCAGCGAGACCAGAAATACCACCTCCTAGAATTAGAAACCTACCATTCTCGAGCATGGTTTATCCTTTCGGTTACATTATATCACGGGGGTCGGGGGGGGGAGGAAGCGGATTACATCACTGGATTACATGCTCCCCGATATCAAACCCAAGTTGTTAAAAGAACGAGAAGCGTGTATAAATCTTGGTTTTCATCTGACGTTACGGCGGCCATATTGGTGTACAATCTTATCCTTAGTATGGGAATTTAACTCTATCTTAATACAAACATTTCGTATTGTTTCAATTCACCACCGGACCACCCCCAACGGAGCCGGCAGCCAGACACCCCCGGCCCCAAGACGATTCGAAGTTTCGATTTTCGAACCCAGTGCGGAAGTTCAAAATATTGTCATGCATGTTGTCATACATATATTTTGACTGGTGGCTTCTTATTAATGTAAGCTCGGTATAGCAGCGTAATTATCCACACAAAAGTGGCAGCGAAGTTCGATTATAAGATATGTCTTTTGATTTTCATTGAGACTTCAAACTAGTGCAGAAATATGGTTAGTTTGGCTCCGTCACGAGGACAAGAACATGGGGTACGTATTTATATATGAGATATGCACAAAGTTTCAATTTCTGATGTATTAGTTTCGCTTTACAGTTTCGAGTTGTTAGTTTTACTTAAATTTTGATATCAACAAAGCAGTTTGAAATCTTAAGGATAAAAAGGTTAGCTAATTAACATTTTATCTTTGAAGTTTAATATGTCTTGTCTAAGAGTTATTTGCTGGGCACTTATTTTCATTTTCAAATTACGTTTCCCGCCTGGTATATCTATTGCAACAATTTTGATATCAACAATTTAAACTAGAATTGTTGATATTTCTGTACTAAAAGTGTGTTTGCAGACTGCCAGGAGCACAATTGATAAAGGAGGTTTTGTGCAATTAATGCATGAACTCCTTCCTGTATGTAATAAATATAATTGCATTACCGGCCAGTCGAGTTCCTCGGCACATGGCGAGTTCCCGGTCGGTAGAACAAACACTGTTTTTCCTACCGCAGTGTTTATATGAGACAGACGGGTAACTCGCCTTATCGAGAACTCAGCACTGGGATCTCAGCAAAGCGGGATAAACATTTCCCCATATAAACACTTTTCCCCAGGTAACTCGGCATAGCAGGATGAATTTTCTATATTTGTTACTTCATGTCACTTTCATTGATGAGAATCATCTGAAATATTACAACCTGCCAGGTAACTTGCTTCCATATAAACAGAACGTAAAGTTTATCCCAGCAAACCAGGTAACTCAGCTGACCGAGTAACTCACCTCCATATAAACAGCCCCTTAATGTAGTGATGTGATACACTTTGATACACATGTGAACAACTTGTAAGTGTTTCTGACATAGAAATTGACAGATCCAGACTTGTCTTGTGTATGTCTTGCATACTGTATGTCTTGTGTAATACTGAATAACTTCCTCCAATTTACAAAAAAATTGTGCAAAATTAAAATTAATGTGTTGAATAAATGAGTCATCAATTGGCTTGAATTAAATTCAACTTTGTTTTAACTTTTATACTGATGGCTTTTCAGCAATTTATCATTTGTTGGCATCAACCAATTAGCCCTAGTTGTAAAGCTTCAATAAACACTTAATATTTACTTGTGCCGAGGGAAACAACTGGTGTGTTTTGTGGTCCCGAGACTGCCGCAGTGCCGTTGTTTCCCAAGGTGAAGCTGAGGGCAACAATGAGTGGTCAAGGGGCCACAAAACACACTGTTTTCCCGAGGTACCAGTAAATAAGTGTTTTGTTACAGTATACTATATCAAGTGTTGAGCAATACCTGCAGACATAAATTGTTTTAAATGAAGGAAAACTGGAGAAAACAAACTAGACAAACTGAACCTGACCATCTACTTCCGGTTTTGATATTTTTCCCTAGGGAAAAATAAATGCAATGTTACCCAATCAGAGAGCTAGAAAAATGGACTTTTATATTTAATTTAGATACAACAAGGTCAGCTTTTTTTACATGTGATTGTCTTTCCTCAATGTCCACCATGTTGCACAACCCTTCCAAACAGTGCATGCATGTAGCATGCATGCGATGCATGCATGTGGCATACATGCAATACATGCATGCAGCATGCATGCATTGCATGAATGCAAATTGGCACTTTCAGCATGCATGGTGCATGCATGGTGCATGCATGCAGATGCATGCATGGGGCATGCATGCAGATACATGCATGCAATAGTCATGCAGGCCAGCTGGGAAAATTGCATGCATCATGCAATACCAGGTAAGCTTTATGCATCAACTCTGTCACGTCATAATTAACTGTTACTGACTTATTAATACAGACAATTACAAATTATGAATATTTGTATAAATAAACAAGCCAAGTTTCAGTAAAAAAGTTTTATTTCAATAAATAAATAAATAAATAATTAGGAATATTGACAATTAAAGATTAAAAACATTTACAAAAATGTTATGCTGCTCTGCTACATGTAACTCATTATCACCGGTTAAAACCTCTTTTCTCTGAATGAACACACTTAAACAGTATGCTAGGTAAGTTAAACAATGTTGGTCAAGATTAAAATTACAAACAATTTGTAAATAATATAACAATAAACTGTAATCTTGAAACAAAGCTACTGGCTAAAAATATCCTCAGTAAGATGGCTTCCTGCCAGTGTTTCAATGGCAACTTGCCCAATGAATTATTTATTAAATAGATGTCAAATGACTTGGGATATATTGTCCTCAGGAAATCTGAAATTAAGTCAAATTGCAATAATTATTAAAGTGCTACATAGAACATAAAAGAATTAGTCAGTAAGTTCTATTATCAACATCAGAGTGGTTTACAAGTAAATATAGGAAAGGAAGTCTTTTGTTGTGTTTTAGGTCGGACATTTGCACTGCAAGCTCTGTGATTTATTTATTTTGGATATTGTTGTAACAGATGACAGTAAGAAAAATATAATGTTGAGTAATCCTCTCTGGTGTGTGCCCAGAAATTAGGTCTTTTACTTTCGCATTAAAGAGTTTTCAGAAAATAATAATTTTCCCCATCTACTTTACCATGCAAAAGGGTGATTTTGTTTTCATCAAACTTTCCCTTGCCTTTTCCTCCTGTCAGGGTTCAGTTCTTTCTTTCATTACGGTTGAACAGACCCACAGCAAGTTAACAGGCTGCCTTCTTTACACTACCTGCATTTGAAGCTCTTGATTTCAGGTGATTTGGTATTTCCACCAGTTTTGGAGTTGTTGGTGTGTTATCTTGTGGTGTACTGGGTTTTGGTGATGTACTGGCGTCCTTTGAATGCCGCCAACACGTCTTCGCCGACTTCATACTTAGGAGAGTCGCCATCTGTCCCCGAAACGTTTTTTAATTGCACAGGATCGTACGTGTTTTCGCCATCCCACTCGATAATGCACCAACCTGGTTTAGTTAAATCAACATTACTTTTTATTAATGTTACACAAATAGAAAAATGTGTGAGGCCAAGTAAAAAAAAACATGTTTCGCGTCCCCGCCTGCTTCCTTTTCGTTTTCTCTTTTTTTCCCCAATCCAAATTCTTACCAGCTAGCTAGTATTTTAAATTTTTAGTATTTTAAACTACAGTTGCTTGAAGTACAACCAAGTAAAACAACCACAGGCTTATTCAACACTTTTTATACCAACTGATTTCAGCGTTTTTCCCGCCATTCCACCATCTTGATGAATATTATTTGCGTGTGTATTCGAACACCAAAGTCGTAATACTACAAAACTACTGTACAGTAAACTAAATGCTTTTGCTAATATTTCATTGTACTCTATATTCCTGTAACCTTCAAATCCTTACTTTAACTTACCCTTAAAAAAAGCCCTGGTGAAAATCCTTTCAGGATCCTGCAAGATCTTACAGGATCCTTCAAGGTCCTGTTAGGATCCTGCTTGTTATGAAATCCTGTAAGGATCCTGCAGGACCCTGACAGGATCCTGATTGTTACAGGATCCTCGTAGGAACCTGTAAGGATCCTGACTGCAACATTTAAGGTCCCATTAGGATCCTGCTTGTTATGAAATCCTGTAAGGATCCTGCAGGACCCTGACAGGATCCTGATTGTTACAGGATCCTGATAGGAACCTGTAAGGATCTTGACTGCAACATTTAAGTTCCTGTCAGGATCCTGCTTGTTATGAAATCATGTAAGGATCCTGCATGGATCCTGATTGTTACAGGATCCTGGTAGGAACCTGTAAGGATCCTGACTGTAACAGAATCTAGTAAAAATCCTATCAGGATCCTTCAAGTTCTGGTCAGGATCCTGCCTGTTATGAAATCATATAAAGATCCTGCAGGATCTTGATTGTTACAGGATCCTAGTTTAAGGAACCTGTAAGGATCCTGACGGTAACAGGATCCCAATAAGATTGAGTGTTTATTAAACAGGACCTTGAATTACAATGATCGGAGTCAAAATTTAAAATTTAAATATTCTAGATTATTCATGCACCCAGACCCTTCAAATAATTATTAAATGTATGTTATGTTAGCATCAGATGCTGAATCATAATAAGATCCTATCAGGATTTTTGCTTACTTAAAAATAATAACAGACTATTATTCTAGCCATGTCACTCAAATTATTAACATCAACCAGTATGTGGCAATTTTATTTTGTCACTCCCTAAACTACATGTACTACCTTGTAATGGTCTTCACTCTTTAGATAATATGTAAAGTTGCAAAACTGATGAGAATTAATAATAATGGTTCTGTCTGTGATCAACTACCTGACAAAATACTACACTTTTTGCATTTAGGTTGAATAAGGTTCTCTGGTCTTTCATTAAGAATAATCGATCAGGAATATGTCCCTAAGTCCCAGTAATTATTGCCCGATAATAGTTCTGCCACCAATACACCAAGTAACATAATTATTTGCATTCACCCCATCTCATTTTGTTCAAATAATTATATTTAATTATTAAATAAAAATTTATTATGTCTTGTGTGCCATCAGACCATACTCCAAAGTCACAGATACATGATCGTACAGGGACCGTAAAATAATAATTTAAGTGGAAAAAATCTGCATCAATCAACAATAGTACAGTATAGGGTAGGATAATAGACTGGTATAGGGTTGGAAATTTTGCAACAGTTAATAATACAAGGTGAAATAGTTAGTTTTGAAAAAACTATATTAAAATGCAAAATATTACATTTTATGATCACACAGGCCTGAAAGAGAAGATGGACCAGGTGGTGAATACCAACATTTAATGATCACACAATGCAGTAATGTACAGTATATAAACAGTCATAAATTCATGACAGGCTGTCAACGAACGGTTCATGAGCAGCGACAGTGACAACAAATCCTGACAATCCAATTTGTTGCGATTCTACAAGTATGCATTTTTTTAAAATGTCCACACATGGGATCACCTTGACTTCAGCAGTTTCTTTTACAGCAACAAATTTCTGTCCAATAATATTTTGTTGGACCAGTTTCCAAAATAACTGGATCAGTAGGAGGTACCACTGGAAAAATAGTAATATCAGGGCACAAATAGATACGAATTATTGCATAATTGCCCTGACTAGCAACATAATAGAGAACAGTACCATAATGTAGTTCACCAGCTTCTTCAAACTGAACCAGGTAGCTGCAGGAGCCTCCTTTTCTGGAATATGACAGGCTGTGGTAAACTTCACTATTTTTTACAATTCTGTGGGAAACAGTCAATCCATTTGAATTGGCATCTTCGTTACAAAGTCCATCTTTTTCCACAATTTTCTGGAAAATATCTTGTGGTATTTGTTGGGACTTTAGTGGAAGAAAGAATTTCACATGTGGTGAAACTTCTACAACATTTTTAAGCTTTTTAGGTGCTATGAACTGCATAGCCAGCTGCACTGCCCTTGGTGGCTCTCCTGTAATTTCTTTACTTACAAAATACTGAATATTTTGGACGGTGGTTGTATTTTCAATGATTTGATGAATCATTCCTCGGGTGCCATGGAATTGTCTTTTGAGGAATGAAATCATTGCCTCAAATACAAACCCTGAATGCAAAATGAGAGGACCATGTTTCTTAACCTGTTCTGGCAAATGTGTTAAACCATGAACAGTATAGGTATCTTCTGTGTTACCATGAATAGATGATTGGAGCCGGTGATACGTATCAAGCATAATTTGAGATAACTCTATGTCTCTTTGACTAATACTATCACCGTTTAGAAGCTGCATAGCTGAGACAAATAATGCAAAATGGTAGAACTCTGGTGGTGGCAAATAATCTCTTAACAAAGGTAGAGAAATGTATAAAAGGAAAACATGCAATTCACTGGCTTTCCACTTCACCATTTCTTCCAAAGGACGAGGTTTTCTATGAAAACTATGAGGAACTTTGGTCTTAAGTAGTCTAAAACTAAGGTCAGCTACATTGGCTGATCCAACAGCGGCTGGTGAAAGGAATAACTTTGTGAGCCGTCGCTTCGTTTCTCCTTCAAGAGCAAGGTGCATGTAGCATAACAAGGCCTGATCTGGGATTTTGACAATCTCCTGAGCTGGGGATTTTCCCTTAAAACCAAAGGTAGTTACTCCAGTTCTTTCTGCAATTTGTGCATGAAGAATTGAGTCAGTACAGTTTCTGTGTGGTGAAGGGTTTGGATTAAAAGGATAAATTCGAGTTGATCGTGAACCTTCAAGTATTTTCCCTGGGTGCAAGCACACTGAACATCCAAAACTGCCATTAAATTGTTTCATGTTCAATGAAATTGCCTTTCCGGGTAAATCTGCAAGATGTCCCTGAATTTGAAGAAAGAATCTGACACTTACTTGATTGATAGACACATCAAAACCATTTTGTAGTTCCTTAATTTCCTCCACAAAATATTTCTGAAATATCTTCATATTAGGATGCTTTGGTTTACCATATGATAATGCAGCCAAAAGAACATTTTTGTAGGAGTAACGCAAATGAGGGGGGAGATTGACAACAAAGCACATGATAGGCCATATATTCAGTGATTTGGATTTAACAACAGCAGCACCATCTGTATGCCAGACAATGGAAACTTGATTGCCCGTGTTTGGTCCTGAAGAAAATATTGCACCATCTTTAATATCAGTTATACATCCATTTTGTTGTGAATTATTTTTATACTTTTCAATATCTTCATGGTGCTCTAATAAATTACAATAAAACAAACCATTATGAGTAATTTAAGTGCTGAGAAATTATTTAAATAAATTATTGGTAAATTCAATTGCAAAAGTAGGGCACTTGATTATCCGCTGGATAGTTGGGGTGCTTTCTAATTTACAAGGTCAAATGCACTGGTCGTGATCAGTCTGGCCATGCAGAATGGACTTGCTTTTGATTAGGACAAAATTTTCCAGTTTGAAAATTTCATTGTTCCCAACAGTGAAATATTATTGTGGTCCAATCATGTAAATGGTCTAATTGTAATGGTCTAATGGTATTATTGTGGTCTAATCATGTAAATGAAAAGCTCCCTCGGTTAGGTAAGTCACAGACCAATGGACTTGACAGTGAATTCAGATCCATTGGACTTATCCACCGAATAAACTATCTAGGGCTTGAAATACAAGTGTTCCCTTGGATTATTTTAATTGGATTTTTATGTAAATCTGTTGCTTTTTTCAAGTATTCTCTCTCAAAAAAAGGGCATGACAAAGCATCTGATGGCATAAACTGCAGTCCTTTTCTTTTATTTGAGTGACCAGTAATTTTTAATACTTAAAAGATGGAATTTGTATAGGTAATCGTCGAGGAAAATTAGGGTTTAATTTCACGAGTGTTTTCAAAATGTTACAAAATTGCCCGAATCTCGAAGCAATGAGGGTAATTTGTAAGATTTTTAAAACACGAGTGAAATTAAACCTTAATTTTACAAGAACTCATGCGATTATGTGTTTAATAATATAGTGGGCAAAATTATTCAAGAGCTACCTGTATGTTATGTCCAGAAAATGTCAAAATACATGTACCTTATCACGGTCGGTGCTTGACAACATTCCAATTTTCCTCACTCTATCACTGTGCCTGTTGCTTTCTTTTTGTAAACCCAGGCAAAAGTTCGTAAATTTTCTAGTGTATTCATTTTCACTAATAGTTTACACTCCTTCAATAGTTTACATTTGTCCAAAATAAACAGAAAAGCATTTTCAGACTGAAAACCTTGCAGATTTGTCGACCAATCACATGCAAGTACTGCTGATCAAGGAACCAATAAAATGCAAGTAATTTTGCCCTGAATTACTAAAAAATGCCCTCTTCATTAGCCAATCTTATTATATAAAACAGTGTTTTATTGATTTTTCCATCACTAATAAAAGTGATAATCTCACATGTGTCATTATTTATGATAATTTATTTCTCGTGTTGAACAGGATATGTCACTCATTCGCTTCGCTCACTTGTGAGATATCCTGGTCAACATTCGAAATAAATTTCATATTTCCAAGCATTCATGTATTATTATTTAATAATTATTCGCCGAAGGTGAGGTGAATATCGGTGTATAATAACCGAGAGGTTATTATTCACCGATATTCACTGAGCCTGACGCGAATAATTGTTTTAGTATAAATACACATTTTGGTACTCTTAGGAACAACATTTTCTTTAAAATTGTTAATTTCCTCGTCTGTCGCATTGACAACTTGGTTGGTGGCCATTTTAAATAAACGCTGTAGGTGATTATCGAGAATTAATCCGAAGTAGCTCGACCAATTAGCGTGCGTGATTTTCTATAATCACCTGTGTATTTATACTAATCTCTATTATTCAAGTAATTTTGCCCTGTATATTATTTATAGTCTTGAATATGACAAGAGAAATAAACTGGCTGGAAGTATAATTTAAGATTTCGTAGGTGTCATAAATTCACATACCTTTTATAATTCTAGTTAACTGTGGTTTTAAATGGTTTATGTAAAACGTTTGCAACGTATCAACGGCACGAAGGTCATATGGTCTATTGAAATCTTCACATTGGTTATTACCACAGCCATTTTTTTCATCAGCTTCATGGGAACACTTAGGGCAGATTACATAATGCTTAAAATTTTTGCACTGCAACAGTTCTTCGACCCCTTTTTTAAGACAGTAACTGGACGAAGGATGATGCGAGTCTGGAACTATTACTTTGATAAACTTTAAAATATCCTCTTTTGTTTTTTCTGACATTCCATGCGATTTAGAAAGGGCCAAAAAGAGTGAAAGAAATCCTTTTCGTGACAAATCGCTTCCTTCGTACAATGGTAAATCAAGTTCTTCTTCTGAAAATAAACTAGATTCGTCACTTTCGTTTCCACTAACTTGTCCACATTGTTGGCTTTCGCTTTCCTCCGAGTCTCCACTCAAGCTACTCGAAGATTTACTCACTGCATTCTCTATGTCGTCTTGATATTCAGAAGAATGGCAGGACCGTGATTCCCCTGAATCTGAGTTCGTCGGTTCCTCAGGCAGCTCAGGCAGCTCAGGTTCATGTAAATCTCCATTAGTTTCATCACTTTCAACATCAAAGTTACCTTCACTGTTTTCATTATTGTGATTTTCTTCGACCAACCCTTCTTCAGTCGAAGAACTTGCTGAGGAAGGACAGTACGCGAATCTGCGCTTCGAAGTTCTCCACTGTTGTCGTCGAATTATCCGTTTTGAAATCGATAGACTATGGTCAGACGTATCTACACTTTCCGAAGACTGACTGGTTTCGCCATCGCTGCTCTCACGAGTACTTTCATTATTGCTTTCGGAAGGAAAGGAAGATAAATCGTCGATATTCATTAGGGTATATTCATCGATTCGATCCCATCATCAATCGTCAAATCGTTTTTGACCGGAATTTGACCAACCTCGTCCCAGGGCCTTCGCGGCTTGACGAGTTTCGTGTTTCCATGGCCACAAATGGCCACCATTAATTAGTTTGCGTAAGGCGGGAAACTATAACGATTTTGACCAATGGGAAGGCTTATAGACAGGTGGACTAATCTAGTCAGTGCTTCACAAGAAAGACAAGAGAACCTCTTAGCGTTTTTCTTGCACAAAAATACCTTTTTTGGGTATTTAAAAAGTCATTTTAGAGCTGAATATCCATCTTAAGATGGCCTCTTCAAGTGGAAAAGTTATGAGTGAAAGGTTACAGAAGCGACAGATAGGTAAGACTACACTTTTGCCGGTGATATCTGTTTATAAAATTTAATAGTTTCTGTCTTCAATATATAACTGAACATGTTTAACTTATATGCAGGTATGCTTTTATTCTTTATCTTTTAACGATACTACAGAAATGGAAACGAACATGAACGATAAGTCCCACAAGAAGGTTGTCGTCCTTTACAAAAACGAAATGGCCTACAGCATGGTAAACTTTAGCAAGATAAAGGAACAGAATTTTACTAGGAAAGATACTGTTCACATCAAAGATGGAAAAGGGAAAAGTCATGAGGCACAAGTTGTTTTTATTGGTGAGTTTTTAATACGATACTAGTTAGAAGCATTCTAAACTTTTATTCATTTCATGTTAGTAATTGTAAAGTTTCCCTCGATCTGACCCTTTATATGTTTAAAGCTAATTCAAGTTTTAACATTTGACTCACATCTCAGATTGTTTTATAAGTTTATAATGTTAAACTAAAAGCACAGTACTCACTAGTTAACCTGGCCTTTTAATATTTGGATGAATTGTATAACTGATCCTCCCAAAAATTAAAGGCTTTTTTAATAGGCTTTTTTTAGTATTTGGATGAAGTGTGCATTATTTTGCACAACACGTTTAGAGAGTGCTGCAGCGAACAGTGTATCTGATTTTTAGGAGAACCAGAACTGTGCCATAAAAAGCTTCAACTGTTGGAGGAAGCATTCACAAGCAGCGTAGAAAGCAGCGATAACTCCGATGAACCAGGCTACAGGCGACCAAAAAATACCGACATTCAAAGTATGACCTTTTTAAAATATTGTCCCACAAATTGTTTGTCAATAATGCTTATTTTTTTTTATAAATAAAAAGTGCCCCTAACCTCGACAGTCTTTATTTTTATTGTCTTATTTAGAAGAACGTTTAAAATGATAAAGTAACTTCTTTGGAAGATTTTCCCTTTTTCGCTTTGTTTTTGAGATATTTCATTTTGTTTGATATGAAAATGTCACACATGCATAATGACTTATCAAAGAAGTTTGTGTATCTCTTAATATTAGTAATATCTCTTAATTATAAGTCATTTAGCACGTGTGACGTAAATTCCGGACATTTGCATATCAAACAAAATGAAATATCTCAAAAACAAAGCGAAAAGGGGAAAATATTCCAAAGAGGTTACTTTATCATTAATTTTATAAAAGTTCCTCCAAATAAGACAATAAAAACTGTCGAGGTTAGGGGCACTTTAAACAAATAAAATGAATAGTTCGCTAAGAAAATTAGCCTGTTGCTGTTCTTATTTAAAATTACAGCTTTACCAGAGAATCTCTCATCGATTAAAAAGCAAAAGATGACCTCTAGCACTGAAATGGAAGGTACAGTACAGAGATACTGATTGATTAGGCTATTAATGTTTCGGTTAATTCTAAATCTTGGCCTTTTATTTTTTTAGATGCTATCAACAAGGAGAAAAAAAAATTGGCTGCATTACTAAACTCCTCGCCGTCACCTCTACCTTCAAGGACAGAGTAAATATTGTGATACAAAATTGTGATTTTCAGAAGGCAGAGGGAGGGAGCTGAGTATAGGCAAAGTCCTTGGGTTTAATATCCCTACAATTTAGACATTAATGAATTTGCTCACTATTTATGTTCCTTGAAGCTTTTCAGTGGTGTACGGAATGGAGGTGTGGGGGTGGGGTGGTTGGTGGGGGCTTTTCGGGAAAATGGACGGTAAATTGATATTGGTCAGATTGGTCGGTGAATTTAGATTTAACCTCTTAAAATTTATAAACCTGCCTGGGTTTCATCGGTAAATCATGGGTTACGTCGGTTAAAATTTTGAAATTTTGAAAATTCCAATACTGGAGTAATTATAATTAACAATTTTATCACAGAATTTAAAGTTCTGACTTCTAGTTAATTGGTTTTAAATCTGATTTAAATTTGATTAATTGATAAATAGTGAAGTTACGCAGTTTCAATGTTATTATTAGCCTTGTGTCATTTCTTTGGCTCTGCAGATATTATCATACTGAGCTTAAATAACTAAAATAATAAGAGTTAATTACCGAGAACCGAGGCTTTTAGCCAAATACAGCCCGAGAGGTTTATTTGGATAAAAGCCGAGGTTCGAGGTAATTAACTGACTAATTAAATGGTTGAGGAGGTTTTCGAAAAAACATATAATTATTATATATTGCCCTGTTGAACAGGGCGATATCTATATACAGCGCTTGAATTTTTAATTATCGGTTCTCTTAGGATGTATACGTAGATACAGCTCTAGAAAGAATAAAGAAAACAGACTCAACTTTTGAATATCATTTTTAATCCTGCCATTTTCAGGTCTATAGATGTTGAAAAATCTAAGAGTTTCAATTTTGCAGATAATAATATGGAAATTGCATTGGTAAGTTCTCAAATTACTAGCTTTTAAACCATAGTTTCCACCGAGGTGAATAAAATCGTCTGGCATATAGCCAGATTTTAATTACTAAAGGACACTCTTGGGTATGAAACGGTTAAAGTATATTTGCTACCAATATTATTAAGCTATTGTGTCATATATGGTGCTGTTAATAAATATATTAGTGTTAAATATTTTGTTTACAGTATTTGTTTTCCCATTGAATTATGTAGGCTGGTGTACAGAACACACTAAAACACATGTCAAAGAAACTGGATACAATTGTAGACTTGGTGACTACTAAAAATGATTGGACAGATAAAAAACAGTGTGATACACACCAATTATTTGTCGTAAAGAAGGTTAATTGAAATTGATTTGAATTATCAACACTGTTTTTAGCTTTTATATTTCCATTTACTTTTTGTCATTAATT
Source organism: Paragorgia papillata (assembly GCA_035771165.1). Lineage (NCBI taxonomy): Eukaryota > Metazoa > Cnidaria > Anthozoa > Scleralcyonacea > Coralliidae > Paragorgia > Paragorgia papillata. Next base: position 710,332 of record JAWNZC010000010.1, on the reverse strand, counting down.
TTCTGTTTTTAAGGAGAAGCATGATGTTCATAAGGGGAAACACGCTGTTCCTAAGGAGAGACATGAAGTTTTAGATGAAGATGGTAGTTCAACTACAAACTTGGAGCAAAGTGACACTTATGTAAGTATTTAATTTTATTTGACTTTATTTAATATGAGAATTAAGCAACATTGACCCCCATATGAAAAAAAATCAATAAGAATCCCTACAAGAATTAATAGAAATTCCTACAAGAATTGGCCCAAATTCCTACAGGAAATTAAATAATCTATAAGAATTTCTATATGACTTTTTTCTAAGGGCCTTACAGCTTTAGATTCAATAAAAAGACAGTTTTCATGTAATTATATTTACATTAAAATCTAGAGCCAGTTAATGATCTGATCTAATTAAAAATGCATTATTTTATTTAATACTCAATACTCAATATTTAATAAAATAAATAAATAAATGTGTAAGCATTGGATGTAATGAATGCATGTAAATGCGCACAGCACATGTACTGTCTGCACTATTACTTAATCAAACATTAATCTTTTGTAGATGTACAAAGGACGAGACCTCTTCCAAATTCCGCACCTTCCAAAGGAACCAGCAAGATATGCAACAAAGCTCATGAGCTTTCTTTTTACTGAAGAGGAAATGATTGGTGGCTTAATTGGTCCGATTGAAAGAAAAAACAACTAAAACCGAGCTAGATCCAGAAATAGTGCAGATCTTGCGAAGTAAGCATTTATACCAAGACAACATAAATTTTACCCCTGGGGAATCATTCTTAATTGTTATCATGCAATCATGCTTTAATTGATCATCTGAAATTTACATACATGTAGAAGCTGAGCGGGTCTATTGTCTTTTGAACAGCCAGGTTTTGGAATTTTGGAAATGAATGTGTTAATTATTAAATAACACATCCAAAACACAGTATTTTGTACAGACACTGTACTGTATATAAACATTGATTAGTCTAGTATACTGATCTGAAATGACTGTATTAAATATGAACCCCTGAATAGCAATTATACATGTATTAGGGATGTACTAAAATGGTATGACAGTGTACTATTTACAAATTAAACGAGTGGCCTTTCTATTAATATCTGGGTAGAATGGACACAAATTTAACTTAAATTAACCAAAAATGGAGTTTGATGGTTGAAGCAGCCAAACAGGACTGATTGATAAAGAACTTAAGTGTCTCACAGTTACAGTAGGTGTAAATATATGATACAGAACTGGTCTTTTTAGTCACTGTTCTGGTTTATATTATTTTACAGATAATGATTAAACATTAATTTATTTTGAATTTGCCATAAATTATTAAGGAGTTTTAGAAGTAATAGTTCATTGGCAATTTGTGGTTTTTCCTTTTCTATTTAAGATTGCATAGCAAAAAAGTATGGTAACAAAGTATTGGAGAAAGGTTGGAGTGACATTCGGACTAGCTGCAATCAAAAGGGGACTGACCTTGCAAAAAAGCGCAAACGTCAAGAATACTTTCAAACTGTAAAAGTTGAATAGATCTGTTACTGGTTTACTGAACATTAAATAGGAGAAGACGACATACTTGTTTAGTTGTTTGTTTTCCTTATACATTTTGTATAATTTTCAACTGTAAAAGTAAATTGTTTAGACTTTCTGTTTTCCTTAATTATTATACATTTGTATAATTTTCATATATATAATGTATCTTAAGAATGTTTTGAAAAATGTTATTAAATGGACCCCAACTGTTTTATAAAATAAAAGAGAATAATCCCCAACTGTGTAGTTGTCAGTGTCTTATCATTTTATACGGACTATATCACATGATCTAAAACATGAATGTTCTTATAACTGCAATATCGTCAAACATCTTAAAAATGTGATTTTTAAGGATCCTAACAAGATCTTGCAGGACCCTGGCAATATCTTGCAGGACCCTGACAAGATCTTGCAGGATCTTTAAAGATCCCGGCAAGATCTTGCAGGACCCTGACAAGATCTTGTAGGCCCCAGACAAGATCTTGCAGGATCTTATAAGATCCTGACAAGATCTTGCAGGATCTTTAAAGATCCTGACAAGATCATCCAAGAACCTCACAAGATTTTAAAAGGATCCTGTCAGGATCTTGTAGGATCCTTCAAGATCCTGTTGAAGGATCTTGCAAGATCCTAAAAGGATCCTGTCAGGATCCTTTTAGGATCTTGTCAGGATCCTGAAAGGATTTTCACCAGGGAGACCCCGCCTCTCTGCTTTTTTCTTGAAATCCGGACAAGAAACATTTTTATGTTTTTTTACTTGGCCTATTTTACCAAATATTGAAAATAAATGAGTTTACATACAAAGTCACACTAGTCACTACTTTTTGTCATAGATGCTGAACTTGTTGAGCTTGGATCGTCTTCTGTCTGGTACTCTTGTAGCTTTAATAGGAGGGACTTTTATTGTTCGCCTGCTCTTCTTAACTTTTAAAGAGGTATCAGTTTCTACTTCTGTGCTATCTTTGTCCGAAACCAAAGAGACTGATCGTTTTCCACCATACTTGCCAATTTGCATTTGATGGTCATCCTCAGTCTCTGATTCGAGATCGGATTCGTCAGTAAACGAGCATTGAATTCGTTGTAAACCGTTCATGCTTTTAAAAGAATGACAATATTCCTATTAAAAATCGGTGAGTTGTCAGAATTACAAGGGACAACGCGAGAAGAAAAGAAGTCTCGAAGGAATACTTCGACGATTCGAAATCCGTGCCATTCAAAACGTGATATCATTGGTTCATTTTTGCAATCACGTGCACTGCACCCTTTTGATTGGTTGTATTTGACCACGTGTCTCGTCAGTTATTTCCAGGTTCTTCTACGGTTCTAGCGCTTGATGACAAAATGGCGGATTATCACAATCTTGTTTTAAAAGTTCTAAAACACGATCAACAATAAATTACTAATACAAACGTAGGTTTTTCAATAACGTGAAGATGTCAACAGGGAAACGGCCATACAAACTGTGGCAAAGGGATAGCAGTGTACCGATTCCAAAGCGAACTCTAGCTCGTCTCAAGAAAATAGCGTCCAAAGAAGCAGACGTATTTTCAATTGATCAAGATTCGTCGTCTTCTCTAGCTGATACCGAAGATGTTGAGCAGTAATATTGTTGGGATTTATTTTAAGTATATACCAGTACACTGTACTTATTTTCTGTATTTGCATTGCATTACAGGACTGATTCCATTAAATATATTCAAATCACCGACATTAAAAAGAAACAAGTGGCAACAAAGTGTCTTCCAAATAATGTAATCTATATTACTACTCCCCCAAACTCCTGAGAATTAGATTAATTGTGTTCTATTGAACATTTATATATAGTGACTACCTGACAACACAATACACTCAGGTAACTTTATCAACTGGTCAGTGTGTTAGTAATTCAGCTGGCTATTAACTAATACAAGTTTAACTATTAAAACTATTAATTTTACTAATTGTTACAGGACGGTATTGCTAGATCAGTACTAAAATATAATTTGTGTCATTTACATGTACCTAAATTTCAAAATAATTGGTATGATATTTATTTGTGGCAAAAGGCATGTATACACTTGTTTGCATATATGCAACTAGTTGGTCATGCAAAGGCATGCATTTGGCATGCATGCAATGGTGCATGCACGATGCATGCCAATAGGCTTGCATGCATGCACATGTACTAGTGCATGCATGTAAATGTTTTGCATGCATGCAATTGATTTTTCATGCATGCAAATGGCCAAATGGCAATTGCATGCGCATGCATGCCACATGCATGCTGCATGCATGTAGCATGCATGCACAGTTTGGAAGGGAACACACACTAATTTCACAAACCACAGATCATGTGTATCAAGTAATTTTCAAGTGAAACAGGTGTTAACACATGAATCAGTGTAGAAACATTCAAACTGATTATTGCTTGAATCTCAATTAGTCAGTCCAGTCAATTTTGTGGATTAATGACTTCAGCCATCCAATTGAATACTTTCAATCTTCAAACATACAATGTCATGTAAACACAACAAGAAGAAACAAGATGGAAGCTTCAACTAAATGCATGAACACTCAATCTGGCACCTCATGTAAACAAGGTTTTAGTATCGAGTGGTGTTCATGATTTAATAACTAATAAAACATACACTCAAAACAAAAAATGGTTGCAAAACAATTAAGCATTTAGTAATTATGTGAAGTCATTTCATTTTCCCCCTCTATAATGTCTGTCTTGACTTCCCATTATGTAGTGGAAGTAGCAATTGAAAATAGATTGCTACATTTTTATTGAAATGGTAGTACAGTTTATAAACAATTTATTTTATGATTGGTGGTTGATGATTGATGATTTATGATTGGTGGTGGTTGATGATTGGTGGTTGATGGTGGTTGATGATTGGTGGTTGGTGGTTGGTGGTTTGTGATTGCCAGTTGATTGTATGATGGTTGATGATTGCATGGTGATTGATGGTTGATGATTGGTGATTGATGATTGGTGGTTGATGTTTGGTGGTTGGTGATTGGTGGTTGATTGTATGATGGTTGATGATGGTGATTGATGATTAGTGGTTGATGATTGGTGGTTGATGATTGGTGATTGATGATTGGTGGTTGATGGTTGGTGGTTGATGATTGGTGATTGATGGTTGGTGGTCGGTGATTGGTGGTTGATTGTATTATGGTTGATGATTGGTGATTGATGATTAGTGGTTGATAATTGGTGGTTGATGAATGATTGATGATTGGTGGTTGATGATTGATGATTGGTGGTTGATGATTGGTGGTTGATGGTTGATGATTGGTGATTGATTGTTGGTGATTGGTGATGGGTGGTTGATGATTTGTGGTGTATGATTGGTGGTGTTGATGATTGTTGGTTGATGATTGGTGGTGTTGATGATTGTTGGTTGATGATTGGTGGTTGATGATTGATGGTTGATGATTTGTGGTTGATGTTCAATGGTTGGTGATCGATGACTGGTGGTTGATGATTGGTGGTTGATGATTGGTGGTTGATGATTGGTGGTTGATGATTGGTGGTTGATGATTGGTGGTTGATGATTGGTGGTTGATGATTGGTGATTGATGATTGGTGGTTGACGATTGATGATTTATGATTGGTGGTTGATGGTTGGTGGTTGATGATTGGTGATTGAAGATTGGTGGTTGATGATTGGTGGTAGAATTAATAAAACATTTTAGATTTATTGAAATAAAAGTAGCGTGCTGCGTAGGCAGTGTAGAAACAACAATCGAAATATAGTAAGGTTAGATATACTGCCGAAACAGAGAACGTAGGAGTATAACGTTCGCTCGAAACGTTATACTCCTACGTTCTCTGTTTCGATTTTAGAATTATCATTGTTAGACGTTTTCCGCGTTGTTTGAACGCGCGCGAGTGCGCATGCACTGGTAGTTATAACGTTTTGTGCTATTTACAAGTTTACCTCACGTACCGTGTAATGACTGTAATCTACAACGCGTTTAAATTTCCCGAAAATTTGAGCTGTAAAAATACCGATATATTCGAGATTATCGTGGGTTGTTTTTGGTATCGGTATTCGTTTTTTTTTCAATACCGCATCAGCCTACATCTCCTACATCTGTAGCAAGACTATTGTTGCGTAGCCTGCGAGCCGGCTCCCCTTGGGAGATTGGGACTGGGGAGGGGGTGGGGGGGGGGGGGGGGAGGGGGGGTGGGGAGACCCTGCACGGATCCTATAGAAATTTTATTTCTGCCCCTAATATCGTCTGTTAAAAAAGAGCCAATCAGAGCGGACCGGATATGAACAAAGATTCGTTTGCGTTTGCTGTTCACGTGCAGAAATATATGTCAGAAAGCAAGAAGTGCAGCAGCCAGGTAATGCACTGGAGAAATCTATCCTAGATAAATAATTGTATAAGTCACTATTGATATTAACCGTTTTTCAAGGGTCCTCAAGACCAGTGGCGTATAGCCAAGGGCAGGCTAGATCGAGCTCAAGCCTGGCCAATCCGCGTCAATGACATAATTTGTAATTCCACTAATCTCCCATGCTAGACCGTGCCCATGCACGCGTTTCCCATGCGTGATATGTGTGCGCGGCTGTGCCCATGCACGCGTTTCCCATGCGTGATACGTGACTGGTGCATGCAATTTTCACTAATATACTTGTATGCACAATGCATACATATTATCAAACTGATTGGGAAGTTTGTCGCAATCCTACCAAAAATAATATAAATATTTAATTTTGGTGTTTTTTATGTAATATTTCATAAACGAGTGGGAGTGTTTTACCAGGGGTTACAAACACGAGAGGACACTGAAAATCGCGAGGCCATTAATCAAGTTATTTTCATTGTTCTCGAATCTTGTAAAGCATGAGAGAATTATGAAAATCACGAGGCTGCAAGCCAAGTGATTTTTATTGTTTTCGAATGTTTTACAAACACGAGAGAACATTGAAAATAAGAGGTCATAGGCCGAGTGACTTTTGTTGTTCTCGAGTGTTTGCAACCCCTGGTAAAACACGATACGCGAGTTTATGGAATAGCTTCTCAATCGTCAATTATAGTAGAGGGATTTTGTGATATTGGTGCTTATTGGATTAGACAATGGTTTCATGTTGAATTTATAATTAAGAAATGTGGTAATAATTGTTAACGGTTCTTTGTTTGTGCTGTTTATTATCTGATTTCTTAATTTAAATTCAGTTTGCGCGACCTTTACCGGGTTTCAAAACTCATGCACATGACCAAATATTTTTTACTGATTGGCTAATTAGCTCACGAATTATTGATGAGTTTGAGAAGGTATTTTATAATCTTTATAATTCGTCTATAAATTCTTCCCCCAAGAATGTAGGAAATGACATTGTAGAGAACCTAGATTTCAAACATTTTCGGGAGGAATGGCCCCTTTAGAAATGTCACTTTGGCCCACTTGGTGCCCGCCTAATTGGTCAAACCTGGCTATGCCACTGGACAAGACAAGCAGGGTTCAAAATAGCTGCCGGCTTTAGCCGGCATTTTCACGCCGCTAGCCGGCAAGTGTATACGTTTTATAACGTAGCGTAACATCTTACAACGTGGCGTAATGTTCTAGAACGTAGAAAACGTCTCACAACAAAGTGTGACATCTTATAACGTAGCGTAATGTAACGTCTTTAAACATAGTTTATTAACGTCTTACAACACAGCGTGATGTTGTATAACATAGCTTTAATAACGTGTTATAAAGTAGCGTAACATCTTAAAACGTAGTGTAATTTCCAATGTAGTGTAACGTCTCACAGCCTAGCGCGACGTCTACAGTAAATGAGATTCTTTTTTGAATACGAGCTTATTAACTAAAACAATTCCTGGGTGGGCCTCTCGTGGACTCGCATAGCAGGCAAATACTGTAGCCTGTAAATCAAAATAGCCGGTACCATAAATGTACATATGCAAGACAGCCTACAAAAATATCTAAATCCAAAATATTTATTTTGAACCCTGACAAGGTTTCGAAGGCGAAAAGTTATCAGAACTTTAATATCCTGGAGCAGAGTAGACGGGGATTTCTTTGGAAAGAAACTCTCTACTATCAGAGAGGTTATGTAGAACCTGTGCTCTTAAGATAAAAAGTACTTGCGATGGGTTTTCTTGTATTAAAAAAAATTACGTTAAATTGTGAGACCTTACGTTACATTGTGAGACCTTACGTTACATTGTGAGACCTCACGTTACATTGTGAGACCTCACATTACATTGTGAGACCTCACGTTACATTGTGAGACCTCACGTTACATTGTGAGACCTCACGTTACATTGTGAGACCTCACGTTACATTGTGAGACCTCACGTTACATTGTGAGACCTCACGTTACATTGTGAGACCTCACGTTACATTGTGAGACCGCACGTTACATTGTGAGACCTCACGTTACATTGTGAGACCTCACGTTACATTGTGAGACCTCACGTTAGATTGTGAGACCTCACGTTACATTGTGAGACCTCACGTTACATTGTGAGACCTTACGTTACATTGTGAGACTGAGACCTCACGTTACATTGTGAGACATTACGTTACATTGAGAGACGTTACGTTACATTGTGAGACCTTACGTACCGTTGTGAGACCTTACGTTGCATTGTGAGACTTTATACGTTACATCGCGAAACCTTACGTTACATTGTGAGACCTTTACCTTACATTGTGAGACCTTTACGTTACATTGTGAGACCTTACGTTACATTGTGATACATTACGTTACATTGTGATACATTACGTTACATTGTGAGACATTACGTTACATTGAGACCTCACGTTACATTGTGAGACATTACGTTACATTGTGAGACATTACGTTACATTGAGACCTCACGTTACATTGTGAGACCTTTACGTTACATTGTGAGACCTTACGTTACACTGTGATACTTTACGTTACATTGTGAGACATTACGTTACATTGAGACCTCACGTTACATTGTGAGACATTACGTTACATTGTAAGAACTTACGTTACATTGTGAGAACTTACGTTACATTGTGAGACATTACGTTATATTGTGTGACCTTACGTTACATTGTGAGACCTTACGTTACATTGTGAGACCTCACGTTACATTGTGAGAACTCACGTTACATTGTGAGACCTTACGTTACATTGTGAGACTTTATACGTTACATCGTGAAACCTTACGTTACATTCTGAGTCTTTATGTTACATTGTTAGACCTTAAGTTACCATGACAGACCGTACGTTACGTTATGAGAACTGTCAGTTCTTGTGAGATCTTGCCTTACATTGTGAGACTTACGTTACGTTGTGAGGATTTACGTTGCGAAGCATTTTTTCATTCATTTTTTCTACACGGAGAATCTTGGTCAGATTTTTAGGAAATTCTCATCCAATTTTCAACCAAAATTTAATGAATTGGTCCGTGGTCAACCATTCTCAAAAGTTACATCAAAATCAGTTTAATACTTTTTGAGATATCCTAGTGACAGACAAGCAGTCTGCTATATAATCGAAATATAGTAAGGTTAGATATGCTGCCGAAACAGAGAACGTAGGAGTCTAACGTTTCGAGCGAAGGCCCTTCGTCAAGTGAAAGATATTCTAATAGTAATTTATTTTTTTACTACAGGGTTTTTCTTTTGGTCATGGGAGTGACAGAGATTCAGTAAGAAGCGAAGATGTCGATTTATTGAACGAGAGCAACCATCTTTCTCCCGTCGTAAACAGAGCTCAGTTTGTTCCTTTGTATATTTCATGGATTGCTGGATTCGAAGCATTATTAATTGTGAGTTGTTTGTTTATCACCTTATACCTACTGTAAATATTATTTTTAAGTGTTTAATCCATTTCATCACTTAAGGTGGCTCCACACAGTTTCTTGAAAAATGGAAAATACAAGTTTGAGAGTCCAAAACACGTGCATAAACAATTCGGAAAAAGAATAAAACTAAATGTTATGCATAGTTAAACAGTCTGACAATCAAAAACTGTTACCAAATTAAACCCTTCAAATTAATTTAATTCGAAAAAAACTTTGGTGACCTCTAATTTTTTTCTCATTAAAACTTTTCTTGAAATATGAGTAATCAATAGCCCGATTTAAAAAAAATTCTGTAGAACGAATAATTTTTTCCCCGGAAAAATCGTGTTTGTTAATTTTTAAAAAAATGCGTTCTACAGAATGTTTTTAAAATCAGCCTATTGATTTTAGAAATCAGCCTATTGATTTCAAAAATCATTAATAATTCATGAGGAAAACATAAAGGAAATCAGTACGATGTCCGTGGTTTTAAAATTCTAAATAAATCTTCCTGATTTACATGCATAAACTTTTGCTTTGATTTTCTCTGTTTAGACAACGTTGTTTCTAAACATTGCTACCCCAATGAACTTACCAAATGCCTGTTTTTCACACACGTTTTCAAGATTACGCGGCCCCGGAAGTTGACATGCATGTGGCGTGATGTGAGTTTTATAGCAATTTGTTGTCACAAAATGGCGGACATCAATACGAAACATGCGGCTAAAAGCTTACCTGCACCAGCCTAAAAATAGCAACACCGCTGAAGCGCAACGGGGCTCATGTTACACATACGCCCCTCGGTGCAAATTATTAACAAATCAGAAACAGTTACCAAACAGAAACGTTTTAGATACTTTCTACTTACAAGATAAAATTTGAACCGCAGAAAAAACATCTTTAAGTAAGACAACGAGTCGATATAGTTTCCACTCACGTTCTGTTTCAACTCGGATATTTTTGCATTCTCTCAGATGTGTTTTTTTAAACGGTTTAGCTTTTATCGGCTGGTTGTTATGTTTTCTCTACTTACGTTTGGGATGTTTCCAAGCTGAAGTATAGTGCGCAAAGGAGAAGCGAACAACTCGAAGCGTTTAATATACCATGAAGAACTTGATGAAAAGAATAAACCACGTTTATCGGAATCTCGCAACAGAATGAAAACATGCTTCACATGATTGATCAGCGAGTCCCCAAAGTGTATCATATTACCATAACCATAATGACGTATTAACGCAGTGTCTGGTGCAGGTCAGCTTTTAGCCGCATGTAATACGAACTGAGTCAGAATTCAATGAAATGAGGACGTTAATGCTGACCGAATGGCGAATTATTTAATCATATAACAATGCCATCCATGGGAATGTTGAATAGGATGACAAAGTAAGTTATATTTTGACATAAAACTCACATGTCGACTGCAATATTTCCGGCCTGGTCGCGTAATTTTGAAAACGTGTGTAAGCTATTCAAAATATATCGCAGTACGTGTCTTTTTAAATCTGATAAAACACTGCTGCTCGTGTGTTTTAAATATTACTTCAAACACCGTTCTACGGTCTAATACTCATGCATATCGGTAAGCCGTGATGAGTTTTGAATTGACGTGGATGATTTCAATTAGTCTATTATTTATTAATTTGTAAGCCCGTTGTTAATAAAAAGATTGTTATAGTCTTAGCTAACCCACGAATGCGTCTTCACGAAGACTAATTAATTTTATTCGCTATGATCACGAAACACACGAACAACGTGTTGATTTCTATTTCAGTTCCTTTCAGCACTATTTATTCACACAGTCAAGTAAATTTACGAACGCGTATCGAAGCGAGTTGAACAGTTTTTCAGCCCGCTTTGCCGGGATGAAAACGGTTCCCGGTTAACCGGGCCAGCCCGGTCCATGTAATCGCCCCCTTAATCCGATAAAACAGTGTTGCTTAAAGGTGCATTTCGCTCCGTTCTGCGCCATCTTTGTTTTGTGAGCCTCGCAAACAAGACATTCGTAGATAATTACACGAAGTACTCAGCTCAGTGTAAACCGTTCGGAGCAACACAGTGAACTCTATATATACCTGGAAGGCTGACTCTATTCAATCACTGGACGAAAAAGTGAGGGGAAAAATGGCGGACATGGGAAATTTTTGGACGTCAGTTTCAGGCCCTACGCGGTCATCTTGGATGTCAGTCTTAGTCTTGCAGCTCGCGGCCTTGCAGCTCGACTGAAACGTTTATATACAAACCGGCCTAGGTATGAATGTTTCTCGAGCAGCGAAGATGAATGTTTGGGTGGAAAGAGCAATGAACCGACAGCCAAGTTCTTGACAAATGCACTGATGGCAATTTTGGCGAGATCGAACGGTTTTTGCGGATTTTACGGAGCTTCAAGTGAGGGCCGTCTGAAATATTGAGACCTTAAGCAAATACAACGCGAACGTCAAGGACAACGTCCTTAATACAATAGACTTTTCCTCACACAACAAAGAAGATGAATAATTTTTAGTCCCAAGCGTAACTTAACGACGTTCCACTGACTTCCCGTTCTACATACAACGTTATTCAGATCATTTTCACGTCTTTAGGGCAACGTTAACTCGTGGAACGGCGAAACCCGTTGTCGAGATTGAGTTCAAACTATGCAAAGAAATCCTTTTTAGAACTCTATAAGCTTTTGGATGTCGAAAAACATACTTTACATATTCAATACTGCGTGACTACGTAAATGATTCGTGGTTTCTGCTTAGTTTGCTTGAAGTGCATATCTCACCTGTGGGGATTTTACATATTCGTAATCTTTGGGTTCTCCTGAGCAAAATTGCAATATATCTTGTCAGCCGAAAATTTCATCTTTGTGGAGCTTTTCGCTGTCAAAGTTACCGGATGTGATGTCACAAGAGGCATTTTTGTGGCAAGTAACAAAAGAAAACTGGTTTGGAATGCCTCTTGTGACATCACATCCAGTAACATATTCGTATATGTAAAATCCCCACAGGTGAGATAGGCACTTTAAGCTCCCTAATCTTTATAGGTTAGTGTTACTCAGGTTAGTGTTACTCAGTCGCCGAAACATATAGTTCAAACTCGACTCGGAAAAGTCACAATCATCAACAAATAAGAACAACAAAGACAGCCCCTAGAATTTAACGGCTGACTGCATGAAGATATATCCCAATACGGCTGTTGAGCCGGACACCGCGGGTATGAATCGTCTGTACGCTTGAATCGTCTGTAGGTTTGTGCCATTTTGGAGACTTATACCGTTAGATAGAGCGTTAATTCTGTACAACAAATGTGAATTAGAAAAAATCGTAGAATAGCAACGGAGAAAATCCTATTTGAACTGAGATGCATGAGCGCCAAATGTCAATTATCGGGTCTAACGCAGCCTAGTCCCGTCGTTCTAAAGCACGCGCGTATGTGATGAGACTGGTACCTAGGTTTGACGTCAAGGTGCTCTAGAACGCCTAGCAGATTTCAGTATTTTGAAGATCTAGATGGCAGCATTGTTATACACTTGACAAGGTTAAAACACAAATTGTTTACGCTTGACATACCTTCAATAGGAAAGAAATGGTACATCATATGTAACTTTTAAACAGGTGTCCTGAATTTCTTCGCCTCCCAAGAATGTATCCAAGACAAGTCACTAAGTTTGTAAGTTTATTTGGAATATATTGTATAAGCTGTCACAAGTCTCACTCTCTCTCACTCTCTGCAGTCTCTCACATTACAAAACAAACAAGGGCACACCTTTTCTTATATGTTTGGAATTTCCGGTGAGGTCATCAGACCCCAGTCCCCGACACACTCCCCCATGTAAATTCTCAGTTGAGATCTACATGTACACTCTTGGACTGGGTTAATCAACTAAAAGTACTTATCTTAAATTTCTAACAAAATATAAAATTTAGTTAATCTGATGTTCAATGGTAGCGTTTACGCTTCACTCTGATCTTGGCTGTCAATTTCTTGTATTCGCAGTGAAGCTGCTGCGGCAGCATCTCTTTTGGGCCTTGGCATGAACTCTGGAGCCTTCGGGTTCAGTTGGATGGTCTGTTCTTTGTCACATGCCAATTCTAACGGGAAAAGATGTTGAATAGCTCGTTCCAAGTAACCATTGCCAGTTTTCAGTTTGGCTGCTCGTACAGTACCATCTCTCCCCGTGATGAGTTGGTTGACCACTGCTAGCTTCCACACGTTTCTGGGTTTTTGATCATCCTTGATGATGACGACCTCTCCAATGGCAATGCTTGGCTGATCTGGTGTTTTTCTTGCTCGGGATAGGCGATGCTGCTCGCGAAGACCTCGGACATACTCGCGCGTCCACCTGTTCCACATCGCTTGTTTACATTTCAGTAAGAATTTAGCTCTCTTCCTCAGGTCTTTCTCTTCTAGCTACATGGTATTCTTCTAAGTCGGGTAGATGAGTCGGGTTGATGTGGAGGATAGAATTTGGTGTGAGGACCGGCAACTGTACGTCATCTTCTAAATAGCTGAGGGGTCGATTGTTGATAGCGACTTCGATGTCCAACACCACTTCTTCTAGCTCCGTCCAGCTCAGGATACCATTGCCAATAGACCTGTAAAAAGTGTTCTTGAACAGTCCTATCAGTCGTTCGAATTGGCCTCCCCACCAAGGGGCCCTACTCAAGTTGAAGCGCCATTCGATAGCACGGTTTGCAAGGAGGTTGTGGAGCTTTTCGTCTTCTCTTACTTGTTTTATCCATTTCGCGGCAGCCTTGAAAGTGGTGGCATTATCTGAGTAGATTATCTCCGGTCTCCCATGGCGCACTATGAATTTCTTAAGGCTGAAGATGAACTCTTCGGTATGTAAGGATTTTACTAAGTCTAGGTGTACAGCTCTTGTAAGACTGCATGCATACAGGACAAGATAGGCCTTTGCTTCCTTCTTAGACTTGAGTAAGTACTTGATCGGACCTGCGAAGTCTACACCAAGTGCTTGATATGGCGTTGACCCCGTGTTCTGGTGGTGGGTAGATTTCCAGGTGGTGGGGCCTGATATGCTTTGGCTCGGAACCTCTTGCAACCGTCACAGCCACTCCTTATTTCCTTTACCAATCGACGGAGACGAGGTACCCAGTAGGTTTCTCTAACTTTAGCCATTGTGATCCCGACCCCTCCATGTAGGGTAGAGATGTGTGCTTCGTGTACCACTAGTGCAGTGAACTGGTGCGTGTCAGGCAAATAGATCGGGTATTCTCCAACAATTCTTCCTCGACATTCTAACACTTGCTTGTCGTTAGGCTGAAGGTTTAACTGTAGTTGATCTGCTTGGAAATGGCGATCTTCTTGTACTGCTTTCTGGGCTCGCCGTATCCACCATAGTTGTTGCTGTTTGATTTCTTGCGTTTTAATTGGACCAGCCTCTCTTTCCTGGGACCGGCTCTTGCAATTATTGATGAAACGACATATCCACGCGCCGATTCTTAATAGTTTAGGAAGCGGGTGTTTGTCGAGCAATTGGTCGAACATCTCTTTCGCTACCTTAGCTTCTGATCTGGTGTCTGGATTTGGTTCTAGTGTTTTGTCTGGTGGCCACTCAGATGGATTGCTTAACCAAGCTGGACCTTCTCTCCACGACCGGTTGTTCACGACATTCCCTCCCCGACTTCCTACATCTGCTGGGTTGTCCGCCGTTGGGACGTGATGCCATGCGATTTGGTCGTGCTGTCGGATTTTGTGTATACGATTGGCCACAAACTGACGATAATCGCCTTGGTCGTTTATCCAGTAAAGGGCCACTGTCGAGTCGAGCCAACAGTGAACGGTCACCTGTTGGGTGCTGAGGGCTGCTTGTACGTTGCTCACAAGGTTCACTGCCATGTGTCCAGATATCAGCTCAAGGCGAGGAATTGTTAAATTGCGTTTAGCAATTCGTGATTTGGCACAAACAAGTCCTTGGGTGATTCCTTGTTCCTGCTTGACAACAGCATAAACTGCTGCACATACTCCATAAGAACTTGCGTCTCCGAATCCATGCAGGGTGATTTCTAAAACTGGCTGACGATGTGGTGTGAGCGCTCGAGGAATGGTGAAGGTTTCAAGGCGGCTATTCCATTCTTTCCATCGTTTGGCTAGTGGTTCTGGTAGGTTTGCATCCCACGGAATTTTCGCGTCGCAGATGTCACGATAAATTAGTTTACCAGTCAGTGAAGTGGGTGATGCCAGTCCTAACGGATCATATATCTTGGCAAGCTTGGAAAGGACACCTCTCTTGGTGGTTGTACCATGGTCTGGTAAGAGGGTGACGCTCATCGTATCTCGTTGTCTATTCCATGGCAAGCCGAGTAGTTTCCCTCCTGGTTCTTCAGCTCCTCCAAGTTGGCTTTTAGCATAAGTCATCTCGTCTGCTCCAGTTGGTACATCGGTTGCTGGTTCCAGCTCTGGGGCATTTGAATGCCACTTGTGGATGGTAAAGGTTGCATCCTCAAACACTTCAATTGCGGTTGCTTTCTTTGTTTCGGTTTCTTCTACAGTTGTTCCACCCGTCATCAAGTCATCAACATATAGCCCCTCACGCAGTTCCTTGATTAACTCAGAGTGTTGATCCTCCCAGCTGTCGAGATGTTGATTTATTACTCCACCGAGGAGAAAAGGGGAACAAGTGAGGCCAAATAGTGCTCGGGTGAAACGGTAGACTTCGGTTCGGCTACTGTTTGATGGTCTCCAGTGGAATCGCAACACATCCCTTTCCTCCGCCTTGATTCTGATTTGTTGAAAGGGGTAGAATCTTGCTCTTACGAGGACATCCCACAAGAGGTTCTGGAGCGGAGGTCCTGGATGAAGACAATCATTGAGCGAGGGCTGGCTGTTGCTTTCTCTTGCTGATGCATCATACACGATACGCAATTTAGTACTTTCTGCTTCTTTTCTGCTAACACCTTTGTGTGGAATATAGAACTCCTTCCCATCTGGCTCTTTGCTTGTAGCTTCGATAACTCCCTGTTGAAGTTGTTCTTGGATAATGTTGTCATACTCTGTATACTGGTTGGTTCGCTCTAGCTTTCTCACCAGTTGCTCGAGGCGTCGCTTGCTGCCAGACTCATTCGTGGGTAGTGATGGATGATTTCCTTTCCAGGGAAGTTTGGTTTCATACCAGCCGGCTTCATCTCTCTGGAGCTGCTCCTTAAACTCTTGGTACACCGTCAGCTGGTCGTTCTCATTTCTATCAGCGAGGCCGAGAACATCTAGGGCACATAACTGCTCGTAATCCATGGTGGAAGATTGGGTTAACAGGATAGGGCTTTCTGTTTCTTCTCTTCCAGAGGACATGACTGTCCATCCAAGCAGTGTTCTTTCAGCAACTGGTTGTCCTGGTGACCCGACCTTTTGGGCTGTTGTCGTCTTTATCATAGCGTATTCGCTTGCGCCGAGAACTACATGGATTGGAATTTGTGGGCGGTTGTCACGGTCGTCTAGTTTCGCTCCTTTCAGATGGCTGTACTTTTCCAGGAGTTTTCCATAATTTGGATTGTTCAGAGTCATCAACGCAGGCTTGTCCACTTTGGACAGTTCGACGTTCAACTTGAATTCACCGTCGATTGATTTTAGGTCGGCTGAATATATTTCAACTCTGGTGGTCGACGATCCCAGCATCATTTCTATTCTTTTGGTCTTCACTTCTTTAGGTTTTTTCTTCAGGGCATTAATCAATTCAGCTGATGCGTAGGAACTGCCAGATCCGGTGTCAAGCAGTGCGTGGGTCTTAATCCCATCAATTTGAACGAGCACAATCGGATATATCACTTCGTTATCGTCTGATTTGTGAGCTGTCTTCACTAGTTGTGGTTCGCATTCTTTTGGCCCATTACAAATCGAAGTATGATGCCTTTTATGACAATGTCTGCATGTTGTGGTACTTCGACATTTTGACGCTTTATGCGAAGGCCCCGTGCAGTTGAAGCACAGCTTCTTAGTAGATAAAACTTTCTTACGATCTTCTATAGTAAGAACTGAATCACATTCTGATGACCGATGGCTTTCCGTATTGCAATACACACACGCTCGCGTTTGTTTACCTTTTCTCTGCTGTGTCTGAAAATGATACCCTCCATTTCTTCGTTCTTTCTTGTTCGAATCTTCTGTTTTGTTGCTCTCTACTGGGTTACGTCGAGTCCATAGTCGAAGGGCTTCTGTAAATTGAACAAAGTTCCAAGTCTCCCTGTTGGGATCGTTGCGAACTAGATCTCCTCTGATGTTTGGCAACTTCTCAAGTGTCATTGAAACAGTTCCGTTTACCGCGTCGAGCTGTTTGAGCGTCTCCAATGACTGCACGCAATACGCAAGCTTCTCGTAGAATTCATGGACTTTCTTTGGGTTTGCTGTAGCTGTATGGGGTAACTCGAGGATTTCTTTAACGTAGGCTTTGACGACTTCACTATCTTTCCCGAATCTATCTTTTAAAATGGCCACCGCTCGATTGTAGCCTTCGGCGGTGTATGGCAAAGCTTCGATTGCTCTTTTAGCTTTCTCGCACAGCAATTCTCTAAGGTAAGAGAATTTGGTCACTGGTGGCACGCTAGTTTTGTCGATCGTTTCGGAGTATTGTCCCCAGAATCTAGGCCAATCGGCGTAAGTCCCGTTAAATTTCGTGATCTCGAGTTTGGGCAACTTTGCTTGCATGTTTACGGCTGGGCTGTTTACTGCGATTCACTGTCTGGTTTGACGAATTCCGCTTGTAATTTCATTTTCGCTTCATGTAGATGCATCTCAAAGTTCATCCGTTCTTTCCGTTCTTGGTCCCCACGTTTGGTTTCTGTGTCACTCAACCATTCTTCTATGATATTGAGCTTTTGGTCTGCTTCTTCCATCTCGCTTTCCACATTGTCGCTCCACTTGTCAATTTCTTTGGTGTTTTCGTGCGCTGTAATCTTTTCCGCTTCGACGGTTCTTTGCCATTTGCTTACTTCTTTGAGTGTTTCTTTTAAGGTTTCGACGTGTCTTCGAATGGCATGCTCCTTACCTGCTTTTAAAACCCTGTCCGTTTTATCTATGGCTCTTCCTAGTTGTATTAGTTTCGTTTGTATTAATACAGAGGCGGTCTCTTCAGGGGCCTTCTTGTCGGCAGTCGCCATCGCTTCGCTTGTTATATAGTTTCTTGCGTAAGAATAAAATATGATCCCGTCGGAGGTGCCACGTGTCCTGAATTTCTTCGCCTCCCAAGAATGTATCCAAGACAAGTCACTAAGTTTGTAAGTTTATTTGGAATATATTGTATAATGCTGTCACAAGTCTCACTCTCTCACTCTCTGCAGTCTCTCACATTACAAAACAAACAAGGGCACACCTTTTCTTATATGTTTGGAATTTCCGGTGAGGTCATCAGACCCCAGTCCCCGACACAAGCACGTTTTAACAACTAAGAAATTCTAAAATAAGGGCTTTAATTAACCGGCCGATAAGTCAGTAAATTTCGTCTTCGAAGTCCAGCAGTTCACCTAAAGTTTAATGAGTTCATCACCTTCAATATATTCTGTACTTCGTAAATATATTCGTTGTAATAACTTACCAATGTTAACGATTCAATTTTAAATACACACGACATTACAAAATGCGACAAAATCACAACATTCTGCAAACACAGCGTCATTAATTAATTAATACTCAAATACAAGTCAAGTGGTGTAAATATCAATTTAATCACATACAGTAAAAACCCGCTAACAAGAACCTACCACTATTAAGAACCTCATGCTGAAATTAGGAATTTATTTATATAAGAATATATAAGAACCTATCCCAGGCTGATTTGGTAAAATGTAGGTTCTTGTTAGCGGGTTTTACTGTATAGAGGTCAAGCAGGTTCTTCTTGGGTTGGAACAAGTAATAAAACAAATCAAAATTACTCACCTGGTTTTGTAGCCGTTGTGAAAATAATATATTCTATTATTTTACGAGCGGGATGGGGCCTGGTGACAAGGGCCCACTTTTTGAAAATCAGGGACCATTTTACCGAAATCTGCTAAGACTCTCTGTCGCGCTCGGGCATAGGCGCCCATGCTAGCGTGCAAATATTAAAACAGCGCGAAGATAGAGCCTGGGACTAGGCTGGGTCAAACGCAATCATATTTAAAGTATCCCTGAATCGTCTGTAGGTTTGTGCCATTCACGAAACTTGTACAGTTAGATAGAGCGTTAAATACTCTACAACATATGTGAATTAGAAAAAATCGTATAAAATAGAACCCTGAAAAATCATAGTATTTTAGTCAAAAACTTTGTCGGAAATATATAATTTAACGACTAACAGCCGTATTGGGATATATCTTCATTGCAGTTGAGCCACCGGATACCGCGTGTTTGAAGTATACCCCTGAGTCATCTGTAGGTTTGTGCCATTCACGAAACTTCTACAGTTAGATAAAGCGTTAAATTCTGTACAACATATTATGTGAATTAGAAAACATGGTATAGAATAGCAACGGAGAAAAGGCTATTTGAACTGACATGAGCGCAAACATCAAATTGCATTATTACGCTATCACTTGGCGTACGGTCAAACGCAATAATTTTAAAGTATCCCTGAATCGTCTGTAGGTTTGTGCCATTCACGAAACTCGTATAGTTAGATAGAACGTTAAATTATGTACAAGATATGTGAATTTGAAAAAATCGTTTAGAATAAAACCCTGAAAATCATAATAATTTATGCTTGAATAAATTAAGGTTAATGTCCAAACGTAAACTATGTTTGGCATAACCGATCAAGGATTAAGAAACGTGCGCAAAATAAGACAGGTTTTTGTAGGTTAATTCTGCCGATCTTATAATAGCTGAATAACACAAATTCCATCAGTCAATCTATCTCTCACACTTATCTACAAAGGAACGCCAAGACCAGTGAAGGTTACTTCCATTTTCGGTAAAAGGGTGCTTTACAGGCACCAAAATGACAGAACACTTATCCCTAACCCAATCACCTACAGACTATCACGAGCTCAACTGCATGATCAACCATGTGTCTTAAGCAAAGTCCATGTAGTATTTCAATTCAAAGTACAAAGGTCATTTTGCAACTATAAAAAGCTTTAACCCCACCTTAGTAGTTCAATTGCAATCAACCTTTGCTAGTCAGTCAGTAGAAATACCCACCCACCACACCCCTACTGAAGCAACAAGTCGTCACATTAACAAAAATCGTAGTCCTTTAAAGAAATATTTAGAATTACAGTAAAAATAAAATAAATAAATAAAATGTAATATTGATATAAAGGAATGTAACAAAATGATAAAATAAAAATTTCGAAGCAGGGAATCGCTGTCCCCCGGACACCGCCTCTCCCCACTAAATCAAAACATGACTCGATTCACAAAGAATGCTTCTTTCCAAATCAAATCGCAGTCAATTCTCCCTCCCCTACACAGAGTAGCTGGGGTACACGAGCTCCAACCCAGCAGTCGGCACCCCCGGCTTGTGCTAGATCCGCGATCCACGTTCTCTGTGGAGGCTCACAAGGCCTGGTACGGTCAAATAACTCGGTACACTACCTTTGCTCGATAGTACCAACGGGCAAGAAACCGGATTAGCCATTTTTCTGCTCGGGGTCTGAGGTGGCACGCACCTCAACGCCTCACTGACCAGATCTGTTGGAGGCCATGTTCGAATAGCTGCCAGGAGCCCCTCCTCAGCTAGGTATCCACTTCTCTGGCCCCCCAGACGGGCCTACCCCACCTGGGATATTGTGTACGAGGGACAGTAGCTTTTCCCTGCTTCCTTCTCTGCCACAACATCAGTCTTAGCTCTATTTTATTAATTAAGTGATAGGACATTAAGTAGTATTTTAATCCAAAACTTTGTCGCTTCGGAGGACTTCGTGATATGGCGGACACGATCCGATTAAAAATACTTGTTTCCGTCGTTCAAACTGACAGCTCGTAGGTGGCACCAAAAAATTCTGAGCTTTGATTGGCCATGATGTAATCGTCGCGCATTGGTTATAGTTACACAACAGCACATACCACAGGTCAGTGGTTACACAAAAAAGTTAACAGACACACACACACAACATGATACCAATATATCTGCTGCGCAGATACAAAAATGTTAATAAACCTACATAATATGTGTGAATTCAATTGGATATGTTGTATCCACGTCCCAGTTGTATAGGATTTACAACGGCTCGCCTTTGGCTCTAAGCTCGATTTCCAGTCGTATCTCGGGCCCCTCCCCCGACTCGTTTAGCTTGTCCATAGTGTCGATTTGCACCAATCACAAACGTGCCTGCACATTTTCAGCAGGCATATATTATTGGGATGATTAGAATTTATGCATGAATTACCCACTGATCTGAATAAAACTGGATAGGCCATGGGACCGAATTTAGCGTGCCAGTTGTATGATGACGTGACCACTACCTATTAAAGATGGTCGCCACTGAAGTTCTTAAGCTTTCATAGATTGAAAACAGACAAAAAGAGTTACTTAAAGAAGATTTAAACGAATGTAATGACACAAGAAGTACTCAATAAGGTTTAAGATGCTAATTTCTTGCATTTGTTTCTATTACTGAGCTATAAAACTTTTAAATTTCGGTGCTTTTCTTCATTGCCGACAACGAAGAAACTTCACGATAATATAAACTGAGAAACAGACTATAAAATCTACGAAGAATTTAATCCCAAGTCTTAAAATGTACCTTTTATAGTAATCTTAATGCCTAATTAACAATATCTCGTGTTGTGTACTTGCCATGTTTTGACTGTATTTGTTGTTAAACAGTGAAAACTAAACTCGGACCGGCATCTGTTGTTTGCTCAACGGTTTTTCCGACTACCCCGGCACAGAGTACTTAATATTCCTCCCCTGGGTAATCTGACCGTGCTGACGTCAAGATTGCTTATGCCAGTCAACTTTGGGATTGGGAACAAGTTCTAAGGCGCAGTGCGTCATATGTTCCACTACGTAAGATGGCGGCGACTGCCACGAAATGTTTGACTGCTGGCCATAGGGAATGGCCTATCCAGTTTATATAGAGATCAGTGGAATTACCCCGTAAGTTCAAAATGGCGATCAATAGAGTGCTGATAAGTGAGGTTTTGGACTGCATCTTAGAAACGTTTAAAGTGCTTATAAACCCAAATATGATATTACTGCATATGGATTCTATTTAATGCACGTATAGTTGAATGCCAAAATATTTTTTGATTTGAACTTTTATTTGTTGTTATATTGAGGTTTGTATTTCCAAAATGGTAATGAGGATGACGTCTATGTAGGCATAATTTGCATACGCAGTGTTCCGTTACAGCAGAAATATTACCCAATTCACATGTTAATGGAATACTTGAATAGTATATTTATATTTTATCATTTTTTCCCATTAAAATCTTCAAGCGGTTTATCATAAGAAAAGAAAAAAACACACATGACAAATGCCTACATAGACGTCATCCTCATTACCATTTTGGAAATACAAATCTCAATATAACAACAAATAGAAGTTCAAGTCAGAAAATATTTTGGCATTCAACTATTCACGTTACGACGAATCCACATCAGTAATATCTTATATGAGTTTATAGTCACTTTAAGATTGATTGTCTAAAAAATTTACAACAGCAAGCTCTAGAGAAATTGGTTATAATGGCCAATAAATTTTCGTCTTTTAACCTACAGGATCAGGGAAGTCACTTTTCAGCAGCTTTTATGGTTTTTGATATCGTGAAATTAATTTATGCAAAGGTCGCAGACACGTTCTGTGGCTCACGCGTCCAGCCGTTTCTTTCGGGGGGGGTAAGTATACCGGGTCCCGGGATACGGTTGAAAACCGAGCCTACTTCGGCTCGCGTTATACATGCAAATGCCCATACAGCTTGACTGCTCATATTTGTAAGTCAGTGGTCACCACGTATATTTCTAAAACGTTGTTTTACCCTCACTTGTTTCTAGTTTGTGTTTGAGATCATGACCTTTATTCTTGCTGACGTCTTGTTTGTCAAGGATCTGGGTGGCAAAGATCCACCCTTTTCTTTCCTCGCTCTTCTTCATGTGCTGCTGTGGCTTTTCATAATGGTGTGTCACTTCTTCCTAATATATCAACACAACCGGCTGCAGCTTCGTGGCTATTTGACGTTCTGTCATCAAATCAAGTATCTAACGATCCTTCCACCACTTGTCCTCTCCTTTGGTAAGAACTTTTCTCAGTATATTAATTCGCATTGTTCTTGAATCTCAGTCGTGGTTGAGTAGAGGTTTTCTCTACTTACTCGGTAGGGTTTGTCACTCGGAGTAGCACCTAGTATCATTATAGTCATTTACTATTGACGATACTATGCGATATACCCAAATCACTTTCGCAACTGATCCTGATGTCTGTTCAAGGTTATAGATTGGATCAATAATGTAGTCAGCAATCTAGAATGAGCAACGTGATATTACGTTCACAGTGCAGTGCAGTGCAGTGCGATGCGGTACGGTATAACGGTAATGTGTAGCACAGCAGCTCAGCACAGCTCAGCACAGCTCAGCACAGCCCAGCACAGCCCAGCACAGCCCAGCACAGCCCAGCACAGCCCAGCACAGCCCAGCACAGCCCAGCACAGCCCAGCTCAGCTCAGCTCAGCGCAGCTCAGCGCAGCTCAGCGCAGCTCAGCGCAGCTCAGCGCAGCTCAGCGCAGCTCAGCGCAGCTCAGCGCAGCTCAGCGCAGCTCAGCGCAGCTCAGCGCAGCTCAGCGCAGCTCAGCGCAGCTCAGCGCAGCTCAGCGCAGCTCAGCGCAGCTCAGCGCAGCTCAGCGCAGCTCAGCGCAGCTCAGCGCAGCTCAGCGCAGCTCAGCGCAGCTCAGCGCAGCTCAGCGCAGCTCAGCGCAGCTCAGCGCAGCTCAGCGCAGCTCCACTGCACGCCGCACTGCACGCCGCACTGCACGCCGCACTGCACGCCGCACTGCACGCCGCACTGCACGCCGCACTGCACGCCGCACTGCACGCCAAACTGCACGCCGTACTGTACGCCGTACTGTACGCTGCGCTGAGCCGAGCTGCGCTGCGCTGCGCTGAGCTGCGCTGAGCTGCGCTGAGATTTGCTGAGCTGTGCTGAGCTGGGCTGTGCTGAGCACAGCTCTTAAGTCCGAAATCCCCACAGCTCTTAAGCCCCCAAAATCTCTGAAAATAAAATAAAAACGCTTTATAAATCCCGAAAAATTTATAAAAATCCATAGAAATCTATGGAAATCCTTTAAATTCTTCCAAAAGACCTCAATATGAATTAAGGTGTTTTGAAAATTCCAAAAG
Source organism: Paragorgia papillata (assembly GCA_035771165.1). Classification (NCBI taxonomy): domain Eukaryota; kingdom Metazoa; phylum Cnidaria; class Anthozoa; order Scleralcyonacea; family Coralliidae; genus Paragorgia; species Paragorgia papillata. The sequence goes on along the minus strand of JAWNZC010000010.1, from coordinate 685,787 downwards.
TTTCGTACGATTTTTTGAAAGTAATACATCCCTCGGGTGGAGGTATACCGTACTTCCTCGAGTACATTTTTTTGTTAAAAATGAATACTCAGTTGAATTGGTTGAAAGAAAATTTATAAGCGCCTTCTTATTTAAGCGCCCTCCTTTTAATAATTTTCCTTTACGATGTTGCGAGAACCCTGCCGTTTATTAATTTTGTGTGTTTTTTGTTTAGTTTGTAAGCATGTATAGTTCTTGTTGTACTTACTTAGTTGATCTACAGCGAAGTCAATAAAAATAAGCGCCCACTTTTTTACCCGAAATTTAAAACTAGGAATAATCACAGGTTAAAAGTGCGACCAGGCCAAATTGCGTATTGTAGAATACCAGCATTATTTTGTTTCGGTGCATCCACTCGACGTACGGAGCTACTAAGGTACGTGTTCTTTAATGGCTCCCTACGGTAATTTCAATATGGGACTGGTGACTAGAAATAGTATCGATAGTTATGCGTAAATAGTGATCTTGTCGATTCGAAATTCTATGCCGCGTCGACATAGACGTTAGACTTTTAGACGTTTTCTTCGGTGAATTTTGCTAAAATTTTGTAAATAAGTAGTTTATAAAAAGTTCTAAAGTATATATAATTTTAAAATATTTTCATAAGACAGAACTTTTTTAAATCGATAATTTTTATAGCGAAAAATCTGTCCATACAACCCTCTCTGATTTTGTGCATGGATATTCTCCACAACAGTATCTATCATCTCAGCAATTTAAAAAAAAATTCACCGAAGCAAACTGAAGACATGCCGCTTCAATTATGCAATATTTGAATATATACCAAAGTTCCAACGTCATTATTACCATGGTAATAGCAAATAATTGAACTTTTTGATAGGTATTTTATATCTGCGATAGTTCTGCTATAGTAAGGTCTATACTTAGTATTTATCTAACAAATTTTTAAACTTGTGAATAACATTAGATATTGAGCGTATGAAATAGCGCGTAGTTATTGAAACTATAGGGAGCCACCTTAAATTCGCTAAAATCCTGTCAAATTCTCCGAAGACGAATCGAAAGTAGATCTCGTCTCCCGTGCACTGTTAGATACTAGAGCCTCTCGTAAACTAGAACTAGCAGTTGTGCCTCTTTCATCGGAGTTGGGCGTCATTTTGAATTTTGTATTCCTATCGACCCAGACTCCCACACCACACATGGCGTCGTATTGCATCAAAGCATATATACGATATGGTAGAAAGGTCACGGTATATATTATAGCACGAAAGACCACTACTAATATACTGCTTTTAGCATGCGTTATTTTTATAATTAGAAGCAGTATTTTGGTTTTCTTAGTTTGTATTTGAAACATCGAATGTATTTTTCAAGTTCCGCATTATGAATATAAAAGTATAGAACGTTTTTGAAGTTTGGCATAATGTATACTCGGTACTGAATATTGTCCAATTTTGCGCCTCATGCAAGTTTCGGCGTTTTGTTTCCACGCGGCCTTCCAAATATGGCAAATATCGAAAGATGGCATAACTTTCCAAATATGGTATGCGAGCTCAGTGAATCCTCTTCCGAGCGCGCAATTGCAGGTGACATCCCAGACCAAACTTTCTTCCCTCAGAGTAGGTTGCTCCCAGTTCGCTCCCAATAAGCGCCGATAAAACGGTATGTAGTCTCTGAGTGCCCTATAGTACTATTTTTTTTACTATTTTATAGGGAATGCTGTGCTATTGGCCTTCTTTTGTATTGCTGATTATGCTTGGGCAGAAACCAGATTCCATCATTATTATTTTTTCCAGCTGCTCTATAGCGTGGAATTTGTTATTGTTTTGCCTGCATTAATTTATTATATAGGTAAACTGCTTTGTATTTTAACAATAACAACACCTTCAACGACAACCACGATCCCCACTAAAAATCCCCCCCCCCCCCCCCCCCCCCTCTTGCGAGGAAATGCCTTATATGTTGACTACCTTATATATGTGTGTAAATCTGTTATTTATTTTTAGTCAAAGTAGTTATATTCAACAAAGAACGCGCGTTGCCAGATTGTTACACACTTGTTGATAATAACTTCCGATTGGACATTGAGGGAGAAATTGGTTACAGGTACGTCTATGTGCTGTGTTCTCCTGTCTAGTGGTTTGCTTTTCTGTGCTATGTTGTCTTGTGTTGTACGTTTCTGTACTGTGTCGTTTGTGTTGTACTGTTCTTGATGTGCTTTAATTTCTTATTGTGCTGCATGTGCTGTGTCGTTTCGTGTGTTGTGTTTTGTTTTGTTTTGTTTTGTTTTGTTTTAACCTTTACTTTTTCACCGATTTTGACCATTTTTTCAACCTTTGAAACAAGGTGAAGAAATGATAATTTAGCTCAAATAAAACCTTTTTTAGCTTCTGCAGCAATAAAAAGCTTTTAATTGTGCTAAATCTTCTTATCATATAGATGTGAGTGTTTTACTAGAAAATATCCGTAATAAGAAAATTACACGATGGCTTGAATATATGAATTTTATCTTCTCGTGGTGAAAATAATATTTAGCTCATTCGTTGAACTCGTTCGAAAAATATTGTTTTCACCACTCGAAGATAAAATCCATTTCTTTACACACCGTGTAATATACTCTAAATATTCTAGCCTTATTTTAAAATTTGAAAAAATGCCCATAATTTTAAGGGGTTAACTGCATGTGTAGCGTTTGCATGAGACGTGTTGCGTTGTTTTGTATTTTTTAGTCTTGTTTTGACTTGATTTGATTTGATTGATTTGATTTGGTTTGATTTGATTTGAATTATTTTGTTTTGTTTTGTTTTGTTTTGTTTTGTTTTGTTTTGTTTTGTTTTGTTTTGTTTTGTTTTGTTTTGTTTTGTTTTGTTTTGTTTTGTTTTGTTTTGTTTTGATTTGTTGTTTTATTTCTTGTTTTTTTGTTTTCCGTTTTGTTTTGTTTTGTTTAATTTACTTTTGTTTTAATTTAATTTAATTTAATTTAATTTAATTTAATTTAATTTAATTACTTTGCGTTTTTTTATTTAATTTTGTTTTGTTATGTCTGTGAGGCGGTGCAAGCAGTGAGTGTGTGTCGTTTTTCATCGTCGTGTCGTACTGAATATTTTGCCATGTTAAGGGTGTAATTGATACGTTGTTAATTTATTTGGTATGTGTGTATGTATTGTAAAATATTAAAGGGGAACTCATGTATCATGTTTAAAAATGATGGTAGATTTACAGTAACTGCTTCTTTTTCGAAAAAAAAACAAAAACGTTCTCATTTTCATATTTTGTGCTTCTGAACGCCGCCTCCACGATTCATTTTGTCGGCTCAAAATTGGCGCAACGAATGTGGAAACGTTGCGGATTTGAAGCTTCTTGCCTGAAAGATTTACCGTTTGAGAAAATGTGAAAATACTTCGATCTTGGCTTCAAGGGTTCAGCGCTAAGTGGGCACGATATGGTTATGATTTTGGAATATGTTCACAAAAAACGGCTAACTTACGAGAGACTCGCGGCGCAGACAAATGAAGCAAAGAAGCAGGCCGCAGAGGGTAAATAATTTATCCGCTTTGATTCCGATTTCTTATATATATATATAGCTGCTCAGGTTTTTTTGCTATAATGCTATCCTTGCACACACTACTTGTTTTGATGTGAATACTACCCAAATTACCACTGGAGCGGAGAGAAATAGTCTTTACACCGAGTTGTGGAACGGAGACGGAAACTGACTTGTCTCGCACAGGACGAGGCAATTTTTTTTTTTATATATAAACAAGTGAAATAAACAGAGATAATCAGTACTCAAACTTGAACGTTGATCATTAATTTTAAACGAACAATTGTCGACAACATGCATACATCGTATTCATACCAAATAAATCGTAGAAATACAATGCGCTGATATATTTTCAGTAGTGAACAGCCGTTTTTCGAAAGTATTCAGTCAAATCGTGCCCATGCACGTAGCGCTGAACCCTTGAAGCCAAGAGCGAAGTCTTTTCTCAAACGGTAAATCTTTCGGCAGGAAGCTTCAAATCTTCTCTACCCCACTCCTGTCCAAATAAAATTTGTCACAACCAGATTTTGGTAGTCACGTGACCATAATATACCAGGGTTCGCGCTGCGGGTTGAAAAGAGCCTGGTACGAGGTTGACGTTACAGTTGTTTGCACTTAAGGTGGCTCCATACAGTTTCTAGAAAAATGGAAAATACAAGTTTGAGAGTCCAAAACACGTGCATAAACAATACGAGAAAGGAATAAAACTAAATGTTATGCATAGTTAAACATTCTGACAATCAAAAACTGTTACCAAATAAATAGCAACAGTTGTTGCTACGGCAACAATGACGTTTCAAAATGGCTGCCAATTACCCTTCAAACTAATTTAATTCGAAAAAAACTTTGGTGACCCCCAATTTTTTTTCCATTAAAACTTTTCTTGAAGTATGAGTAATCAATAGGCCGATTTAAAAAAAATTCTGTAGATCCAATTTTTTTAAAAAATAACAAACATCAGTTTTTCGAAAAAAAATTTATTCCTTCTACAGAATTTTTTTGAAATTCGGCCCATTGATTACTCAAACTTCAAGAAATGGTTTAATGGAAAAAAAATTGGGGGTCACCAAAGTTTTTTTCTTATTAAATTAGTTTGAAGTGTAATTGGCAGCCATTTTGAACGTCATTGTTGCCATAGCAACAACCGTTGCTATTTATTTGGTAACAACTTTTGATTGTCAGACTGTTTAACTATGCATAACATTTAGTTTTATTCTTTTTCCGAATTGTTTAATCACGTGTTTTGGGCTCTCAAACTTGTATTTTCCATTTTTCAAGAAACTGTATGGAGCCACCTTAACTGTGGAAACACCGCCCATCAAAACATGTTCAAAAGTGAACCGTTTTGAAATTGACACCGTAGGATTGGCAAGACGTGATTGGCTGAGGTCACAAACATGTACGTATCGAAGGGAAACTTAATATGTTTCCAAGGGAAACTTCTATGTTTGACGTTGACATTAGAACATGTTTTGACGGGCGGTGTTTCCGCTTATTGGTGCAAACGACTGTATTTCTCGAGAACAAAATCGGAAATAAAAAACTATAAACATTATTAAGCATGATACTAGCTAATGGGCTTTTTATTCAAATATAATTTTTTTTTTGCAGCGAAAGTAGGTGGCCAAATGGAATTTTGGAAAAGCAAGCAGACATGATTCGTTACTTGAAGCAGCATAACGATAACTTATCAAGGCGCCTTCTCAGGCAAACGCAAGGCACCTGAACTAAAAATGGTGGATTTTCCAAATGACAAATGAACTATTTAGCGGACTGGGCTGTTTATAACCGAGTAAAACATTGGGAGAGAAATAAATTTGTTATTTGATGAAATGTTTTTGTATGTGGACAGTGTGTGTTTTTACAAATCTATGAATTGTTTTTTTTTTGTAAATAATCTTTCTCAGAATCATTGACTGCTATGAAATAAAAGCGCATACATTACGCAATTGTTACTCAATTCTTTCAAGTGCCTATCTCAGGGTTGGTGATTTTACATATTTATGATATTTGGAACATTCTAAGAAGATTTGTAATACATCTTCTTTTCCTAAAATGTCATCATGGAATTTTTCGCTGTTAAAGTTGGCGATTTTGACGATGGCCGTGAAAATATTTTACTGGGTCCAGTCGCCGGAAGTGACGTAAAGCATGGAGACCCGGACTTTCTTGGCTTTATTCAAATTATTTTGTCGGAAATTTAAAAAAAAAACTATGCCAAACAGGTGCGTAGTGTTTTTACTCTCGAATTAACCCAATAGATATGCTAGAATAGCGCTGTATGTATTTCTTTTTTACGACAATAACGATGTACTATCCCGAATCACGGTAGGCGAGGAAGAGAAGGATAGCTTAGTGTGAAAGCCATGCCGATTTCGTCAAGGATAAAGATGTGAAATGAACGCCGACACTGATCTACCTCTGTGACCCATGTTCATGGTTCGAAGTAGTTTCATCGGGAATATTTGGTACTAAGACTATTGGCACAGCAGTTTATCACGAGGAAAACCCGTCGGTGTGGCGATAACAAAACGACAACAATAGAGCGTGTTTTTTCGGAATGTGACAAAAACGGGTGCGTGTCAGTCTCATGTTTGTTTTTATCGAAGTATTGTTTGCGTTCGATCAAGATTATATCGAAATATACTTGACTTGGTAGTGTCGTCTGTCTACCTCTGTTTCTAATGCTGATAGCCAAAATGACTAGGAGGTAAACAATAAACATTATTCCGGGATACGTAATCGAGATCGAAGACGAAGTAAACCTGTCCAATGTCTTCCAGTCTGGCATGCATACCTGAAGACGAATCATCAGAATTCAGAATGCATTGTCAAGTTGTATGAAGACGAGTCGATTGCAAAGGAAATGATAGGATCGCAAATTTAATGAGCAAATGCGAGTTGAAAAAGATCTTCTACGATGGCTACAAATTCGGCGCTTTGAGCACCGATAGGTGAACGATTTGTAAGTTATGAAAGTTTGCTTTATCAGTGAATTTATGTTTACGTTTTATCGAATGTTGTATACTGGCAGGCATGCCATATTTGCTAAAACAAAATTGTATACTATCAAAGCCAAATGATTCGCATGTTTATATTTGTTATATATGTGGTCCACTGGTCACTGCGTCTAGCAGGACACAAATATGGAAGAATTGACAAGGCAGAGTATAAAATAGAAGATACCGAGAAAGCATGGATTAACAGAATAGTGAAATAAACGTAGCGTGCTGCGTAGGCAGTGTAGAAACAACAATCGAAATATAGTTCACCGGGCTGTTCACATGAGACCGGGTTATCTCGGGGGGTAGGGATAACTCGGGGGCTAGGGTCAAAGTTGACCCTATTTCACATGATAAAATCCCCCGAGTTATCCCGGTCTCATGTGAACGGTTTACTTTTTTAACATGGAAATAAACTAACACCGAGTTATCTCGGGGGATAGGGATAACCCTACCTCCCGAGATAACTCGCCTCGTGTGAACAGGCCCTTAGATATACTGCCGAAACAGAGAACGTTAGGAGTCTAACGTTTCGAGCGAATGCCAGAGACGTTTCTCTCTGACGAAGGGCCTTCGCTCGAAACGTTAGACTCCTCGTTCTCTGTTTCGGCAGTATATCTAACCTTACTATATTTCGATTAACAGAATACCCGTTCGCTTTCCTGTTTCCATGCACTTGCGAATAAGCCAGCGGCGCACAATTCACCTATTGTAACTCCAACGGCATTATTATGAGTTGAAATAACTCCATTCCTGGAGTCAAATGGGAGCAGAGAATCATTCATCTGTATTATATTATACAGTATAAACATAATATTTTATTCACTATTACTGTACATGCTATAATTAACCACATGTATAATGTGTAGTAAATTATTATATAAAGTATAAATAAATAAAGTAATATACATTAATAAATATTAATTAATAATATATAAATAAATATTCACACATTCTACTTCAAAAAATAAATAACATGACCAGTAATTTATAAGTAAAGGTAATTACATAATTTACTCAAAGTGACCAATATTAATATTTACAGTACGTTATGCATAATCAACAAGATGTGGGTTTCTTAATAAATTAACTGCATGTACCAAGTTCTACTCGCATACAAACATATTTTGACTTAGTTCTGAGCCCGGTGGGTTTGCTGATACTATGCGGCCTGAAGTATGTAAAATTTCTGTGACACACAATCTTCAATTGTTGCCCAAGTGTGGGTGTGACTTCATACCTTTGAAAGTGGACATTAAACTCAACGGTAAGCTTTCCTGACACTACAAATTTAATATCAGAAACATTCTTGTCAACTACATAGATCTTCAAGATTTCCCAAAATTTAGGAAAATCATTGTCGTCATAGCCAATATGTAGAATGGCTCCAACTTTGTATTTGGTTCCACAAATGGTCACCCAACGGGCCCTAAAAATATATAAAGTATGGTTAATTGTGCACTTTCAAATACCTAATGGTATACCTCAGATGACGTCCTGGGTAACATACTAGGCAAATGCATGTCATAAATAAAATAATTACTAAATATAATTATTGTATTGAAAAATGAGAATAATAATATAAAAAACTGTTTAACCCTTTCCTTACTAGATGTCTTCTCTTGCTGAGTAAAATCATATGGCATTAGCCAGAGTAAAATACTAAAAGGTCCCCACAGTAAGGAAAGGGTTAGTAGTGAAATGGTTTAAAGAAAAAGGTAGGGCTAACTTTCAAGCCAAAGCATACCGGTAGGCACATGTAGAAAAATAATTCTATGTCAAAATATACTTTACCTCTTCTAGAATTGCATCATCATTTAGTAGCTGCTGCAGACCTTGAAGTAGCGGGATATAATAACAACAATCTCGTTTCACTTTGTCAATCATTACATTCCCTCTGCGTGCTTAGGTGTGATGCTCTCCCAACACAATTTCTTGTGGCTCCTGGGAGAATTTGGAAAAAAACAACTAATATGAATACCCCACAAGAATGCTCATATCTAGCCATTTTTACAAAGCATCATCATGCTTTGTTTTCACATGGTTCAATGAGGCCAAAAGACATGGTGTTATTTTTTGGCTACCCCTGGGGTTGCCCATAACAATATTAGTTCTTCCAAGCATTACGGTATTTACGGTTACCAAAGTGATATCTAAATTATGAAGTTGTAAATACAGGTATAAGAGTACTGTGCTAGACTTGTATTGGAAGAACCTATGACAACCCATTATTTTTTAAAAATATAAAACATGATTATACCTATTGTAGGATCCAATATAAAACATGATTATACCTATTGTAGGATCCAATCCGGTTATAGGCCCATCTGTTTGGTAACAGAAAATACCTTCCCTTATTTTTTGCACTTGCGATATTAAGCAAAACATGGAGCAATAAAGTCCCAACATAATTTGTCTGTTGGGTTTGGAAATTTTTTTTTATACCACTTATAAGGCCCCCAGTTATTAGCCCCCTCAGTTATAAGCCCACTCAAAACTCCTTGGGAAGTTGTATAAGCCTAGCCTCCTCCGCGGGAAACTATGTGTCTTCCCAGATGTGTGAGCTGATTTTTCTGAGCATAATATTTAGCTGACTCTGCTAGCTAGCTGATATTACTGATCTGACATGAGCTGGCACAGGTACCTGTGTCTACTGTGATTATATGGCAGAGCGAAGTCTGGTGTCATTATCAGTTAAAACTCTCGAAAATACTTTATTCTGTGATGTATTGTCTAGTTCTATTCATTCAAAGCAGTAGCTTGCATAAATACTCGCGCTAAATGGCTTGTTCCATTGTGGTCATGTTGGGACGCATTCGCAATGGGGCCCTAATAAGGAGTCAGTATCTGTGAATAATGCTCGGATAAATCAACTCACACATCTGGGAAGACAAAGAGTTGCCTGTGGAGAAGGCTAGTATAAGCCCACGGTACATAAACTGTTTAAATTATCTACATATAAATTACAGTTAATATCTATATAATTATTTGATAAAGTCAAAGTGTCAAACTACAATATCTATATCTTCAGCTCCTTACATGTACTGTAAATTCATGAAAAACTTCAACAAAATACTCACCACTAGGCCAAAGTTTTCTACGTAATAGTTGTGTTGCTGGCGTTCTTTTTCAAGATTGTGGAATGGATTCATCACAAAGCTGTCTTCTTCGAATAATTCGCCGAGTCCTGGAATTGTGTCAAAGTCTAATCCTGCTGCCTGTAGCTTGGCTTTGACCCCACGTTTTATAGCACCGATGCTATTCTGCACAATATGTATAGTGTTTTTCACAAATGAATTAACAACAGTTTGTGGAACACGGCCTTCCTCTTTGAATTTGAGAATACAGATTGCATTTGATCTGGCCATTTCTTGTTTTTCTTTTTCACAATCAAAGACAGCAAAGTACTGGTGATCACACGCAGCGTTAATACCATCTCGCTGTGCGTGTGCCAAAGCCAAGCCCTCTTCTATATGTCCGTGACGTCTGTATCTGGAACGGCATGTTCGTTAATATTGAAGAGATCAGCGTGTTTGTTGACAACGTGATTCCTAAACGAATAAAAACTTCTGTATGTCCTTGCACAACCATTTATTCCACAGAGAAGATGAAAGTTTCACTTAAGTTTGGGTCATTCCTATGATTGCGACCGAGATGGTTTAACAATAAACGCAGAGAAACAGCCAGAAATCCAACACATAAGTTGCACCGGTACACAGTCATGCTGGAATCGAATTATATATAGCACTTTTCTTGTCCAAATTCCAAAAGCATTGTGGCAAAGCAGGCCACAAAGATGTGGCAAAGCAGGCCACAAACTCTAAGAACTGTGATTGCATCCGGGTCAATTATCCGGGCCTCGATCGCGTGAATATTTTTACTTCCGTTTTCAACGAAAATACTTACTTAGTAAGGGTAGGGTTGTGTGCGTCTGAAATACTTTTTCCTGATTTTAAAAACAATGATAATTATTTATTGGTATGAGACTTTATTGCTAATCCAGAACTTATTTTTCTTCATTATTTTGTCGCTTGCTACGTACAAATATTAATTTTTGTCATACCAAGTGTGGGTCCCTCAACCTCGTACCCAGGGTCTGGTCGAATTTTGTCTTTTATGACGTCAGGCACGTAATAGACAAGAGCGCGTGATTTGATTTGGATTCATTTCATTTCCACTGGACATAAAGAAGGGTTCGTGTTCGACGTTTGGCAAGTTTATTTCAAAGTTCTAAGAATGGATGTATCTACGGTAATTATCTTACTTACAGTAACATATGCAATAGTAAATGATAGTGTTATTGAACTTTATATCGTGGAAAATTAAAGCCAGGATGTGCTTTCTACTCTACGCAGACGTTTTTGAAGAAAAAAATTATTTATGTGCGAAGTAGTTCAATAAAGAGCTATTACCGTATCTTACAGTCTACCTTATCTTAAATACATTTACTTGTATGAACGTTAGCTTTTATTTACTGTTAAGGTATTTGGTTATGAGTTGTTCGAGGCTTTGTCCAAGGCAGGAGTTCGAGAAGAAACGCTAAAGTGTCTAGAGGAAGAAGAGGTAAGACCATGCCGTTTATTCTGTGTCCTTGCCAATTTAAAAGCTAGAAAGTATTTGAATATCACTTTTTATACCTAAAGAATCTGGTAACATTCCCCCGCGTGATTTGTTTGATTAAATCAACAAAATATGTTTATAATTGTGCTTTTAATCGGATATATTTCCATAATTTGCGTATAATTGGAATAATGGTTGCCAATTTTCAAGATGGCGGCTGCTTCTTTTACCAGGTAAAGTTAAATAGGACATGTTTTACTTTTATAATTCAATAACACCCTTAATATCATAGCGAGAGACTTTCCAGGATGGAAACCATAATCATAAGATAAATACCAGTTTATCTTACCAGTATACTGCATCAAGGAACAACATTTTAATTTATCATTTTAATTTAATATTTGTTTTCGTTTTCACCTTCTGTTACCAATGAACTAGCATCAAAGGCATTATCAACAAATAGAAGAAATGAATTTACGAGGGATGCTTTCTCTTCAATAAGAGTTTACACCATGAACCAAACAAGAGTGGAACGGGAACATGTATCTCTCCTCATCATTAAAAAATACCCCTTCCTTGCAGACAGCTTGGGCACTGGAATTGTAAGTATTATTATATTTTAAAATATTTTGTGAAGTGTGGTTAATGATCAGAGTTCATTGTAATTTTAAAAACTTGGTTTGATTTTATGTCATATCAGCCCATGATTTAATTGGACATTGCATTGGGGCTAATTATTTATGTAAAGTCTTTGTGCATTTGGTCTTTATACAGTTGAATAATGAGGGCTCAAATTTTTGGTTATATCAGGTAGGGTCTTCCACCACTGTGATACGGAGGCTGTAGGATCTCCCAACCCAGTTTTTATATACATTTATAGCTGTACCAAGGAAAATGTTTTGGCTGAATGAATTTTTATGCTGTGTTCCTACAGTAGGTTACGCTGTGAAACATTACACTAACTTCTGGGATGTTATGCTGCTGTAACCATATTTTCTGAATACAGTATGTCAGGAAGTCAAAATTGGCCTTGGTGTAACCATGTAACCAGAGACCATTTTCCATTTACCAGAGGCTATGGCCTTGATGGCCATGGTTTATCTAATTTTAGTTGTCTTATTTTAGTGAAATACCTGTATTGTGAGGATTGAAATCTTGTTTTGAAAATACATTGAGATCTCAATGTGTTAACAAAACAAGACTGCCTAAAATGGAACAAGTCCTAGATACATGTAGGCTAATACTGTCAGTCTTAGAAAGTTCTTTTATCATAGTAAGTATAGGTAATAATGATAGTGAGTCAATTAAGGATTTACACTTCAAGTGATTTTTGAAAATTTTGCCAAAATTGCATGAGCCGTTAATAGGTGAGGGAAATTTGGCATAATTTTCAAATATCACTAGTAGTGTAAATCCTTAATTGTACGAGCAAAATCATATGATCACTCATTTATTATATGCATGACAAAATTACAACACGTATGCTTCCTACTCACTCACACCTTTAAAAAACTTGTTTCATTACTTGACAAGAAACATTTTCACTCTGGGTGTTCTCTGTACTCATTCAAAATATTTACATGGAATTTTTAGTTCATAGTGTACCACAAGTCGTTGGAAATGTGAAAACTTTCCATGCCATTTTGAATTTTATTGTCAACATCGTTCTCAGGGCCTTCTCTATTTTTTTGTATCTGCGCAGCAGATATATTGCTATCGTGTTGTGGGTGTGTGTGTTTGTTAACTTTTTTGTGTAACCACTGACCTGTAGTGTGTGCTGTGGTCTAACTCTCTAATCAATGCGCGACAATTACATCGGGGACAATCGAAGCTTAGAATTTTTTGGCGTCAACGTACGAGCTGTCAGGTTGAACGATGGGAACAAGTATTCTTTAATCCCGATCGTGTTTATAATATTATTTCGTCGCCACATCAAAAAAGCAACACTATTTTCGAAGAAAGACAATATTGCTGATACAAATGGCAAGTATTTTTAACATGACTTATAGTAAACTTGCAAGTGTGATCTATCACAGTTTTTGTGCGTTATACAGAACGATTGAAGAGTTGACAAAAGGTTTTCAACTCGTTGGGCGATTTTATATCGAGTCCAGGCGACTCAGGCCAACACGTGTACTATATAAAACTATTTATGAATTAGGACCGTGGTCTTCAAGTGACAAACATTACTCTTCGGAAGGCAAACAATTGTCTTTGGAGGAAACTTACAAGTATTTATTTCACAACCGGTAGCATCATTTTACATTTTTAATGCCATCAAGTGTATTTAACAGTACACACATGTACTCATTGACTGCTTGCAGTATAAAGTTGTATCTAATAAACAATCCAAGATTTCGAACTAGATTTTTCTATTTAGCTTATAGATACGTGCCATACATGTCAGGTAAACAACCTCACTGCCTTATTAATAAGACTAACAAGTATATATTTCACAACATGTACAGGTAGCATTCTTTTACATTTTTAAAGCAATCAAGTTTATTAGCAGTGCCTATTTAATGAATATTAGGTTGTTGTAAGTTGACAAAGTTGTATCTAATAAACCACGATCTGACCCACGATTTATTTTCTTTAATATCACGGGATTGGCTTGTTATCTCATTCATTTATTAGTTATTAAGTTCACTGAACAAGTTTAAATTTTACAAGAAGGTAGGGTTACCCTAGCACCCGAGTCAAAGTTAGGGTAGGTCAACTTTATTAGACCTGGTTACCAAGCACTAATAACAAGTTAGCCTGGTACCCTGGCCCAATCAAAGAATATGGGCCAGGTAACCACTAAAGACTTCTGCTTTCCTATTGGTTAAAATTTCGCGCGTTTTCAGTGGCTATGAGTAAAAACTGCAATCGTCATAAGTGGATTTAGCCCTGATGACGCGAGAATGAGATTAGTGGTTACCTGGCCCATATTTCTTTTGAAATTGGGCCAGGGTACCAGGCTAATAACAAGTAGGCAGGTGGCAGGTAGGCACATTATCCCTACCAAATGCATTTACAAGGACAAAACATAACCTGGCTACTAGGGTAACCCTGGTGGCTGGTTTACCCTAGTAGCATCCTTGTAAATACAACAAACAAAAGATGCAAGAAATGTATGATAACTAGAGTAATATGAGTGCTTTAGACATTTCCCAAATTTGCTTCATTGGGCATAAACAATGGTTTGAAATCGAGGTTGAATATCAGGGATGATAGTGAATGCATTACGATTTCATGTCAACCTCGAGTTTGTGCCATTGTTTCATAATAGGCACTATTTATAGGCTATAAATTCTGTTCTAATGTGTTCAGCGCAGATACATGTACGCTATGCGTACCTTTTGTTAATTGTACTGCAGTACAATAGACCTTTCCGCATGAAGTAAATGGATCATGTGATCTTTCTTTTTGACAAAGCTGATTGGCTATGTCCAATGTTTGTCCGAAGTTTTGCGAGTGCCAATCAAATCTCTCAACGCATTATCCACGCACTTCATGTGGAAAGGTCTATTAATAAAATAAGTACTCCTCTCAACCAATCAGAATGTAGTAATTTTGTCATGCATATAATAAGTAATGTAATTAAAGCTGCCGACGTGGTTGTATCCAGGGAGTTATTTGTCACTGACTAGTGTGCCTAAATTATATCTTGCCAAGAATTAATGTATATAGGTGTCTTAACCTTAGTACATTGTATGTACCATTTCATGGAAATTGAGAGTGACTATTCAACTAATGTTTCATTGCATTAGTTTACCATGATGGTACTTTAATTTGTTTGTTTACACTTTTGAGCCTAATTGCTATTTCTTTGTGTAGATATAGACGAGAGTGTTGCAGTCCTATTGCTTCCAACATTGTTAAAAGATCGGAGTGCACCAAGTGATTTTATAAAGATCTGCTCAGTAAGTTACATAGTAACATGTCAAATAAAATTATTATTCTTTGATTTGGAATGGATAATACTGTAGAATCTTGATAGTAACTGGCCCCAATAGTAACTGGCCCCAATAGTAACTGGCCCTTCAAAAGTAGCCTTAAAGTTTTTGTTTGGATCCTAAATGTTTGGATGTGCACTTCTAAAAGGCAAATTTTAGAACAATATTTATTTTATTTTTAGTATTTACAGTAAGTCAGTAATATAAAATTCTTTCATATTTGAATAAAATTGTATTTAAGTGAACCACACTTTCTATGAGCAACTTTCTGTACTTCATTGACTTATATATACCAATTCTCCTTTTTAGGCTGAGGAAGATATTGATAAAATGATATCCAAAACAAAAGCACCAAGGCTTGTTGGATCTGGTGGACTGGAAAATATTATCCCACTATACTTGGTGTCAGAGGGTGTTATCATTGCGAAGTTTGAACAATGTTGGTCTGGTAACTGCATTGTCACTTCTTGTTGGTATCTATTATATTTTTAACATGCAGTACCCTCCCAGTGGGAAAAACTTTTTCATCTTTTTGGAGGCAACATAGATGAACAATACTGTGGAAGCAAGGAAGAGAGTTTCAGTTAATAAACTTCTCAAAGATTTAGCTTAGACATTATTAGTTATATTAAGTGATTCGAAACTTTGCATGTTGATGTTTATAGTTATTAAAATAAATTTATGGTACAACCTGATGTGATGAAAAGTCTTTTATTTTGTCATTACATGCATGGTTGTTACTGTAAATTTATTTTAATAACATTTATTTATTAGTTATATACTGTAGAATATTTTTATCTTTAGCATGTACATCTGTATATAGTTGGGGGTTTTTGAAAGCATGTCAACAAATATTTAACTTAAGGATTTGAAGTTTTGCATGACGGTGTGTAAAACAAAGTTTTCGAATACATCATGCTATTTAAACATTTTATTATAGCTGACCTTTTGTTCTCGAGGCAAAGGACATCTTTAGAGCAAATTGTCATTCAGCTCTTAAGACATCTGGCTGAGCTATATATAATAAAATGTTTAAAATATACATGATGTGTCCGAAAACTTTGTCTAAAATATTTAACATAATTTTCTGACTATTTATTTTGCATGCACTTTCTTTTTTTATATTTATAAAATGAATTAAATCTTATTTTACTATTGTTAAATACTATAAATTAAAACATGCAACTTTCATTTATAAACATTTTGTGTTTATTTTATATTTAGGAATAACTCTACTGGTAGAGTTAAAAACAACAGAGTTAAAATAGCTCCAACTTTGGAGTTAAAATAACTCTGTAAGTAGAGTTAAAAGTGATGGAGTTAAAATAACTCCAAAAAAACAGGGCGTTTTGAACCTTTTTTAAACAACTCTTTTTTGGAGTTAAAATAACTCCAAAACAAGAGTGAATTTAACTCCTTTCAAAGAGTTAAAATAACTCCTTCAACAAAGTTATTATAACTCCATATTTGGAGTTAAAATGAATCCTAATATTGGAGTTATTTTAACTCCGTCTATGGAGTTAAAATTGGGGGAGTTAAAATAACTCTGAAAAACTGGGGCGTTTTGAACCTTTTTTTTTAACTCCATTTTTGGAGTTAAAATAACTCCCTAGAAATAATGAGCATGCTCATTATGATTTACGATCCAAATTTCATATCGGCAACCGACTCGTTTTTATACGACTTTACAATATATGCATTCCGATTATTCGCCTTCGGTATGGCCACACTGGAAGACAGGTTTACGTAATAGATAAATCCCGAGAACGAGGGATGTATGCTATATAAAGACGCGTCCGAGGGCTTTATATCGCATACATACACTAGAAAACCTGACGTGTTGCAAATGTGTCGAAACAACACGCCGTTTTGTCCTCTCAGTTGACACGCCGAAAGTGTGTTGAACACACTTTTGACGTGTTGTATTTTAGGCGTGTTGTAGTTAGACGTGTTGCATAAAACACGCCTTTGACGTGTTGTATCAGGGCGCTATAAAACACGGGCGGGGAAACGCGCTTATAATTTGGCGAGCTATATGTGATGCATCAAAGGACTGGCACGAGCGCGCTTGGGCTCAGAAAATCAACAAAAACACAATTTGAATGGCGACCAAAAAGATAAAGAGTACCCGAGATAAATTCCTCTTTTTGAAAAGGAAGAAAACTTATTACCGCCATTAGAAACACAAATAAAGAACAAGTAACTCCTTCAGATTAAATTTGTTTTAATTATATATTGTCAAGGATTTATTTTAGATTAATAAAAGCACAATTGTTTATTGGGAGAGTTGAAAAAATTCCTAAAAATTTACAATTTTTGAAGGGCGCACGCCGTTAAAATCATGTTTTCTCTGCGAATCGGTTGACAAAAGTGAATTTGAATACACCAACGTAAAGACAGTTAAATAGGCTTTCGAAATGACATAGTCACCGAACGTGCTTTTTTGTGCTTTTTTCGTAAAATTGACATTTCGCCAACCCATTTTTGAAAATTTTCTTTTCCATTCTCGCCACTGACTATAGCTTTATAAACTGAAAAACTGCTAACACTTTCAAGTTTAAAACCCCTTGCTTCTTTTAAAGAGCAATCACATGAATATATACACAGTACTAAAACCCTGTTGCCAATAGTGTTAAACATACGAGGAGAACTTTTAAAACAAATTTCAACCAAATGATGTAAATAAAAATGCCAAAGTTTACTATACAAGTCTGCATCACTTTAGTGATCACTATGTCTGCATGCGACTCAAGCTAGTTTACGACGGTAAAAAGAAGATTATAGTATTCTTTGTTTGCCAAATTTTATGTGCACAGAAATACTATAGACGTTAACAACAGGCTTGCTCAAATTTTAGCGGAAAGCATTTAAAATAAACAATAAAAATCGAGAACGTTTTCGGCTTTGTGTTTATATCCAGAGTAAACAATCTTATGCAGTTCAGAACATTTTGTTTAGATATAATATCATAACACTTTAAAGAAAAAAACATGAAACTAAAAAACACTCTTTACGTCCATGCATGCAGATTAACATTATATATGTGTACGAGAAACTGGTAACTACAATTATTGCATTTTGCAGACAAAATTCGATCATACTAAGCTTATATCTGAAAATTATATTACAGCTGTCGAATGCCGAAGACAGTACTCTAGTCAAATCCGTACAGCACAAGCGACCAACAACGTACGATAATATAGTTATAGATATTTTACATACAAAAAGAGTACTGAAGTGTCTCTTACCATCTACTTCTGTCTCCGTTTTAAACACATCTGATCAGTCAAGTCCATTATTTACAGATTACAGTAATAAGATACAGTCGCTTGAAGTTTTACTATTTTTTTTGTAGCTCCTAAAGTTTGAGATTCATTCAAGACTATAACTAGTATGAATAGGTATATAGTTCATCAAAATAACATTTATAGAGCAAATAAAGCAAGATTACGACTTAAAAAAAGCTGGAAACGACATATATACTTGGTAGCATGGAGGTTTGACTTTCACAGACCACAGGTAGTCTTCGGCTTCGTCTTGAGGTATCTGAATCAGCCATATAAACATGCAATTATAGTGAATCTTTTTTTTTTTTCACCATTACTGTAATTTTTAATGCGGAGGTTTCTTAGCATCTTCTTTCAGCCGTCTCAGTTTTCTTCGCTCATGGTTTCTTCTACTTTCGAAAATGAAATTAAATCGAAGCTCAACAGTGATATATGCGGGGGGTACGCGCATCACACATAGATCAGGGCTCCCATTGCCGTTTCCCCGCCCGTGTTTTATAGCGCCCTGGTTGTATATTGACTAAAACACGCATTTGGCGTGTTGTATGAAACACGCATTTGGCGTGTTTTTCATTATCAAAACAACACGCCGTTTTGTCCTCTCAGTTGACACGCCAAAAGCGTGTTGAACACGGTTTTGGCGTGTTGTCAATGTTAGTGTGTTGTAGGAACACACCAGGCGTGTTATTACTGGTCACACATGAAGAAACAACACGTCAGGCAACAACACGTCAAGAAAACAACACGTCAAGCAACAACACGTCAAGAAACAACACATATCAAAAACAACACATCAAGAAACAACACGTCAAGAAACAACACATCAAGAAACAACACATCAAGAAACAACACATCAAGAAACAACACATCAAGAAACAACACGTCGAAATGTGTGATCTGAGAGAACAAAGTAAAACACTCAACAACACACAAATTGTGTGTTAAATTCAAAAACACATACAAAATATAACTTAAGGTTGATAAATTTTATTTTTACACTTTAGTTGCCGAATGATGAACCGCTAAGCCTAAACGATATCAAGGGTATTACTGTAAAGGCGCACGAATAAATAGTCTATAACATACAATTGGTACTGATCTCAGTGAGAATTGGCAATCTATTGATTGTCTCGTATACGATAACGTCGCCAGAGAAAGTAATATACTATCTTTAACCTTCGTAATTTAATAGTTCGTTTCTTGGCATTAATTTTTGTTAATCAATTAATCTGTTCTATAGCATAAATATAACATAAATCGTTTTAGATATCACGTTTCTTTTTTTTCACTTCACGCAGTTCTGCAAACCTATAATAAAATAGTAAAAGAGTAATGTAAAAACTATAAATTAAATCTCATAAGCCCTAATACTATAACACTTTAGTACTCTAATGTCATAATACCATATTATACAATTAGGCCTAGAGTATTTTGGTATTTTAATATTATACACTCTGCACTCTCAAACCTCCACACTCTCTGCACTCCACACTCACTGCACTCCACACACTGCACTCCACACACTGCACTCCACACACTGCACTCCACACACTGCACTCTCTACACTCCACACTCTCTACACTCCACACTCTCTGCACTCCACACTCTCTGCACTCCACACTCTCCGCACTCCACACTCTCTGCACTCCACACTCCACACTCTCTACACTCCACACTCTCTGCACTCCACACTCTCTACACTCCACACTCTCTGCACTCCACACTCCCTACACTCCACACTCTCTGCACTCCATACTCTCCGCGCTCCACACTCCACACTCTACACCCCACACTCTGCACTCTCTGCACTCCACACTCTCTGCACTCCACACTCTCCATACTCCACACTCTCCACACTCTCTGCACTCCACACTCTCTGCACTCCACACTCCACTCTCTCTGCACTCCACACTCTCTACACTCCACACTCTCTGCACTCCACACTCTCTGCACTCCACACTCTCTGCACTCCACACTCTCTGCACTCCACACTCTCTGCACTCCACACTCTCTGCACTCCACACTCTCTGCACTCCACACTCTGCACTCCACACTCTCTGCACTCCACACTCTCTGCACTCCACACTCTCTGCACTCCACTCTCTGCACTCCACACTCTCTGCACTCCACACTCTCTGCACTCCACACTCTCTGCACTCCACACTCTCTGCACTCCACACTCTCTGCACTCCACACTCTCTGCACTCCACACTCTCTGCACTCCACACTCTCTGCACTCCTCACTCTCTGCACTCCACACTCTCTGCACTCCACACTCTCTGCACTCCACTCTCCACACTCTCTGCACTCCACACTCTCTGCACTCCACACTCTCTGCACTCTGCACTCCACACTCTCTGCACTCCACACTCTCTGCACTCCACACTCTCTGCACTCCACACTCTCTGCACTCCACACTCCACTCTCTCTCTACACTACACACTCTCTACACTCCACACTCTCTGCACTCCACACTCTGCACTCTACACTCTCTGCACTCCACACTCTACTCTCTCTGCACTCTACACTCTCTGCACTCTACACTCTCTGCACTCTACACTCTCTGCACTCTACACTCTGCAGCTTACACTCTGCACTCCACACTACACCCTGTACTCTACATTCTACACTCCACACTACACCCTGTACTCTACACTACACCCTGTACTCCACACTACACGCCACACTCTGTACTTTCCACTCTCCACTAAGCACTCTGAAGTCTGAACTCTGTTCTCCGAACTCTACACTCAGCAATCTGCACTCCATACTCTGCACTCTACACTCCACAACCTACACTTTGTACTCTCCGCTAAACACTCTGCATTCTGCACTCTACACTCTAGACTTTGCACTCTACTCTCTACACTACACTACACTACACTACACTACACTACACTACACTACACCACACCACACCACACCACACCACACCACACCACACCACACCACACCACACCACACCACACTACACTACACTACACTACACTACACTACACTACACTACACTACACTACACTACACGCTTCACTCTGTACTCTCCACTAAGCACTCTGCATTCTGACTCTCCATTCTACACTCCCAGTGCAGGCTACACTCTCAGTGCAGGCTACCCTCTCAGTGCACTCTACACTCTCAGTACACTCTACACGCTCCACTCTACACTCCCAGTGCGCTCTACACTCTCACTGCACTCTACACTCTCAGTGCACTCTCCACTCTCAGTGCACTCTACACGCTCCACTCTCAGTGCACTCTACACTCCCAGTGCGCTCTACACTCTCACTGCACTCTACACTCTCAGTGCACTCTCCACTCTCCACTCTCAGTGCACTCTACACGCTCCACTCTCAGTGCACTCTACACTCTCAGTGCACTCTACACTTTCAGTGCACTCTACACTCTCAGTTTGCTCTACACTCAACATTCTCCATTCTACACCAAGCACTCTACATTCTAAACTCTGTACTTTGCTGTTAAGAACCTTCACAGGAATCGTTTTTGCATAAAACCTGCATATTTATATAATTGATAGTGGTCAACAGAGAGTTTATATAGTTTGTAATAAATAATTGCTTTAATTTATAGATGATTTCATTCAAGCCATTTATTAAATTGCTTTTTTTGTGGGTTTAATAAAGGCATGTACAAAACTAGTGATCACTTGATATTTAGTAATGTATTTAGAATACCTGGTCTTTGACTTGCAAATTTTAAATTGTTTGGTTGCATTATTTCTTTTTGGACCTCATTAGGGAACTCAAATAAACAAAACTTCACAAGAAAGGTTGCTTGGTAGCTTCAGGAAACATACATACAAAACATCACTTGTATCACAAACATTCCTTCATTCAGTGCAAAAAGGCTAGTTCCCTTAAACAGAGAAATGTGGTTTAATTGCAGACCTCTGTTCCCTAGTCTTTTTTTAAAGTGTTCATATTTTATAGTCTTTTTAGATCTACCAAATATAGGTTGATAATAGTTAATTGTAAATTCAATTGGATTGGTAAAATTTAGGACGACAGATCATGGGTTATGGCGGCGGATGTACATGCAAGGATTTAAAAGTTTAAAAAATCCGTAAAAAATTCGATTTTGACTAGGTGTTTAGGACAAATATGTGTTTAGTGAACAATTTACTTTAATCGTTATATGAATTCTTACCTTATATACAATGGTATTACAGCGTTGTAGGTTCTTTTTGTCGAACTGTTTTAGTTCATACAGTATAAACTTCATGTCAGATAACAAGCAAAAACGAAAACCCGAACCATTTTCCACACTTGACTGGCCAGTTTGAGATGCTTTTTCTTTTACATTGGGTTCTCAAGAGTTGAACATAAAAAATAGAAACAATATTATATTCATATGATATTGATAGGTTTTTCTAATCAACGTCGTGGCGTTCATGCTGAAAAACACTGACTTTTTATAGCAACCCGTTATAAAATTTTACTTACTGTGTCCAAACGATATTCTTTCGTAACATTTCTTTATTAAAAGTCCTCAGCTCTGCCTGGTAGTGGTATTTACAGTTGTAGTGAACTTTGTTTCTTCCAAGGATACAATTCAGACGTTTTAAATGTTGTGGTTTACTGTTATTTTCTCCAAAAAACTCTTTTTCAGACAAAAAAATTATAAAAACCTTCGCCCCGCAGCTCTGGACTTCGGACTGAAAAAAGTGGCGTGATGTTTCGTCATCATAAGGTCTGGTTACGTCACCAGCTTGCAGCAACAACACGTTAACGTGTTCTTTTAACACGCTGGCGTGTTCTTCACCGACAATTTTTGGCGACAACACGTTGATGTGTTCTTTTAACACGTCGACGTGTTCTACTCCAACAACACGTTGATGTGTTGTTTTAACACGTCGGTGTGTTTTATGGCTTTTGCAACACACTTTTGCTGTGTTGTAGCAGTTTTTTGACGTGTTGTTGACAGTTGATGGCGTGTTATTTGAATTTGGTGTGTTGTTACAACACGCTAGAACTTATTTAGACGTGTTCTTCCAACTGCATATTGAAAAAACAACACACTAACGTGTTATAACTTCACAAGGCAAGGTTTTCATAACACGTCAACGTGTCGTATAAACACGTCGACGTGTTCTAACAACACGCTTACAACACGTCAAGTTTTCTAGTGTATCCCGACGTTCGAGGGATTTATCTGACTTAATTTATTATTGAGGAGGTTTTCCAACAAAGTTTTGTCTTTTTTTCCACCTTGGACAAAGATTTTCCTTGATTTTTTTCTTCATTTCAATTCGTTTCTAATTATTATTCAAGGAGTTTTGTGCGATATAAATCCCTCGAAAGAACAAAGAAAACCGACTCAATAATAAATTAATTCGTCTTAAAACACGATCAAGCTAGTCGGTTTATTTTGGGGTTTTTTGCGGGATTTATATCCCATAAATCCCTGATTATAAATTCATAGGGTGCCTGCTACAACTATCTCGTATGGTAACGCCGATAGTGCCCACATATGGGAAGGAGAGCAAGGGTTTGCTTTTCGCTCCACGTAGTTTACGAGAGGAAGGCAAACCAATGAAAATCATCAAAATCTGTTGGTTGTGTCAGCACTTTATTACACTGAACGTTGAGCATAAAATGTGGGATTGATACTGCATCAATACGCATGCCCAATGCTGTAATGATAGATCTGGTACTAATTATTCATATACTAATTATTCAAACAAGCTTGTAGAAGTCTGTGTATGTGTTCAATGAACCTTTACGTACTTCTCAAGTTGTTTAATAAACTATTATTCAAAGGTTGCTTTGGAGTCTTATTATTTCATAAAATCCCGTTCGGCCCTCGGGATCTATCTGGCTTAAAGCCTCCGTTCTCGGTATTTATCCTATACTTATATACTTACATCCTAGTCATTTTGGCCATCTGCATTAGAGCCAGAGGTAGACAGACGCCATTACCAAGTCAAGTATATTTCGATATATTCTTTATCAAACGCAAACAATACTTCGATAAGAAAAAATATGGGACTGACATGCTTCATTGTTGTCGTTTTGTAGTCGCTACACCGACGGGTTTTTCTCGTGATAAACTGCTGTGAATCGTCTTTAATATTTAGTACCAAATATTCCCGTTCTTTTCACACTAAGCTATCCTCCTCTTCTTCCCCTCCCGTGAGTTGGGATAGTACATCGTTATTGTTGCGAAAAAGTATACAGCGCTACTCTAGCATGTCAATTGGGTTCATTCGAGAGTAAAAACACTATGCACCTGTTTGGCATTGTTTATTAGAAATATTCTGATTGACAAAATAACTCCAATAAAGCCAAGAAAATCCAAGGCCTACTCACCGTAATTGGTGTTTAGCTATTGTGGTGTCCCAGCTTTTTTTGTTTTTTTTTGTTTTTTTCTAATTATTTTATTTCTCATGTAATTTTAAAAAGCGAAGCTAAATCAATCAATCAATCAATCAATCAATCAATCAATCAATCAATCAATAAATAAATAAATAAATAAATAAATAAATAAATAAATAAATAAATAAATAAATAAATAAATAAATAAAAAGATGAACCGTAAGCCCCCATTGTAAACACTGTTACTGTCTGAGAGGGGAAGAAAAGAAGATATATTACAAATCTTCTTAGAATCTCCCAAATATCCTAAATATGTAAACCCCAACCCTGAGATAGACACTTTAATACTCTGTTTTAACTACGCCATTGCAGTCTTGCGTGATTCAGGTTGTATTGTGCGGTTAGCGTGTTAATAGATGCGAAAAAACCTGTACCGGGTTGAGAGCCAGCCCGGGTCAGATTGCCATGCCGGGTTGGCTGCTTCCTTTCCCAGCCCGGCTCAGCTTTTCTCAACCCGGGTTGGGAGTGGGTTTTTTTGTCCGAGCAGAGCTCTGGTGGCAAGACATGTGGTCGATTATTATTCACGAGACAACATGGCAAATAACACGGTTAGTAATGTTGAAAAACGTCGTAAGCAAACTCTGATTTCGATTGTTTTAGTTGTGACAGTCGTTGCTTAATTGTATCTTGTATTCTCGCCTATTCGTTCGCGTAAGCGAGAAAGCATGCAAGGCAACGACATCTGAATTGAAGTCGACATTTTTGTAGTCCAACTCAGTTTTGTAGTCCGGCCATCTGAGACAGACTGTCAAATATTCGATCTTGTCACTAGCCCACTGCCATGATTCATGAAAGTTGAGAATTATTTTCTTTGCGAGCGCTCGGACTTGCCATGTTTACACAACTAGGAGTCTGATTTGACAACTAACAAAATTGGCGCCAAAAGCACGTTCGTAAGCGCCTGGGTACCAGATTGGACACAAATTATCCTATTGCCGACACTTTACACGAGCCTGGGTCAAGTCATTTACCGGTGTTTGCTGATGAAGAAATTGACCAAATTTTCACACCTTCGCACCTCTCAAACTCGTGTCGACCCGGGTTTATTCGTAGACGGGTTGACCCGGGTTGGTGAGCTAACCCGGCGTGCAAAGGCCCCCTTTAGTGTTACATATTTGCAACTGGTCGCGGTTTGGGCCTTAAAAAGCTTATATTAAGGACTTATTAACCGAGTGCGAGGTCTGTACGGGAAAGTATTTGCCTGAGGTTTTCGTACAGACCGAGCGACGTTATAGGAGCGAGGTTTGTGCCATGGAACCGAGGGCATATAGTTTCCCGTACAGACCGAGCAAACGAGGTTAATAAGGAATTTATTATATGGCTATTGGTTCACTTTATTTTTGAGCTTCGACCGTTGTTTTCGTCTTTGGAGTAGCTATATGCTGTTTACCTTACCTGTTAACTTTTTCGTGTCGCTACTTGGCCTTCTTGGTTAATTACCAGTTCGACTTTCATTTGTCGTGTTTTTAGATAAACAGCTTTAAATAAAACCAGCAGTAATGTTCCAACACATTTTATTGTTCAGAATATTTGAATAAAGATACCCAGTTCTCTTTTATTTGTATTCAAATCAACTCAGGCATTTTCTCGCTAAAACTTACAGGGCCGAGAAAAAAGCGTATTGATCGGTCGGTCAATATTGTAAAATCCCGACCTCTCGGGAACCAATCAGCGTGCGTCGTTTTGCGTACGGACCGGAAATCAAACCCAGCCATATAATAAATACGGCTATAGCTTTAACACTTAAAACCTGAATCCGAGTCTCTAGTATTTTAGACGATACAGGGAGAGGTCCAGGCCTTAAAGTGTTAAACCCTATCCCTTTAACACTTTGAAGCCTGAAGACGAGTCTTTATAGCTAACGCCAGACGATTTTTTTCGGCACAGGGAGAGGTCCATGTTTCAAAGTGTTAAATTAAGGTAAAACACTTTGTTGTACGCATTGATCTTACATGTTCGAGAATATAAGAAAAATTGAAAAATATCTGTTGAATGCCGATCGAGAAAGATATAGACTTTTCAAAATATAATCTCACCGAACTGACAGATATGTTACAGATATATGTAACAGCACTGCAAAATATCTGTGACATATCTGCATAAAACTATCTGTTGCATATACGTAACATATAGGTATTTGGCCCAGAAACACATCTGTCACAGATATGTGACAGGTATCTGTCACATATCTGCAACAGATATCTGTCACACATCTGCGGCAGATATATCTGTCACAGATATGTGACAGACACTGTTTAAAAGCTGGTAATTATTCAGATCTGTCACATATCTGCTGAGTATGCTTTTACATATAGGTAGGAAAGATTTGGATATTTGTACCCAATTAACCCACATCCTACATATCCATTGATAAAAAATAAAATTTGATAGAGTAACACAAACCAAAACCATTTATGTATACGAACATATTTATTGGCTAATTACAACTACATTCTTAATTACAACTAATTACAACTACAATGAAAATAATCACTAAAATTAGAATAAAGAACTATCTAACAAATTACTGCTGTTTTCAGGTGACCGCGCCGTGCGCCGAATTTTGATCGTTGTTTGCATTGTCTCAACTCCTACTTGACACGGCCCAAAGTATGAGTTCACACAGGGTCAAGTACAAGTTCAGTTTAGTCAAGGTTATTTTTAGTGATCGCGAATCAAGTTTTTGTCAGTTGTAAATTAATGTTTATTTTTGTATCAACCAATCACATTTCACTTATCCCAACGAACTGAAATTGAACACTAATAACATTTAACACCGGATCCCAGACAGCAAGTTCTGGGATAATCATTCTAAAACTTAGCAAACGTGGAAGGAGATATTACTAGTGGAAAAGCTTTGTCCATTGATTTTACAATAAAAGAGCTATTGTCGACAAACATTTTAAATAACCTTGAACTTGTACTTGACCCTATGTGAACTCGTACTTTGGGCCGCACGTGTATAAAGCCAAAGATATAATCAACATTTTCGATCGACAACAAGGATGCTGTCAAAATCTGTTCACTTCGACGAAGTGAAGAAAACTATTCGTGCCTTGCTCATTTCAGCACCCGGCCAGAGGTTTGAGCGTATAAGAACAAAACAAACTCAACAGCAACTGCTGTAATCATACTGCAGGTCACTGCAGGATTCCAAACTTCAAATTTTAAAAGTTGGCTCACTATGTTAAAGATCTGTTTTTTAATGACACGTTAAGGAACCTGAAAACTGTACCCATTTTTAAGAACTTTAATTTTAATTTTAACCACTGGTGTCCATTCTGAAGGGGACCTTTGTGTTTGTGATAACTGCATGTTTTGTATTGCAATTGACAACAAATCCACATCAACTATTGAATCTATTTGTTATATAAAATTGTGAAGCAAAAAGCAAAAAATATTATATGGAATTCTTACATATATATCTGCCAACTAACTGTGAACAATACAGATATGTTACAGATATGTCGACAGACAATCCACGTATCTGTAAAATGTCTGCATGTTTCCTACAGATATTTTGCAGATATATACCAAAACACAAGACAGATATCATACAGTACTGTGACAGATATGTGACAGATACTTACAGATATTTGACATATATGTTGGTTTGGTGAGGGTGCATGCGAAACTATTTATTAGCCATATATTCATATAATAAATTAATGAACGATAATTCGTTTTCAAACGTATTACAGTATATCTAAGTTGAACTGATTGGTCTAGTAACGTTATAAAGTGGAGTGATGTACAGTAAAGAGCGGCTATTAAGACCCTCTGCCCAAAATTTGGAGTTTTGTCCCTTACTAAATAAACAAAAATATCTTTAATTGATATTTAAAGTAGGTCCTAATTTTAATTATGGCTTTTGGCTACAAATGTAAAAAAGGAATGAAACTAAATCCTGACATTACAGTTTTCCATTTACGTAAATGCAGAAATGTTTACAAATTAGCAAAAAACAACAACTTACGGTTAAGATATCTTGATACTCTTGCTTAATTGTTTTAATGTGTATATATAGATGTAACAAAGAACTGGAATGTGTTTTTTCATCATTTTTTGACAGATTTATTGATGTCAGCAATATAATAACAGCCGTTACATTAGAAGTGCACTGAAAAATAATGTTTAATACAGTGAATATTATTTATAAAACACTTTAAATTATTATAAAATATACGGTGCCCAGCACAAAACACGAATAAAAGCCATCAACAAAAGGATATATCAAAACATAATATTTAATCTAACGTTTCGTTGCTTATGCTACAACATCTTCAGAGATAATGATTACAAGCTATTAATTTACATATGGACCAATCAAAATAAAGATCTAAATATATATATATATATATATATAGGTTTTAGTTTGTTAATTAATAGGCTTTCGCGTAAAAAGCTCAGATTCAAGAAGGCAGAAAGAAATAATACTAAAATCACTAAAATAAATAAGATGTTCCGTCTCATGATGATGGGAAAGAATATGCTTTAGTATGTATTTTTAGTTCTTCATTTTGATTGGTCTATATGTATGTATGTAATTAGAATTCCATTTTTTGTTGGGTTTTTTTAATGAAATTTTCTGCCAATAACAAAAAAACACAATACAGGTACGTAAAATAATTTAAAATAAATGGCAACGGGAGAAAGCAACAGGATAAGTCCAAATTGATAGCCTATCCCCTGACATACTGTAAGTATAAGTAAAAGTAACATGGTGATAATTTAAACAAAATCAAATATTTAACCCTCCCCAAGAGCCAGATTCAGACCATGTGAAACAAGCACAAGGGCAACGGCGTACGTAAACGTACATATGCGCCACCGGAACTCAAGGCTAATCAACCCCTCGTTTTATAAAATACTGACAAGGTGTTCAATGATCGTGAAGTGATAACTGCGCCTGCCGCCGCGCTTGTGCTCATTCCACACGTGTGATCCGGCTCCTGGTAGACGATAATGATCATGCAAGTTTAGTTTAATTTATATATTAGTCAGTTTATTATATATGAGGATGAAACATAAACAACGAAACGTTAGACTAAATATTATGTTTTTATATCCTTGTGTTGATGGCTTTTATTCGTGTTTTGTGCTGGGCACTTATACTTATAACTAGAAGTTACTATCGCAAGTGAAGTGCTGCCTCAAATTGGACAAAAACCTTTAGCATAGTGTGCAGGCAACTTTGTGCAGTTTGTGGCCAACGTAACATCCCCTCATTGCCAACTACATCTGAGTTTGCCCACTCCACCAGAGTTTGCCCACTTCACCTGAGTTTGACACTCCACCCATGTTTTCCCACACCAACCGAGTTTGCCCACTCCACCCGAGTTTGTCCACTCCACCCAAGTTTGCCCACTCCACTAGAGTTTGCCCACTCCACCAGAGTTTGCCCACTCCACCAGCGTTTGCCCAATCTACCAGAGTTTCCCTCTCCCCCCCCTCTCCCGAAAAAATGTCCCGTCTCTCACACCCCTCCTGGGTTTTTAGCTTTATGTATTAAGATATATACTTAATTTTGGTGAGAGATCGTGTTGAAAATTGATATACGCAGCCATACGTAGCTCGGCAAAAAGACTGAGCACGAGTAACGCATAGTAACCCAAGAGAGATGTCAAGAATAGTATGCTGAGATTACGTTTTCCGCATGGTGAAACACTTTAAATTATTATTGTAATTAAAATATTGTTGGAATTATTTAAAAAGAATGTTCTCAATCCTTATATAGGAAATAATCCAGAGGAACAAAAAGTGGATCTAGCTCAAGATTCAGAATATGAAAAAAATGCAGATGAACTTAAAGGTAAATGAGATATTATTTTAATGCTGTTAGAATTTGGATATGTGTAGGCAGACTTTGTCTATGTTCATTGCTTTGGCAACGTGCAAGTCAACAAAAAATAATAAACTCACAAAAATCTTCAAATTTTAGCGTCAGTATTTTGTAAACATATTTGTTTACCGCGGTCATACACAATGTTATTATTTTTAATTATTTTTTTATGTGTTTAATTAAACATCCGGAGAATAACAGATTATGTCGGCTATACTCCTTAGAACCAATAGTAGTTGGGCTATATGTAAAAAGAGGACCCGGGACTCGGACCGGGACCCGAGGACCCATGTCAAACCACGACCCATGTCAAATTTGACGAGAGGTTAACAAAATATTATATTTTTTGGCGGGGTGTGTGACATTTTATTGTACTACGTGCGAAGAGAGTTGTAATAAGA
Source organism: Paragorgia papillata (assembly GCA_035771165.1). Taxonomy (NCBI): domain Eukaryota; kingdom Metazoa; phylum Cnidaria; class Anthozoa; order Scleralcyonacea; family Coralliidae; genus Paragorgia; species Paragorgia papillata. The sequence goes on along the minus strand of JAWNZC010000010.1, from coordinate 654,818 downwards.
AACTCAGTTTATGCATGTCAGTGAATTATATTAACAATGGTTAGCGCTATAAGAGGAGAAATCCGTTCAGCAAATAGCCCGAAATTGTAGTCGCGTTACTTGGCGTGAGAGTCCACTTTTTGCTGTATAACATTTTGAATTTATTCTGTGTGATCAACATAATGTAATACGTGTATATGAAGTTAAACGTATGGTATGCGCATTACTACTTATTCACTTCTCACACCAATAACGCGACCAATCCATAATGACTGCTTATCGCATTATTCCCTTTCTGAGTTTCCGTAGCTTTCAGTGTTCGTGTTGGAGTTAAAGCAGAAGATCTGTCACCTGCGATTTAAACTGACATTTCCAGCTTGAAGGCGGGCAAAGAAAAATTTCTTGACGCGGCTTAGTTTTATCGCACAAACATATAGCTGTGATATTCCATCAGTTTATTCATTTGTGTTTTGTTTAGGGGGACCATATATACCACACGATGTATCTGAGCTAGGATCGATTGAAATCAAACATTGAGAAACTCATTGGAATCGACAAAACACCATAAATATAAAGATAAAAAATATAGACAGCCAGCCAGCGAATCGGTGGCTTGTTAAAACAGCTTATTTATGGCCTCTCAAACCGAACGGGCTTCTCACGCGAAGTATTACGCGACTATACAATTTCAGGCTATTTGCTGAACGGATTTCTAATCATATCACCCACCCACCCTCCACACACACACACACACACCCAAAATATAATATTTTGTTAACCCCCCGTCCAATTTGACATGGGTCCTGGTTTTACATGGGTCCTCGGGTCCCGGGTCCTGTTTTTACATGTAGCCATAGTATTTGTAACAATTATCAGTTACTAAAATATTCTATCTTATGGAAATTAAATTTGTTGAAGAAAAAAGAGACCAATTCGACAAGGAATCCGATGAGTATGAAGATAACTGTAAAGGTAGGCATCACATGCTGTAATTATGTAGCTAAAGCATACTCTAACGACACGACACTTTTTTTACGTTAACTTTTGAAGAAGCGTTTTTCGAATTATTAACTCTGTCCAAGCCTAATTTTTCTCCCAGGAAGACAAGAAGACAACCGCTTATTCCAAGTATCGTAATTTGGTTATTAAAATTAAAGTTAATTTAATAATAAAAAGAAAATTACAGTAATAATTATTCTCCAAGACTGTACAAACTTATCTACTAATCGTTTTAAATTCTCGATGATGTTATAACGACGTCAGTTTACATATTCTTTTTTACTGTTCTAATGTGTGTGTGTTTTTATATAGTAATTCAGTATCAATAGACAACAAAAACGTTTATCTGCACAATGTTTGTAATGTATGACACATGAAGTAATTAAAATTCGTTTGCTACTTGTATTTAAAATCTATGGTTAAACTGCAATCCTAAATTTGTGCACAATGTTTTTTAAATTGACTTAACAAATTGCCGAAATAAGAACCGCTTACCTAATTCAACCACTAGACCTTTCCGCATAAAGTGAATGGATCACGTGATGTTTGTTTTTGACAAATCTTATTGGCTAATATCCAAAGTTTGTCCGAAGTTTTGGATGTCCGAAGTTTTGCGAGAGCTAATCAAATCTCTCAACGCGTTATCAACGCACTTCATGCGGAAAGGTTAATTAAGTTCATGATAAGTTCGACGTCTGAACAATTAAGTTCGACACGTTTAATTAAGAGCTGCACACATATTATGTTCGACTCAAGCCGTCAGGAATTTCGACTCAGTTTGGATTAGGGAGAAGTTCGACGTCTGAATCAGTTGTCGACGTGAACAAAACCTAATGCATAAATTATTTTAGGTTATTCTTAATTAAGTTCGACGTTTGCACAACACTCGAATTTATTGTTGCTCGAGTTCTATTTTTTTTTTGCGAAATTTTATTTATTTTATAAGAAACTGTTGCTGAAACATATTTAATTTAGCACTATTCAAGTATTACAAAAATACCTATCAGCTGAAATGTAATATATTTCAAAGCTATTTTTTAATCATTCAACTCTTTAAAAAATGTAAAAAGTGAACTTTTAACATTAGGTTGCCATGACCAACACACTGAGAGGTAGTTTGATCAAGTACAAGGAACCATAGTCTCTATACTGAGAAGTAAATTGTCTGGCAACGCGGCCAAAGTATTTGTTCTATGTTTTTGTTCACGTTTGTGCACTTTCGCGCTTGCTGAACACGTTGTATTTTTGGTATAACGAAGTAATCAGAGCATTGCACTAGAATCGCAAGGTCGTGCAGGTTCAATTCCTGCCCGAAGGCCTGTGTAGTTGCATTTTTCGCAACTGGTCCCGGTTTGGTCTTAAAATGTATATATTCTACACTCGAATTTTCCTTAAAAATCCCTATAACATGCTATGTAATCGAGTGAAAAGCCTAATATTACTTAATTTTCCTTCGCCAAAAATCCCTAGAACATGCTATGTAATCGAGTGAAATGTCCAATATTACTTATAATATATAATCAGCCAATAGCAGCGTTGCTCTATGTAAATATATAAACGCGAAACAAAAGATTTGTACACTTTCAGGCCACCCTCAACTTGAAGTACAGCTCATTAATTGTTAGACATGAACTTTGATTTTTACTGCGTTTCCAGACAATTTAATTCTAGAGACTATGAAGGAACTAATAGCGCGCCGTCGGTGGTTTCTAAAAATAGATTTAATTGAATGGGAGAAAACATTAAGAAATTGAAGCATTGCTCGTGATGTATTAGTTGACCACATTCACATTACGTTAATAAATTACCGCCAAGAACGTTTTCTATACGTTTTTCAAAACCTGGGCAGATCAGAGTATCCATAACTGCATGGCTTAGAAAAGACGTAGGGCCAGCACAAATGGCAAAGATACATCACAAATCATATTTGGCATTTCTGTCAATTAAACAACATGTCCTAAGGATTTTTAGCCAAGAAAAATTTCGAGTGTTGCAATATTTGCATTTGTAAGATCAAACTGGAATTATTTACAAGAATGTATTATAATTATACGTTATAGACTTGTTTCATTAATTTATAAGAACAATAATTTGAATAACTTAAATATTTCATTGTTCATTTACTAAATACACGATATTCTATTTTTATCAAGCGGTGTTTACTTCATGCTTAGATGCTCTTGAAAAGACAAGGTAAAGACAGTAGGCTATTTGTTTAAAATTAATTTATCGTAAGTGGATCACTGATATATATATAACTGGATTGCTCATCCGGCTCCAAAAATGAAACCACCGAAGATGGCCGTATGACCATGACCATGACTATGATCATGGCCTTGGCCAAGTGCAACATTCACAGCCACAGCCATAGCTACAACGATAGCTTTATATAAATTTGGCTTACGTCAGAAATCAATGCATCCATAGTCAATCGAGATATGGTCTGGAAACTCAGCTAAAGTCTTTGGTCTATCTTTTTGTTCGCCTTTATCCATTTTTGTGCACGGTGTACGGTCACTGAACACATTGTATTTTAGTATAATGAACGAATTGTCCAATAGCAACGTTTCAGTTCAATCACTCATCCGTGCTATTTAAATATTAATAGACCTAAAACAAAGGATGTGCGCGGTGTAAGGTACGGTTCAACCTAAAATCACAGCTCATTATAGGCGCTTTGAAGTTTGCCGAGTTTCCAGACCATATCTCGATTGACTAATGCATCTTAGAATGAAAAACAGGATTATAACAGACAAAAAATGGAGAGTAACAGCCCTTCTTTTTTACAATAATGTCCTATTGAATAAATATTAAAACCTTAATTGTTTTAATTTAAAACAGTGGAAAGAATGGATTTTATCGCATTAGGACGAGCACCTTAAAGGATTACAGCGACTGGGTGTTCTGGGGGAGGTTGGACGCTGGTAATGAAAATCAATGGGGAAAAGGTATTATGCAAAATAGAAACTTACTTTCAAAAAAAATAAACAAAAAAACTCCCCTAAAAACAAACTTTATTGTAAACAATCTATAGCTAATAGAAATTAAGGGAAGATTTTTGAAAACACGTTTTTTATTCGTTATATATAGCTATATCTCGACTTGTTGATTTAGGCCTAATACTAATACTAATATCGTGTTGGCTCATGCGATATAAACGAAACAACTAGTGAACAATCAGAATCACATATAATTGAGTTTTCTATGCATGCTATACTTTCAGTTCTAAAACAGACAGGGGATAGCTATAGCGACAGAAATTCTTCAATACGGGGGCTAATGTCCTCGACAGAATCCAAGCAGTGCCAAGCACAGTGGATTTCTGTCTGTAAACTTATAGCTAAAACATCTTGGTCGAGTGCTTAACAACATAATAAGTTAAAATTAAGGCTATTTCGGAGCCCAATAAGCAAAGCAGCACTCACTTTGTCCCTTCGCCCTTCGAAAGCTTATCATTTGAGCGAGAAAGTCAAGGCTTATTACGGAATAACAAGACGCCTGGGTCAGGCGTTCACTCGGCCGCTACTGGGAAGCACGCTGAGCCTGAATCGAAGACTGAATGTGGTGCTTACATTAAGCCGGTTTTCCACTAGGCGACTTTTTTCGCGCGAAGCGAATTTTTCTTTTGTCCCATGAGCTCTGAGCTGGAACTAATCAGAAATCTATTGAATTCGAACAAAAGAAAGCCGCTTCGCGCGAAAAAAAATCGCCCAGTGGAAAACCGGCTTAACACTGGTGAACATATTTACGATCACGACAGTTGTCAACCATGTACATCTTACCGCTGTTTAACTAAAAAATCCGGCAGTCACTTTCAAAATCTACCAACAACGTGGAAGAACACCTTGATCAAGAGTCAAAGCTGTTCAACTTTTTATCCAACTCCAAAAGCGAAACGAGAAACGAACTTACAACATACCTCAAGACCTCACTCAGTCCACTCAGTCACACGGCTAACAACTCACCGGAAGTAAGAATATTAGCGGAAGTTATAAGTGCAAAAACGCAAGATCGTGACACCCAAAAATTAAAATATCAAACCAAAATCCCCCAGCCGAAACCTAGACTCGGCCAACCACAGGTAGGTAGCCCGAGTAATTGTAATAACACTTTGTATGATTTTATTACGCGATGCTGAATTACCGAACACGAGAAAGAATATGGCATGCAAATGTGTAGTGACCGCTTGCGGTGTATGGTTTGTCGTATTATTTTGGCGTCTTGTGATTGCGTGCATGCAATTATCCGTGGCGTGAAGCGATCCTCGACTTCCAATCATCCATTCGCTGTTCTGGTACTCGTAGTCGTTCGTAAATCACTCGGACATAAAAATATGACTTCTGAGGCCGGCCTATTACTTTTTCGCCTTGATCACGTGATTGACGAAACATTCTTACATACACATACACATACACATGCACATGCACGAACATACAACCGGGCTCGTAGCGGATATGGTTTAGCAAACATTGTCCGCCAAAAGGAGTCGTCCGCCAAAAGGAGTCGTCCGCCAAAAGGAGTCGTCCGCCAAAAGGAGTCATATTTTTTGACTATATAGCATGGTTTCAGGCGTTTCTTAACGTTTCCTCCCCTACTGTTATATTTGGTCAGTTATGTCATGATGTACAATATGCTTCTTAACTCTTTCCTGTCCGAGAGCTTCCCGGAGGTGAATAAAATCGTCTGGTGTTAGCCAGATTAAAATACTAAAGGATCGAGCAATTCTGACAGGAAAGAGTTAACCATTTTGAAAACGTCGAATCACACCCTTGCCATCAATTTTGGTATAGTCATTATATGCTATTGGCTTGGCCTATAGAGAAAACTGGAAGTAACTTATTGTAATTTAACTAAAATAGTTTCTCTTACCGATAGGAAACATTCCAGTACTCGTCTGCGTATTGGACAAACAACGAATGTTATAATCCCGCCGGAGGATTGTCGGGACTGGATAAAAAAGAAACTAAGCTACCTACATACTGGAGTACTTCATTCAAAGAACTTTGTGTTGGAATGAAAGTTGGCACAAATGTTAGGTTTGTTTCAATTGCCTACCCAGCAAGATCGTTGCATAGTTTGATCGCAGATGGTAAGCAACGTTTAACCAATCTTGGCAGGCAGAAATGGAAGTCGTTGATCAGTGGATCATCTCTTCAGATAAACTGCAATCGAGAAGGATTTAATGTGGTTGAGATCGCTAATGTGTACACAAGGGTACGTAAGGATTGGAATTATTGGAAATAATGAGAACTCATGCAGTTCTCCTGATTCTTTTCTTGGTTTTGGAGCTCTACCGTCCGCCGGTAGTACCTACTGTAGAATTACAAATATACTTAACACTTGTGGCAATAGCGCAGCATGTTCTCCTGACAACGGAGATAAGCAAATACAGGCAATGGGTTACATTTTTGTTCGTTAACTTGTAGTCGGACATGCAGTGAGTCATTTATATGACTATTGTATTGACTAAATTCTACCGTTGTATACCATTTGTAGGAATTTGTAGGATTCAGGCATGTCACTTGCATCAGGTTAATATTTTTTTTGGAAAGTATAGCTCCAACCCCTAGGTTGCCTTCACTTTACTTTATCATGTACTTTACTTTCACTTTACTTCACTTTACTTTATCCCTTACAATTAAACCTTTGTGTAATAAGAAACGTCTGTTAATGATTTGAACAGTTATGAGTTGTATTTTCAATAAAACTTTGAAAGGGCGTCGACTGTGTAACAACGTGTGATGAGCTAGAACTGAATGCTTTATTTCATGATAACGATAGTATTATATTTATCACATGTCGGGTATACTATTACTAATCGGATATATTATAATTAGTTGTTTATAGTTCATTATGTTAATCTCATTACATCTTCTCTTTTCTCCAGTGTTATTATTTTATTTAGTGTTTATACCATAGTTAAGTCTCCGAGGGACTCTGATTTCTCTCCCATATCTGCTAACTCTTTGTGTTGAGCTTTCTGTTCTCTGCAGACTGTGTGCACTGCGAATTGTCTTTGGTTTCTGGGATGTTCCACTCGTCTTCTATCCCACTCACTGGTTTTGACTCTTTTGTTTTCCTCCAATGTCGTCGGTTTCGGCGGTATTGCGTACCGTTGATCTCGGCTATGTATGAACGCGGTTCCTTTGCGACTCCAACTATTACACCTTTCTTCTTGTACGTGCTGTTTTTGTCTTCCACTCGCACCACATCTCCTAGTTTTAGCTCGCTGAGCATTTTTGCGTTTTTGTCGTGAACGCAAAAATGTCGTGAACTTTTGTCGTGAACTTTTGTCGTGAACTTTGCCGAGTTGTCGGTAATGATCGATGCGCTTGGAGACTGTTTTGGGCTCTATTATCTGAGGTTTCAGTTGTTCGCTGCTCGCCGGTAGTTTGGTTTTTGTGCGACGCCCCATGAGTCGTTGGGCAGGACTTCCAAGGATATTATCTCGTGGAGTGTTGCGGTAATTGAGTAAGGCTATGTATGGGTCTTCTTTTGTCTCTTTTGCCATGCGTAAGATTCTCTTGGCCGTTTGAACTGCTCATTCAGCACATCCGTTGCTTTGTGGATACGATGGGGAGCTGGTTGAGTGTTCAATGCCATAGTCTTCGGTAAAGTGCTGAAATTCCTTGCTTACGAACTGCGGGTCATTGTCGGTCTTTAGTGCGTCCGGTATCCCATATCGACTGATGTGCATCTTCATCTTCTGTATGACGGTGGAACTCTTTTCATTGTAAATGTAGTCTATCTCAAACCAGCCGGAGTATGAGTCAGCTGTGATGAGATATGCCTCGTTGTCGATAAAACATATATCGGCTGCAATGTATTGCCATGGTCTGGTGGGTATTTTGTGGAGAAGAAGGGTTCTTTCTGTTTACGTGCTTGATGTCGATTACAGGTAGAACAGTGCTCAGTGCTTGATGTCGATTACAGGGTGCAGTCCCAGACTGGCATTCACTGGGTGCAGTCCCAAATTGGCATTCACTGGGTGCAGTCCCAGATTGGCATTCACTGGGTGCAGCCCCAGATTGGCATTCACTGGGTGCAGTCCCAGATTAGCATTCACTGGGTGCAGTCCCAGATTGGCATTCACTAGGTGCAGTCCCAGATTGACATTCACTGGTTGCAGCCCCAGATTGGCATCCGCTGGGTGCAGCCCCAGACTGGCAGGTCGGCATACCTCGAGATGACACCAAATTGGCTCTATACAGCATACGTGGTGCAGCTCAGCATACTCAGATATGAATTGGCGTTGTAGGATATCTGGATATAACTTCGGATAAAAATGGTAACATTGGTATCAGTGGTTTGGTGCAGTTGTGGGATCACCAAGAATAGATTACTTGGATGGGTGATTTATGTAGGATATATCACTTTTGGTGGTCAGATCAAGATTGGAGATCACAACAGGGCATCCTGACCTGAATCCAAGTAATAACAAGCGCCTGGTAAGTCGGTGAACCCCCCATCTGCACCTAGGTGTTAAGAGTGGTTAAAAGATGGTCTTAGAGTACTGTAAAAGTGATTCTCGAGACCCAGAATGATTAAACATAAATACTATAGCAGCTGCAGCTATAGTAGAGAAAATGTAAGTCAAAATTTGTAGACTTTTATTAAACGTGACAATTATGATTAGTGTCTTGCCGCGTTTGAACAGGTTATATTTATACGAATGTTGTGCAGTTGTATAGCAAGCGAGAGTCAGCGACAAGCAAGAAAGCGCATGGCGAACGATTTGCAACAAATCATGAAAAATCTACTGTGGAATCATTGTTGATGCCCATTTAACGTTCGTTTGGGCATTCAAACAAAAAGCACGCCAAAAAATAAACGCCGCGGGATACAATGTTGTTGTGATGATGGCATATTAAATGTCAGTGTCATGTTTCAGTACAAGAAGAACTTGTCGCAGTTGTTCGTGAAAAGAATACTTCACCTCAATCCCTGCTTGATAAGCAGGCAATGGAAGCTTGGCTGGTATATCGTTAGATGTGCTGTGGTGCCGCTGTGCGGGCAAGTTCGATGACGTTGACGCTTATCAAACCGCGCATATTTCTAATAAAACAATCTGCGTAAAGGCGGCAAACCATATATCATGATCGCGTCTCATCAATCTACAAATTGTGACTTACGTGTACCGCCATAGTAGCTGTTAGGGTTGGATTTTTTATCGTTAGACCATGTTGACACATGTAACGAAGGCTGTAGATGTACAGTAGATGACTTTCACGCCAACGAATTTTATACGCTTTAATATATTTTAACGCTTTTAAGGTGGCTCCATACAGTTTCTTGAAAAATGGAAAATACAAGATTGAGAGTCCAAAACACCTCAATAAATAATTCGTAAAATTAATAAAGCTAATTGTTATGCATAGTTAAAAGGTCTGACAATCAAAAACTGTTACCAAATAAATAGCAACAGTTGTTGCTATGGAAACAATCACGTTTCAAAATGGCTGCCAATTACTCTTCAAACTAATTTAATTCGAAAAAAACGTTGGTGACCCCAATTTTTTTTTCATTAAAACTTTACTTGAAGTATGAATAATCAGTAGACCGATTTTTAAAAAATTCTGTGGACCCAATTTTTTTGAAAATTAACAAACATGATTTTTCCGAAAAACTGATTTATTCGTTCTACAGAATTTTTTTTTTAAATAAGTTAAGTTAAATAAATTAAACGAATTAAATTAGTTTAAAGATTAATTGGCAGCCATTTTGAAACGTCATTGTTTCCATAGCAACAACTGTTGCTATTTATTTGAAAGCAGTTTTTGATTGTCAGACCTTTTAACTATGCATAACATTTAGTTTTATTCTTTTCCCGAATTGTTTATGCACGTGTTTTGGACTCTAAAACTTGTATTTTCCATTTTTCAAGAAACTGTATGGAGCCACCTTAATATATAAAGCATTATCAAACTGTTTCTCACTTTTTCCGTTCTCTACATTTTCGCTGCTGAAGAAACGGTGAAACATAGCAGCCTAGCCACGTCTTTTAATTTCTCTTTAGCTTTTATGGCACGAAACTAACTAGTAATAAAAACGTCTAATCACAACTGTTGAGTCTTTGAACTTTTACTATAATATGTGCTCTGGATTTCCATTGAGCACTCTGCCAACTGTTTTTACTACATCGTCTATAGCATAGTATAGTATAGTATATTACGTATAGTATAGTATAGTATAGTATAGTATAGTATAGTATAGTATAGTATAGTATAGCATAGCATAGCATAGCATAGCATAGCATAGCATAGCATAGCATAGCATAGCATAGCATAGCATAGCATAGCATAGCATAGCATAGCATAGCATAGCATAGCATAGCATAGCATAGCATAGCATAGCATAGCATAGCATAGCATAGCATAGCATAGCATAGCATAGCATAGCATAGCATCGTTTCGTTTCGTTTCGTTTCGTTTCGTTTCGTATCGTATCGTATCGTATCGTATCGTATCGTATCGTATGCGTGGAGTCCACTTACACGCGAAATTGTTTGTTTGTTTGTTTGTTTGTTTGTTTGTTTGTTTTGTTTGTTTGTTTGTTTGTTTGTTTGTGTATGGTTGTCTTTCTTTCTGTGTATGTGTGTGTCTGTCTGTCTGTTCATATGTCAGTCAGTCAGTCAGTCTGTCTGTCTATCTGTCTGTCTGTCTGTCTGTCTGTCTGTCTGTCTGGCGCCATGATATCTCACAAAGTACTGCAAAGATTTTTACGATTTTTATATTAAGCTACTGGGAGTAGATATTGAAGAAACAATGAATTTTAGTTACTATGTTAGCGAACTATGTAAGAAGGCCAGTAAGAAAGTAGGAGTTCTAATGCGTTTGCGCAATCTGATCCCCTGTTCGGCTAAATTAACTATTTATAAGTCATCAATCCTACCGTTCATTACTTATTGTCATGTAATATGGCAATTTTGTAAGGCCTCTGATAGTAGAAAGGTGGAGCGCATTCAAGAACGGGCGTTGAGGTTGTTGATGGTTGTTGATGCTTGTTGATGCTTGTTGAGGCTTGTGTATGGTTGTTGATAGTTGTTGATGCTTGTTGATGCTTGTTGATGCTTGTTGATGCTTGTTGATGCTTGTTGATGCTTGTTGATGCTTGTTGATTTTTGTTGATGCTTGTGTATGCTTGTTGATGCTTGTTGATGCTTGTGTATGCTTGTGTATGGTTGTTGATGGTTGTTGATGGTTGTTGATGGTTGTTGATGGTTGTTGATGCTTGTTGATGCTTGTTGATGGTTGTTGATGGTTGTTGATGGTTGTTGATGGTTGTTGATGGTTGTTGATGGTTGTTGATGGTTGTTGATGATTGTTGATGGTTGTTGATGGTTGTTGATGCTAGTTGATGCTTGTTGGTGCTTGTTGATGCTTGTTGGTGCTTGTTGATGCTTGCTGATGCTTGTTGATGCTTGTGTATGCTTGTCGATGCTTGTGTATGCTTGTTGATGCTTGTTGATGCTTGTTGATGCTTGTTGATGCTTGTGTATGCTTGTGTATGCTTGTGTATGCTTGTGTATGGTTGTTGATGGTTGTTGATGGTTGTTGATGGTTGTTGATGCTTGTTGTTGTTGATGGTTGTTGATTGTTGTTGATTCTTGTTGATGGTTGTTGATGCTTGTTGATCGTTGTTGATGCTTGTTGATGCTTGTTGATGCTTGTTGATGCTTGTTGATGCTTGTTGATGCTTGTTGATGCTTGTTGATGCTTGTTGATGCTTGTTGATGCTTGTTGATGCTTGTTGATGCTTGTTGATGCTTGTTGATGCTTGTTGATGCTTGTTGATGCTTGTTGATGCTTGTTGATGCTTGTTGATGCTTGTTGATGCTTGTTGATGCTTGTTGATGCTTGTTGATGATTGTTGATGCTTGTTGATGCTAGTTGATGCTTGTTGATGCTTGTTGATGCTTGTTGATGCTTCTTGATGCTTCTTGATGCTTGTTGATGCTTGTTGATGGTTGTTGATGCTTGTTGATGCTTGTTGATGCTTGTGTATGGTTGCTGATTGTTGTTGATGGTTGTTGATGGTTGTTGATGCTTGTTGATGCTTGTTGATGGTTGTTGTTGGTTGTTGATGCTTGTGTATGGTTGTTGATAGTTGTTGATGGTTGTTGATGGTTGTTGATGGTTGTTGATGGTTGTTGATGGTTGTTGATGCTTGTTGATGCTTGTTGATGCTTGTTGATGGGTGTTGATGCTTGTTGATGCTTGTTGATGCTTGCGTATGGTTGTTGATAGTTGTTGATGCTTGTTGATGCTTGTTGTTGATGGTTGTTGATGGTTGTTGATGCTTGCTGATGCTTGTTGATGGTTGTTGATGGTTGTTGATGGTTGTTGATGGTTGTTGATGGTTGTTGATGGTTGTTGATGCTTGTTGATGGTTGTTGATTGTTGTTGATGCTTGTTGATGGTTGTTGATGCTTGTTAATCGTTGTTGATGCTTGTTGATGCTTGTTGATGCTTGTTGATGCTTGTTGATGCTTGTTGATGCTTGTTGATGCTTGTTGATGCTTGTTGATGCTTGTTGATGATTGTTGATGCTTGTTGATGCTTGTTGATGCTTGTTGATGCTTGTTGATGCTTGTTGATGCTTGTTGATGCTTGTTGATGGTTGTTGATGCTTGTTGATGCTTGTTGATGCTTGTAAATGCTTGTTGATGCTTGTGTATGGTTGTTGATAGTTGTTGATGGTTGTTGATGGTTGTTGATGCTTGTTGATGGTTGTTGTTGGTTGTTGATGCTTGTGTATGGTTGTTGATAGTTGTTGATGGTTGTTGATGGTTGTTGATGGTTGTTGATGGTTGTTGATGGTTGTTGATGGTTGTTGATGCTTGTTGATGCTTGTTGATGCTTGTTGATGCTTGTTGATGCTTGTGTATGGTTGTTGATAGTTGTTGATGGTTGTTGATGGTTGTTGATGGTTGTTGATGGTTGTTGATGGTTGTTGATGCTTGTTGATGCTTGTTGATGCTTGTTGATGCTTGTTGATGCTTGTTGATGCTTGTTGATGCTTGTTGATGCTTGTTGATGCTTGTTGATGCTTGTGTATGCTTGTGTATGCTTGTGTATGGTTGTTGTTGCTTGTGTATGTGTGTTGATGCTTGTGTATAGTTGTTGATGCTATGTAGTATATAGTAGAGTTGTTGATGCTATGTAGTATATAGTAGGGCTCTATATATGTGTACACAATATCTACACAACACAATATACTGCATATAATATGCAGTATATTGTGTTGTGTAGATATTGTGTACACATATATGGTGGACTCAATATACATTTGGTGACTGCGTGTCATGGAATTACAACCATACTTTTCTTTCCCTCTTCCCATCATTCCTCGCGGGTCTTCTCCTCCGAGCTTCTGCGGAGGAGAGAGCATGTGCACAATAGTTTTAATAGCACAATCATTTGGCTAAAGTATTGTACTGAGTAATGTAAAAGGGAATCCAATTACTTATAAAGGTGGGATACATGCAAGCAAGGCTACTGCTTCTAACTGCTTCTTAATGTACAGTACATGTAATTCTGTTTCAAAATAGCCACTAATTACTCGGGCTACCTGTGGTAGCCGAGTCTAGGTTTCGGCTGCGTTTGCTATTTTCTTCGCCACACAAAATTTCAAAATTGCGCAATACCTCCCATATATGGAGCATACACTTCGAGTGTTCGGTCACTTCGAAAATTCATCGACAGTCATGTTCCTTTATAGTTCCTATTCTGTGAAACTTTGTATCAAGCACATCACTGCATGATCAACCATATAAGCAATTTACTTGGAAAACCTACCAACAATTTCGTCAAAGGCAAAGCTAGCCGAAGATGTTGCATCCAAGTGGCAACCGAACAACCGACGACGATATACAGTATATTTTTCTCAATGACTAAACTGCCTAAACAGGCCTCTACATTCTATACATATTTAAGACCGCCGGTACAGAGATTGAGGATCAAAACGCTAACATTCTGGAATTTATTATTGGCACTGTATACACTTCTCATGCTTTTGGTCGAGCAATTGCGATGTTCATAGGTTTTTCACATGGCTTCAGTAATACTAATGTTCAGTTGTTCAATGATCTGGCTGATGACTGTCTGTGAATTGGTCTGAACTCAGGACCTGTAAACCTCATGAAAACTATTGCAAACAAAATCCAAGATGTGAGAACAAAAGGAACATTCATGAAGATGACAGACTTTAAGGAATTTGTTTAATGCTGAGTAGGAAGCTTGTAGACACATCTACAGTATGTACCATTTGTGTTTTTACCGAGTGTTGCTTGTCTTTGAGTTTGAGATCGACAATGGACAGTAATTTTGTGACAAGTATGTTATCCATATCTTGATGTTCATTTTGATACTGTATAAATTTTGATGCATAGATTGAGTAAAAAGATATTCATCATAGAAACAACTTTGAACCAGTCATGTTCCTCATATATATATATATATATATATATATATATATATATATATATATATATATATATATATATAAAGGGGATATTACACGGTGGCGAGAAGATATGGATTTTATGTTCGAGTGGCAAGGACAATATCTCATGAGTGAGCGCAGCGAACGAGTGAGATATTGCTCTTGCCACGAGAACATAAAATCCATATATTTGAGGAACCGTGTAATGTTTTATTTATTATATGGACAATGAAATTATGTGTGGAAGCGATGTTGATAAACTGAGTTTAATCCAAAAACTACAACCGCTTGACCTAAAACTTTTAGAATTATTCGAATACGTCATTTTACGTGAAAAACTGAATTAAGAGAAGTTTCTGGCTCAAATTTACTCCATTCGAAACTTACGGCAGAAGGTATAAATTTTGACTTGTCGATATGTCACTCATGAGCGTTTGCACGAGAAATACGCCACTCGGTTCCCGGATGTAGTGAAATATGGATTCTACGAGGGTTTTAGTTGCTAGTAAAATGCTCTTCTCCATATAATAAACAGTAATACTTTAATGATTATTGTCCATTATAACATCAGCAGCCAAGTGTGTGTTATATTTTTATTCGGATGGTACCAAAATGTATAGAGAAATTAGAGTGTCTGACATTCAACTACAGTATTAGCACTGCAGAGTTGAAAGATCGAGCCTTCCCAACATGCTCTAAAGCAAAAACATGGAATCAGGATTGATGTTGTATGAAGATATTGCATAGATATAGGGTGCGGGTATATTTTACTAGGTACCCGGACATTTTGCCGAAAGACATTTTGCCGAACGGACATTTTGCCGAATGACATTTTGCCGAACGGACATTTTGCCGAAAGACAATTTGCCGAACGGACTATTTGCCGAACGCACCTATTGCATATTTGCTAGTGCATCTGTACCTGGCCCACACATGTGAAGTTTGGGCACCTCAGACAATAACTAAAATCAGTAAGGTTGAAAGACTACAATGCAGGGTGACCTCGAGCGTGTGACATAGACTCATTTGTTCTCATAACTAAGTATATTTTAAATTTTTGAACTGGCAGGATGATTTATCATACAATCTGAATGATCATCTGAAAACAGTTAATCTACTACTATATCATACTGGCAGCAAGGGCGGATTTAGGATTTTGAAATGCGCCCCCGGAAAATTTTTGAAATTGGGGTCTCTAAAATGGCATTTCCCGCGATCTAACAGCACATTTGAGCAAAATTTTGAAACTTTTAAAACATATTTTTAATGGCACATTTTATCATTATTGCAAAATATTTTGTCCAAATTGGATATTTCTTAAACTTTATTGAGAAAATTATACAGAATTATATATTTACAAAGCTAACTAAAATATTAGTTAGCTAAACGAGACCGGAGCGAACACCCATGCAATTATTCATATACTGTTGTCTCAAAGATTAATTTAATAAATTATATGTAATCTACCGACAACCTGAGATCATGTTTCACGAACACGCCGTTAAAATATATCTCATCAGAGCAAGATAGCGAGACTAACAATACTTTGAAAACAGTATTCATTTCAAAATCATGAAAAGAAAGACCAATTTAACGTTGAACTAACCCTGGGCTTAAGGATCAATGGATCCTTTGAGTTTAAAATTCATATAAAAGCTCCTGGCAAACGTGAAATATGCTAATGCCGCCTGATGAATAAATATATGCCTGAACTCTGAACTCAGACTTCACTGCTGAGGCAAAATTATAAATAATAGGATACTGAGACTGGACAAAACACATATATTCGACACTAGACTGTTTGTAGATTTGAAATGAAAGAAGACGACCTTAACTTACCAGTCTTACCTTACAGCAGTGGGGGAATAAATGACTCCGCGCCAAAATTGAGAAGCTCGAAATGCTTCCAATCGCGTCTATTAAATGTTCCTCGGTTGAAACAAATCGATGACTGTGTAAGTAGCTAAAACCCGTTCGAAAACGCTTACAGAACTCATGACTGAAACACAGCTGTGAGACGTGAGAAGCTTCGATGATGAATAATCTAATTACTCAGTATCTCAGCTGACTCAGCAATCCAATTTTCAGCAATCCACGGTTGCCATGGTGCAGATCCAGCAAAACGCTTGAAACCAACGCGAGAGCCAATCAGGTTTGAGGCAAATCCAGCAAAAAAGTGGTTGCCATGGTGCAGATCCAGCAAAACGCTTGAAATCAACGCGAGAGCCAATCAGGTTTGAGGCAAATCCAGCAAAAAAGTGGTTGCCATGGTGCAGATCGAGCAAAACTCACAAAGCAAACGCTGACCACCTGTCATCTATGCCCGGAGTTTGCTGACTCGCAAACTAAGATAAAAGCGAATTTGAAACCCAATCTCTGCGATCACTGAAGGCCAAGTCAATGCAGTCGCACAATAACATTTTCTAGAAGACACTTGAGATTAAAATATTGTCTGATTGCGCAATTATTCTTGTGATTTTCTACGTCAGTCCCGTGACTGTGCTAAATCCGCCCCTGTCAGGCATGACTTGAAAGATCTTATCTATTTTAAACGTTATACAGGTCACTATAATATTCCTATTAATAGTTTTGTGCAACTCAATAATTCAGTCAGAATCACTAGAAACAGTTCAGAACTAGATGTACTAGTTTCTAAGTGCTGTACTAAACTTTTTAAGCTAGTTAATACTTGAACTGTATATTTAAACTTTGGAGTAGTCCACCTTCCTCAATACCAGATTCTACCTCAGTTAATCAGTTTAAAACTCAACTTTCTAATCACTACGTTAATGCTGTAATTATATCTATTGTATTTGTTTACATGATCATCCTGAATTGTGAAATGGTCTAGAATTCCAGATAATCCTGAATATATTAAAGAAAATGAAACCCAACCCTGACGCCCACCTCTAAACCAGACCCTAAACCTAACGATAACACCGATAACACCCGGTAACCCTAAATCTAATCACAACTCCTCAGGGAGAAAGTTCCACCTCTCAGACCCTGACCACAACACCCCTATACTGTTTTTTTGTTATATGCTTTTTAGTTTAACATCCTGCATGTGGGACAGAGAAGTCCCCCAGGCATCAGGATCTTCCTGAATTCTAGACAGTTTAAATTGACAATTCAGGATAGTCCTGCACCACATTCAGCCTTCGATCTGATCTTCCTCGTCCCACTCCCACCTCTTTGCTCGCGTGTTATATAGACCTCTGCACTTTCCAGTTGCCCGAGTAACACCTGACCCAGGTGTCTTGTTAAACAATTAAAATGGAAATACTCTGTACATATGTGTTGTCAAATGATATACATGTACTACAGTAAACAATAAAATCATACAATAATAAGATACTATTTGCCCGAGGCCGAGGGTTGTTTTTGAGACAGAGGGCAAATATTTCCCAGTACGGACCGACCAAAACCGGTAAATAACATATTTATCTTTTTATCATAATTATGTTGCGTAATAGGAAGTAGCGTAATCAAAAACATGATATTCACGCGTGATATTATTAAAGTCTAAAGTTCGTCAGTTCATGGTCAGTTTGAGTGTTTGACAGTTTAATAAGTCAACAAGCCTGGGCTGACACCAAGCTTGTAATCCTTTTTGTGAACGGCAAAACAGTCAAAACTTTAACCGATCCAGTCACGAAGAAGAGCTAAAATCCTGTCTGTGTGTTGTCAATGCTTAGTTCGTTAATAAAGATTCTTCCTCGTTCTTCCTCGTCGCTTGCTCGTCTATGCATGGCTGTTCGCTTGGAACCAGGGGCGGACTGGCCAGTCGGGCTTACTGGGCAAACGCCCGGTGGGCCCCTTGCCTGTTGGGCCCCCTTTTGGCCCTTAAATTTTTTTGACTTTGCAAAAGTAAAAAAAGGCTATGTATCAATCAGGCAATACATGCTTAGGATAAAATAATTATCTAGCGTTTATAGTGGAAGCTATAGTTTCTTCCGACATTTAATAAAATATAATTACTCCATTAATATAAAACCAGTTCACTGTAAGCGTGGTGCACAGAAAAGGCGTAAAAAAAGGTGGACGACTTGCAAGAAGCAGCTCCTCTGAAAAGAGAACAATGTTCAGGGTCCGTAGATTTGAAGGGAAGTGCATGTACCAATCTTCCCCCTTTTCCCCTCCTAATATAGAGTCATTCTTTATAATTTGTTGAGATTACTCAAAAAGAAAATGTGGATCTAAAAAGTTTGAAACGCTTCGAACATCTGATCTACAATCATATAATTAAAATATATGTTGTATAGTCGATAAGTGGTTAGCGCATGGGAAAGAATGCGTACGGAAATGCGTCGTCCTTTGTTTTTATTGGTAACTCTCAGGCCTTAACAGGCTTTGACCTTACAGGTCATGTATATTTTAACATTTAATATACTATTCAATTGCAAAGCCTAATTCAAAATCTTTGTTAAAAATGAGGAAATGTGCCATAACAAACATGTTTTAAAACTATTAAAAGTTTGCTCAAAACTGCTGTCAGAATGCGGGAAATGCCATTTAGGGGGATGGTCCCCCTGGACCCCCCCTCCCCCCTACACATGCGGACCCACAACAACTTCATTTGGAAACCGGGCCCCCTTTTACAGCAAATCGCCCGGCCCCTCTGACGTAGCCAGTCCACCCCTGCTTGGAACGTTGGTTTAAAAATACTGGATACTGAAAGTGTATCGTTCGAGTGTAAAGACAAATTAAAATGCTTGTGATAAGCGATTTGTAGGTTTTTTCAAAGACATAACACAACGAGTGTTGGCTTGTGAAAAAGATTTGTCTGCATTTGGAGAAGCTTCGTTGATTTTTCCTTTTTTCCCCGACGTGACAGCATATAGTGTGACAATCTTGTTTGGGACTTTCGAATATGGAAAACAGATAAAGTTTTTTCAATAGCTTTAAAGCCTTCGTCGTAGTGGTATGTATTCTATATATTTTATATTTCTATACATATAGTTCAACAACTATAATTCGAAATACAGTATACATGCACTATATGTGTATTTAAAGTGTTTTGGTGAAGGTGAAGTGTTTTGTGCTTTTTATTTGTAACAGTTTTCCTGGCTTTTTTCCACAAATTTATTGTTTTCACAGCCGTTGTCATAAATAGAATAATAGAATAATAACCCATTCGTATCGTTACACCTATACCTTTTGTCTAAATATTTTTTCTCCAGTGTCAAGCGAAATAGTTAGAAAAATCGATGTTAGTAAAATGATTTTGTTTTTAAACTTGTTTTTTCAATCTGTGAGCGGTCCGTATCGGGGTCCGTATCGTAGGATACGGACCGCTCGTCAGCCAATCAGAGCAAAAAAATAATAATTAACATTTTGCAGTAGACTTACACGTTTCTCCATGAGATGCCGTTGCTGCGTAATGTTGGAATTACTCATTTTCTTTATCGGCTCTAAATCTTTTTCTTTTATTGGGAAGGGCAAGGTACATTTCAAATTTCCACAAACATTCTTTGCAATGCCTTGCACCTTTCCACAGCCAGAACATCTCTAAACAATTAAATGAGTAATAAACAAAATTTGTCTTTAATTCATATAATACATTTAGGATGTGTTGACAACTACTTTGTTAGATACTGGATTTAAATGTTATTTATAGTTATTTATCAGATATACCAGATATTTAGCATCCAGAAAGTTGAAATATAGAATTAAGTTACACCACAGGTTACACTACATAATAAAATTCCACTGTTTATATACAGTACTTTAATATTACTGGGGGTAAAACTGTTATACTTATGGTCCGTAGTTAATTTCCATTCTATAACGTGACTGGCAGGTTGGGATCACATGAGATAGCACTGCACCTGCATGCACGTGTCGTCCCACTCTTTACAAAGAATAAAACAAATTTGAAGCAACAGATAAATAAGCTAATGAGAATAGCTTAATTTTCATAATCGAACAATTGACAGAATGGAGTTCATCAAACTTAAAGATAGAAAACAGTAATGGCTGATACAGATTCAGAGAACAGTCCAAAATCCTCTGGCTCTGATGAGATGCGAAAACCAAGAACCCCAACAAGATATCCACTGTGCTGGATGCAATTCAGAATTTAAAAGCTGACATAGTCATATTAACTCGGTACAAAGACATGTTGCATAGCACAATATCTACGTGCACCATCTTTATAAACACCATCTTTATAAACTATTATTTCGGCTATTAAAATCGCTGCACTTGCTCTCTCTCCAAAGTACAGTAGTGTTGAATATAAATACGGAATGCTAATTAGAATGGAAACACGAGTTCGAAAGGAAAGTGACATCAAAGTCTTCTCACCTCAACTCTTCCGACTCTGCGACTCTGGCCACGTTGTATTAAATACTTTACAAAAAATTCTGTCGTTAGGCTGGGAATTCAACCGTATATTATTCATCTGTTTAACTAGCTACTACAAGTTATTTATGCTAATGTTAAGCCAAAAAAAAAACTGTTTCTGGTCAGGGCACATGCCCAAAATCGACGCGGTGACGCGGGTTTTGATATTGAACCAGATAAAAAATGTGTCGCAGCACTGCCGCTTACGAACCTTCGTTCGCCCCCATATCGCGCCAAGAACAAAGAAGTGAAGAACGGCAAGATTTCTTGTTACCAGTATCTGCCACGGTCGCGTTGCGCAATTACGATATCAATAATTTTAAGTGGTTTCAATGTTTTATGAATATAGTAAATTTAGTCTAGGAGCTCATGTTGAACATACCGACACCCTCATTACATATCCGAAGACTGACTAATTAAGGAGTGTGATTTTTTGTTTCTCCTACTAAACTGCTACTAGAACTCTACACACTGCTACCTTCCTACTCTACTCCAAGATTTTCAAATGCGTTGGACTACCTAAATCACACAACAAGTTTGGTAAGCACTCACTTTAATTCCCATTTAATATATTGTGTTGATAGCGATTATTATTTCTCTTCCAACAATTAACTTATTTACATCGACTCCCAACCCCAAATCCCTGCTGATGAAACCACCAGAAGGTCGAAACGCGTCCATGTTGTGTCCAAAGATCCTGATTGCACTATACTATAGGGTTACATATATTTTATTCTTCTTTCTTTCTTCTGTTGATTTTACATGGCTTCTTTAAAGGTGCCGTCAAGTCCGTTCTGCGCATGTACGAAACTAATATTTACATCTCTATTTAGAAAAAATATACTGATACCTTATTCAAGATTGTAAGGTTTTCTTGCTTCCTCTTCATTACTTGTACCCAAAACAAAACATTTTCAGAAGAAATAGAAAAAATCCGAAGAGATATCCTCGCCGAATCGCTTGGTTTTCTGCCATGTTGTTCCTAACGGTTTATACTCAGCTGAGTATACTTCATGTAATTATCTACGAATGTCATGTTTGGGGATCCTCATAAACAAAGATAAGGATCATGCGCAGAACGGACTTGACGGCACCTTTAAGCAATATATCTGCACTGCGTGTCCAACAGGGTGGTCCGTATCGCTTTTCCATACGCAACATAGCCGGAGGTAATTGCGTATTCCGAACATAACCGGATGCTAATTGCGCTTTTTATTCAAATTCCCTTCTAATCTCTCTCTCAATTACCAACATGACTAAAACTCATATGTGGTTCCCATTAACCACACTCAAACTTATAAAAAATTGTGATAACCCCGTAGCGAAAGGAGAGAGCTTATCCAAACTCGCCACATTGTGTAGTTTTACTGTGACTGACAGCAACATTCCAAAACGCCACGTGTAACGCTTATAGTCAAAGAGAGCAAATCCTTTTTGCCAGTTGACTGCAAGGTTTTATTTTTCCATGTAGCCCATTATTTGCTCATCCCCGACATACCCTCCTACATCCAAGACACTACTGACATTCTCAAACGAACATTTTCTCTCAATAACAATTCTCTCCCTCAGTTATCAACATTACATGACTAAAACTCCTATGTGGTTCCCATTAACTGCATCAAACTTATAAAAAATTAATGATGAAACCATAGATGTTTGGTGCTGTACATGTATATGTAGAACATTGTTCTGGAAAACTTTTGATATACTACATGATTAATTCAAGTGCCATAGGTAGCATTGTTATTAATTCTATCTTGACCCTGTATTATATATAGTAGTGCTGTTTGACAGCTTTTATACAAGGTGCTTATACAACACCGCCTTTCGCTCGATGATTATCTCTTCGATGATTAAGTCTACCCCACTTGCAAAAGAGCCGCCAGTTGTCGAGAACTGCGAAGCCAGGATTCAAGGCATGTATATACATTTATGCTAATGCACATTGTGTTGCTGTGCAAGGTGGCTTCTGGCTGCCTTTCGCGGGCACCCCTTTTGGGTCGCATGCTATTGCAAGCCGCCCGATAAGGGGGAAATGCATCAATTTATATTAAATAACATTGCAAGAGTTTCAAAAATATAAAACATAGCTGAAGTATTTTCAATACAACAATGCAACAGTTGCAAAACATGTAGCAAGCTTTTGAAACAAAGAAACAATAGAAATAACTGATTTGATGTCCTTTTTAAAATAATTAGCATAATTTTGTTTGAAAATTAATGATGAAACCATAGATGTTTGGTACTGTACATGTAATGTAGGACATTGTTCTTGAAAACTTTTGATATACTACATGATTAATTCAAGTGCCATAGGTAGCATTGTTATTAATTCTGTGTTGACCCTGTACTAGCAGTGCTGTTTGACAACTTTTGTGTATGGCGGTTAACGCCGCCTTTCGCCATTTTCTCTTCCTGGTCGCACTTGCAAAAGAGCCACCAAAAGTTGTCGAGAACTGCGAAGCCAGTATTCAAGGCATGTAAACACTGTACTTGATTACCTCTAATTTATATAATTTATTAAACCTAATCAGCATGCATGCTAATTGTTACAGTGTCAAGGAAAAGCAAAACTAAACTAGGCAACGGAAATCCCGCCAAAAAAGAAAACGTGATGCAGGAAAATAGTTAAATCGTGACATAAAAGACAAAATAAAATCCTTAAGAGAAGAGAACAGTAATTTGACCAAATCAATTGATTTAGAGAACTCAACAAAGAAAAATATGAAATGTAGCAGAAATCTGAAAGTGAAAAATTAAGTGAAGTTGAAGAATTCAAAGATAATTGTTTCTGGTGGCAGAGTGACAATCTTAAATCAGAATCGTGAAAAAACGAGAGAAATCTTTTCAACTGATCCTTCACTGCTATAGAAGATCATGAGAATGACAAGATTCTTGGAAAGGGAAAGTTTGGTACCATTGTCCTAAAACTGTTTAGGGCAACTCCAGTTGCTGCAGAATATTTTGGGCAATCATCTTCGGCAAGAATTGTGGAAACGGAGGCATTTTGTTTGCGACAATTATGAATAATTACAAATCACCCATTTTATTAATAGTGGCGTAGCCAGGGTCTTGGGTTTGGGGGGGGGGGGGCGAGAACCTCGATCACATAGGGGGTCTGGGGGCATGTCCCCCGGAAAATTGATTTTTGGGGTCTAGGAAACACTATTTCCTGCATTTTGAGGCAAGTATAAAGAGTAATCTGAAAGCCATAAATTACATAATTTTGTTGAAATAAAACCAGAACATAGAATGATACACGTCAGAATATCTTTAGATTTATTTATAAACAAGTCGTAAATGTAAAAACAGGTTGGAGGCATTTTGTATAGACCCTTAGTATTGTAATTTATAGCAATATACCACCCCTCCCCCTACAAGTTTCTCCACGGATTTAAACTTTTCACGAGAACGGTCTTGGAGACCATTGCCCCCCCAGAACTGTTGCCCTTTTAGCAACTTATGTTTTTATGTACAAGTACCCGTAGGCCGGTGGCTGTGCCTCGATATTCCTAAGTTTCGCTGGACACATTTAGGGAATAAGATTTATTTAGTGGAAATGCAATTAAATGCGATGCAGATGTGAAATCAACTAGTTGGCCCCGGAGTTAACAACCAGTTTGGTCAAAAAGGGGGGTGTGCTAAATAATGACGTCATATGTAGTTGGAATAAATATAAATTTTGGAAATGTGCAAGTTAAACATTTCTGCCAGATAGATCTAGATAGGTGGACAAAAAAACTCAATTGGACTGATTACTCTCAGTAATTCGTTACGGAAATATCGTTGACCAAAGTTTTTGAAAAATGCTGACTAAGCATTTTTTATCTATTTTGTATCTCTAAATGGTTCATTGTAACTCGTTTATTTTTCTACCAGCAAAGCTTCTATTGAGAGACCATCTTTAAGAGAATGGTCTAAAATATTTTTTTTGCCCTAGTACCTTAAATTCAGCACTCAAGTCTGTCCATTAAAGGATGATAGCTTTTCTCTTAAAATGGTAATCGACAAACTGTGGAAATCAAGGTAAAATTAAAAGTCCAGGAGAAAAATAAGAAACGTTGCTAATTATTTCTTCATTTCTGCCACAACTATTTTAATTGTCCAGATTTTAGGCACCTCAGAAGGTCATTCTACTACAAAATAAGCGTTTAGTTGTTCTTTTGCTTTGATATACTATTGATTGAAGTGGCATTTTGATACTACGCTTAATTTTTAAGAATCTGGATGATTCATTGAATGCTTATAGGAGTGTGGCAGAAAATCTAATTTTTGCTTGCTCTCCAAATTTTACTCCACATTTTTTAAAGAAATTTCCCATCTTTTGATGCACACACTGGAGTGCCGAATTAAAGATACTAGTGCTATGTAAATCTTTTAAGCCTTTCTCTGAGAGATGATCTGTTAACAGGAACTTTACTGGTAGAAAAATAAAGGATTTGAAATGAACCATTTGGACATATAAAACAAACAAACATGCTTAGTCAGCAATTTTCAAAAACTTTGGTGCACGATATTTCTGTAACGAATGACTGAAAGTAATTAGTGCAATTGAGTTTTCTTGTCCACTTATATAGATCTATCTGGCAGAAATGTTTAACTTGCAGATTTCCAAAATTTATATTTTTTCCAACAACAGATGACGTCATTATTTAGCACACCCACCTTTTGACCAAACTGGTTGTTAACTCCGGGGCCAATTAGTTGATTTGGCATCTGCATCGCATTTAAATGCATTTTCACTAAAGAAATCTTATTCTTTAAATGTGTCCAGCGAAACTTCATTTCTAGGCTAGTTTTTGATCCACAGCCACCGGCCTACCGGCCATGACGCTCAATAATGTGTTGGTTTTTTTTTGTATTTGCAAAAGTGCATATTGCAAATCACCGACTCTAACAAGCTACCAACGTCAGTCATAACTTTTGTGAATTCCTTGGCGAATATCTCCCATGCTGCCGAAAAGTCAGATAATACCGCTGTGGCTGTGCCTCCAACACCGGACTGCCATGACGAAAACAATAATTTTTGAACACGTTACATATATTATTAGTTGCACTTAAAAGTTTTTCCAAAATTTACGTTCATCTAGAGACATCGTATAGATCGTTTTCACCTGACGTCACGCCGGCCATATTGGTGTACCGAAACAATGAAATGGGGGCCATATTGGTGTACCATTAGTGTACAGCGCTATTCTTATTCAAATATTTCGTATTGTTTTACCACCCGAATGGTCCACCGATCACGTGAGTGAAAACGATCCATACAAATACCCGTAAAGGGAGCTTGGGATACTTATGTTCGTGTAAGGTTACTTTAAGGTAAATACATTACTTTCTATATCAATTGTTTCACGAATGCATGGTTCTTAATTGATTTGTTCAACTGTATTCTCTCTTGACAAACGGTATACCGTCAAAGTGTGAGTACTACGTTTACTCAAGCTTGGGTAAAATCGCTAATTTACTCACAATAGCGTGAGTACTTTTACTCAAACGTATGTGTTACTGTGGACGCATTTCACTTTAATCAAATTTTGAGTAAACTTTACTCAAAAGTATGTGTTACTGTGGACGCATTTCACTTTACTCGAATTTTGAGTAAATCTACTCTCTTATTGCGTAAGTTTACTCACGAGTTACGTAAATTTACTCAAATAATACAGGTAAAATGATCAAACGTATGTGTCACTGTGGACGCATCGTTTTACTCAAATTTTTGAGTTGTTTTTCGCGAACTTTTTTTGCAGTGTAATGGTAATGGAGAAATTTGACCAAGTAGAAAATCTGTGAAAAACCGTTTGCAAGCTCACACTGGTCGACTGTTATAAAATCTGATCTGGTGCATGCATGAAGCATTAGTGTACTTGAAGATCGAAATTGCAAACGGTACAGTTTTTTTACAGGTCACAGATTTTCTCGAAGGGTATAATCATTTATAAGTGTTAAATGTTTCGCGAGGTTTCCAGAGGTCTTCCCGCACCCCTCTTGCCCTATATATCGTGGTCCTTCCCCCCCGTGCGCATTTTTTAAACGAGTAGTTCCAGGCCGTGCGCGCGCCAACGGCCTCTGAATTCTGAAAGTCACAGCAACCCCACGGGTCTAAACTGATATTTGACAAAGACCTTGAGGATAAAGGGATAAAGGATAAAGGACTGGGTAGCTAATCATCCTTACCTGCAGCCAGCGGCTGAATTGCGAAGGACGCAGATCAACGTGGCCGTGTCGAGGCATATCAACGGCGCTCCAAGCAGCCGCCGACGACACAGTTCAGACCGCGGATCACAGCTAAGATGTTAGGTGTTGATTTTATGGAGGGAGGAAAACCGAAGAACCCGGCGCAAAACCCCCGAAACACAGGAGAGATCAACTACAACTCTACTCACACGAGTCCAAGCCCGACAACGGGGTAATTCCCAAGCGGTCACCCATCCAAGTACTAACCCCGTCTAACCGGGCTTAACTTTTTGGTAAGAGACAGCGCGCTAACATCACACGCCACCCGTGCTCCCACCCTTTGCTTGACGACTTTGTGTTGGATTTATGGTTTCGTAAAGTATGTATTTCTTCGCTTGACGACATCAAAAGTTTGGAAATGTACATACCTGTGCACTGGCGAAGTTTAAAAGCTAGGGGACGTGATTTAGTGGACAGAAACATGGGACAATCGAGTGCGAGTCAGTTCGACGTAACGATATTGCTTCCATCCTTAAATTTCCCGTTTAACATGGATACCTAGGACGGGTTTTCAGAATCCAGGTGAACTCGTCGATTAACTTGACATTAGTACACCAAAGAATAACAAAGACATCGGGCAAGTTATCTTTACATTATATCAATATTTAAAGTGTATTTAGTCAGATATTTGTCGAAAATTTTTATCGTGTTTATTTATAAACAACTCAAATTATGGGGGCGTATGTAATAAGAGCCTGGGTTCGCGTCTTGTTCTCCTGTGGTACCACGTCTCGTTTTTAGGCCATTTGCTGATGGCAGAACTCGTGGGTGTAAAACAACGGCTTTAAAATCAACCTGTTCTTGTAATGCTGGGTTGCGCTGAAATTGTTTAGCAGCTTCAATCTCATTGCAGCAACGA
Source organism: Paragorgia papillata (assembly GCA_035771165.1). NCBI lineage: Eukaryota > Metazoa > Cnidaria > Anthozoa > Scleralcyonacea > Coralliidae > Paragorgia > Paragorgia papillata. The sequence continues at coordinate 626,953 of JAWNZC010000010.1, read as the reverse complement.
TACTCCCTTCGCAATGGCCACACGTGCACCACTGATTCGAAGCTTCTTTTCCCTCGTATCGATCTTGAATCGTCGTCAAAAGAATACCATCAACTTCATCCTGTTCGTCATTCTCAGAACTGTCTGCCAAAGCTTAGGTTCGTGAGCATACGAATCGGAATATTCATCTAAACTGCTTGACATTTCTACACTGTTCAAGGGAGCACGTTAGAATGTACCTAAAGTTGTTGACGTTTTATGCGAGTCGCCGAGTTCGATAAAACCGCTGACGATATGAGCCCCCGACGTAGCCCAGTCTCTAGGCCTTCCTCGGTTAACGCGTTTCGGAAGTGATCCGAACGGACCCGCTAGGGAAGGCCTAGCAAAATTCGTAAACACTTTCACTTTACAGCTTGGTTGTTTATTGAGGAAGAATTGTGATGTTATAACGTCTAAGTGTTTCCCGACATTCGCTATTCCATCTGCATGAAATAATACAAGCCTACTCACCTCGGATTGACGAAGGTTCACTAGCCGAGCTTTCTTATCACTAGCTTTCCTACTGCAACCGCCAAAAGTTGAATGTTTAAATCTCATTTCGAGCTCCAATTGGAATATATTCCATAATATCCTTCTTTCGACCGCCAAGATCTTTGGTAACATTTTCGCAGACATCCTTATGCTTTTTATATAATATAATACTGTCGCTACGCTAGATCTCAGGAACACTCGAAGGGCCAGAACGATTCTGGGCAGGACCTTTTTGCGAATGTTGCTAGGCCTTCTCGTTTCCAGCCTCTTCCCAGTCTTCCCAAGAACCCAAACCGACTACGCGGCGAAGCCCATGGCGAAAACGAAAGGCCTAGGAACTAGGCTACCCCAAACGAGCGAGCCGAATACTCTCCGAAGATACGCGAGGGCGGAGCGGGAAGGGAAGACAGAAAGGCAGTGCAACTACTGAGCACGTGGCAATCTCGTAACACAGAGCCTTCGCCGGCACGCAAACGAAGGCTCTGGAATAATCCGTTTCAAATCGACATTTCATTGGTTGAATAATTGACAGTGGCTAGTTGGACGGAAGTTACATTTTTATATCAAGGGACATTTAAAAATCTGTATTCCTTGTTCTTTCGAAAGCCTTGAAGGGTTTCAAATTTTATCTGGCGAGTCATACTTGTCAAGAACCAAACCTCTAGAACCAAACAGCAGTTGAACAGCAAGTATTTGGTGGCTTATGCACGGTTTCGAAAGGGAAAGCGGTGACTACTGAAGTGGCATGCTGCCCGTGGTGCGGTATCTTGTCATGCAGTTGTGGAACAAGATGGCTAGTAATTTCAGAAGTACATGCAGAGGCGGACTGGCCGGTGCTTACTTCGTGTTTCGCGCACGAATTTGCTATTCTTTGACCCTGACCCTGAAAACACCCTAATCCTAACCCTGATCGAAACCCCAATCCTAACCCTAATCCTAAACCTGATCCCAACCCAAATCCTTACCCTAATCCTAATGCATATTCGTGCGCGAAACACAAAGTAATAACTGATTGGCCCACCGAGATGCCGGGAACTTTCCCGGTGCGGCCCCTGGTTTTCCGTTTCAGGCGCCCCCACAAAGACAATTAACAAAATACAGCTCATAACGTAAATATTATGAAATTAGTTGCATTGCTAGGCTACTAGTCGTAATCTCCAAACACAATGATATACAATTTGTATATTCTAATCAAAAACAAATATGTTCATACACAATGCATAAAATTGTGCTTAAAATTATTAATGTCGCTTTCGAAATCGAGGAAATACGATTTCAGAGGCTCAAAAATTTCCTAGAGGCTGAAACCCCCCGAGCGCACAGAGGCACACCCCGGCCGGGACCATTAGAGCATTCAGGCTTTGCACTCAACCAGGCGCCCCTTTCATATAATTTCCAGGTAACTTTTCTGCTGCCAGTCCGCCCCTGACTACATGATCGTTGAAGACTGAAGTATATGGTGTACGTATGTTGTTACGTCTTGGATGAGCTTTCATTTGATGTATCGTTCAAAATTCTGCATTTTATTAAACTTGTTAAAATGTCCAAAATGTGCGAACCACTGTTTGAAATAATTTTACAAATAAACAGGAAATTGATTTGTCACAAGCGTTACAGAATTTTAGCTTTCTTTTGAAATATTTAACGCACAACATTGAGATATATCTCAATGTCGTGCGTTAAATATTTTAAAAGAAATCTAAAATTCTGTAACATCATACATATGTATCATGTATCATACAGAAGCTATAAATAATTGTAAAATTATATTCGGGGTGGAAATTTCAAGCTTCCAGTTAAACGGGAAATATTTTAAAAATGGAAAAATGTCTGTCGTTTTGGTTAATTGCGTCGATTTCCTGTATATTCGTAATTAAATATTATTTGGAACAGTGGTTCGCACATTTTGGGCAGTATAACAACTAACAAGTTTCATAAAACGCAGAATCTTGAACTCTACATCAAATGAAAGCTCATTCAACATATAACAACATACGTACACAATATATTTAAACGATTGCGTAGTTCTGAAATAATTACTAGTCATCTTGTTCCACAAACGACAAGATAATGATATGCTATAGCCGCCGTGCCACTTCGGCTACGACAAGTTTACTACTCACCGCTTTCTCTCTTGGAACCATTCAAAAGCCGTCGATTACTTGCCGGTTTAAAATGCTGTTTAGTTCTTGACAAGTTTATCCGCTGGTAAATAAGCGATTTGCCATAACCAGTGGGAAGAACACACAGGGTGTCTTTTCGTTCAACAACAATCGTCTTCAGGGCTTCGAACTGCTTTTCTTTGATGCGTAATCCATCTCTATTTGTTTCTCGTAGTGCATACTTCACTGATGTAGCATAATTAAATAAATCAACGTTTTCCGAGGCCATAAGAAATTAATCTAAGATACCGACAACATCGAATACACTTGAAAACCGCAGTAAATGTAAATATTTAATTGAAGAAGATTATCTCCCAGTGCGTCCGCGCTTCGTAATCTCACGAATGCTCAGTTGCGACGGAAGCTAAATTTTGGCAAGACACGATGGATTATCCCAGAGCTTTCGGTCGACGGGCACGGCCCGCGTGAGAAGGCTCTGGGAACGAGATTGGGCACGTGATGGCTTTCAGCCAATAAAATGGTCTGTTTAGAAATAGCTTTTCTCCTTATGGTCATAGCAGTAGATCGAGCCAAATATATACACTGAAATTACCCAAGTATATATTCTACGACTCGTTTAGTAACTATACTAACTACCCTATTAAAGTTCTTGTATTAAAAATAATGAATAGTTCTAACACAAAAGGATCAGTACTCGTACTTGTCGATCGTTCCACAAACTCGTCTCCTCTTTTTCTCTCACGAACTCACGAAGGAAATAAATGAAACAGAAACTTCCCAAAAGTTGCACAATTCAGTTGGTTGACTTTGCAATCTAACGCCTTTTGTATATGTTGTGGGCTTCTTCTGTATTGAGATCATATCCTGGAGCGTCGACAAACAAACCCGCGATGGCGCGATTCTGACAACAAACTCGGCGACTCGCACAAAACATCAACAACTTTAGGTAAGTAAAGTTTATTTTATTTTGCTCCCTTGCACTGTTATGGTTGTTCGACATATCCGAATGCTTTCTGCTTCTAAGTCGTAATCGCATTCCGTTGACATTCTTGCACAAATCCAAAGTATGTTTATTATGATCACACTTTCAGTTTAATAGTTTTACAATCAGCAAGCAAAGCCAAAGACTTTATTCTATGACCTAATAAAAAAACAGCAACTCAGCGCACAACATGTAAATAGCTTCGTGTTGATAGTGGGTACAACTTCCTACGTCATAACTCGGGCCTATGCCTCTCCTGCGAGTTAGGCTCGGACATGTTAAAAAGGCCAGTTTCGAATGCTATTTTGACTGTTAACGAACTTTTAGTAAAAAAAATAGAGTGCTTCATTAAAAGAGGGCATTTTAAAGTATCAAAATCATCACACTACATGAAAACAAAACTATATGCCCTTTAAACATAAAAAACCCGGTTCCTAACATTTTTTTGATACGTTTATACTTACTATTAAAGCTTGTGATATGTATGTAGTAGATAAATCCCGACGTTCGAGGGATTTATCTGACTTAATTTATTATCGAGGAGGTTTTCCAACAAAGTTTTGTCTTTTTTTCCCAACTTGGACAAAGATTTTCCTTGTTTTTTTTCCTCATTTCGTATCTAATTAGTATTCAAGGTCTTTATGCGATATAAAGACCTCGGAAGAACAAAGAAAACCGACTCGATAATAAATTAAGTATATATATATATATATATATATATACATCGTCGCCATCGGCTATTTTTGAAAACTGGTAAATCTAGTTACAACTTAACGCGCAAAACAGCCTGGTTATAATTCGAAGTGTCTACGTATTGGTGTGTGCGAGTGATTGCAAAGACTTTTAATTCTCATGAACAAATGCTAAGTAGGTAGCATGCATCCTTGAGGCTTGTGTCAAAAAACAGGAAATGATTTTCATTGTTTGCGACACGTGAGCCGTGTGATGGGGTACAACTTAATGTTGAAACTTATTGAAGAATATGACACAAATCAGAGAGTAAATGATATTGGAGCATTGATTGGTCAAATTGGGAATCTTAATGCGCACGAAGGCGAAAATGCTGGAGGAAGCGAAGATGGCGACGCGATCGAGAGAGAAGTAGCTGAATACTTCAACGCATCATAGACGTAAACATGAAAGATATATACATTAGTTTCGGTTGGGTTTTGTTGACGATACAATAGCTAAGCTCAATATTTGTACATGTTCAATTCATGCAATTTAAAACTGTTGATGCATTAAATGTATTGAAATGTTATTAGGCCTTGCTACCAGCACGAATCTGTAGGACGTTTGACATGGATTTGATAACTGTTGAATTGAGTTAAAGAGTAAACGGGAAAATGGAATCTATTTGGTAACCTTTGTTATTACATCGCTTTCCCATGCATGCAGCGTGCTTTTCAATTACGCACGCACATGCACTCTATTGTCCGATTGCCGCTCTTTTTACCTACCATGCTCTTAATCTATGGTTTTGTCGAGAAATGCTGCGGGAGATATTACTATGGAAATCGCTGATCAAGAAGTTCGGACACTTCGGGTACATGGAGCAACGTTTGACGGGTTTTTGTGTCTTGAAAGTGCCTGTTTCCATCATCGAAGGCAGTATATTTAAGGGGTGTTTATACGGAAGGAGGGCCTGAGTCCTCTTAGTAGGGCTAGCCACACTGTGTGTTCTTCCCACTGGTTATTGCAAATCGCTTACTTACAAGCGGATGAAGTTGTCAAGAACTAAACAGCATTTTAAACAGCAAGTAATCGACGGCTTTTGAATGGTTCCAAGAGAGAAAGCGGTGAGTAGCAAACTTGTCGTAGCCGAAGTGGCACGACGGCTATACGGCATATCATTATCTTGTCATTTGACGCATCGTTGAACTAATATATTGTGTACGCATGTTGTTATATGTTGAACGAGCTTTCATTTGATGTAGAGTTCAAGAATCTGCGTTTTATGAAACTTGTTATACTGTCCAAAATGTGCGAAACAGTACCACTGTTCCAAATAATATTTCATTACAAATATACAGCCGGAAATCGACGCAATGAACCAAAACGACAGACGTTTTTCCATTTTTAAAGTATTTCCCGTTTAACTATAGAAGCTTGAAATTTCCACCCCGAGTAGAATTTTTCAATAGCTTCTGTATGATATATATATATATCAATGTTGTGCGTTAAATATTTCAAAAGAAATCTAAAATTCTGTAACACTTGTGAGAAGTCAATTTCCTGTTTATTATAAGTATTATTTCAAACAGTGGTTCGCACATTTTGGACATTTTAACAAGTTTAATAAAACGCAGAATTTTGAACGATACATCAAATGAAAGCTCATTAAACACGTAACAACATACATACACCATATACTTAAACGAAATGTAGTTCTGAAATTAATAGCCATCTTGTTCCACGACTGACAAGATACCGCACCGCGGGCAATACGCCACTCTTCAGTACTCACTGCTTTCCCTTTCGAAACCATGCATAAGCCACCGAACACTTGCTGTTCAACTGCTGTTTGGTTCCAGAGGTTTGGTTCTTGACAAGTTTCAGTCGCCAGATCAAATTTGAAACCCTTCAAGGCTTTCGAAAGAACAAGGAATATATAAAAATTTAACTTAAGTCCAACTAGCCACTGTCAATTATTCAACCAATGAAATGTCGATTTGAAACGGATTATCCAGGATCGGAAATTGCGGCTGTTGACTGGGACCTAATCACTGACCTATAATATATAACTGTACTGCGGGTGCTGGCCAAACATGTGTCCCCATTTTCACTTTCAAAATGGGGGCATTTACTGGCATTTATGGACCACTGACATGTACTTATCGCAGGAAAAAGTATCTTTCCTCGGGAACAAAAACGCTTTTAATCAACGTTAGGATTAGTTTACATCTAAACTAAACCAATTCTTTTTTTGTACATTTAGTTTATGCGAGTTTCAAAACAGTAAGATCCTAATCAATTGCGTGAGCCCAGTTAACCGGGCTATCCGGGCTCATGTAAACAGGCCATAGTTTATAAATCGTTCCTGTCCGAGGACTTCCCCAAAGGTGAATAAAATCGTCTGGCGTTAGCCGGCAGAATAAAATACTAAAGACCAATTTGGACAGGAAAGAGTTAATGCATGCACGGTTGGTCATTGTTAATTTCTTGTGGAACGACTCAAGAGGCCTGCTGGATTATTTGTCTGACCAAATAGGAATATCAGTAGAACATGATCTCGAGTTTGTGTAAACAAAATATTTCGGTACAATCGGTGGATTTCCATGTATATTATTCATGTTTGTTGCTGAGCGAGGCGGGACGTTTTCATGATAAGAGTCCTATTGTAGTTCTGATACTGATAATAATATTCCTAGACAATTACTGTTGTACCTTTCTAGCAGTCGGCGTACTGCATGAACACTTGGCAATAAAATAAAACAAGACTGTCAATACACATAATTATATTATGGTCATGGAAATCTGCAAAACAAACATTTCGTTTTATGAAGTCGCCAGCTCTATAAAGAATCGCTGAAAATCACGAGAAAATCGTAAAGAAGCGAGGCGTACCGAGTTCTTCTTAGAGTGTCTTTATCAACCTTTTCCAAGTGTTATTAATAGCAGACGAGAAACTCATCAGTTGTCAGGTGTTTTAAAACGGCGAGTTTTCCATCTTTAATTCGTCCGTCTATTTTCCCGTCGTTAAAACAAGAAAGCCGGACGACAAACTATATCAGACTGGGGCAGTGGAAGACCGTCAAAACCCGTCAGTCAGAAAGCTTTAACCTTCTATAAATATACCGTGAAGACTTTATCGAGTTATAAATAACATAATTCGACTGAATGCCGAGCAAATGCCGGTTTTTAGGTATCGGTCAGCGACGTTCACCATTAGCAAAAGGACCCATAAATGCCGCCATTTTGAAAACGATTTTGGGGACACTTTTCCTAACTCAAAGGTAATAGGAGCACGCAATCCAGGCTGACCTGGATTAGCTACGCATGCGTAGAACGAATATCTTGCGTGTAAACGTCATCAATACACGCAAGACCAAGCGATATTTGGCGCGAGATGAATAAGGAGCGAAGGGGCGTTGTGGTCCATGTGGGTTCATACGATAAAATTAAGAAGATAAAGGAAAATAATGGATCCGTTGAAGAGGATAGTAAGGGATATTGTAGGATATCAAGCATTTGTTGACTTGAAATCAAATATGGCGGGAAAATTAGACGAAGAACAAGGTGCGATCTAGTATCGTGAACTTCCATGTTAAATAAATAAAATCTGTTGTTTGTTGGCCGTTTACTACTCCCAAAAGAAGTCGGGTTGGTTTTTGGCAAAGGTGTGTACCCAAGTGACTTTTAAAACGGATTTTAAAGTTCGAATCAGTCGTGGAAAGTATACTTGACGACTGACGAAGTGACAAGTTGACAATCACACAAAACAAACCCAATCAACTATGGAGGGTGAATAAATATCTCATCTATCTTTGATTGATTTTTTCTTTGTCTTGATTTTGTTTTTGGCTATATATGGACAGTTCACTTATTATTGTTTTGCGTGTGTGTGTGTTTTGAATTTAGTAAACGTCATCAAGCTCGGCCAACAACTCACTTGAGCCAGCACGCACGTGGCCTGCGAACTTCCCCATGAAAATGGCCGATTTTCTATGCGTTCTCGATCGTGCCAGAGCCTTCGTCTGCGCGCCGGCGAAGGCTCTGGGTACGAGATTGGGCAGTCTTAGTCTTTTTTCTCGCGGCCGAACTAGAGCGGCCGAAACGTACACCCTCTTATTAGGGACCTTACGAAATACGACGGCAATTTCAACGACGACGTCTTTTAAACAAAAGAATTCAAAAGAAAACTGACAAAGAGAATGAATAATTTTTCGTCCCTAGAGTAATCTTAACACCGTCCTCCTTTTTCATACAACGTCACTTAGAGTATTTTCACGTCTTCGTGACGACGTCAAGTCACCAAATAAAAGATGAGAACTTTTGCATAATTAAGATTTACTTCAATACTGACAATACAATCATTTTAGCAGTAATGGGGCGTTTTGGAAGTCATTAAGCTAGCTTCAAATATCAAATATAATAGGCAGTCAGTCGTGACTTTATTTAATTATAAATTTATGTTGCTTTTTAACCACCACCGTCGTCGCAAATTTCGAAAGCGTAGACGGTCGAGCACATCATTGATCGAGCACATCATTAGTCTCGTTCCCAGATCACACAAGCTGAAACCAGCGCGCATGGGGGCAAATGGAACACTAGACACCATGTAGAAACACGTGCGCCAGTAAATAAGAATAGTCACTAAGACGAGATCACAGAACAATTAACAACAACATTTATTCATAAAGATAAGCGCCAAAGATAGGGCGCGAATAATCCAAGTAATAATTAGCGGAAGTAAATGTCAAAAGTGTAAGACACTGTTATGACAACAACATGTGGTGGAGTCACGTGTGACGTGATTTCTTTCTTCTTCTTCTTCTTCTTCCTATCGCTAATTGAAATAGGCGCATAGACTACCTCGTTAAATGTAATCACTAAGTTAATAATATTAACAAAACGAATAACTATATAGTTTCATATCCAGGTTTCGTATTCAAAGTACTTGGGGGAACGTCGGTCGCGTTGAGGTCTTGAAGCGTTGTTTGTGTCGGGAGCGACGACAGTTGATGTCCTTTCTCTTTGAGGGTGGATATCTCGAGGTACTGATGGAGTGTCCGGGTAGGCAGGTAGTATCAGTGCTGGTAGTATGTTAGTTGGCTGAGGTGGTGGGTTAATGGATGGCTCATCGTCGTCACTATCTGTGTCATAGGTGCGGGTGGGTGGATTGAGTTTCGGTTCTTGATTAGGAACCAAATAACACTCACATATTTTCACTTTGTACGATGAGGCTCGTAGCTGGTTCCAGAAAACTTTTTGATGAAGCACCATGGACTATCGATAGATACGACCAGGTATCTGCTGCGGGTGCGTGTTTTATCACGGTCAGAATGTAAATACACGAGATCGCCGACATTTTTTTTCGGTGTAGTGACATCCCGTCTCTTCGGGTTCTTTGATCTTTCGCTGTACGGGTGATTCTGTTGGCGCTGTTTATATTGGTTGGAAATAACATCTCTATCGGATATTGGGAGTTGATCATGAGTGTATTGGTTCCTCTGTGTCCATAATTCATGTGCTGAAACACCGTTTCTGCGCAAGCGTGAATTAAGTCTGGCAATAGCAACAGTGAGGCTAAGATTCTTAACAGGACCGCCGTTGGGAACTTGCCGAAGGAGTTCCTCTTCAACTTCGGCAATAGATTTTTCAGCAACTGGGTTCTTATTGATATTTTTAACACGACCAATCTTTATCGACATGCCAAGCTCTTTAAGTGTGTCGTCGTCTTTCATAGCTATAACGCCTGGGGCGGGATCAACTCTGACGACAGCGGGTGGACCATCTAGCGGGTGCAATCCAACACATAAAGTTGCAAGGTTGTCACGGAGGGTGACGCTCTTTTCATCAGGAATGATGGATGCCGTTGTAAAAGATGTTGTAGTTTCGCGAACGACTAGGATGGACTGTTTGCAACGTTTAAGAACGTTGGCAGCGAACGAGACGCCAACAACTTCAGGTGGGTCTTCGGTACTTTGGTGCATCAACTGTTCTGGAAACTTGCGTAGTGCAGCACAGGTATGGCATGTTTCACAGACACGGTCGATAACTTTCGGCATGTCGAGGGCATAGAAATTGCGTTTCGTAACAAGTTGCAGCTGGTGCTTGGATGGGTGATCGAGCTTGATGTGGAGAGCTGTCACAAGTCCGTCAAGAGCAGAGCGGGGCACGATGATTAAGTTAGTTGATGGTGAGAGAAGATTGCGTTGAGCGACCAATAAACCGTCTTTGGCGATAGAGGCAACGTTAAGGTATCTTTTCACGTCTTTGATGTTAGTAACCTTTTTCGAGGGACGTGTGCCTTGTTTGAGATGTGCGTGTGTTCGGCGAAGGTCGGGGCACTCTGATTGAATTTGAGCGCAAGCTGATCGGGTTGTGAATGGAAGACGAGATAGACCACGGATGTCTTGTACCGATGTGGAACGAACTACAGAGTCCTCTGTTAAGGCGATAAAGCAGCAAATTTGACATCTTGGTTCGTTGCATTCAGGGGCGTTACGGCTGGAAAAGTCTGAGGGGACGTTCGCGGAACCAGCTAAGTGTCGCACGTTGACTTGGTAGCGGCTAACCGTCGACAAAAAAGATGTGACGCGAGGGCTCGCTGAGAATTCTCCATGGCACAGTTTCTCAAAAGCTTGAACGCACGGTTTGCTGTCAGTTAGTAAACATACATGTTGGGTTGACTGGATGATGAATGGACTAAAATGCTCGACCGCAGCTGCGATACTTAGAGCTTCAACCTCGCGTGGTAGCCATGTCACTTGGTGTTTTCTTAGTTTTGCGCTAAAGAAGCCAGCCAAATGAAGGGTCTTGTGACAAGTGATGTACAAAGTAGCTCCGATTCCACGTTTGGTAACCGATCCGTCAGTGACAATCCAAAGCTGGTCAGATGGTCGAGGCAGAGTGATCGACTTGTGGGTTTTAAGAGAGGTCTGAGCAAAATGGAAATGCTCACGTAACATGTCCGTCCACTTTATGGATTCGTTGGACTGTTGGCCTGCAATGGCGTTCTCTAATGGAGCTATGATGTGCGAACATTTCGGTAGAACTCGTCCAAGGACTTTGTAGGCTCCAATGAATGAACGTAATTTACGTACGGTGTCATGCCGGTGGTGAGCACGAGGAAAGGGTTGCGATGCGATGTGGGCTTGCCGATAGACGTCCCTGTGTCCATACCCATCCGAGTATGGTAGTGGTGCGAGGACAGATGATGGTTTTCGAAGGAGAAAGGTGAAGATTGCACTTTTGGAGAGCTTGTAAGATGCGATTCCAGTTGTGCAGAAGGTCTTCTGGCGAGTCGGCTCCACAGTACAAATCATCTGCGAGTTTGGCTGCTATACCATCTTGTAGGCAATCCCCCAATACTCTACACATCAGCTCTTCGAGGGCAGTTTCTGATCCGGGCATTCCCATGGCACAGCGTGTATAAGTTCTCACACCGCGAAAGGGAGTTGCAACACCACAGTATTTCATGGATCTTTTAGCAAGTGGTATTTGATAGAATGCACTCGTCAAGTCCGTGACGATGATATACTTCCACTTGGCGATAGTACGTAGTGTCGAGTCCACATCGGGCATTAAAGACGGCTGGGGCTTGCTGTAGCGTCCAACGTCTGCAAATGCTGTGACAAGGCGATGACCACCATTGGGTTGGGTGACAAGAAATGAGGGGTTGAGATATTCGACAGTTATGCCAATATCCTCCGGACGTTGGAATACCCCCTGAGACTCAAGCTCGTCGCATTTTTGTTGTAGCTCGACTAACTTGTTGTGTGCATACTGTGGGAGTCTACCTTTCCGTTGTGGAGGTTGTACTGGACCCATATTTACCACAGCTTCAAATGGGCGTATGGCGCCGTTGTAACCTGTGATGGTTGGGTCAAATACATCGTCGTGAGTTTGGAGTAGATCTCGGAACTCTGTTCGAATTTTGTCGGTTAAGATGTTGTCAGGATCCAGTTTCACAGTAGCTGAGTGTTCGCAGGATGTCGGTTGCGTGGTCGGTGATGGAACATGGCCATTGGGTAAACGACGTGTCTCTCTGGTGTCTGGAGTACGTGTTAGACAAATTTGGCAGAAATGTTCATGACCAGAAATGTTCTTAGGTTCCTTGGTATCGTTGAGTATGCGGACCTTTCCAGCCACTGCTTCTAGAATACGTGGGCGAGGCCAATCAGGAGCTGTTTTGGAGTAGTCGGGGCGTGGTTCGATAGCTAGGGTGGTGTCTGGCTCGACTTCGTTAGGAATATCAAGTTCTCTATGTATATATATAGTCACCCGGCCAGACAACCGTAGGCGATGATGGAGCTCGAAGGACCTGTGCCTGGGTACGTCTCACATGGTTTTCTGTTGGATCAGGTACGGTTGTGCCATAATAAGTGACGTCTCAACCCTTGATGGTTATCTGTTGTTGAGAAGGTCTCAAGGAAATGTCATTTATGACCATAAATGGGGTTTCTGCCAAAACATCTACATCTACAGTAGGTCATCCACAACTAGGGCGTCTAGCTGTAGATTTAGATGGTTGAGTGATAGTTTGAGATGGACTTCTCCAACAACGGTTAATGGAGTAATGCCATCTGCTTGGAGAGCGGTTTGTTTGGTCATCTGGATGGTGGCGCCGACTTGCTAATTGGCAACAGATGTCTTTACCATACTTGTTTCTGCTCCGGTGTCGAGGGTGAGTTGTATTGCATGATGTTTTTAGAACACTTTCAGGTGGGGAGATTGTTTAGTGCTAACACGGTAAGCTGTAGACTTAACTCGGTAGCCATGACGACTTGGTACGTTGTCCAGTTCTGGTTCTGGTTCTGAGTTGGATTTGTCTGTTATGTTGTCGTGAATGTCGTGTTTACCGAGAACCTGTCGTGTACGCGCTAGGTATTTTCGATCCTCGCTGGGCAGGTAGGGGCACTTGCTCAAGTAGTGTTGGAACTGCGGTCTGTTCGCTTGCTTGCACAGTGGACAAATCTTCGCAGTGTTTCCTTTGTCTTTGGTTGTTTTCGGAGGATCAATTGCAATACGATGAGTTACGGTTATGTGAAGAGCGCCTCGTTTGACGTGTGTATTTCGTCGAGTAGAGAATCCAATGCTTATGAAATTTCGGGTTTTAGAGTTGCCAATGTCTGTGATCTAAGTTCGGTGCCATAGCGCTGTTTTACTAAGGCGGGCAAGTCTGTGTGGATTAGGCGAAGCCATGTCATTGTAATTATGTTTCCAAGTGAGGGTGTACTTTCCTCGTTTATTGAGATGTTTTCGCCGTGGTGTCGGATGTTTCCATTAGCTTTGAGTAGATTGTCGTCTATTAAACTAACGAGTCGTTGGTGATAAGTCTTCAGGGCGCTCGCCGGGCTCTAGGCGAATATTGTTGAAATCAAGAAAGTGAGCACCAGCTAGTCGACTGAAAGCCATAATGTGAACGAATTGACTGCCAGATTGTTCTTATGGACGTTGAAGTCTTAATGATTGTGTTACGTGAGATTACGGGACAATAATTAGCTATTTGGCCCAACATTAACTCTAGCTGAGTTACCTTTTGTGCGGCAGTACGCCGGCTGGCGGCTGGTGTGTCTTCGCCGTCGTCTTCGAAGCCATGACGTAGTGGAGCAGTGGTTGTCTTTCTCAGCCATGTCGCGTCTTCAATTAACCAGGAATGTCGCGCAGTTTGGGTCCAACGATAACGTATATTGGAGGTTTTGACGCCAGGCTTCGAATGAGGTGATGGTTTCTTGTTTTGTCAAGGCCCATTGTTTTGGAGCTCGTATGCTAGCCGGATCCTACTAAGTACTGCCCGAGACTGCCCGAGACTGCCCGAGACTGCCCGGGACTGCCCGGGAGTAAGAAACGACCGCCCGAGACTGCCCGGGAGTAAAACATGACTGCCTGAGACGGTATATTACTGCCAGAGACGGTATACATCTATATTAGAGGCCTTATATAATAAAGAATAGATCCACATTTACGGCACACCGCAAACTGCAGTTCGAAATCAGCAGTTAGCCATTAGAAGTTAGGACAATTTGTATGTCAAGACTGAAAGCTTCCGTTTGTGATTTGCCGTATATATATACATATATATGTATTTTTATATATGGTGAATAAATACGAGTTTTTTCCCTTCGATTTATATATAGCCCAAGAGCGAAGCTCATGTCTCCCACAGCGCCATTGAAATGTTAATCGCAGTCGGCAATGATTAATGTATTTGTTTTTCTATTTTTGAAACCGAGTGCTATTTTTGAAACCCGTGCTGAAATGGTGCCTTTTTCAGAGTATATGCCAGACCCGAAAACCGAGGTTTATTTCAACGCTTCGAAACATCAGCTGAACGATGTTACAATCAATAAAAAACGAAACTTGAACATCTATTTAACTAATAAATTGGAAATTCGGCATGACCATGACCATGACCACTGACAAAACTGAAATTCTAATGTACATCCGCGCGCGTGCTGGCTTTCGGACGTTCTCTTTCTTTATTTTCTTTATTTTGACACCAAAACTATCGAATAACGTGGAATAGTCTGATAGCCATATGCACTCAGTAAGAGAAAATATCAGATGTCTGCGAAATTGGACTTCGCAAAAAATGGGGGCGTATGAAAAGGAAGAGGCGAACCAATACACGGCACACTGTATAATATATATATATATATATATATATATATATATATATATATATATATATATATATATATATATATATATATATAATATATATATATATATATATTTATATATTTATTATATAGCATGCTATCGGATATGAGCTTTTGCGTAATTTGATTGGTTCCCTACTACTAGGCTATCAGCTCATATCCTGCTAGTAGAGGAAAAACAAGATGGCGGCATGTTTTTTTAAACTGCCGAAAAGAGTTGAAATTGACGGATTTTTATACAGAAAAACATCAACACCCTCAAACCAATGTATAAAAAAACAACATTGTGTAAAAATACATTAACAAATACACAATTTAGCATGTTAAATGGTAAAATTCACCTAAAAAATTACGTCTTTTTACTTCAAAAACCCGACTAAATTAACGGGTTGATATTAATTTGTTGCCAAACAAAGAAACTCACGGTTAAAATCAAGCTTACAACACACATTTCGTAGGAGACCACTAGTAAAGAGACTTTTTTTATTTAGATAAGCATTTGGAGTAGTAAAAAGCATGTTCTTTTTCAAAAACAACCAACTAAGTAATTTAGTTTCACTGCCGAAGGTGTTTCAGTTTCATTTTTACATGAAATCAAAACCTTTTTCACGACAGCAACGCTAATATAAACAACTGACCCACCTTTTGACTTCATAAAGGTACCTTTTAATCTTTTTTGTTGATCTGCTTAACACAATTTTTGCCTCTCGAGCAACATTTATACAACATTTCGAAGCTGTTTACCGAACAGCTCGGCGAGAAACTCTAATGTGAATGCATCATTACGCATGGCGGAAGTATTAGTTGCCTATGGCGGAAATTTGTTGTTTCAAACATTTCGCTGTAATTTTGTCTCTTGTACAGTGCTTGGCTATATAATAAAACAGTTATACCATTCACTCTCGTTGTATAGGAACTAATAGCCAACTCGGCGAAGCGCCTCGTTGGCTATGAGCTCGTATACAACTCGAGCTCATGGTATAACTGTTAAATATACGTGTATGTGCTGAGCTGCATATATTTTTAAACTCGAAATTTTCCTTCACCAAAGACCCTCGCTATTATTAAAACTTGCTGTCTGCTTTTAATACGCCCACTTGCTTTACACACGTATACCGCATGCATGCACCGCCCACCCTCATTAACACTAATGATTTGTATTTCCACCCTCAAGCTGTTTGTTTATTTGTGTGCCGTGTTAGTTCGATAGTTCAGTTATGCATGGTGTCAAAATAATGAAAGAGAAAGTCAACGCCAGCACGCGGAAGTGCATTAGAACTTGCCGAATTTCTAAATAATTAAAATTTATTTCGTTTTTTATTGATTATATAACATCGTTGGGCTGATGTTACGAAGCGTTGAAATAAACCTCGGTTTTCGGGTCTGGCATACTCTGAAAAAGGCACTATTTCAGCACGGGTTTCAAAAATAGCACTCCGTTTCAAAAATAGAAAAACAAATACATTAATCATTGCCGACTGCGATTAACATTTCAATGGCGCTGTGGGAGACATGAGCTTCGCTCTTGGGCTATATATAAATCGAAGGGGAAAAACTCGTATTTATTCACCATATATAAAAATACACATATATATATATATATAGTTCAATCTACAGACACGGTGTTTCGCTGTACAACAGCTCATCAGTGTAGCTTGGAACAATCTGAATGAATTTCATCAACTACTTATACACATGCGATCATCGGTGACAACTGCATGTGGGACAGCATCGGTGAAGTACATTCAGATAGCGTGAAGTGCGCATGGGCCCAGAGTGCTCAAACTTCCACAAGGGTAGTGAGCGTTGCATATATATATATATATACAGGGTGAATAAAAAAAACCTGATGCCTTTCATATTCAAATTAGCCGCATAGCGGCTGTAATTTGACAGAAGTTCCCTAAATATCTCATGGGTATACGAAGCATATCAAATAAGGTTCACTTATTTGATATTCACTTATTTGATATGCTTCGTATACCCATGAGATATTTAGGGTTCACTTATTTGATATGCTTCGTATACCCATGAGATATTTAGGGAACTTCTGTCAAATTACAGCCGCTATGCGGCTAATTTGAATATGAAAGGCATCAGGGTTTTTTTATTCACCCTGTATATATATATACGGCAAATCACAAACGGAAGCTTTCAGTCTTAACATACAAATTGTCCTAACTTCTAATGGCTAACTGCTGATTTCGAACTGCAGTTTGCGGTGTGCCGCAAATGTGGATCTATTCTTTATTATATAAGGCCTCTAATATAGATGTATACCGTCTCTGGCAGTAATATACCGTCTCAAGCAGTCATTTTTTACTCCCGGGCAGTCTTGGGCGGTCATTTTTTACTCCCGGGTGGTCTCGGGCAGTCCCGAGCAGTCTCGGGCAATAATTAGTAGGACCGTGCTAGCCATTATTACGGCGCTTGAAGATGGTTGTATTTCTTGTGTCTGGTCGGAGAATTCTTATCGGCTTAAATTGCATTAATATAATGAGTAACTCCACTTTGTCGGAGCCAGTAAATAAGAATAGTCACTAAGACGAAATCACAGAACAACAACAATATTTATTCATAAAGATAAGCGCCAAAGATAGGGCGCGAATAATCCAAGTAATAATTAGCGGAAGTAGATGTCAAAAGTGTAACACGCTGTTATGACAACAACATGTGGTGGAGTCACGTGTGGCGGTGGAAGATGTCAAAATGTTCACTTAGGCCTAGGTTTTTATACAAGCTTTGATTTCACACTGAGTTTCAATTTCTTGCTCAGGCTGTGTCTAGACTCACTCAAGGTTTCCACCTTTCAATTTTGATTTTGATTTTACATAACCTTAGGCTGTGTAGCTTATTATGTAGGACAATGACCAGTATAATTTTGCCTGAGCCAGCGTACCGTGTGGCCCGCGAATGCTCGCTGGTTTCATTTTTTTGGGCATGAATTTTTGGGCATGAATTTTTATCCGTTCCGCAAACACTTGGCAAAATGTTTTTTTGTTATTGCATTCTCTTGCAGGAATTTTTCCTGCTATAAATAACTCGGTGTTTTGTATTGAAGTTGAAAAGGATTCAAAAGGCCAAGTAAATATTCCTGTTTCAATTTTTACATTAGATTCCTATCTGCAACACAATTGACAATCTCAAATAGGATCTACTCTTTGATAAAGGATCTACAGTATGCATACAGTGGCAGAAAAAGGCCAAAAAAATAGTTTTCTAGGGGGTCCGGGGGCATGCCCCCCCGGAAATTTATGAAATTTAGAGTCTCGGAAATGCCATTTCCTGCATTCTGAGGGGTGATTTTTAAGAACACTGAAGGTCATAAAATGTCATAAAAACTAGTTAAAATACAACGCATTTCTGACTGTTTCGCTTTGTGTCAGAACTCATCAGCATGTTCACTTTCAAATATAATATGGAAAATTTTGTGAGGAACTATAAAAAGATTTTTCGTCACCACATAATCTTATCAAAATAAAAATTATTTAACTAATATAAAGATTTATCTATACCTGATTTCTCTTTACCTATGGTAATAGCCAAAGTCCGAAATTTTCCTCTTTTATCTTTATTGCTTTATTCTTTGTTCATTTCGTTTGGTACTTATGCAAAAATGAACTTTTCCTGGGGCAAAAAAGGGACTTTTCCTGGGTGGGGGGGGGAGGGGGGGGGGGGGGCTCAAGGGGAGACTTTACAAATTATAAGTAAAATCTATGCTAATTAAATATTAAATGTATTTCTAAAACTACTAGATACTACAAAATCTAAAATAAGTCCAAATTGAAGCATTAGGTGCTTTCCAAAGCGAGCAAGTGTTCCTCAAGTGATACCTTAAATGTTTTGAGCGAGAGGCTCTCTTTCAGGTTCTTATCTAAATTGTTCCAGATGTTGACCACTTTGTAGGCAGATGTACGCTGGCCGGCAGCAGATTTGAACAGTGGTATCTGTGATAGTGACGCGTTTGCGAGTAGAACGGTTATGAATTGCGGAACGGTTATGAATTGCGGACGGTTTATGCAATTTGTCACAAAGATAGCCAGGAGCAAGATTATTTACACATTTATAGGTCATAACAGTGTCTCCGAGGTATAGTAGTTTTTCAAGTGGTAGCCAGTTAAGCTGGCGTACGTAGAAGCGGACTTACGTGATCGTATTTCCTAGAGTTCGTAACAATTTTACATGCAATGTTCTGCACTAGCTGAAGTTTCTTTATGTTAGAAGTGGACGTATTTGACCACACCGTAGAGCAATAAAGCATCTTACTGAAAACTAAGGATGTAATAATTAATGAAAGAGTTTTTGTGTCAAAGCTATCTTTAACACGGTTAATCTGGCATAATTTGTATATACAGGAAGAAACTAATTGCGAGATGTGACTGTCGTAAGTTAGGTGAGAATCTAAAATAACACCTAAGTCTTTGGCGGAAACAACAGGTTCAAGAGACTTTCCCAGGAAGGACACAGACGGGTTGGCGGGCAGTCTGCTCATCAGTTGCCTGGTTCCAATAAAACTTTGTCTTTTCTGGGTTGTTTAGGAGGTGGTTGTCGCAACACCATGTTGCGACTCTGTGCAGGTCTTGCTCTAGTTTTCTAACTGCTGCATCCGCCTCCGACAGAGGAAAGGACAGGTGAACTTTCGAGTCATCAACGTACGAATCGAGTCAGCAGGCTTGAGGTGCGCAAGGCAAATCATTCATGTAGATACAGAATAATAATGGCGAAAGAATTGCGCCTTGAGCAGGGGCGGATCTAGGAATTTTCCCCACTTAGTCAAACTATCTAGGGGGGTCCGGGGGCATGCCCCCCCGGAAAATTTTTGAAATTTGGGTCTCTGAAATGGCATTTCCCGCGTTCTGACAACACTTTTAATCAAAATTTCTGAAGTTTTAAAACATATTTTTTACCACATTTTAAACTTTTTTTGAAAAAGTGTCAAAATTGGATTTGGATTAGTGAATTATTGTAATAGTTTGTAAGTGCGTAATTATTTTTTTCTAAAAAGAAGGCAATACAACAAACAGTAGAGATATGTGATTATATTTAATTACTAACTCAAAAAGTATATGGTTGTTTTGCCCTATGTCAGAGCTCATCAGCATGCCTTTGGAGACACCAAAAACATATTCTTGCAGTCAGTGAATTCAACATGGACAGCCTGACCAACATACAAGTAAAGGTCTAGCTGAATTTAATGTTCTGCATAACCCAGAGCAAGGGTAATGGGTCTACATCATCCCAGTCATCCTAATTAAGTCGCAACTAATCCAAGCCACTACCCACCATTACCAATCTATGTTACTATGAGCTGTCTGGTTTTCAGGTGCCAGATACTCCCCTTTTACACATCTACCCAAGCAGACAATGTCTTGCTAAGGAATGCTTTTATTTATGACCATAATGTGACATGGACATAAAGGAGCTCAACTCTCAACATTATCCCAGTCATCCTAACCATTGAGCCCCCAACTAATCTAAGTCATTACCTGTTTATATGATTTCAATTTTGTAGACTATGAAAGTATATAAACATTGAATACTAGAATTAAGCAGATATTGTATTTAAGCCAGATAATAAAATGTAAATAATAATTGTAATACAGCACATGTAGTTATTGGTTCATGTGGATATCAGCACTTAGTACTGTACACATGTAAATTTATATTAAAAGAAGAAACCAATCATCATTTACCAATCAAGTTTATTATGACACCACATATAGTATAAATCTTACAGGACCACACATACAGTACACAACATGTTGTGTATATATATTATATACTGTAATAATTAATATTAAAGGAACAGAAATTAGCAATGTATGAAAAGAGTGCTTTAACTGCCAGGTTGCCTGGCTAGGTTACAGTCTCACTCTCACAAAGATAAAATTAATCATATTACTGATATTAATAAACCATGAAATCTCCAAGCAAGATCAAATTTCCAGCATACACTAGTCCGTCCAACACACGTTTCATTGCAAAGCATCAATTCAACATGTTATAGATCAAATACAAGCAAACGGGAAGTCTAGTCCAAGAGTAAACCTATAAATTATCATAAAGACTATAATGATATTCAAATCATACAGTATAGTGAGGGTTTCTTACCTCAGACGACCTCAGAGCGCACACTGACTCACTGTATAAAATTATCGCAATTGATATTTCGATATACATCTTTTTCAATCCTCTGTAAAAGGTCATCTTCAGTGCATAAAGCACTAGATGAAAGTTTCACGAATATTTCATCATAAACGTCTTGTAGATATCCTTGCTATTGAGTGTTGGGAATATAAAAGGGACGCAGAATATGCGCATGGCCTCGTAGAACCACAGAAGCGATCGCTAACCATACTGATTACTCAGAAAGGCGCTTATCCTGCAAAATGACGTTTCAGCCTCTACACCAATCGTAAGTCGTAATTAAAAAAAAAATAACCAATCAGGAACGTTAAAAGATCTTAAAAAACCAACCAACTTCGTCAAAAAGTGACTAACTGCTTTCCTTCGTCAAATTCATCAAGCCGAGAGCCTGCATCATTTGCGGCCTGGAAATGACTGTGAACCCGATCCTTGATTCTCCCATTATGTCCCGTGCATCCCACTGCTTCCCCTCGAAATCAGTCACAGGGTTTGAGGCCTTGAAATCAGAACTTTCAAGGCCTCGCGCGTAAAGAAAACGGAAAAACGCCAACGGGGAAATTTTTCTGGCCTGAACTGAAGCCTCTGTAGATAGGCATTTTAAGAATAGAACATACTTCTTCTAATAATAAGATAATTATTTTTTATTTGCAGGATTTTATTTGTAAATTTTTGACAACGTGCAACAAACGAAAATTATATATTCACGTCAAATTTTCACTTCGTCGCGCGACTTAGTTGACGTAGTCTAAATCCGCCCCTGTTGAGGTACTCCATGAGTGATTGACAGAGGGTCTGATAGGATGGAGTCAATGCGCACTGACTGGGAGCGACCCGACAGATAGCTCTTAAACCAGTTCAATGTTGTTGGTGAGGCACCGACATTCGATAATTTATAAAGTAATCTGTGATGGTTGATACTATCGAAGGCTTTCGAGAGATCTAACAATATTAGAGCGGTAAGCTTCTTTTTGTCCATGGCCTGGCCTCTAAGATGGTGTCGGTGATGTAAATCTTCAGAGTCCCTGTGGAGTGGAGCTTCTTGTTTCCACTTTGGTGGGAAGACAGCCGATTGTCTTCGACAAGGTAGGCGCCAAATTGCTCGAGAACAATCTTTTCGCACACTTTAGAAGCTACGGCAAGAAGAGATATTGGGCGGTTGTTTGACGCCACTTCGTGATCTCCCTCTTTGAGGATGGGAATAGCTTCCGCCTCCTTCCATGCAGTAGGAGATGTAGAAGTTAGAAGGGAGCAGTTGATTATTGCTCGATATTTTTTTCCTATTGATTTGTTGTGCATCAATTCTTTTCCCTCCACTTTTCCTGTGCACGATTTTTTTTTGGTATTTGCCCCCCCCCCCCCCCCCCCCCCCCCTCAAAAATATTATGGTCCGTCCCTAAATAGCCAAGACAAAAGCAAAAATCGCTTCGATCGAAAAATGTCGCTGAAAAACAGCCTTAATATATCACAGTCGAACCCCTCTTAACGGACACCCTTTTTTAAGCGGACACCCCTCTTAAGCGGACACCTCGGCGAAGTCCCAAAGATCCGTCGGTATCTAAGCTAAAATTAGTTACCTCTTCTCGGTAACTAACCTATACTTATACTATATATTTCTGCGAGTCCCACTCACGGTCAATTGACCGCTTTATACTTGAAGTTACATCATATGATAGAATCTTATTTCACCAAAATACTCTCGGCGCGCTTAATTTTTGAGTTTGTCTCTCAAATTTGGCATGCACAATGATAAATCACTGCAGAAGCTAACAATTTAACAAATATTCTATACCTTTAAAAACTGCAGTTGCTACGAGGTGCTTTTTTAATAATAGCGCCCTTTGCGTGATGCGATAATGGCGGTTCTGGTTTCACTCAGAAGCTTCCAAAACATCATATTTCTCATCTCAAATGATCAAAGAATAAAACCGTGTGCGCATTTTTTTGACAGGTACTGTATTTGCTTTGATACTAAGCGGGGCAAGTTGACTCATCTTGACTTGGTAAAATCGATAGAAGAGATGCATATTATTGGAAAAATATTGCACTAAATCTAAAATGCGGTTTTATTCGTTTACTGCAACCTCGTTCCCAGGCCCTGGCATCGGCTGGTGGACTCCGCATTTTCATTGGTTGATTGCTTTTCTTAAACATTCCTCGTTAAACATATTTATGCATAGTCTTGCCCCAGTTATGATCAAATAGCTTCAAGGGAACCGCCAACGGGACAAATGTGACCAAATTTGAAAAAGGCCCTGGCAACGAGGTTATGTTTACTCTTGTTCAACATTGTGGCAAAGTTTGGAAGAATTGAATAAAACGAAAGCCGCCCATATCTATTTTTGTAGTGGGAATTGGGGAAATTTTCTTTCTCTGTAAAAGAGGATAAAAGATTTGGCGGGGTTTTGCCCTTTTCTGTCATTTTCCCCGCCCACACTTATAATCCTCTTATCACCTTGAACCGTAAACCAATCAGACTCAACTCTACGTTAGTGTGTCTTGGCAAGGTTTTCGGCTCCCCAATCAAATGGTGAGGGAAACCTGATAGGAACACTTCTTTGCATCATGCCGGCGAAACAAAACAAAAATATGGCAAAGTTTGCACTGAAGCATCCATTAATAAGAGCTCATCTCATAAAGTTTATTGAAAAAGAGATCAATAAAGAGTGCCAGGAAATGTGCAGAGAAACTGTAAAGGTTTCAGCTTGTGATGACAATGACAATTGTGATTATATTTCTGAGAACACCAAACCAAAGAGTAAATGGAATATATTTGAACTTCATTGTCAATGTCAAGGAAACGAAAGATGCAAGATAACAACGAAGCTACTGGAATAAAGAAATTTGTTAAAAAAAGACGTCCGTAGCATATTCAAAAGGACAAGCAAGGAGGATCTGATGTCTTTTACTCTTGAAAAAGCTGATTCAGAGATGAAGGAGCGTTGCCTTTAGTTTTGGTCTGTTTTAGGAGCAGCATCCACATATCACCTCACAAATCTGAAGATATCGATGTTTATTGGAGGACTTCGGTTGTAACTGCTGCATCAATATATCTGAAAAACAGATCACAGATTAATTTCTTTGATAATCAACCATTCAGCATACATGGTGAGTTACATTCTTGGATGTAGAAGCTTTGCTTTGAATATTTTTTTATAAGTTAATATGTTCAGTTACATATTGCACTACAGAAAAAGTTGAAGAATCTTTAAATTTACTCAGTGGTAGATGTTGATTTTAAATTTAATTACAGTCAAACCTGTATTAAGCGGACACCCTTGGGGAATATGTTGGTGTCCCTCTAATAGTGGTGTTAATATCCCCTAATAATTTCAAAACATTATCTGCACTCACAGAGGAAATTTGTGCTGTTAATAGAGATGTATAGGGTAAAAGTACTTTGGATGCATAGTAAAATGTCATAGGATGTCCAAAGGGAATAGAAGTTGTGGATTTTTCTGGAACAATCCCATGGGAACTGAAATAAAATATGAAATATTTTATCGAAAAGCTAAAGGTCGTAGATTTCAAGCAAAATGTCATGTGATTAATAACAGCTTTCTTTTTGTGGTCAACATTGCTTCGATTGAAGACAATGAGGTTATATATAGCTGTGTCGCAAACTTATTTTAATAAGAAATTGGACGAATTTGGTCAGGGGCACAATGATCATGTTCTTCAAGTTATGGAAATGGAAAAAAATAAGCTACAGAAAGCATTTCCCATATCAGATACTCAAGTTATTGCAGGGAAAGTGGATGTTGAACATGGTAATTCTAGCTTGTCAGAGGCATTAAGAGCAATTCATTCTCAACGTCTTGCTCTAATTGAAGATATACCCATTCAGATCTGGAAATTGATTTTTTTGTTCCTGTGATTGAACAATGTTTCTGTAAGTTTCTTTTCAAATATAAATTTACTGCTCTGGTTGCCAAAAAATGCAGGGATTGTCATGTGAAGAAAGAAAGATATGAAAATCCAAGACAAATATAGTTTGTTTTGTTGGTGATGTGATATGGTAAAAAAATCAGCATAATTTCCATCACATAATCACATCTAGCTTCTGAAATTGGCAGAGAAACTTGCAAAGAAACCCTAATTAAAGTGTAATTTAACAATCTTAATCAATGACATGCATAAATGTTGGATATATAAAAATTAGCTCAAAAATATTTTTCAGAAATGATAGCCATTGAAAAACATTTAAAAAATTGAATGAATAAACGTATCTATACTACTCACATCATTAAGAATCTAGTCCAGCTGTCCAGAAATATCCAGAAAAATCAACTGACAAAGACATTGATTGTGCCATAGAAGAAGTTAATTGATTCGAAAGGATTCAAGGTACGTAAGCCATTTATGCCATTTGCAGAGACGTTATGTTACAGGGTTTAAGGGTCCTTTGAGATAAATTTGCCCAAAATTTCCTACAGGTAACACCCTAATTCCCCCCCCCCCCCACCTACAGTCACTGATGTTCCATGGATGGATAATAATACCAAGTGAAAGATTATAATTAAACGATTTTGCTAAGTAAATTGGAGCTTTTCTCGAAAAATGCAAATGTAAGGCCCATAGGCATTAAATCAAACCTGCAGCCATGTAATTATGGTACAGTTCTCAGACCTCTGAGCTACATACTGAGTCAAATGTCCAAAGCATTGCCCTGGACCACAGGTTCCAAGGAATTGCACCATTCTGCAAGTGCGATTCCTGTCGGAGGGCCTTAGAGTAGCATTTTTGACAACCACTATTTTTATCATTAGTTTTGACAACCACTAACCTAACCGTTGTTATGTGTGAACAATGTACTGGTATATAATCGTTCATTCAGAATATTAATCCATTGCTGAAACATATACATGTCAAGCTTTAAGATCTGTCAAGTGAAATAATGGCTAAAAATACTTTAAAAGAATCATCCTATAGTGCCTAGTATATACTATATATATATGTATAAGATGGTTTATACGGCTTTCAAGCAATCTCGCACCTGATTGGTCAATCCATCTCCTCCCTACAACGGGGTAGCAACCAGGGTCCAGGAATTAGAATGAAAGCTATTTCATTTTCTGTTATAAAAGAAGGAGAATGCCCAAGTGTTGTTCGGGTTATAACTGCAAATCTAGATCAGAAAACGCTCCCGATAGAAGTTTCCATCAATGTCCGCGAGATTCTAAACTACGAGCTGCTTGGGAAAACAGAATTCATAGGGAAAATTTCCAGGCAAGCGAGTACTCGTAGACGTACGAGTAGCTCGTACCACTTGTTATGTTTCCATCGCGTTGACTTGCAATGACACTGCATAACATTTGTCTTTCATGGACGCTCTTACCTTCGCATTTATCGTACGTTATCTCATTTTAACTTCAACAACACAACCAGACTTGAAATTTTATTCCCCTTTTTCCATACTGTTTTGGTTGTCTTTGAAAATTTTTGACATCCCGCTCAATGTTATGGCTTCCAATGGTTCTTTTCCCTCCATGTTATGGTGTTAAAACAGCTAGTAAACCTTTTCTTGGACGGTGGTATAGAAAGGCCAGAAACCAGAGTAAAGGTCAAATGACCTTTACTCAGTCTTGATAAAACATATTTTCCTACATTTTCGATTGAGTTCTGGACAAAAACAAACTATAGTTAGAACGTTTCTACCGGGACGATTGGTACGATTTCAGCGCCTGCAATACCCGGGACGTTCAACAAGCATCTCTAGTTCGTGTTGGACATGTTCGGTATTTCGCTTTTATTAAGAAAACTAAGCTATTTCGTGGGATAAACTGCACGTATGTTGTAGCCAGATGAATTTTCGTTCTGCCAATATATTTTATAACTTCTATAGTGGATTATTTCTTGAGAAAACGTTCGGAGTAGACGGACTAGGGAAACTTTGTCAGAATTTCCAGTCAGAATTTTTGCCAAGTCAATAATATCGTCCTGGCAAAGCGGAACGCGGAGTGTTTACATGAGAAAAATTGTCTTGCATTTGCTGGGATCCCGGCTGAGCGAACCGGGATCCCACTTTGACGGGACGGGACGAAAAACGTCCGGGAAAATTATTTCCATATAAGCGGAACGGCACAAGTAAGAGATATATACATGCATGACGGGATCCCGGCAAACGTCTCGTCCCGCCTCCCATGTAAACAGCCCCTATTAATTAGATGAAAATTATTTTTTCCAATTTGATTTTCCCGGTTGCCACCCCGTTGCTAGGCGGGAAAGGATCTGACCAATCAGGTGCGAGATTGGTTGAAAGCCGTATTGTGTGTCATTTTAAAAGGTTTTAATAAAAAAGAATAATAAATTTCAGCTATGCTTTGACAATGTTGACACCCATGTTATGGTGCACGAGACGACGGAAGAAAACCAGAGCATAGATACACATGAATGTGCAATTGCCTTTGTCCCAAACCAAGTTAACAATGAGACACTCAGTACGGATGCACCACAGAGATCGTTGCAGGATTTTGATAATGCAGACTTTTTATGCAACTTAACCAGGATGAGCACAAGCTGCAACGTGAAAACTATATTGTGTTGCTGGAAAGAATAATTACAAATGATATCAAGAGTCTTAACTTTCTCCAAGATGTTGTCACCAAACATATCATCCATGCACATTCAAGAGATATGGCAACGAAATGTCACATGGTAAGATATATTCGATAGTTAAAATATATGATTGAGCAGTTCAATCAATTCCAAATAATGAACAGTGGCATTGAGGGATTGGTAGTCCTGAAGCGTTAGATCCAAAATGACTTTCATAAAAAGTTGAGGTTTTTCAAAGATCAATATTGAAGTTTTATCAACAATCTGGTTAGCAGTTCAATCAATAGAAATATTTCAAAGTAAATTATTCTTAAGGGGCCATGGCTGAAAAGGCATGGCATCTGCCAGTCTAAAAATAGATTCTACATTTCAGCAAAACATGAAATAAGTTATCTCTCTACTAAGTCTAGGACATTTTTTAGATGATTTCTGAAAATAGATATTTTCAGTTTAAATTGAGGTATTTCTTTCATATTTTTCCTACCAGGCTACTTCTGTAGCAGGTGTTTCAGTCTCGATATTTTTCGGTTGATAATATGCAATTTAGGTTTATTTCAGTTTTTTTCTTGTAGACTTTCCTTGACGTATTGCATGCAGATGATAAAGATGGAATTAATGAAATATTAATAAGCTTACAGAAATATCAGGTTTTTGTTGGAGATGATGAGGAAAGGATTTATAATGAGCAGGGAGTTGTCGGGGATCAATTATCTGTAGAAAGAGGATCGGAGCAAATGCACAATTTCACTTGGCAAATGGGTTTATACCGCAGGAGAGATTTAATGACAATATGCATTTTGAAATTGCTGATTTTCACTCGGAAATGACATATACGCAAGTATGTATGTGACTGTATATTAAATATAAGTGTGTAATCAAAACTGGAAAAGTAACATGTGTCCCTACCGCAGTAGAAGTGTGAGTCTAGAGAAATCTGAAGTGTATTGAATCTCTGGCTTTCAATACATAGAGAAGCTAAATGCACATCATTTAGAAAATAAAATTGATTTCTCATGGGAAATTAAGATATAAAGGGTATTGCTCTGGTAAAAGTTAAATCTCTGAGCATTTGTTTTTTCATTTTAATTTCAACTTTACATGGACAATTTCTGCAAAACTGGTTGCAATAATCGTTGCACATGGGGTAGTGACAAAGTGCTGATTAACCGACGTAATGTTGTCACTGAAGTCAAGAAAAGGTTTGCTGCCTGCAAAACATTTTTAGAGTTGGAGCTCGAATCAACGGTATCAGCTGCCACGTTAACAATTTTACGTATAGAAAGATTAGTGCTTTAAAGAATGCGAGCAAGCCAGATTAAAAAAGGTTTTAGACAATTTAGCTGGAAAAGTTGTCGATGCCTTTATACGAAAGAAAGAAACCGTTGCTCAAGTGTTACAAGCAAAAGTGGACTTCAAAACTGGTTAAAACCCCAGATGGAAAGTTTAGATGCCAAGGGCCTACTTGCACCAAAACCTTTCAGTTTAATGGGAAGCGAAAGAGAGACCATGAACAGAAAGCACATGGCATAGTAAAGTCTAAGGTTACTAAAGCATTTGATGACAGTGATGATATGTATATAATTACCAATGTTCGTTGCTGGAGTATCTAATGCTATTGAGAAATTTTAAGGATGCAGTGTCGGAAGGAGATGGAGCTCGTATTGTACGATGTTGGACGTTTTTGCTGCTGTACTTAAAAGCAGATGGTTCTTCAAGTCGGAAATATTGCTTGGAAGGACTCTATCTTCTGTGCCAGATCAATTGCCTGTTGTCTCGCCTTGTGTGGAATCAAAGTGTAAAGACGGGGCTCGGTGGCAACATTCCCATCGATTTTGCAATGGAGCATTACATACGTATTGTAAAATTACTCAAGAGAAAGCTGGGTCCAAATCAGAATAACAGAAATACACTTCAACGATACATTAAAGCATTTGGGGTTCACAAAGGTTTTACTTGAGTATTTTGATGAATCGACTAGTGTCATCCAGAGGTCTGGAAAACATACCAAGAAGTCATTTGCGAATGACAAGGCTAAAATTGTGGAAGAGCTGATGAATTCCAAATCATTTATTCATTATCGAATAGAAAATATGCTGTGTTTAAAGATTTTAAACCAAGCTTGCTCACAGACTTTGGTTTTCATGCTTTTTAAGACTGGATAGATCAATACAAGAAAGATATAGAGAAGAAAAGAAAGGCACGTTAAATTCACAAAATAATAACTTTATATGCAGGACTTGCATTTTATGGTAAATGATGTTTTTGACATTACAACTTTAATACTAAAATAAAGGGTCTGGTTTTGAGGTTTTTAGTTTCAAACTCACATTTAGTTCAATCGCTTCATACCATGAAACATACAATAAACATATTTATGTCAAGTCCAATTTATGCATGAGTCAATTCTTCCTGTAACCATCCCCCTCAATACCTGCGGGATTTGTAATTTTTTCTCAAGTTTATAGCAAATTTCCCACCCCCGGAACTTTGAAATTTGCCAATTCTCCACCCCAGGGCAATGCTGAAAAAATAATATGAGAAATAATACATGGTTTACAATATGTATCACCTGCAAATTTATGTTTTGAACATGCAACGAAATAATGTAAATTTAAACAGTGGCTTATTCTGTTGCTCTACGCCCACATATGTCCACACTGACACTCGGAATATTTTCCTGAAAAATCTTTTAATTTCGTCACCATTTACACATGGAGGACTCCCCACATCTTCTCTTCATACCGATAATGATCCCGGCCTATACCCCCGGAATAAGATGAATAAAACAATTCCCCACCCCCGGGATCCAATTTTCTGCATTGTCCCGGGAGTGGCGCGGTGGGGGGATGGTTATAGGAAGAATTGACTTATGCATTACAGGAAGGTTGAAGTTTGCATGCAAGATCCAAGTAACTTAATATCAGCCTTTTAAACCTGATTTGGAAGGGAAGGGGTGAGAGAAACACAGCTAGAGTAGGCAAACTTGCGTGGAGTGGGCAAACCTGGGTGGACCGGACAAACTTGAGTGGAGTGGGCAAACTCGGGTGGAGTGGGCAACCTCGGGTGGAGTGGGAACACTTGGGTGGAGTGAGCAAACTTGGATGGAGTCACTGGAGTGGGCAAGAGAGTGTTACTTGGGCCACAGACAGCTGCACAAAGTTGCATGCCTGCGGGGTAGGCTAAAGGTTTCCGTCTCAATAACGAGGTAGCACTTCACTTGCGGAAGTAACTTCTAGTTTTTGTTATAAAAAGGTTATAATTGACGGTGTGTGGAACTCGTCGAAATGTAGTTGAAACTCGACTCGGAAGTCAGAAATTTAAAGACGCAAGCATCAACAAATAGAAATTAAGCAGGAACTAAGAATATTTATTTCGAATTTTTATGGGTCTTGGTATATATTACATGCATTTAATAGCGATATTATTATGGCCACGAGAAAAAAGACTAGGACTAACATCCACGTAGGGCCTGAAGCGTAGGGCCTGAAAGTGACGTCCAAAAACTCCCCATGTCCGCCATTGTTTTGCCTCACTTTTTCTTCCAGGGATTGACTGGAGCCAGCCTTCCAGGTTGAATATATATAGCTCGGCAAGGAAGTCTGGATACAAAGCATATAATTAGGTACCCAAAGCAAGAGCTGCCGAGCGCCACTAGTAATGAGCCGGTGAAATGAGTAAATGAACAAAATGAGTAATTGAGAAAAATGAGTAAATGAGTAAAATAAGTAAATGAATAAAATGAGAAAAATGAGTAAATGAGTAAAGAGTAAAATGAGTAAATGAACAAATGAGTAAAATGAGTGAAGAGTAATGAGTAAAATGAGTGAAGAGTAATGAGTAAAATGAGTAAAATGAGTAAAATGAGAAAAAGGAGTAAAATGAGTAAAATGAGTAAAATGAGTAAATGAGTAAAATGAGTAAAGAGTTAGTCCAGCTGTTAAGGGGATGAATTGTGCGTTTTGTGATAAAACCATGAAATTTGGCAAGTAGATAGAGTTACTAGTGCTGATGATTTTCTGATATAGAGCCAACGCAGATTTCTAATTCCCTGGTTGCCACAAAATCCAATTTACCTATTAAAGTACTATCTTATAAAAGAGGGAAAATTCAAAGTTCACGTTTAGCAAATATCACCTATATCATTAGAAAGTTCGCAAAAAAACTATATGTAGGAGATTTAAGTGGGTAGGACGATTTTCCAAGCTCGTTTTGAGTTACAGAAGGTTAAACCCACTAAAAAACCCCATTTTGTAGCATTTTTTGCGGCATTTTCCACATTTTTGTGGGAATACGATATAGGTGATATTTGCTAAAAGTGAACTTTGAATTTTCACTTTTTTATAAGATAGTACTTTACCTAGCACTAAAAATTAAGTTTATCTAATTTGAAAGAACTCATAAAATTGTAATAGAACATCCTTTACAACTTTAATTTTTCGTATCTCTCTTCGTTTTCAAGATATTTCAATTTGTTTGATATGTAAATGAGATAGTCTCTGACGTCAGGTGTGGGGTAAAGTATTTTCACATGTAGCAAAACCAGTTATATCTCTAAGTTTGTTCAGCGAAATTATTTGAAACTGTGCACATAAAAACTCCTTGCGACGCTGAACATTTCATGTTAGATATGTAAGTGATTTTGCTCTGTATGAAAATATTTTACCCCACTCCTGACATCAGAGACCATCTCATTTACATATCAAACAAATTGAAATCTTGAAAACGCAGAAAGATACGAAAAAGTTGTAAAGGATCTTCTATTACAATTTTATGAGTTCTTTCAAATTAGAAAAACTTAATTTTTAATGCCAATTCCCTTTAATACTTAGGTAAATTGGAAGAAAAACTCGATTTTGTGGCCACCAGGAAGAAATCTGCGTTGGTTCTATATCAGAAAATCATCCGCACTAGTAAATCTATCTACTTACCAAGTTTCATGCTTTTATCACAAAACGCACAATTGAGGCAAAATTTCGGGCTTAACCGCCAGACTATAATGAGTAAAATGAGTATATGAGTTAAATGAGTGAAATGAGTAATGAATAATGAGAAAAATGAGTAAATACTCTGAGTTTCTTTGAAAAGAGTCATTCTGCTTCTGTTCTTTCTTTTGACAACATGTCGCATGTCTGTTATAAGTGTTGCGGGAAACACTTTTCGAGACTACATAATCCACAGTGCCATATGAACACTGCTCATGGAGAGAGCGACTCACGGTCTTACAACATCCATTTACATGCATGGTAGCTGGATGCACCCAGAGTGGAAAGACTGTCTGTGTAAGAACACTTTTAGAGAATGCCAGAAACACCATCACCCTCCTCAGCGCATCATTGGGTGTTATATGGACAGTGGCAAGCCGACTTGTTTTTGAAGGGGAGTCATCATCAAAATTTGTCTGTAATCTATTTTGTTCAAAAGAAAATCCATCAAGGTAAAGAAACCAAGGGTGACGCCAGGAATTCCCCGAAACAGGGCCTAAGGTCTCCAGGGGGGGCTAATAGGGGGTCCGGGGGCATTCTCTCCCTGGAAATTTTCAAAATTTGAACGTTTAGAATAGCCAATACTAGTTTTTCCATCTTCTCAGCGTGAACTTATCGCAATAACCGACAAGCTACAGCATCTATTTTCAAGCCATCAATAAAGAAAAATCTGTTGAACACCTAGTGTGGACATTAACCTTTGCCATTTTTGTCCAATATTGCAGACAGAAAATGGAATTTTGTGTGTTTTAATTCAGATTACTGTTGGCTTGTACATAATATATACAGTATCCTGTGTTTCTAAAGGAGATTCATCTCACTATTCAAGCATGATAATTACTGACTTGTCTGGCTTAATCAGTTAAAAAGTTCTTTGCCAATTGTTAAAAATACAATTTTTCTTCCGGATCATTCCCCGACGTACAAATAGATAATCGTGACAAAAATCTTGTTGAGCTCTGAATACAAGGTTGTTACAAGTGCATAAGTGCATCATTGTTTTCACCGTAGTAGCTACAGTATTGGCAATAAATTAAGATAAAATGCAGTGGATGCACCCACGCCTGGGCGTGCCTATTTTTACGGATTACGCCGTTTGATATATAAAGCAAACTATTTGAATTCGAAAAGTCGAAAGGTTGCCGCCCTACTAATATACCCGTAAGTTAAAAAGTCTGAGTTTTTTTCAATTGCAGAACCGCTGAGAAGGGGGTTGGGAGGGGGGGGGGGGGGAGGCGGGGCAACGGCCCTGCGGCCCGGCCTACGTTAGGGGCCCGTGCGGCCGCTTATGCATGGGGCGCCGAACCAGACTTTATTATCAACTTTAAATATTCAGGACGTATTCATTTTATATGATAAACTAATTACCAGGTGGAACTCACGATCTGACGTAAACTTGTCAATTATGATATTCTAAAGTCCTATATTTGTAGAACGTAACATACAACTATGCCGTAACATATCATAAACTTTCAGATTCCAATATGGTATTTACTTTAGTTTAGTGACGTACTTGCACTTCATGACAAATTTCACTTTGACGATAATTATGCTCGTTTGCGCGATTTTCTATCCCATTTCCCTGGCCGCGAAAAACTGGCGGGAATTCGCGGGAAGAGTCGTAGTATTATATTTCTTTCCGAAATGTCAAACAGTCGGAGCTAGAAGGGGTTTAAATAATAGACCAAATCTTGTTTCGCTTTTCGATGCAGTTGGAAGCACGAGACGGTGTGTTCATGGAAAGTGAAGCTCTCGGAGAAATACAATTTGATGTCTTGATATTATGTATTTAGGTCGGCCCTTGCTTCCTGAGGTGGATTGTCTCTCGACGTTATATATCGGCAGTTTCTTCAGCAGCTGCTTCAAATTGACATCTTAGCATACTTATGTTGCTAGTCACTGTTCGTATATCGTTAGTAAATTAAATGCTACGACCCCTGGTTCATCTTATTCGCTTGAACTTTCTACTGTAACAGGCACATCGCCAGAAATCATAACCATCAACTGAAATATTACACTCGCACCAGGCCCCTGAGGCGAATGTTGCTAACTCACTCAATGTAATAAAATGTATAGAAAAAGTCCTTTTATTCCCAATTTTTATCATTTATCACAAAAAATTAAAAAGTGATACCCCCGTACAGGAGTAAGGCATATAAACAACATCTAGGAGTAACAGTCACTTTTGTATGTTTAAAATTGATCATCTTACTTTTCTCGATGAGCGCTTTCGTCGCTCTTCTCTTTACCACTGGGTATTTGCACTATAAACTTCCGTCGAGTTACCTAAATCAAGTGAACTTTTTAATAAAAGCAAAGCTCGGACGACAAAATGTGATCCCCAGGACGTAAACATGAAGACTAGAGCTTTCAATTCCAAGTACTACTTAAACATTGCTAAGAAACAAATTGATCTTACTTTTTTTCTGTTGAAAAAGTGCTTTCGAGCGTTCATTAACTTGTAAAGGACTCGCTGCTTTTGATTCCACGATTTGAGGAGTCATACTAAGAGAAAAAGTCGCTGTAACTGCAGACACTATAGCTTGAAAATACTCCATTTTCATTCAAATTGACATGAGCACACATAAATGGTGAAGTTCGCTGACAAGGTTGGGCCTTGGTTGAGCCACGGTTGAGCTAGCCTGGTACCCTGGCCCAATCAAAGAATATGGGCCAGGTAACCACTAATCTCATTCTCGCGTCATCAGGGCTAAATCCACTTATGACGACTGCAGTTTTACTCATAGCCACTAAAAACGCGCGAAAATTTAACCAATAGGAAAGCAGAAGTCTTTAGTGGTTACCTGGCCCATATTCTTTGATTGGGCCAGGGTACCAGGCTACGGTTGAGCCTGCATAGGCGGGAAATGTTGAAACAATTCAAATAAAATGTTATCCTTTGGGTGTTACCGCTGACTACCCACGGCGGGCGCGACGGTTATGATTTTTGGCGATGGTGATTCGCATGTTTCATCCAGACGACGTTCAAGTACCTTTTCAGGTATAAAGTTACACCGTCTCCTGCTTCCAAGCACACCTCAACCTCGGAAAGTAACTGCCGTACTGCATTGAAAAACGAAACAAGATTTAATCTGTTTTTTAAATCCCTTCTCCGTCTGTTTGACATTTCTACGTTTCTTCCCACGAATTCCCGCCAGTTTTTCGCGGCCATGCAGGGAAATGGGATCGAAAATCGCGCAAAGCAT
Organism: Paragorgia papillata; assembly: GCA_035771165.1. Classification (NCBI taxonomy): domain Eukaryota; kingdom Metazoa; phylum Cnidaria; class Anthozoa; order Scleralcyonacea; family Coralliidae; genus Paragorgia; species Paragorgia papillata. The sequence continues at coordinate 591,118 of JAWNZC010000010.1, read as the reverse complement.
ATTATAATTTCAAATTGAAGTTTGTCATGAAGTGCAAGTACGTCACTAAACTAAAGTAAATACCACATTGGAATCTGAAAGTTTATCGGATATGTTACGGCATTCTTTAGAATATCATAATTGACAAGTTTACGTCAGATCGTGAGTTCCACCATGTTAGTTTTTCATATAAAATGAATACGTAATGAATATTTAAAGTTTACCAGACGACGACAACGCCACGCATATCTGCTTTCGTTGAATTCGATCTTGTAATTAGGAATCTTTGTTAGGAGTTCTTTCAATACTCTGTTTCAATAATGTAGTTATTTATATACTGACTGTCAGATGAAAGCTAAAACGCTAATTTTGCCCCATAGCAAGACACCGCATCTTTTTAAAAGCGATCTGAGTACTCGCACAACAGTAGAAATAGTCAAATTAAACCCAATCGCCTCTGACATCTGCACGAGACGTTTAGGGGCCCGCGAGACTTACCTTCCCCCGGACCCATCCTGGCTCTGGGCGGCCCTGGTCAAATGAATCGAAAGAAACGTGTACCGTTTACCACTGCAGTCAATGCCCTTTTAAAGTTTTATTGAGAATACAACTTATAATTGTTCAAAGCGTTAACAGACGTTTCTTCCACAAAGGTTTAATTTAAAGTGATAAAGTAAAGTGAAAGTATAAAGTGCATGATAAAGTAAAGTGAAGGCAACCTAGGGGTTGCATGTAGCTACTTTCCAAAAAATATTAACCTGATGCAAGTGACATGCCTGAATCCTACAAATTCCTACAAATGGTATACAACGGTAAAAATTAGTCAGTACGATGATTATATAAACTGATGACTCACTGCATGTCCGACTACAAGTTAACGAACAAAAATGTAACCCATTGCCTGTATTTCCTTATTTCCGTTGTCAGGAGAACAGTATGCGCTATTGCCACAAGTGTTAACTATATTTGTAATTCCATGACAGTAGCGACGATCGGTGGACGATAGAGCTCCAAAGCCAAGAAAAGAATCAGTAGTACTGCATACGTTCTGATTATTTCCAATAATTCCAATCCTTGCCCTTGCGTGCCTATTAGCGGTCCCAATCACATTAAATCCTTCGCGATTGCAGTTTGTTTGAAGAGATGATCCACTGATCAACGATTTCCATTTCTGCCTGCCAAGATTGGTTAAACGCTGCTTGCCATCTGCGATCAAACTATGCAACGATCCTGCTGGGTAGGTAATTGAAACGAACCTAATGTTTGTGCCAACTTTCATTCCAACACAAAGTTCTTTGAATGAAGTACTCCAGTATGTAGGTAGCTTGGTTTCTTTTTGATCCAGTCCCGACAATCCTCCGGCGGGATTATAACATTTTTTGTTTGTCCAATACGCAGACGAGTAATGGAATGTTTCCTATCGGTAAGAGAAACTATTTTAGTTAAATTACAATGAGTTACTTCCAGTTTTCTCTATAGGCCAAGACAATAGCATATAATGGCTATACAAAAATTGATGGCAAGGGTGTGATTCGACGTTTTCAAAATGGTTTAATTAACTCAATCTGGCTAATTGTCAGACAATTTTATTCACCTCTGGGGAATCCCTCGGACAAGAATGAGTTATAGACTATCTCTTTGAAAAAAGTTTAAAATCCACTGTGCTTGGCACTGCTTGAATTCTGCATTCGAGGACATTGGGAAATTTCTGTCGCTAGCTATCCCCGGTTTGTTTTAGAACTGAAAGTAGCATGCACAGAAAACTCAATTCTATGAGATTCTGATTGTTCAGTAGTTTCGTGTATATCGCATGAGCCAACACGATATTATAATTTTCTTTATTGTCGTGGCAATAGAAGCGTTTCCGAAAAATGTTGAGCAGTTAATTTCCTAACTTTTACCAATTCATTTGATAAGTTCCTCGAAAAACTGCTAACTACCTCGAAATCAGTGTTGGCAACTTCCTGGTATTAGCTTGGGAATTGACCAATCACGTTCTGCTTAGTAATTAAGTAACCAATAGGATGAAAGCAGGAAGTGTAAATCAGTTTGAATCGGCAATTTGTCGACGAACTTCATCAACTATTTGAGGAATTCATCAAATGAATTGGTAAAAGTTACTACATGAACTGCTCAACATTTTTTGGAACGCTTCTATTGCCACGACTGTAATTATGAAGCTAGGCCTAAACCAACAAATCGAAAGCTAAATAACGAATAAAAAACGTAGTCGCTTCTGTTAGCTATATACCGTCTAACCCTTTACAAGGCATGGTTGCCATTTGGCAACTTATTACTTTTACTCCAGACGATTTTACTCGTCACGTGGAGACCTCCTGGTAATCTGTCCGGTAAAGGGTTAATATGAACAGTAACGTTTTTTGTTGTTTTTTGTTTGTTTTTTTGTTGTTTTTTAAAGTAAGTTTCTATTTTGCATAATACCTTTTTCCCATTGATTTTCATTACCAGCGTCCAACCTCCCCCAGAGCACCCAGGCAACGTGGTCTTCCGACAGTAGATGTTGCTGTAACCCTTTAAAGTGCTGGTCTTAATGCGATAAAATCCATTCTTTCCACTGTTTTAAATTAAAACAATTAATTTAAATTTTTTAATAGTTTTAATATTTATTCAATAGGACATTATTTTAAGAAAGAAAGGCTGTTACTCTCTATTTTTTGTCTATTATACTCCTATGTTTCATTCTAAGATGCATTGATTTCTGACGTAAGTCTATCGTTGTTGTTCCAACCCCGTTCCCAGGGTCTTTTTGAAATTGTGCGGGCGGGAAAAGGCCCTGCATGGCGTCGGCTGGTGGATTCTGTGTTTTCATTGGTTGATCGGTTTTCTTAAATATTCCTCGCAAACACAATTAATGCAAAGCTTCAATGGATTTGGTCATCGCTCATAAATTCTCATAATCGACAATAGCTCATATAATCCGTCCACGTTTAATACCTTGATCTGTTCTTATAGTAGAAAACTTATGACGTGAAAATCAATTGAACCGACTCACGAAGAAAGGAATTTGCGCTCGGAGTTCAATCTTCCGTCTTTGTGGCGGTTCTTACAATATAGCTCGTTCATATGACTCGGGTGTTCAGTAAAGGCTTGTGGCGTAATTGACAATGATTTATGTGCAAATGTGCAGAACTTCTGGGATTATTAAGATCACCAAGGACGATTCGAGTTCAAAGTTGATAAGCAGAAAGTGCGAGCTCGAGGTTCGAGCGAGGTATATGTTTTCAAGATGAGCGAATTTAGTAGACAAAAGGGCCAAAATATGCAAAGAACAAAGGGTGGAAATGAACCTCGGCGAAAGCGCCATTAAAATGTAGTCCTCAATGGCTAATATTTATAGTGGTTAATAAAGTTTTGAAGTAATATATCATACACGAGCAGGAGTGTTTCATCAGGATATCCAAACACTGAGACGTTTGTTGAAAACCGAGGCGAAGCCGAGGTTTTTGAACAAACTTCGAATATCCTGATGAAACACTCCTCCGAGTGTATGCCTTTATAGCATCTCAAACAAATCAGTATTTAAAGCGAAAATAAAAGTAAAAGTTTGCTTAATTTATGTAATTTCTTCCTCCGATATCCAAACCACAGACACGGTACTGATTCCTTTGTGTTTTCCTCATGAATTATTAATGAGTTTGAGATATAAATTTAAGAGTATATATAATCTCTCAGTTGACTACATATATTTTAGTCACACATCTAAACAATGTGGATATGTCAACATAAAATACATAAGCTGCACGGAAAATATTATGGACGCTATATTTTTAACATGTCGTTTCTCTTAATATAGATATGTAGAACAATTGAAAGAACGCTAAAGTTAAGTGTAACTTTATATTTCCCCGGCAAGCTTGGTGCATGGTTCAGTTTGACGTTCTTGTCAATTTCACTTTGCCAAACCAGCTATTGTTAAATTGTAAACAAGTCGGTATGTGATTTCGATTTAGTAAAAATCCGACAGATCTATATATAACACATTTTTAGGTAGAATGGCTAAAAAATCAACAAATTAACCGGTACCATTCATTCATGAAGACTGAATAAAGAAAGCTATACTTTACACTTTAAATTCATGATGGAGTATCTTGCGGCCAGGTACTGCGTTAAAAATGTCTATGAGAAAAGATACGTCTTCTTATTTTAGCGGTTTGGAATTTAAAGTTAGCTTCTTAAATATTACCGCAATACCTGATTTCGCTTGTTCTCGTTTTGATGGCTGCTTGGACGATGAAGAGATCGATTTCTATATAAGAAGTATTCAAAACACTTGACTTGAAGCTGTTTTAAACAAAAACACGGGGAATTTCCTCTATCGAACGCAACTCCAAGAAGAACGCAATACACCAAACTTCTCTGACGAGTCCACCATTACTCGGAATAATTTTGCATCCTAATTGCCATGCTAATTTATTACACCCACTATTTCTGGGTGCAGAATCCAGCCGATGCCAGGGCCTTTTCCCGCCCGCACAATTTCAAAATGGCTTTGGGAACGAGCTTGGATCATAGTCGTGTTCATGGTCATGGTCGACGTCATGGTCATGGTCATGGTCATGGTCATGCGGCCATCTTGGTACTCCAAATTCGTCATCTTTGGTGGTTTCATTTTTGGAGCCGGAAAAGCAATCCAGTTATATAGACATCAGTGATCCACTTACGATAATTTAAAAACAAATAGCCTAATTAATTTACCTTGTCTTTTGAAGAGCATCTACGCATGAAGTAAACACCGCTTAATAAAAATAGAATATCGTGTATTTAGTAAATGAACAATGAAACTATTTTAAGTTCAGTATATACAAACAAGTCTATAACGTATATTGTAATACATTCTTGTAAATAGTTCCAGTTTGGTTTTACTAATGCAAATATTTCAACACTCGAAATTTTCTTTGCTAAAAACCCTTAGGACATGTAGTTAAATGGAGAGAAATGCCAAATATTGTTTGTTTTTGGCCCTTTTCTAAGCCATGCAGTTATGGATACTCTGATCTGCCCAGGTTTAGAAAAACGTATAGAAAACGTTTTTTTGGCAGTAATTTATTAACATAATGTGAAGGTGGTCAACCAATACATCACGAACAATGCTTCAATTTCTTAATGTTTTCTCGCATTCAATTATACCTACACTGCAAAACCTCCAATTCTTGTCAAGATAATTTTTCTTCTTTTAAGATTTTATTTCTTGTTTTAAGATATTTAAACTTGTTTTAAGACAAAATATCTTGTCAAGAAACCGCAGTAAGATTATTATCTTGCAAACGGGACAAGAAAATCTTAAAACAAGTATTTTTTTCTTAAAACAAGTTTTTGGGAATTTGCAGTGTATTTTTAGAAATCACCGACGGCGCGCTATTAGTTCCTTGTACTTGATCATACTATACCTCTCAATGCGTTGGTCATGGCAACCTAATGTTTAAAGTTCACTTTTTACATTTTTTGAAAGAGTTGAATGATTAAAAAATAGCTATGAAATATATTACATTTCAGCTTTTCTATCCTAAATGTTATGTATTTTTGTAATACTTGAATAGTGCTAAATTAAATATGTTTCAGCAACAGTTTCTTTTTTAATAAAATTACGCAAAAAAAAAAGAACACAAGTGCTAAATTCCAGCAAAAAAGCTCGAATTTATTTTGAGCCGAACCTAATTACTCGGGCTACCTAGCCCTATGGTAGACCGAGGTTTCGGCTCCGTTTGTTAGTACAGTATTGTCACAGAATAAACATTGAGCAGAAGGCGCACTCAGGGGTACGAAGTTTCCTCACTTTTTTAGTGCGCATGCATGTCACACGCCGCCATGTTGAAAGCAAGTAAACTCTAGCGGATCAACAAGGAACAACATGGCGGAAAACGAAGTCGATTCACCAAAACGGCTCTAACTGGAAAGGGTTTTGGACGATTTCCATTTAACTTAGATATTTTACAAATGAAAAGTAAGCGAAGAACTTACTTGCGGTTAGTAAGGCATACGAACACGTTTTTTTTTGCGTGGAATTTAACAACTTTTGAGCGATGATGTGCCCGCTCCTCAATTACTGAAGTGCGCCGTCATGCAGGCGAGTACGGTATCTTGGTACATACTTCAAATTACAGAGAACTTTTATGAATAGTTTTTAAACATCATTTCACATCAATTACATATTTTTAATTGATAATTGCACATTGTGTAAAGCGCTCTGTTGTTTTTACGAATATTTTAAGCGAGGATATTATATGCGCACGAGCTAGGGCTCACTTAGTAGTTTCAGTCCAAATTAATTAAATTGATGAAGTATTTCAGTCTGGTTCAGTTCAATGAGTAAAAATATCAATTACGCAGAATACCATCTTTATGTGTTTGTTTACCTTCTAGTATAACGTTCTTACTCCAATTGTTTGTCTGTTGTATTAAATGAATAATTGTGACTGAAGTCATTGAACAAGATTTATTTTTGTCATTAACCTACAATGGCTGAAGTTGATACACTTGACAAGCTGTTGAACTGTTAATTTGATTTTGTTCTTTCTTGTAACATTAGTAAATAATTTGTTTGGATTGTACGTGTATTTGATCATGACCACCTATTGAAAGTTAGAAGCTTACATCAGAAGAGACACAGTTGCCTGATGGAGACTTTTATGAAACTCAAATGTTTTTTGATTCACTTGTTTCACTTTTAAAGTTCCATTATTAATAATAGTGGAACTTTATTTCTGTCTTATTGTATTCATACTGGATTTATAAAAAGCAAAAACTGATAATAAATACCTCCTAAAACTATTACCCAAGTGTACACCATGTATTGTGATTGTGATGATGATATAAAGGTATAATATTACTGCAGTAGCTAAACTATTTCTGAAAGTCTCAAAACCGCCTGTATTTGCTAGATTAGAGTATCAAAGGTTTGCATACGTCATTATTAACAGTGTCCTATGTTATGAAGTGCTTCTAAATAGATTGATATTTAAAACTACAATTACTTGCAGATATTTAAATATGTCAAATCAAAAGATCAAATTGATGTGTAGATGATAAATTGCAACAATGTTTGACAAACAGCAACAACTGTTGGAAATATGTACCAACTTCTTAATGTAAATCAATTTAGGTATAACCATCCATCCTCTATATAGGAGGACATACTGTACATTTAAGGAGTTGTTGTTGATATAGATTTAAGCAATTGCATCATTTATATATTGCATACGTCATAAACATGACTATGTTTACCACTGAATACAAAACATCTTTGCAAACCAGTTACAATGTTAACTAAACTCAATAAGTTTTAAACATTTATTTCATATATACAGTACAAAATAGAAATAGGTAAAAGTTCTTTTGACCGCTAAATTTTACTGTTACAAGCTCTGTGTATACAGGGTGCAAAAATAAGAAAATTTACACCAGTTACCCACCACAGGACAAATATAGTACTGGTCCTTTATTATTTTACTGACCAACACTCTATTAAACCAGCTGGAGCAATTAAACTTAAACCGTTTTTCCTTATTTATTATAATTACACATGAAATTGCTGTAACACCTTTCTGTTCTTAAACATGAAGTGAGTTGAAAGTCTTTTGTTCAAAATGTTTACACTCAGTCTCAGTGTGACTGAAACTGCTGGAGAACATTTGCCACTATTCCAGTGTCAGTGACCAGTGCTGTGAAGAATCCCCTCTTGATTTTCCACAGTTCATTGTTTCGAAGATTCCATTTCAAATCTAATGTCTCAGCTACAAAAAAGGAAAGAAGCTATGTGAAGGTTGCACATCAATAATCTAAACCTCGATCTAAGCAACAAATTATGAAATATTTTAAAAGGTTGGGGAACTAAACTCAAGACAAACTGTCCCACCGAGAGAAGCTACAATACAGTAGGCCATTTCAAGCTAACGTGCAAATTCGTTCATTTTATAGAAGAATGAATTAAAATAACAAGACTTCAAAACTGAGGACATTCAGGTTAATCTCTTTATCAGCAGCAACGTTTACAAATATTAATTAAATGAAATGGAGAAATACTTATCAATTATTGGACGAGTCTGAGCAAAATATCATGATTTGTCAGTGACGAGCTACTAGTTATTTGCCGATGCCGAAGGCAGAGGCAAATAACTGGTTAGCGAGACACTGACAAATCATGATATTTTGCGATAGACGAGTTCAATAATTGATTTATCATTCATAAAATAGTTAAAAATCTGAAATGCCTGAAGTTAGAGATCGCCACTCTTCTCTGTGTCTTCGGCATACTAAAATCTTCGTAAAACTTACTTTTTGTTGGCACGAGTGTTGCTTTTTACCTCACTAAATCTTCCTTTTAACTATTTCTTTTCTAAAGTACATTGTCGTTATGAATGCTTCCAAATACTCTCGATTATTTCCTCGGATAGCTGAAGAACTAGCCGCCATGTTTACGAAAATGATTTGCAGTCAGCAGCGCCATTGCTAGTGCGCATGCTCATAACATTATTTGCAGCAAAAAATTATTTGCACTCAGTTATTTGCAGGTGAATTAACCAATCAGAATGCAGGATAGAAACAAATGAATAATGGCACTTGTTTGTCAGCCGTCAACAAATATCATGTCAAACTGAATTGCCCAAAATCCATCCAAATAGAGGGCTATTGAGTTGCTTCGTTCTTCAAAATTGTTTGTCCGATTAAGATATAACAACAAATACGTGCAATTTCATCATTATACTTTAGATTTAAACTGTTTTTAAAGAGTTTCCTCACTTATTTATTCTTGAAAGTACAACTTCAAAAGTGGACGGATAGGTCCGGCCGGTCCAAATTAACAAGTGAAATGAAATCAATGAAATCGGAAATTCCCCGTTCAAATTTCGATAAATCTCTTCCTTACCACAATAAAATTGATTACTTACCTTCCTTTTCAATGTACTATCCATCCCAAGGGAAATTACCACCAAAATTTTGAGTTATAGCCATGCATTCAAACGATCAGAACGCACTTTTCGCCATATTGTTTACTGTTGAGAGGAGCGGCTTTTACTCGCTTTCAATACATGCGCGAGGCGACCTGCGCGAGGACAAAGGTTCCGACGAGAGTGGGCCTTCTGCTCAATATTTATTCTCTGGTATTGTGTTTTTGTTTAAAGGTGCCGTCCAGTCCGTTCTGCGCATGATCCGAATCTTTGTTTATGAGGACCCTTAAACATGACATTCGTAGATAATTACATGAAGTACTCAGCTCAGTGTAAACCGTTAGGAACAACATGGCAGAAAACTAAGCGATTCGGCGGGGATATCTCTTTGGATTTCTTCTATTTCTTCTGAAAATGTTTTGTTTTGGGTACAAGTAATGAAGAGGAAGCAAGAAAAACTTACAATCTTGAATAAGGTATCAGTATATTTTTTCTAAATAGAGATGTAAACATTAGTTTCGTACATGCGCAGAACGGACTGGAGGGCACCTTTAACAACACAAAATTGTAAAATTGCGTAACACCTCCCATATATGTAGCCTATAGACTTCGAATCTTCGAAAATTCACCAACAGTCATGTTCCTATTCTGTGGTGGTGTCAAGGACATCACTGATCAACTATATAAGCAATTTACTTGGAGAACCTACCAACACTTTGGCCAAAGGCAAAACTGGTTTAAAAGCAAGAACTTGCAAAATCGAGCACGAAAGCCCAACAGCCTCGTTGGCCGTTGCAACTTACAAGCGATTTCGGAAACGCCGAACTGTCGTCGTTGTGTCAATCGCAGTGATCACCTAAGATCTCTCAAATCCAAATCTAAAAACTGTTTTAACAATTCTCCAGAATATACGGGAGAAACACAACGAAAGTTTGTTCATGAAGACAGAATGAACCGAGTTGCACAGGACACGAAGATATTCATGCATGCTGTGTTTTCATCGACAGTTCATGCATTTAATAATACATAAGCAAGCTTGACCTGAAGAGATAAAAGAAACAAACACCACAGTATATTAAAGAACGTATATACTGTTTACTGAATAACGGCTTGCTGCATAACTACAAAACGTAAGTAACGCCTGCGCTAAACGTCGCACAATCGACGAATTTGATTCAGACGAATTTAATTGTTTGAATTTTATTCGACGAAACTGCGACGTATACGACTCACGAATTAAATTTGTCTGGGCAATTAAATTCGTCTGAGTCAGACCGATAATGCGACGATAATGCATGCGTGTTCGAGTTACACGACGAAATATCGTCGCGTCGAATTAAATGTTTCTCTCCTATCTGTGACAATTCACCACCATGTTCTCAAGAAATTGTTTTCAGGCTCCACGGGTTCAAGTAAAAACTATTAAATTCGACTGAAATTCGACGTTTAACTCGAAGTCGCATTTACGGGTTATACGTCCATGTCCTATTTACACGAATTGCCATCCTTAGGTTAGGTTGTGTGTTGGGGTAAGGCTTTCATGAAGTACTTGGGTTATGTAGGACATGGAATTATTACCCATTTACGTCCCATTACCGACGTAGTTAATTCGAATTAAATTCGTCTGAATTAAATTCGTCTATTGTGCGACGTTTAGCGCCGGCCTTATAACACCGAATATAGGAAATTTTAAAGATATGTCACATAATTATGTTGAACTGTTTGCATGTCTAGATTTTATGTAGGTGTCGTGTTTACTTGGTATTACATATGGAAACGTGTGTTTCGAAACATGTTTAAATATTTTTCTGTTTCTTCGGTATAAATAAGTCAGTCTATATCGAAATGATTGCTTGACGAATTCAGCACTGTATACGTTTTGTCTACTGAAGTATTAAAATCCCCGTTGTTATTTGGAAAAACGGACTTGTTTACATAACTCAGCAAACGCTTCATGCACCGCTGTAACTACATTGCCTCTAAAAATTTTATACTTTTCAACCGTGTTTTAACAAACGGTTATGTGCACGCTGTTGCGCTGTTCCGTGTATAGGCTATGCCAAGGTTGCAGCAATCGAGTATAGCACGAGTGAACGCCTAGTAACAAGCGTCTTGTTATTATTAAGTTCGACTGTGGAGCAACAAATTTAAATCCGAGTGTTGATGCAAACGTCGAACTTAATTAAGAATGTTAACCTTAAATAATTTATGCATTAGGTTTAGGTCATGAGAAGTTCGATGTCTGCCGTCGATCCTAATCCAAACTGAGTCGAAATTTCCTACTGCTTGAGTCGAACAAAATATGTGTGAATGAACAAAATATATCATGAATTTAATGGTTGAATTAGGTTCGGTTCATGAGAAATTCGACGTTTGAGGGTTTTAATTGCCATAATAGCGGTTCCTATCTCTTTTTATTTTGGCAATTTATTATAATTAAATTAGAGAAAAACTTCTGCACACATTTAAGATTGCAGTTTATCCATAGCTTTTAAATTATACAAGTAGCATACGCATTTTAATTACTGACGTGTCATACATTACAGACATTGTGCTGATTAGCGTTCCAATTGTCTATTGATACCGAATTACTATAATATATATATATATATATATATATATATATATATATATATATATATATATATATATATATATATATAAACATTAGAACGGTAGAAAAAATATGTAAACTGACGCCGTTATAACATTATCGAGAATTTAAAACGATTAGTAGATAAGTTTGTGCAGTCTTGGAGAATTATTATTACTGCAAATTACGATACTTGGAATGAGCGGTTGCTTTCTTGTCTTCCTGGGAGAAAAATTAGGCTCGGACAGAGTTAATAATTCGAAAAACGCTTCTTCAAAAAGTTGACGTAAACAAAGAGTCGTCTTGTTAGAGTATACTTTAACTACATATTACAGCATGTGATGCCTACCTTTACAGTTATCTTCATGCTCATCTGATTCCTTCGCGAATTGGTCTCTTTTTTCTGCAACAAATTTAATTTGCATAAGATAGAATATTTTAATTTAGTAGCTGATAATTGTCATAAGTACTATTCGTTCTAAGGAGTAGCCAACAGAATCTGTTATTCTCCGGATGTTTAATTGAAAACATAAAAAAATATACAATTAAAAATAATAACATTGTGTATGACCGCGGTAAACAAATATGTCTACAAAATACTGACGCTAAAAGTTGAAGATTTTTGTCAGTTTATTATTTTTTGTTAATACTTTGAGGCCTGGACCTCTCCCTGTGCTGAATAAAATCGTCTGGCGTTAGCCAGAATAAAATACTAAAGACTCGTCGTCAGGCTTCAAAGTGTTAGTTTGCACGTTGCCAAAGCAAAGAACATATATAGACAAAGTCCGCCTACACATATCCAAATTCTAACAGCATTAAAATAATATCTCATTTACTTTTAATTTCATCTGCATTTGTTTTATATTCGAAATCTTGAGCTAGATCAACATTTTGCTCCTCTGAAGGATAATTGCCTATAAAGATTGAGAACATTAATAAATATGAAATAAATACTAACAACAGCAAGTAATGCTGCGTGTAACACTGCGAGCATTGTTACAATTTAAACATAATAAAAGACTTGAAAGAACGTGGATCATGAGGGAAATTATTAGGTATAGTAAAATAGCAGTCAAGTAGTAGTTGAGCATCAGAAATCTAAAGAATGCCAGTTCTAAGGTATTGAATTTGGTCAGTTCGTTAACGAGGGTTTTCCATAATAAAGCAACATTCTGTTAAAGTATATGATCTCGTTGGCGGCAGCAACTCAGTGCCAGTGGTCAGAACGCTTTATGAACACTGCAGAGTCGTTGGTTCGATTCCAGCCCGAAAGCTTTGGTGTTCTATAATTTGTATTCAGCAACTGGTCCGGTTGGTCTTAAAACAATTTTCCCTTGAAATTTTCCCTTCACCAAATAAACGAAAAACATGTAGTAGTTTGATTGAATGAAATGCTAAATATTACTTGTAAATTTCTATAACTTACCGGCTTCGATTGTACTGAAACTCGCCAAGCAGGGCAATATGATGAAAACACAAGCAGTCTGCATGTTGAAAAACCTTTTCTTGTGTAATCAGTCTTTTTCTTCTTTTTGATTTTTTCTTGACCTCTTTGCTTGATGATTTGAAGAATGTGAATGTAGTTGATATGTTGCTTGCCATATTTATAGGTACCAGTTTAGATGAAACTTAATATTCCTGTTGATAATAATCTGCTTCCGTTTCAGCAGCAACCGATATCCGCTTCAGTTGGAAGTTGTAGAGGCGCAAAATATACTGTCTTATGTCTATAGAATTGTTTACGTTTTGATTTGAGTCCTTATACTTTTGATAACATTTCAATAAAAATTGATAACACTTTGGTAAAGACTTGGACGAATCAGTTCGAAGACTATATACCACAAATTCTCTGGTTCGCAGCAACGTAAAAATCAAGCAACATTATCGACTTCCGGCATGATCTGTCGTCAGGTTGCTTTCTTCTTTAAATTTTCTACAACTCTGAAAAATTTCAAATATTGAATATACCTTAGAGGCATCTCTGGTGGCATAGTATTGTTTCCTGCTACTACTGGTTGTATGATATCTGAGGATTTGTCCATCTTGTTTACGAACAAGATCATCAAAAATTTGAGTATCTGAAAACGCATTTCCTGCATTTTGAGAGTGATCAAGAGTCCCATTGTACGATCGTTTTGTACATGTTTTTCACCGAGATCTTTATATACTAATTTTACTGAAATTTTAAATTTTCTTTAGTCTTTCAAGTTTTAAGCCAGGATATTCTAATTATTCAATAAAATGTTCAGGAGTAAATTGATCCAATATAAATCGTATGTTTAACGAGTTTTGGGTGACATATAAACTAACCAGTCAAGCAGCTAGGTATCCTTTGAACATTATTTAGAATTCTATTGAGTATTCTGTCAAATGCCAGCCAATTTGTACTTCAAACAAGAATAATCAAAGCAACCTTGCTAGTGTAATATTATTAACAATTTATAGGTATCAGCATTTGTTAGATCACTATGTTTAGAAGTCCAGATCAGGAAATGGCATCCCTTTACGTTTTATACAGTCCTTCCCTCGATAAAGCGAGAATAAAGACAATGGAGTTGATGAAAGCCAGAAGATGTAAAAGTTAGTAAATAGACTCGTAAAATATCGTCGCTCTATACAGTCTGTCAAACGATTAAGAGATGTAGAGTGTTAAATCACGCGACTCATGACAAGTCTCTGAGTCTTGCAGTTGAACCCTGTGGTTGAACCATGATAGAAATGGCCGTGTTTCAGTCGATGAGAATTAGCAATGTAATGAAAGAGAGAGAGAGAGAGTCACGACTCTCGATCTGATCTCATCGGCACAATCATTGTCCCTGGATATATACGCGCAGCCATGCTTTAATATCATTCTGATATCCACTTTAGTTGGAAGTTGTAACGGCGCAAAATATACTTATGTCTATAGAATTGTTTACGTTTAGATTTGAGTCCTTATAATTTTGATAATATTTCAATAAAAATTGATAACACTTTGGTAAAATTCTTGGGTGAATCAGTTCAAAGAATTATACCACAGATTCTCCGTTTCGAAGCAGCGTAAAAATCAAGCAACATTACACTAACCACTTCCACTTCCTGCATGATCTGACACTAACCACTTCCACTTCCTGCATGATCTGTCGTCAGGTTGCTTTCTTCTTTGAATTTTCTACATCTCTGAAAAGTTTCAAATATTAAATATACCTTAGAGGCATCTCTGGTGGCATAATGTTGTTTCCTGCTACTACTGGTTGTATGATATCTATTCTGACGATTTGTCCATGCATCTTGTTTACGAACAATATCATCAAAATTTATAATCTCTGAAAACGCATTTCCTGCATTTTTAGAGTGATCAAGAGTCCTATTGTACGATCGTTTGGTACATGTTTTTCACCGAGGTCTTTATATAAATTTTACTGAAATTTTACATTTTTCTTTAGTCTTTCAAGTTTTAAACCAAGATCTTCTAATTATTCAGTAAAATGTTTAGGAGTAATTCATCCAATATAAATCATATGTTTAACGAGTTTTGTGTGACATATAATCTAACCATGCAGTCAAGCATCTATTGGGTATTCTGTCAAATGCCAGCCAATTTTTTCTTTAAACAAGAATAATAAAAGCAACCTTGCTAGTGTACAATATTATTAACAATTTATAGGTATCAGCATTTGTTAGATCCCTATGTTTAGAACTCCAGATCAGGAAATGGAGTCCCTTTACGTTTTATACTGTCTTTCCCACGATAAAGCGAGAATAAAGACAATGGAGTTGATAAAAGCCAGAAGATGTAAAAGTTAGTAAATAGACTCGTAAAATATCGTCGCTCTATACAGTCTGTCAAAGAGATGTAGAGTGTTAAATCACGCGACTCATGACAAGTCTCTGAGTCTTGCAGTTGAACCCTGTGGTTGAGCCATGATAGAAATGGCTATGTGTCAGTCGATGAGAATTAGCAATGTAATGAGAGAGAGTCAGAGAGAGAGTCGCGACTCTCGGTCTGATCTCATCCTTCTTCTTCAATTTGATCAATGCTTGGCTTGAAAGATTTATATATTCTGAGTATAAACACCATGCACACAGTTTTATATAGTAACTAGCGTCTGACAAGACGATTCTAGTAGAGAGGAACTCGTGCTATAAATATACCAAAGAAACTAACAGCTTTTCCTTAATTTTCTTGCAAACTTCATCTATAGTATTTAGAATATCTGTTGCAGGCACAATCATTGTCCCTGTATACGTGAAGCCATTCTTTAATATGACTCTGATATCCGTTTTAGTTGGAAGTTGTAACGGCGCAAAATATACTTATGTCTATAGAATTGTTTACGTTTTGATTTGATTTGAGTCCTTATAATTTTGATAACATTTCAATAAGAATTATGATAACACTTTGGTAAAAATCTTGGACGAATCAGTTCAAAGACTTATACCACAGTTTCGGCTCGGGTTCGCAGCTGCGTAAAAATCAAGCAACATTACATTAACCACTTTCTGCATGATCTGTCGTCAGGTTGCTTTCTTCTTTGACAGATTTGAATGCATTATTTCGCAGTAAAATTGTAATAAGATCTCTGATTTGTTTGCACCCCTTAATAGTCCGCTGAGCGTGGCTGAATAGGGGAGTTCAAGGTTTATTTCGCCATATTGCAGGGGGTGCAAAACCAATGGGGCGAGCGCGCGGCCATGCCTATTTATCCTTGTTAAAGTCATGGCGAAACTTGCGAAGCAAGAAGGATATCGCTTCGGTTTTTGTCGAATTCGTCTTTAATCGTCGTTTGGATCGCTTTTCGGTGGGCTAGTATGTTCGTTCTTTGATTTTAGACCATTATCGCTGATAACCAACGCGTAGAAACGCTATAATACGAAAGTTTCCTCAACTGAGGGGTGGCTGCGCTGTTTGACGGGCACGACTGAGTGACGATTTCGGCAACGCAATGTAAAACTTTAGCTCCAACTCTCTTGTAAATCACTCGAACTTCAAGCGTATAGTAACGTAAGTAACCAGAGGTTTATCTTCGTCATCTGAAGTCTGAAATATCCTCTTTCTCGTTATCAAACGAAGTGTATTATGTATATCTCCTCGCAGGAAAGGGATACGTTTCGGGTTACGCGTGTTTACTTCTAATATGTACGTTATTAACTGGCATATACAGCGCAAAATATAGTTTATAAATGCAGTTTAAGTCTAGATCTAACTATTAAGTATAAAGATAAAATCGTACATATTGCTTGTATTTTTGTCGAGTTAAACGTGTAATTATTTTGAAGAACGAAGCAATTTTATTTGGGAAATTTGACACCATTGACATTGAAGGCTGATAAACAAGCGGAAAATACGGATATTCTAGACAAATGTTTGCTTACGCCAAGTTTCTGCCGAAATCTGGTGATTTGGCCGCTTATTAAGAACCAAAATTTTAAGATAATACCTCTTCACCCTACATTCAGGACTGCGTCTGTTGTTATCGCAGTATCCCACTATACAGCGAGGCGTTTTGTCTCTGCTAAAATCGACAAACAGCCGCGTCCCGTGTCTGCCACAATGGCGCAGCGACCCCTCAGTTGAAGAAACTTTCGTATTATAGCGTTCCTACGTGTTGGTTATCAGTGATAATGGTCTAAAATCAAAGAACGAACATACCAGCTCACAGGAAAGTGATCCAAACAACGATTAAAGACGAATTCGACAAAAACCGAAGCGATATCCTTCTTGCTTCGCAAGTTTCGCCATGATTTTAACAAGGACAAGACGCCCGCTAGGCGTTAACTCGGGCTACTGGGCACGGGCAATGGGATGGTGATGTGGAGAACGAGATTGGTGGAGGAGGACATGTTACTAGAAAGCTAGTTAGAAAGCACACTCACTTGTTTTACAAAGAACAATTTTTTATTGACTACTATTATAAACTTACATGCATGGACAACCTAGATTGGGACAACATAGAATTGATAATACTGAAAGCCATCATGGCATTGGTTTAACTATATCTCGAACTATATGTATGGTATTGTGACATTTTGTGCACATATTACACTTTAATATTTTAGTTATTGTTAATAAATTGTTTTAGATGGTGTTCACAGATCTGGCATAACGATATCTGAAGGCCGCAACAGCACTGGTCTTGCTATATGTCAAGTTAGCATCACCATGTTTCAATTGTACATTACTTTTGGCATTCTTACATATAAGTTTGGTGTTCACATAATTATACTGTATAACTTTGGCATTGATACATATACTTAACCAGATATGTCAATGTTATAAAGTCATTTAATACCAGAGTAATAAATTGGTGGTTGATGGTTTAATAGTCCAACTCACAACTCCAACTGCGTGGTCCGAGAGGCCCGTTACTTCAGACACCAGTGTTAATTTATTTGCTCTTTCATTAATACCAGATGTCAATGTTATAAAGTCATTTAATGCTTTAATACCAGAGTAATAAATTGGTGGTTGACGGTTTAATAGTCCAACTCACAACTTCAACTGTGTGGTCTGGAGCCCTTTACTTCAGATGCCAGTGTTGATTTGTTTGCTGTTTCATTAATACCAGATGTCAATGTTATAAAGTCATTTAATACCAGAGTAATAAATTGGTGGTTGACGGTTTAATAGTCCAAGTCACAACTCCAAATTTGTGGTCGTAGAGCCCTTTACTTCAGACACCATGTTAATTTGTTTGCACTTTCATCAATACCAGATACAGTATTTCAATGTTATAAACAGGGGCGGATCTAGGGGTAGTCAAACCGATCACGCGACTAAGGTAAAAATTGCGCAGTTAATTAATTAAGTTAATTAATTCAAACTGCGGTCCATAGCAGACATTAATATTCATTAATAAAACATTAATATTCAAAATTTGTAGTCCAGTTATCAAGTTTCATACAGCGGCAAGGCCTTCGATAAAGTAATATATCAAGTCACAGAACAGCGGTCTTGCGTGTGAGTTTTGATCGCTCTGTAGTCTGATTCCAGCCATCCGATTGGCCAATTTGCTTTTTGATCGATCTGTGGGGAGTTCTGATCGGTTTGTGGACCAGGGGCTCGTATACAAACTATCCGATTGGCTAATTAAAAAAATATCTGAATTCTCATTGGCTACATTTTTTGATCGATCATATGCATCAGCCTTCAGTGTATACGGCATGATTCTATAGCCTTTCTGATCGCAGCAGAAATATAAAAGCGAAATAGCGAATATACTGCAATGTCTTGTAGTATTTACGAGACTGTGCAGTCCGCGTTTGAGAGAAACGATTGGCCATATCTTCAAGATGTTTACGCTGATCTGATGAAGCGAATCGACGCTTTGCCGAAGAGTTCTGTTGAAGAGCTGTTGAGTGCTATCAACAACACGAGCTTCTGCCTCAGTAGAAATTTTGGTGCCGAATCTTTCATCCCGAAGTATGTTCGAGAAAGGAAAAACAAGTCTTGTACAGCCATAAAGTAAATATATTCTATTTTAACTAAATTCGACTCTCATTATAATAGTTTTGGACTTGTATTAACCGAACAATCTGTGCGCCATGACCGGCTGGCATGATCGTTTATGAAATTAGCATATGCGGTCAAACGTTTATTAATATTAAATATTTCACTTATATACCGCGAACCCAGCCGAACCAATATATATACTGTAGTGTAGGCATTTTGTTTATACTTTAATTTGTCGCCTGATATTAGTTTAAGATTTTGATTTGGATATCTATTATCCATATAATGTATATGGACTGTGTCAGTGTGTCTTGTTGACTTGTTAGACCACATGGCTTGGTGTAATACGATCTCTAGTTCAGATGTGATAAATTGTGATTTGTGATATAGACATCAATTGATGAAATGCATATTTTAATCAACAGCCTTTGGCTTTCCAGGACAAAAAGTATTTTTAAAAGTATTATTAGTGTGGGTATTAATAACTAATCATACCCCCCTGGGGAAATTTCCGTCCCCCCCAAATGTTCACAAACGAAAATTTTGACTAACGTACGAAAAATCCTGGATCCGCCCCTGAATTCGGCGTTCCTTTCACCCGAAGCTATCCTTCTTTTATTCGCCTTCCGTGAGTCGGGATTGTACATCGTTATTGTCCAAAAAAAATGAATGGCATACAGCGCTATTCTAGCATATCAATTGGGTTCCTTCGATAGTAAAAACACTACGCACCTGTTTGGCATAGTTTTTAAAAGAATTTCCGACAAAATAACCTGAATAAAGCCAAGAAAATCCAAGATGAACCGTAAACTCCCGATGTAAACACTGTTGCTGTCTGAGAAGGTCTCCCTGCTTCTACGTCACTTCCGGCGACTAGAACCCAGTAAAATTTTTTCACGGCCATCGTCAAAATCGCCAACTTTAACAGCAAAAAAGTCCATGAAGATGAAATTTTAGGAAAAGAAGATATATTACAAATCGTCTTAAAATGTTCCAAATATCCTAAATATGTAAAATCCCCAACCATGAGATAGGCACTTTAACTCTCCCCTAGAGCCAGATTCAGACCTGTGAAACAAGCACAAGCGCAACGGCGTACGTAAACGTACATATGCGCGGCCGGAACCCACGACTAATCAACCCCTCGTTTTATAAAATACTGAGAAGGTGTTCAATGATCGTGAAGTGACAACTGCGCCTGCCGCCGCGCTTGTGCTCATTCCACACGTGTGATCCGGCTTAAGCCTTGCAGAGATACTGCACTATTGATCTCCTGATAGATGATAATGATCAAGTTTAGTTTTTTATATTAGTCAGTCATAATTAGTCAGTTTATTATATATCCTGTAAATTAATAGCTTGTGATAATTGTCTCTGAAGATGCTGTAGCATTAAATATCATGTTTTTATATCCATTTGTTGATGGATTTTATTCGTGTTTTGTGCTGGGCAATTATACTTATAATAAGATTACGTTTTCCGCATGGTGAAGCACTTCAAATTATTATTGTAATTAAAAATTTGAATTATTTAAGAGGAATGTTCTCAATCTTTATAGGAAATAATCCTTCAGAGGAGCAAAAAGTGGATCTAGCTCAAGATTTCGAATATGAAAAAAATGCAGATGAAATTAAAGGTAAATGAGATATTATTTTAATGCTGTTAGAATTTGGAAATTTGGATATGTGTAGGCAGACTTTGTCTATTTTCTTTGCTTTGACAACGTACATATTAACAAAAAATAATGAACTCACAAAAATCTTCAACTTTTAGCGTCAGTATTTGGTAAATTTGTTTACCGCTGTCATACAGAATGTTATTATAATTTTTAATTATATTTTTATGTATTTAATTAAACATCCGGAGAATAACAGATTATGTTGGCTATACTCCTTAGAACCAATAGTATTTGGGCTATATGTAAAAAGAGGACCCGGGACTCGGACCAGAGACCCGAGGACCCATGTCAAGCCAGGACCCATGTCAAATTTGAGGGGAGGTTAACAAAATACTATATTTTTTGGCGGGGTGTGTGACATTTTATTGTACTACGTGCGAAGAGTTGTAATAAGAAACTCAGTTTATGTCGGTGATCAAACATTGAGAAACTCATTGGAATCGAGAAAACACCATAAATATAAAGATAAAAAAATATAGGCAGCCAGCCAGCGAATCGGTGGCTTATTAAAACAGCTATTTATGGCCTCTCAAACCGAACGGGCTTCTCACGCGAAGTATTACGCGACTACAATTTCAGGCTATTTGCTGAACGGATTTCTAATCATATCACCCACCCACCCACCCTCCACACACACACACACAATATAATATTTTGTTAACCCCCCCCCCCCCCCCCCCTTCCAATTTGACATGGGTCCTGGTTTTAGATGGGTCCTCGGGTTCCGGGTCCTGTTTTACATGTAGCCATAGTAGTTGTAACAATTATCAGTTACTAAAATATTCTATCTTATGGAAATTAAATTTGTTGCAGAAAAAAGAGACCAATTCGACAAGGAATCCGATGAGTATGAAGATAACTGTAAAGGTAGGTACAACACGACACTTTTGAAGAAGCGTTTTTCGAATTATTAACTCTGTGTCCAAACCTAATTTTTCTCCCAGGAAGACAAGACGTCAACCGCTTATTCCAAGTATCGTAATTTGGTTATTAAAATTTAATTAAATTTAATAATAAAAAGAAAATTACAGTAATAATTATTCTCCAAGACTGTACCAACTTATCTACTAATCGTTTTAAATTCTCGTAATTAAGTTTTTTTATATAGTAATTCAGTATCAATAGACGACAAAAACGTTTATCTGCACAATGTTTGTAATGTATGACACATGAAGTAATTAAAATTCGTTTGCTACTTGTATTTAAAATCTATGGTTAAACTGCAATCCTAAATTTGTGCACAATTTTTATTAAATTGAATTAACAAATTGCCGAAATAAGAACCGCTAACCTAATTCAACCAATAGACCTTTCCGCATAAAGTGAATGGATCACGTGATGTTTCTTTTTGACAAATCTTATTGGCTAATATCCAAAGTTTGTCCGAAGTTTTGGATGTCCAAAATCTCTCAACGCGTTATCAACGCACTTCATGCGGAAAGGTTTATTAAGTTCATGATACGTTCGACGTCTGAATCAATTAAGTTCGACACGTTTAAGTAAGAGCTGCACACATATTATGTTCGACCCAGCAGTCAGGAATTTCGACTCAGTTTGGATTAGGGAGAAGTTCGACGTCTGAATCAGTTGTCGACATGAACAAAACCTAATGCATAAATTATTTTAGGTTATTCTTAATTAAGTTCGACGTTTGCAGAACACTCGAATTTATTGTTGCTCCCGTTCTTTTTTGCGAAATTTTATTTAAAAAGAAACTGTTGCTGAAACATATTAATTTAGCACTATTCAAGTATTACAAAAATACCTATCAGCTGAAATGTAATATATTTCAAAGCCATTTTTTAATCATTCAACTCTTTAAAAAATGTAAAAAGTGAACTTTAAACATTAGGTTGCCATGACCAACACATTGAGAGGTAGTATGATCAAGTACAAGGAACCATAGTCTCTACTGAGAAATAAATTGTCTGGCAACGCGGCCAAAGTATTTGTTCACTTTTGCGCTTGCTGAACACATTGTATTTTTGGTATAACGAAGTAATCAGCCAATAGCAGCTGCTGTATATGTAAATATATAAACGCGAAACAAAAGATTTGTACACTTTCAGACAATTTAATTCTAGAGACTATGAAGGAACTAATAGCGCGCCGTCGGTGATTTCTAAAAATAGATTTAATTGAATGGGAGAAAACATTAAGAAATTGAAGCATTGCTCGTGATGTATTACTGTTGACCACATTCACATTACGTTAATAAATTACCGCCAAGAACGTTTTCTATACGTTTTTCAAAACCTGGGCAGATCAGAGTATCCATAACTGCATGGCTTAGAAAAGCCGTAGGGCCAGCACAAATGGCAAAGATACATCACAAATGATATTTGGCATTTCTGTCAATTAAACAACATGTCCTAAGGATTTTTAGCAAAGAAAATTTTCGAGTGTTGCAATATTTGCATTTGTAAGATCAAACTGGAATTATTTACAAGAATGTATTATAATTATACGTTATAGACTTGTTTCATTAATTTATAAGAACAATAATTTGAATAACTTAAATATTTCATTGTTCATTTACTAAATACACGATATTCTATTTTTATCAAGCGGTGTTTACTTCATGCTTAGATGCTCTTGAAAAGACAAGGTAAAGACAGTAGGCTATTTGTTTAAAATTAATTTATCGTAAGTAGATCACTGATATCTATATAACAGGATTGCTCATCCGGCTCCAAGAATGAAACCACCGAAGATTGCGAATTTGGAGTACCAAGATGGCCGCATGACCATGACCATGACTATGACTATGA
Organism: Paragorgia papillata; assembly: GCA_035771165.1. Lineage (NCBI taxonomy): Eukaryota > Metazoa > Cnidaria > Anthozoa > Scleralcyonacea > Coralliidae > Paragorgia > Paragorgia papillata. The sequence goes on along the minus strand of JAWNZC010000010.1, from coordinate 567,759 downwards.
TCATGGCCATGGCCACGTCAGCAATATTCACAGCCACAGCCATAGCTACAACGATAGCTTTATATTATTTTGGCTTAGGTCAGAAATCAATGCATCCATAGTCAATCGAGATATGGTCTGGAAACTCAGCTAAAGTCTTTGGTCTATCTTTTTGTTCGCCTTTATGCATTTTTGTGCACGGTGTACGGTCACTGAACACATTGTATGTTAGTATAATGAACGAATTGTCCAAAAGCAACGTTTCAGTTCAATCACTCAACCGTGCTATTTAAATATTAATAAACCTAAAACAAAGGATGTGCACGGTGTAAGGTACGGTAATCAGGGGCGGATCTAACGTTAGTCAAATAAGTCAGACGACTAAGGTAAAAAAATAGCGATTGCAAAAAAAAGTCCGGTTAAAAATGACGTAATAGCAGCGAGAACAATTGCGGAAAATGTAATTCGTCACCAGGACCATTTGCGGGAAGGCGCGCGGACGTTTTATACCTCCTGGTGGCACTGATTGGGTTTGCCGAATTTGGCGGCCATTTTGACTTATTTACCCCGTTTTAGCCACTCTGATTGGTCAAAACAACGTAAATTCTGAGCACTGATAGGTTTGCCGTATCTGGCAGCCATTTTGACTTATTTGACCCGATTTAGCCATTCTCATTGGTTGAACACGGCTTGCTCCACATCTCGACTGATTTACCTCAAATTGAGCAATCTGATTGGCTATGTAGAACCTTGACTAAAAATGGCTTCTACAAGCATATTTGATCGCGCGATCAGCTTCAAAAAGCAACAACAAGGTGTTATTGCGACAAATATATACATCGATTTCATCTGAAAGCGTCATGATTTGTCGAGTTCTCGGTAACTAAAGAAGAATATTTTCTCAAGACTGCTTTACCTAATATAAATACCTCCACACGTGAAGACGTGAATGGCATTCTCTCGCTCAAAAAGTCCAAGGCAAGTTTAATTTAAAATGTTTTCATATATTCATTATGATTGGTGTTTATGAAGCTGTCCGACGCAATAGTGCTGTATTGCTTTCAATTCTTCAGGTTATAACTGGTCTCGGAGCGCGAAAATGTTTATGAATTTATCAGCCTATAAACGTTTATCGAAATTACAAACTGACAGCTATTTTGTTGCGCTTTCGAAAGGCAGCTTGAGATACGTGAAATATCTGACAAAACGATTCATTATTCCCGGGTTTATGGTCGTTCTACGATATAAAAGATTGCTAGAATTGTTAAATTTATTCAGAGTTTTGGTTTCAATTTCAAAATACGTCTGGCTGCGGGCATGCAAGTTAGGGTTTTCCCTGTATAACTATTTGTGTAAAATCTGTGTCCTCATTTGAACTCGATAAACAGTCGTAATTTATAAGTTTTAGAGTAGGTAATGAGAACCACACGGGTGTTAAAGTAGCGTGATAGCAGATATAAGGGAGTAAATCGTCGACGGAGATATTTGATTTTATACTAACAAAGCGCAAATGAATATTAGCTCATTAGCCTGTGGCTATATACTATATGTTGCGTATCAAATAACGCGAACCAAGGCTGTTAGACATGCAGTATAAAATTACATAAAGAATTATAAATAAGGTTTCAGAAACAAGAATGATGCGTATACGTAACGTAGCAATGTGCATCATACTTTGGGACACAAGGCGCCATTAAAAACATGTTTTAAGACTTTTAAAATTGTGCTCAAAATTGCTGTCAGAGTGCGGGAAACGCCGTTTCAGAGACCCAAATTTTAAAAATTTCCCAGGGGGGCGCATGCCCTAAAAATGTGGACTTCAACAAATTTGACTAAGGTATAAATATTCCTAGATCCGCCCCTGGTTATAAAGTCATTTAATACCAGAGTTATTTCATAAATTGGTGGTTGACGGTTTAATAGTCCAACTCACAACTACAACTGTGTGGTCCTAGAGGCCGTTTACTTCAGACACCAGTGTTAATTTGTTTGCTCTTTCATTAATACCAGATGTCAATGTTATAGAGTCATTTAATACCAGAGTAATAAATTGGTGGTTGACGGTTTAATTAGTCCAACTGCAACTGTGTCGTCATAAATGGTAGAAGCCATTTACTTCAGATGCCAGTGTTAATTTGTTTGCTCTTTCATTAATACCAGATACATCAATGTTATAAAGTCATTTGATATATATATACCAGAGGAATTGGTGGTTGGTGCTGTAATGGTCCAAGTCACAACTTCAACAGTATATCAATATTGCTGAGGCTTTTCATGATTCTACCAGATGTTTAGTTTTATCTAAAATATGAAACAGAGAGAAAACAAGTGGGTTAAAAAGCTATGCATGCATGGGAACTTTGCAATATTAAAGGTCATTTACATAGAGATTCAGTATACTTTTTTACTTACGAATTTGTCGTCCAATAGTTCAGCCAGGTTGTCCATGTGTTCAAGTCCTTTTCAGGAAAGAGGCACTGAGTATAGGTGCACCGGACCCAAGTACAAGTGCAGTGTAACTGCACTAATTCAGAGGTGGACCATTAGAAATCTTGGAAGAGGGGGTAAAACAATTATTTCTAAGCCTTGTGTACATTTTTTGTCCTATGTAAGGTCTGCAGGATTTGTTTTTGGACAATAAAGGCATTATTTTATTACATGTAAAGTTGAAAACAGTATTTGCCAGTATTCTCTGTATATTGCCTGCAGGATTTTTTTATCACTTTCCCTTGCACAGGAATTGTCACCTCCTCTCTGCAAGATTTCCAATGGCCCACCCCTTATTCATAAATATGGTTTGTGAATATGGATACATGGTGTAAGATAAACTTGCTTCATAACAATTGCCAGAAAGAATTGGATATAAGTACATGTAATTAATATAATATTTCAATTAATGTGACAGACATAATTATTGCCTAGTTGGAATATTGTACTACAATTTTGATAGCATCATGGTCAGAATAATAGACATTGACTACATAATTGTCAATTATTTGAAATACTGTGGATGTAACATACACATGGTCTAATAAGCTACCAGAAGAAATAAATGTAGGTTTTGTTACAATCTGAGTGTAATTGAGAGATCCCATTAAAGATTTTAGTGGCTGAACTTGATTGTCATTCAAGTAATTAATATTAAAGTCACCAAGAATCATGTCAATTGTATAACTATTTAACACGTATCCCAAACAATCTACATATTGTAGGATGTTGGAGGCTTGCTTTCGATACAGCAAAAGAAAAGTTGTTTTTTCTTGGGATTCACTATCAACCAGGTCAAATTTTAGTGCATTTAGTGAAGAAAAATATTCACACTCACTGATTTCTACAGTATTTCTTGTGCAAAGTGCCATACTCGAATATTTATCAGTATCATGATCTTGACGGTGGAGTTTGAAAGGACTGAGGTTATTTAAAATTTCATTGTCAAAATCCTGAGGTAGTAGTTGGGTTTCAGTAAGAGCTATGATGTCACTATTGAAAACTCTTGAATCAAATTTAATATCAATGCTATGTTTTTTGAGAGATCTTATATTTAAAAGTGATATGGTCAAAACATTGAAATTGTCTTGGAATAGAGTTGTTGAATGTGGAACCATACATTCATTTCGTAGTCTTTGGTATTCTTCAAGAACTTTAGGATTTGCTTTAATATGTTTACTCTCAATTTGTTCTAAAATATACAGACCTTGTAAAGAAGTTGCACGGCTTAAGGCAACATAAATTTGTCCATAGTTAAATGCTCTCTGTTTTATCAAGTCAGAACTGATTACAACTTTTTCAAGTGTTAGTCCTTGAACTTTATGTACAGTACATGCCCAAGCAAGTGTGATAGGAAACTGTACTCTCTGTATTTCTGGAGAAGATGCTTTACCTGGTCTTATTTTAATCTTTGCTAATACAGGTTCAATAGGAACTACTTTGTATTCTCTTGCAAAAGGGTTGCCACAAGTGTTAGTTAAGTCTTTACCAGCATTTGAGTCATCAAATTTGATATAGAGAACAGTTGGTTTTTGGTTATTTTGACTGACATCAATTTTAAAGACAGTTCCCATTTGTCCATTGATGAGTCTATCTGGAATACTAATATTTGTTGTAAGCATTACTCTTGCACCTTGTTTAATCAGAATTTCATGATCAAGTCCACCTGTTTCAGACCGTCCTCTTGTTAAAACTCTATCAATATCTTGTTTCCTTACATTCGTTGGATATTGATCTTTAGCTTTAAGAGTAAATAAGGATCCAGAAAGTTCTTCTAGTTTTTTCTTGTTATGTTCATCTACAGGAGCATTTTTAGCCCAGATATGAAGTGCATCTGATGGATAATTAGGATCAGATGGAGTTATTGATCATGACTGGATTATCTTAATGTCATCTTCTGTTTGACTAGCAGTTCTTATTCTGTTAAGAAGTTCAATAAATGCTTGGTCATTTTTCTGTCTCATGATTTTATCAAGTTCTATCATTTTGAAGACTTTCCACGGATGGCATAGATTATATGAATCATTTTTGTAAGTGTCAAATACAAATCTCTTACGTATTGGTGGAAGTTGGCATAGATCACCTACAACTATTATACTAATTCCAGCAAATAAGAGAGAACTTGTGGTGCCAAATATATCTTTTAATCTTTGATGGATATGTAGTAAGGTTGTGTTTCCAACCATTGAAATTTCATCTATTATTATTAGCTTTAGGTCAGACAGTGATAGTCTCAATTGTGTTTTCTTTTGATCTGACATTGCAGGTACATTATCACCAGCTTCTTTGGGAATAGCAAGACCAGTATTTATTGTTGTTCCATCAATGTTTATTGCAGCTACACCTGTTGGTGCCATGAGAAGAACTGTTGGTAACTCTGGGTTAATAGGAGGGTGTCTAAAAGTCTTAACTGCTGTATGGTATATTGTTTTAATCAAGTGACTTTTTCCTGCACCTCCACCACCAGTTAAGAAAAGATAGATTGGTTCTATTTCAACAGGTTTTAAGCTGTTCATGTTTTTCATTGTGTTTCGGCACCATGTAAAAAATGTATCATATGCATGACGTTGCTTCATGTTCAAGGACCTTACAGTTTGGCGTAATATATCATCAGAGATCTCTGTTGGTCGGTTGTAAGAAGTAATTACTCCAGGGGAATTATGGTGATTAGATTGTGGTGTTGAGTTAAGATGTGATGGTAATTGTTCATTAAATGATTCATGTGGGATTGAGACATCTTGCATTCCACCTTGCAAATCTGCATTTTCTTGATCATTTATTGAATCAAATGAACGAATAATATTGCCCTGATTAGATTTTAATATTTCAAGAGCCTCACTTACAGCATCTGCATCAGGTTCGAATATTGCTCTGTTGTCTTCAACAATAGCTTGAACATTAGGTTCATAGAACTTTGATGTATATGTCTGATCTGAAGCCATTAGATTACTTCCATCACGCCATGGATAATAGAGCATAAGTAAATGGTGAAAATAAGATTCTGGTTCTTTTCTTTTATTTGGTGTATGATACCTTAATACAGCCTTAACTTTTCTACATTTCATGTATTCATTAGTGTTAATTAATTTATTTTTTTTGGAAGGCATTGTGTTGTATCACTTATGGTACTTTGCGATTCAACCAAGTCATCTGTTAGAACATCAGGTTGACAATCTTTTGTTTCACTATAATCAATTTTATAATCTTTATAGTAATATGCAGCAAATTCTGCCAGACATAATTTATCAACAACTGGAATTGATGTTGGTCTAATGCTGTAACGCTGAATTATATTTGACTTAAAGATATCTGTACTATCATCATCTAGTTCATCAAGTTCCACTTGTGTCTTAGTCATACGTACCCTTTTGTCTGGAAAATCTGTACTAACAAAAACTGTTTTTGGAAATATTTTTCTTAACCAAAGTTCAGGCATTGATCTGTAGACACATTCTTGTGAACTAACTTATCTTCTAGGGGGAAAAGCAGCACCAATTTTTTTCAGGCCATCTCTAATATTCATGTTAGCAGCTTTGCTTCTTTTGCTGCATTTGTAATAGCTTGAGAACATTCAGTTTCATCTATAGTAAAGTATGAACATACATATGTTATGCATTTGTAGTGGTTGAATACAGGTTGCAAATCAACATTTGCTGCAAAGCCTTTAAAGTGTTTATGAAACGAAAATTAAGTTTGTCTTATTTGAAAGTACTTTTGAAATGACAAAGTAACATCTTTTGCTGTTTTTCGTTTCCTTGCTTCGTTTATGAGATATTTCAGTTTGTTTTATATGTGAAACTAACCAGTGACATCACAACGTGCATAATGACTTACTGGGAAAGGTTATATATCTTTGCTATTACTAAACGGAATCAGTTGAAAATGTATATTTCTGTTGTTGTAAGGGAAAAACGCACACATAATTGCTTTGAAGTGATTCCGTTTGATAACAGAAAAGATATATAACCTTTCCCAGTAAGTCATTATGCACCTTGTGATGTCACTGGTTAGTTTCACATATAAAACAAACTGAAATATCTCATAAACGAAGCAAGGAAACGAAAAACAGCAAAAGATGTTACTTTGTCATTTCAAAAGTACTTTCAAATAAGACAAATTTAATTTTCGTTTCATAAACACTTTAATACCAGCAACAAAATAGTTGTTAATAAAACAGCTGTCTACAGGTCTTTTAAGGTGCAACTCAAAGTCAGAATCTGGTGAAATTGATAGAGCCCAGTAATATTCATCCTCACTGATACCTACTGATTTTAGAATGTCTGCATCATTTAATGTTTCATTATAATCTGGCTTCGATGGGTTTAATACTTCATCTATTTTCTGTTTGACTGAGGTCAAAATCTGTGTTCGCCTCTTGAGTATATTACTCTTGATTCCCTCATCTAGATCATCATTAAGAGGTTCTGCTACTATTGTGCTTTTGGTAAAAAATTGACCAAAATTAAATCTACAACTAATATTTTTGTATTTTCTGCAGGTTTTAGAATGATTGTGCTTTTGATAAGTTTTAACTAACTCATGTAACTGTGGTTCTGTTTCCTAATCTGGAAGATAGGCTTGTACATGGTTATCTATAAATTGTATGAAAGCTTCTTTGTTGTCAGATGTAAGTTTCGGGCAATCAGAAGTCCATATTAATGCATGTAAATGAGGAGATCCTCTCATTTGAAATTCAATGCGGAGTGCATAATATATTATTTTACCTATTGGATTTTTTTTGACTAAGCAGAAGTTCAGTGAAAAATGTTTCAACTCTGTGTTGAAAATGCTTTGCAACCACAACAGGATTAAGATTTAGCATTGAACATCTTTCATTGTAAGATAAAGCTTCAATTTGCTCATCAGTCATGTTTTTGCCTTGAGTTCTAGCTATAATCTGAAACAATTCAGACCATCTAAGATCAGCACATGATAATGTCATCAACCATGTTGGAATCCCAAGTTGTTTTACCATGGCTACTACTTCATACATAAATTTTTGCCAGTAGGGTGGTGTGCCTGGAATTTGCCTTAAAAACAAATATGCCTGATCTTGACAAATTAAGCTTTTTAACTTGTTTACATCTAATTTCATTTGTGATGCAGTTACAGGTTGGCCATGAATTTTTTTAAGGCTATATTAATACTATCCGATACTTTTTTTTGTTCCATTATAAATTGTGCAAAGAAAAGATACTCTGGATTTGTTGCAAACCTTCCACTATAATGTAAAAGTCAAGCATTAAAGTACTTTACTGGTGATAATTTAATTTTTCTATCTTCAGTGAAGCCAAACTGTCCTTTTGGAAACAACACTGGAAATGCAAGCTCTTCACATTTTATGTCTCTCATTAGTGATACAGGGTGTTTGTTTTCTCCAGGCGCAATATTGTACACTTCATTCCCTAATGAACAATTTCCATTACTTTGTATTGTAACAGGGTAATCTGGTAATACAGACTGTAAACATGTCTCATTAGTTGCTTGTCTATATTCATTCAATGGGTCATCTTTTTCCTCAGTATCATCATCATTCGTAATGTGTTGTTTGCAATTTTCTGTTAAGGACTTTTCATTTTTATCAAAATTTATACCTGAATATATTTATACCTGAAAATAATATCTGTCATATTGTCATATTTTGCACTGATATTTTGAATATCAATTGTAATATTATTATACAATGGATTGTTTACCTTGAGCCAGGTGAGAGCATCAAGAATGAACTGAGAACGTACTGCTTGAAAATACACATGACCTCTGAATTCAAGTTTACGTTTAAGTTTTAACATTATAATACCTGATCTTTCTGGTGGCCGTGGTAAAACTTTACATGTCTCATCACATTCAACCGGCACATTACAAATTGCTCCCTTAATTTTTCTTTGCTGTCCTTTTGGCATTACTATTATCTTCTCAAAAACTATTCGCTGTGCAATAAGAATTTGTTCAAGTTTTTCTAAACATGCAAGCTCAGCTGGTATGTTATCAACATACATGTTATTATAGATTGCCTGGCAAGGAATTTTCCCCTTTGATACCTTTGAATGGCAGGTTTTTCATCAAATGACTTTGCATCAGTGAACAGAGTTTCAGGGACATCTGTGTACTTATTTTGATTTAATGATACTGATTTTCTGTAGAGTAACTGATTGCAAACAGAACATATATAATAAGGACCTTCTTTTATTTTACTGCGAAACCCAGAAATATAATCATCCAAGTCATGTAAATCCACTGATAATTTACATTTTTTAAATTTATATTTTTTTGTTTCCGTTTCGAGAAGAACTTTCTTTTTCACAGGGTCCATTGATTTATATTTTTGTTTATTTGTTTCGACAAGAACTTTGTTTTTCACAGGCTCCATTGATTTATATTTTTGTTTATTTGTTTTGAGAAGAACTTTGTTTTTCACAGGCTCCATTGATTTATATTTTTGTTTATTTGTTTTGAGAAGAACTTTGTTTTTCACAGGGTCCATTGATTTATATTTTTGTTTATTTGTTTCAACAAGAACTTTGTTTTTCACAGGGTCCATTGATTTATATTTTTGTTTATTTGTTTTGAGAAGAACTTTCTTTTTCACAGGGTCCATTGATTTATATTTTTGTTCATTTGTTTCGACAAGAACTTTGTTTTTCACAGGGTCCATTGATTTATATTTTTGTTTATTTGTTTTGAGAAGAACTTTCTTTTTCACAACATCCATTGATTTATATATTTCTGCATTTCTTACAACCAGTTCTTTTTTCTTCACAGGATCCATGGAGTTATATTTTTTGGCATTTATTTCAAACAGACCCTGCTTCTTTATGGGATCCATAATTTCATAGTGTAAAGCAGCTTTTTCAAGCATTATTTTTTTCTTTGCAGGTTCCAAATTTGCATATTTTTCTCTGTTTTTGTCAGCAAGTAACCTTTTCTGTGTGGTAGACTTATGCTTTCTTACAACTTTTTGCCTCTCTGATTTTGTTAGTGGACATGAACATGACAAAAATTGGATATTGTATTGTATTTCTTCACATTTAAGTTTTTGTATAACAATATTACAACATTTATTAATGAGAAAATCTGTATCATTAAATTGTTCAAATAAACTAATTGTTTGGCTTTCATTGCATGCCACCAAGAAATATTTCGTTTTTTGTCTTGTATTATGCTGAAAAATGCAAGCTAAGCAATAGTTTGAAAGCCAGAGCAAAAATCCAGTATTTTTTGTGGTGTTGTCTAAAATTAACCTCTCAAACACTTGTTTGGTAGAAACAGACTTAGAAGACAATATACCCTGGTATCTATATCCTGAACCAAATTGTATTTCAACATCACATCCATGTATATTAAATGTATGTGGTAAATAATCACTTGTAAACTCCTCCCATCATTCAAGCCTTCCTGGTAAGCCAACATACCATGTTCTGCCACAGCAGTCAATGTCTCATCATTCCAGTAACTACATGCTATAATAGTAGAAAAGCAAATAGCATCGAGGGAAATGGCACAACATTGTCCAGGAATAAATTTGTCATTAAATGTCTCATTATCACATGTTGGTGAACTATTCAAATTTGCAATTGGTGTAAATTGTGCAACAGTAATTTTAACGCCTTTGAGCTCAAATAAAACATCACATCTGTGTAAGTTTTTGAAATATTCTACCAAATTATTAATTGAATTTACTTCCAACAACACACATGTTCCATGAGAATGGGCCATACCAAATGAGTCTCTTGCATGAGAATCAAATATCTTTAGTAAACCATCTCGGTATTACATCCGATTGTTAACAAAAATGAATTATAACTTTCTAGAAGCAAACTTTGTAAAGCACAATCTAAGGGCATGACATATGGGATGTTTTCATTCAAAGTAGCTGCATGGAGATTACCAGTGTAACTTTCACTAAACTCAAGTTGATAATTTATGTTTAGTACTGTAACCATTGTGGGTAATTCAGTTAGCAATAAATAAGATTGCCTTGATAATCTTGATAATGCAGAGTATAATTCATTACCAATGTTCATAATTTGAATAAGATCTCCTGACTCAATTATTGAATTGTTATTGTTAATGTTGTATATTAATGCACACAAACTCATAGCAGTACATTGCTGTCCTGCATTAGGACCAAATACTTCAACATCTCCTTGACTATAAGGAGCATTAATAGTTTTACTTGGATCAATTATGAAAGTAGGACCAGGATTTTTCTCTATGTCTCTACAAAGGTTAAACTTGCAATAATTCATCTTGTGGTTTAAATTCTTGTAAGTAAGCTCTGCTTCTGAATTATTTAGTGACTTTGTATAAAATTTGCAGCTCCTTTTAGTACTTTTTAAGTGAAATAAATAATTTTGCGATGTAATCGTTTGTTTTTTACGCCGTCTTATAATAGGATGTAGACGTTTCTTATTCATTTTTTTACTAAATTGGGGTAAAAATGTTACTCGATCACTCAGTAGCTTTTTACGTTCACGACTAGATGCAGAAAGAAAACGATGAATTCGAGATGACCTAGGTATATTCTTTTTAATCTGCTTTCGAACTAGTTTTCTTAATTTTCTGCTTTTATTCATAAGACGAGACAGTTTCTTAGCTGGAATTCTACTAGGTTCTCGATCACGTGGAACAACATGGCGGACATGTCTTACAGTTAACACACTCTTCTGAGTAATAAATTTTGCATAGCGAGATCTGGACTCTGAATTATAAGACTCTGAGTTACTCCATAGTTATTCTAAACATGGTTTGGAAACCCGGCAAACTTCAAAGCGGTCAACAATCAAGCTACGATTCATGTTGAAAGGTACACGAAGGTGCACAAATCCTTTGTTTTAGGTTTATTAATATTTAAACAGTACGGTTGAGCGATTCAGCCCAAACGTTGCTATTGGATGATTGCTTCATTATACAGAAAACACAATATGTTCAGTAACCGTGAAAGTGCACACATTTCCATAAACCTGAACAAAAACATACAACAATGACTTTCGTTGAGCTTCCAAACCATGTTTCTATTAACTATGGTTACTCCAGTAACTTTTGCAGATAACTGCAGATTATTTGGTTTCTCAAATGACTGTAAATTATCAAGCGACATGTTACTGGTATCTGATACTATAAACATGTGCTCGAACAAAATCTGTGAATAAACGATTGATAACAAATACATATAGCAGACAATAATGCACACAGTTGATGAAACAATGAAAACAAACCTAATATTTACCTTTATATCACTGTTGTATGAATTGTCAGTTACTAACTTCAGGACTGGAAGACTTGGACGTTCAGTTTCAAGGTAATACTTTCCAGCACAATACGTAGAGTATACGCAGTTTGTTAAAATGAACTTGATATTGATATAACTTTGATTGTTAACCTTTATACTTTTGGCTTTCATATAAGTACTGTTGGCATTCATAGATATTAACTTGGCATACATAGGTAACTTGGCATACATAGGTAACTTGGCATTCGTAGGTAACTTGGCATACATAGGTAACTTGGCATTCATAGTTGGTTGATCGCAGAAGAACCAGGGCCGGATTAACGGTTCGCGGGGCCCGTGGCATATTATCAGCGCGGGGCCCCTTGACCCCCCCCTGTGAATTCAGGTTTCCCTGAAATCAGAAAGATTAAAAAATATCAATATTCCACGATTTGAAAAGTTGCCTGTGTATTTACAAAACAGAAATATACATCAATAATTGAACTAAAATCCAACGCAGTTTATATAGCATTAACAATTATATAAGTATTATTTTTACAGCAGCAAAGGTTAAAAGTCAAACTGGCTAAACAACAGGAACAATATTCAAATACATGATCGTCATGTCCATGTAACGTGTCTGTTATTAGAGTCTCATTCTCAGGCCTTGTAAACGTTATGCTTACGCGATTTCTTAAGAGCAAACTCGTTAATTACCGACGACATGTCAATGCTACGCAGAAGGCCATTTTCAATACTAAGCAGAACAAGGCTGTTCAGTCTCTTCTGCGTCATGCATGATCTGAGCTGATTCTTTATCAGCTTAAGTTTGGAGAACGACCGTTCTCCAGAACAGTTCGAAATCATCAGACTGAGATAAATACGGAATGCGATGACAGTGTTCGGAAATACAGTTTCCAGATTTTTGGCCACAAGAAGCCTGTACATGCGCAATTCCAACGAATCCACGTTCAATCTGACGTCGTCACCATCTTTCGTTATGACGGCTTCGTCATCAGAGTCGATCGTAGATGGGGCTGAAGAAGTTGCAGGAACTGAAGCTGTAGTCACTTCCAATGATTTCTTAACGAAGTCTGTGTTAAGAAAACCAGAAAACTGTAACAATTCGTCAGACAGACTGGCTTCTAGATCTGTGGGGTATGCCTCTTGAAGGATCTTCGCACTTTTGATCACTTCTAGGTCCTTGAGCTTTCGCAGGAAGCCAAACCTTGCAGCAATACCAGTGTATGCACCCAGTCGTTTCCGCAACTCAGCATCAATGCTGTCGATTATGACCAGGAACGTACCCGTACGGAACTTACTGGCTGGGGTCTGCGTCAATTCAGGCGCTGATCCTGGTTCGTCGTAACGGCGATTTCGTTGACGCACACGTTTAACTTCGTCCGTGTACTGGTCGCATTCACTGAGCTTCTTCCCCTTAGCTTCAAACTCATCAAATCTTGTCCGCAGCTTACGGATGAATTCAATCAGCGATTCATAAATTTTAACGGCGGTGTTAAGGTCTTGGTCGGCTGATTGCAGGACTTGACTGTTCGCGTGAAAACGATGCAGGATGTGGTGCCACAGAACTGCAAGAATTCCGGACTCGAGTCGGTTCATGTAGGCGGCAAGTCCACCAGCTTCCTCTCGGGTTTCGGGTTTCTCCTCATCGTCATCAGCGATTTCTTCGAGAGCGGCGTTAATTTCGTCATATCCCATAACTAGAGCCTTTGTGGCGTCTGCGCGTGCCGACCAGCGAGTATCTGACATGCGCTTCACTGTTGGAAGGCCTTTGCTTGAAAGTTGATCCATCATAACTTTCCAGCGATGCGTTGAAGCAGAAAAAAAGGAGTATAGTCGTTGGAGAAAACTGAAGAATCCAACGGCCAGCTGGCAACAACCCACAGCAGACTGACCAACGAGATTGAGGGAATGCGCGGCGCAGGGCACATACGCTGCCAGGTTACATTTTACATTTTAATTTTTGGGGCCTCCCTAGCTTTTTTATTTATGGTATCTTGCTTTTTTTATTTTTGGGGCCTCGCTATAGCTTTTTTATTTATGGGTTCTTGCTTTTTTTAGTTTTGGGGCCTCGCTAGTTTATTTATGGGTTCTTGCTTTTTTTAGTTTTGGGGCCTAGCTCGCTTTTTTATTTATGGGTTCTTGCTTTTTTATTTTTGGGGCCTCGGTTTTTTTTTTGTTTTTGGGTCATGTTTTTTGAGTTTTGGGGCCCCGGCGCCTCGCTTTTTCATTTGCGGTACCTCTTTTTTTAATTTTGGAGCATCGTTTTTTTACTTTTGTACGTGGCCTTGCGGTTTTTGGGGCCCCACACTTTTTGGGCCCCGCGCTAAAAAATCGAAACTGAGCAAAGCGCGGGGCCCCTAAAAGCGCGGGGCCCGTGGCATAAGCCACTTCAGCCATATGGTTAATCCGGCACTGAGAAGAACCCGTATCGAAATTGCTCATACTTTAGTGTAGGTTCACTGCGATCGATAGTATCGGCGTGTGCAGTTGTAAGCATTGTGAGCGTATTTAAGAACAAGATACTTGCCAGCCACATAACTGATCCCAGACAATTCTAAGCAAGTAGGCAAGAACACTTCGAACAACTCAATCGAAAAGAAAGAAGGCCACAATTACAAATCCACAATGCCACATGTCGTGCTAGATATAGTCACATGCCTCAGTTTCGCAAAGCTTATTGGTCAATATCGCCAGCGGCCGCGCGGAGGACTAATAACGCGACACATAAAAATAAAAATAAAAATAAAAATAAAAATAATCGCGAACCTAGACTCGTCTACCATAGGTAGCCCGAGTAATAAATAGGCATGGCCGCGCGCTCGCCCGAATGGTTTTGCACCCCCTGCAATATGGCGAAATAAACCTTGAACTCCCCTATTGAGCAGAAGTGTTCTCCAATTTCTTCAGCGAATTCGTAGCACGTTCGGTAACTTTTTCGGCCACTCTCGCCACGCTCTCGGACTTCTAACTACCTGAGACTGATTGCGGTGCAACTGATTGTCAAGGATGCGAAAATTCAAAAATTCCCCTGCTATTTTGACTACCGGTTTAGTACAGTTTTACGGTGCCTAATGTCGTTCTTACGCCAACTATCCTTTTGTTATTAACTTAAAAAAAGTGTCGTGTTGTTAGAGTACCTGCACAGTTATCTTCATCATACTCTCTTTTTTCGGCAACAAATTTAATTCTATAAGATAGAATATTTTAGGTACTGATAATTGTTATAACCACTATTGGTTCTAAGGAGTAGCCGACATAATCTTTTATGCTCCGGATGTTTAATTAAAAACATTAAAAAAAATAACACTGTGTATGACCGCGTAAGCAAATATGTGGGAGTAATTATAGAATACCCCGCAATTGAAATTGCTCCTCTCAATCGCTATGTGGCTACGTTCCTGGCAACGTGGCAACCAGGCCACGCGCCTATGCGTCCACGCGCGGCTACGCGGAAGAAGTCTCCGACTCCATTACTTAACTTTATGTTAATCGTGATCCTAATATTAAGCGTAACCCTAATCAAAAATCAGGGAAGTTTGTGGTATGGAAAATTACGATTACCTTACCCCCACACAATGGAACCATGAACCCTAACCCTAATCACAAATCAGGGAAGTTTGGGATATGGAAAATTACGATTACATTACCCCCATACAATGGAACCATGAACCCTAACCCTAATCACAAAACGGGCAAGTTTGTGGTATGGAAAATTACGATTACCTTCCCCCCATACAATGGAACCATGAACCCTAACCCTAATCACAAATCGGGGACGTTTGTGCTATAGAAAATTATGTTAACCTCCCCCTCCCCCCCCCCCCCCCCCCCACACACACACACATTGGAACGATAGACCCCAATTACATATCCGGGATCTTTGTTGTATGAAAAATTATTATAACCTGAACCAACCCCTCCCCCCCCCCCCCCCCCCCCCACCATCCCACACCCAATGGAAACATAGCTTCTGGCCCTAATCTAAGAACAAGGAGCCTTGTGGCATGTAAAATTACAATACGAAAGCTTGTACAGCTAAAATACATTGGGAAAAAATACGGGTAGTCACTTTAACCGGCCATTTTGTTTATATTAATAACCACGACACCCTATTTACCTCATATGGATGACGCGGTGGGAAGAGTCTGCCTCTGGCATTAAAGAAAGGCATTCTCATCCGCCTGTTTTATACTTGCCTCCATATAACTCAGTCCTTTAGCATACTATAGATTACTACATCTTTTTTAATAGTTATTTAAACAAACCAGAGTTTGGACGCCGATTTCAGTATACAATTCAGAAAACACAAGTCCAAATGATTATTTTCTGCTGTTTTTCTGTAGAAAATGAAAAATTAAATTGCAGGCCCACTTTTCACACACACACACCCTACCATCTCCCTAGAAAGAAGACCGCTACACAGGCTAAACACGGCGCACAGCGGACGGCGGTTGCAGTCTTCTCACAGAACCAATTTAAATGGCATTCGCTCGAAACGTTTAACTTACTACATTTCAATTTAAATCAGGGGCGGATTTAGACTACGTCAACTAAGTCGCGCGACGAAGTGAAAATTTGACGTGAATATATAATTTTCGTTTGTGCACGTTGTCAAAAATTTACAAATAAAATCCTGCAAATGAGAAATAATTATCTAGTAGGAAGGAGTATGTTCTATTCTTATGCCTATCTACAGAGGCTCCCGTTCAGGCCAGAAAAATTTCCCCGTTGGCGTTTTCCCGTTTTCTTTACGCGCGAGGCCTAATTCTGTGCTATGACTGATTTCGAGGGGAAGCAGTGGGATGCGCGGGATATAATGGGAGAATCAAGGATCGGGTTCACAGTCATTTCCAGGCCGCAAATGCGATGCAGGCTCTCGGCTTGATGAATTTGACGAAGGAAAGCAGTTAGTCACTTTTTGACGAAGTTGGTTGGTTTTTTAAGATCTTTTAACGTTCCTGATAGGTTAATTTTTTTCTAATTACGACTTACGATTGGTGTAGAGGCTGAAACGTCATTTTGCAGGATAAGCGCCTTTCTGAGTAATCAGTATGGCTAGCGATCGCTTCAGTGGTTCTACGAGGCCATGCGCAAATTCTGCGTCCTTTTTATATTCCCAACACTCAATACAATAGCAAGGATATCTACAAGACCTTTATGATGAAATATTCGTGAAACTTTCTTCAAGTGCTTTATGCACTGAAGATGACCTTTTACAGAGGATTGAAAACGATATATATCGAAATATCAATTGCGAGAAGTTTATACAGTGAATCAGTGATGCGCTCTGAGCGTCGTCTGAGGTAAGAAACCCTTTACTATACTGTATGATTTGAATATCATTATAGTCTTTATGATAATTTATAGATTTACTCTTGGGCTAGACTTCGCGTTTGCGTGTATTTGATCTATAACATGCTGAATTGATGCTTTGCAATGTAACGTGTATCGGACGGACTAGTGTATGCTGGAAATTTGAGCTTGCTTGGAGATTTCATGGTTTATTAATATCAGTTATATGATTAATTTTATCTTTGTGAGACTGTAACCTAGCCAGCCAACCTGGCAGTTATACATTGCTAATTTCTGTTCCTTTAATATTAATTATTACAGTATATAATATATATACACAACATGTCATGTACTGTATGTGACCTGTATGATTACTGTATGTGTCATAATAAACTTGATTAGTAAATGATGATTGGTTTCTTCTTTTACTATAAATTTACATGTGTACAGTAGCTACAGTACTAAGTGCTGATATCCACATGAACCAATAACTACATGTGCTGTATTACAATTATTATTTACATTTTATTATCTGGCTTAAATACAATATCTGCTTAATTCTAGTATTCAATGTTTATATACTTTCATAGTCTACAAAATTTAAATCATATATATAAACAGGTAATGACTTAGATTAGTTGGGGGCTCAAGGGTTAGGATGACTGGGATAATGTTGAGAGTTGAGCTCCTTTACTTACGTCCATGTCACATTATGGTCATGAATAAAAGCATTCCTTAACAAGACATTGTCTGCTTGGGTAAATGTGTAAAAGGTGAGTATCTGGCACCTGAAAACCAGACAGCTCATAGTAACATAGATTGGTAATGGTGGGTATAGTGGCTTGGATTAGTTGTGACTTAATTAGGATGACTGGGATGATGTAGACCCATTACCCTTGCTCTGGGTTATGCAGAACATTAAATTCAGCTAGACCTTTACTTGTATGTTGATCAGGCTGTCCATGTTGAATTCACTGACTGCAAGAATATGTTTTTGGTGTCTCCAAGGCATGCTGATGAGCTCTGACATGGCAAAACAACCATATATTTTTTAAGTTAGTAATTAAATATAATCACATATCTCTACTGTTTGTTGTATTGCCTTCTTTTTAGAAAAAAGTAATTACGCACTTACAAACTATTACAAGAATTCACTAATCCAAATCCAATTTTGACACTTTTTCAAAAAAAGTATAAAATAGGCTAACAAAATATGTTTTTAAACTTCAGAAATTTTGATTAAAAGTATTGTCAGAACGCGGGAAATGCCATTTCAGAGACCCAAATTTCAAAAATTTTCCGGGGGGGCATGCCCCCGGACCCCCCTACATATTTTGACTAAGTGGAGAAAATTCCTAGATCCGCCCCTGTAAATGGACGCGTATTCTCTGCTTTAGCCAAACCAAATTTTCCAAAGTACTTCTTTCTGAAGAAAGAAACTTGAAATTCAAGCAATACATTCCCAACAAAGCAGCAGCAACTTACCTGACTACCTTTGTACCTAGTTATAGCTACGACCGCGTATCCGCGTAGCCGCGTAGCCGCGTAGCCGCGTAGCCGCGTAGCCAGTCTACATATACCATTTCACATGCGGGGTATTCTATAATTGTACCAATATGTTTACAAAATACTGACGCTAAAAGCTGAACATTTTTGTCAGTTTATTATTTTTTGTTAGTTTGCACACACTTCTCACTGTGACCTGGAAACGAATTACCCAACCCAACAAATATACCAACGAAATAACTCTAGTTACACCTATAGAATATACCGACTATTCAATGACATGATATACAATTTTCTTTTTGGCCACAAACTAATACAAACACACTGACATACCTACTTCCCAAAATACACAAACCCAACATACCCATACTTATTACTATAAAAGTCAATAGCTTGTACACAAACATGTCAAATGATGAAGGCAATTAAGCCTCCGTTGATATGCTTAATGTACACAAAACAGTTGACATCTATACAGACCACATTACCAATTTATACACTTCCACTTATACATACAGTACGTCAAACAATTTACTAATTATATCTTGACATTATCCCACAATTACCCCTAAGGACAATGACTACCCCTGATGTCTGCACCACGCACGCTTCGCTGTGACCTGGAAACGAATGACGCAACACTACTTAACCCTTCTCTTACATACGGACACCCTCATTACATATCCGAAGACTGACAAAGTGATTCTTTGTTTCTCCTACTAAACTGCTGCGAGAACTCTACACACTGCTACCTTCCTACTCTACTCCAAGATTTTCAAATGCGTTGGACTACCTTAAACACACAACAAGTTTGGTAAGCACTCACTTTTATTCTCGTCTAATATATTGTGTTGATAGCGATTATTATTTCTCTTCCAACAATTAACTTAATATTTACATTGACTCCCAACCCCAAATCACTGCTGATGAGACCACCAGAAGGTCGAAACGCGTCCAGGGTTGTGTCCCAGATCCTGATTGCACTATACTATACGTTACATATCTTTTATTCTTCTTCTGTCGTTTTTTACATGGTTCTTTAAGCAATATATATACACTGCATGTCCAACAGCGTGGTCCGTATCGCCTTTCCATACGCAACATAGCCGGAGGCTAATTACGCTTTTTTTTCAAATTCCCTTCTATATAAATCTCTCCCTCATTCTTCAACAATACATTACATGACTTTAACTCCTCTGTGGTTCGCATTAACTACAATCAAACTTATAAAAAAATTGAAGACGCGTTTTTTTCGAATTAGTAACTCTGTCCAAGCCTGATATTTCTCCCAGGAAAACAAGCAGGCAACCGCTCATTCTAACTATCGTAATTTGGTTATTAAAATTAAAGTTAATTTATTAATAAAAAGAAACTTGCAGTAACCATTCTTCTCCAAGACTGTATAAACTTATCTACTAATTCGTTTTAAATTGTCGATAACATCAGTTACACATATCTGCACAATGTCTGTAATATATGACACGTAAATTATTTAAAATTCGTTTGCTACTTGTATTTAATTAAAAGCTATGGGTAAACTGCAATCCTAAATTTGTGCCCTTTTTTAAATTTAATTATATTAAATAAAATTAAAAATTTGAAAAAATAAAAAAAAAATAAGAACCGCCTATCATGGCAATTAATACCCGGTTCAAATTAAACATCGAACGTCTCATGAGTCGAACCTAATTCAACCAATTAAGTTCATGATATAAGTTCGACGTCTGAATCAATTAAGTTCGACACGTTTAATTAAGAGCTACACACATATTAAATTTGACGCAAGCAGTTGGGTATTTCGACTCAGTTTAGATTGGGATCGACAACTGATCAGTCAGACGTCGAACTTCTCATGAACTAAACCTAATGCATAAATTATTTAAAGTGCCTATGCAGCCCTTTCAGATTTAACACATGTTTATCGAGAAAGAAAAAATAATAAGATCCCCGTTTACAGAATTCAATTTGCATATTTCGTTTCCGAGATATTTTAGATCAAAGTTGACAAAAACCGGCAAATTTTCCAGCTCAGCAATAAAAAAACGAAAACAAGTTTCTGGAGTCTGGAACCTAACTGTGACGTCATTTAAGAGAGGAGAAGAAATTTCTGTCAACACGAACCTTCCTCTATGTAATTTAATATTCACCGGTGTTTATGCAAATCTCGACATGCCTGATAGATGCGCTGTTTACGGATGTTCGAATGAAGCGAATTTGGAAAAAGACATATCTGTTCATCGTATTCCTTTCTTCAATGATGTCAGAGTTGAGGCAAAGAGAAGGAGGAAGCTTTGGGTCAATTTTGTAAAGATGACTCGTGCTAACTTTGTGCCAACAATAAACTCGGCAGTATGTTCCGATCATTTTTCTCCTGAAGCCTTCCAGCGGAGATTTGGCAGTCTTTTTGGGCAAAAGGAGAATAGTCCAAGGCTCATTAGAGATGAATTTGGCGTCGTGGCTTTTCCAACAATTCATAAAGCAAAAATTAAAAATCAACCAATCTCATCACGAGATCTTAGAATGGTGAGTAAAGCCAGTTTATCTTTATATTACCTCAGCTTTGCAGATATTTTAATTTCAACCTTTGTATTTTGTTTTAGCAAAAAAAGTTGTTTTCTGAGCGGTTTACTTCAAGCAGCAGCGCCTGTCAAACACAGCCACACAGTCCAGACTTAATACAGCTAGATGAAGAACCCAAAGAATCAAACAAAGAAAATCAGCAAGAGAGCCCAGATGCACCAGACATACCTGAAGAACAGTTCGTTGAGGAAGAACCTTTGGTAAGGATTAGTTTCTGTAGTAAATATTATATGTGTTACTAATTGTTTGTGCTTGGCAAAGATATATTTCAATATACGGTATTTTTGTTTATCTTTCATAGTTCAAGGCAGTTGAAATACAATGGGAGACTGATTGTTTGTCTTGTGCATCTCTCGAGAAAAAGAGTCGACATTTAAAGGAACATGTGGATGGCAGCAAAGCATAAACTCAATCTTTGCCGATCTGAACTAATCAAATGTAAAACTAAATCAGGTGAGTCCATTGTTCAAACATCTTTTTAATGGAGAGACGAGAGTAAAAAAACGTTGTTCTTTATATAAAATCAATGGAGTCAATGGTATAAAAAATACGTACTTATTTCTGGTTTGATTTTGTCCGGACTTTGCACCGTTGAGTTATGCGTTGTATAACTTATATTCACAATTTACAATTTTGCTCTAATTATTATTTTGAAATTGACAGGTGACTCAAGTTTCACTGACAGTGAAGATGATGAGGATGAGGATCAGCTGAAGTGTCACGAGAAACTTGTTGACTTGAATGACTCAGAATCTGACAACTGCGAATCCGAAGAATCTGAAGAGGAACCTATGGATCAGGATGAAAATGAATCCCTTTATGACACTGAAAATGAAACACATTCAACTGCTGAATCTGACATGGATGATGGCGAAGGCGAGGAAAAACATAGAAGGTATGTTTTTTATAGTTCTCTACATACAATATTTATCATATTACTCATCATTGACTTGTGGTTATTGTTTGTAATAGTCTAGGATGTACAGTATATAGTATACCAAATACTACATGTACTAACAGTGCTGTAGTTGATCTGAGAAAAAGCAATCTAAAAGCTGTTATATTTTCTGATTGCAGGGTATTTATTAAGGACAGTATTTTAAGAACAGAGCCAAAGTTTATTGTGTTTCTTACACAGTTGTTGGCTCTGTTCAAGTTTTGTCCTAATTGCAAGGCAGATAATCTCCTTACTGAAGTGTGTCAAAATGGTACCATGGTCCGGGTTAAATCGACTTGTAACAACCCAGCATGTAGCAGAAAGAACTTCACTTGGAATAGTCAACCACTTATGACCGGAACTCAGATACCAGCTGGAAATTTCTTGCTTTCTTTTGCTATCCTTGTTGCAGGAACCTCTGCAAGCAAAGTTTTAAGAGTTTTTCAGCATATGGGAGTTGCTTGTATTTCATTACGTACATTCTTCTATCACCAAAGTGTAAGTAGAATGAAACAATTTATTTTGAAAGGTGGAAGGTTTAAAATGTCCTCGAACTTATGGTCTTAGACTTTGCTTATGTGATAATGACAACATTTCTCCTACTGCAGTTTAGGAAAACTTGTTATAACCTTGAGTTGAATGTCACCAAATCTTGTCCTACATACTTCTATATCCTATTTGTAGGAGAAGCTGTTTCCTTCAGTACTGTTGCACTGGAAGAAGTACCAGTCAGATTTGCTTGAAAAATTAAAGGCATCTGGTGAAGGTCTGGTTATTGCTGGGGATGGCAGACATGACTCAATGGGGCACAGTGCAAAATACTGTGCCTACACAACATTCTGTTGTAATAACCCGAATATTATTCAATTTTCCCTTGTTCAGGTAATTAATACAGTACTTCATACAGACTACCTTATTAACTAAGTACATATACTGTAACAGTTAACTAATACTGTAACTAATAATTTTTAATTAATGTTTATTTATAGATTTTCATGTCATAATTTAAATAGAAATCCTTCCTCTATCATACCTTTTTCCAACAAGACCACCTTGTCCTTCAATTGTAGAAAAAATAAAAATAAACCTCCTTTATTGAGCTCCCTCCAAGTATGTTGTATTTTCTGTCTACAATTATACTGTAACTACAGTGTATATAATAAAAAATGGGTTATACTGTACTGTATATGTAGTTTACAGTTTCCTGCTTACTCTGACTTGGAAAATTGAATATGCTCCTTTCTTCCTTTCCTTCTCTTGATGGCCTGGATCTATAACACCCCCCTAAGGGGTTTAATGGGGGAAATACAGTAATTTTTCCAGACCAACCATTTATTATCATATTTGTTACTGTAACATATTTATTTTTAAAATTATTATGTGGCAGTTTTACAATGACAGCCAATTTATCTTTGTCTTTTTAAAGAAAAATGAAGTAGGAAGTAGTTCTGGGATGGAATATGAAGGCTTTAAAAGGTCACTAGACTACCTCCTTGCAAGAGATATTGGTATTTCCGAACATTTGTATCGATAGACATACATCTATTGCCAAACATATGAGAGAAAAGAACACAGATATTGTCCATTATTTTGATCTTTGGCATTTAAAAAAAAGTAAGGCTTATGTCTAAATGTATTTAGGAATTAAAAAGTATCATATTAAATTATTTTCATATAAAAAAATACAGTATTCAGATCCTTGGAATGAACTGCAGTACCAACTATGTTTGGTGTTGATAACAGATGAAAAATAAAGTTTTCGTATTGTATTGTATTGTATTGTATTGTATTGTATTGTATTGTATTGTATTGTATTGTATTGTATTGTATTGTATTGTATTGTATTGTATTGTATTGTATTGTATTGTATTGTATTGTATTGTATTGTATTGTATGGTATTGTATTGTATTGTATTGTATTGTATTGTATTGTATTGTATTGTATTGTATTGTATTGTATTGTATTGTATTGTATTGTATTGTATTGTATTGTATTGTATTGTATTGTATTGTATTGTACAATCCTTTTAGAGGTGAACAAAGTCTTGACCAAACTTGCAAAGGAAAGTGGATGTGAGTCACTTTTAGAATGGATCAAACCATGCACCAACCACTTGTTTTGGAGTGCCACATCGACATTCAGTGGTAATGGATTGGTAATATGGGCAAAGTTCAAGTCATTTTTAAGCCACGTTATAAACAAACACAGTGGATTACCAGATAGGCTGTTCGACAAGTGTGCACATGATTTGCATATCAAAGATCGCAAATGGCTTAATGAAGGTAACAATTAATTTAACCAATTAAGGTTTAACTCTTTCCTGTCCAAATTGGTCTTTAGTATTTTATTCTGGCTAATGCCAGACGTTCATCTATAAAATCCCCTCCCGCCCTTCAGTAATGATTATATTAGATTATTTGCCACTGGATAATAAAACGTAATTGGTATACAAAAGACATTGTATAGAAGTTGATCACTTTAAATGATCC
This sequence comes from Paragorgia papillata, assembly GCA_035771165.1. NCBI lineage: Eukaryota > Metazoa > Cnidaria > Anthozoa > Scleralcyonacea > Coralliidae > Paragorgia > Paragorgia papillata. The sequence goes on along the minus strand of JAWNZC010000010.1, from coordinate 543,253 downwards.
CAAAATCACCAAGAATGTTACTTCTGTCAGCCTCCAACTTGTTTTTTAACTGTGAATTATTTATTTTATAGCAAGCTGAAATTTTTAAGCCTACCGCTAATTCCCTACAAAAAAGGCATTAATATTATACACAGTATACAGTACTGTCAGTACATGTACTAATATAGTTATTAATTTATAATGTTTTTAATTTTTCAATGTTCCAGATTCTATTGCTTATAACAAGATGTGTGCTGCCTTGACTAAGCGAAGTCTTATTGCTGCAATTATGAAAGCCTCTCCATTGGATCAGACCAGCTGCCTGGAAGGTTTTCATTCCGTGTTGAATCAATTCTTACCTAAAATGATCAGCTATTCCTTTCCTGGGATGTTCTGCAGGTGGTGTACAGTATTTGAACAACAACCCATTTCTGCATATCTTTCTCAACAAGTAAAATGATAAAATCGTAAGAAACCATATGGAAACTACAGTACAAAACCGTCAAGTCATTCTGTTATATTTATTTTTCTAGACATGCCTTAGCCGTTATTCATTTTAACAACAACTTGAGAAGAAATGTAAAGAAAATCAATGGTGTTAACCAAGTTAAAGTGGATTATCCTAAATTCAAGAATGGCAAGGCTGTTGTAAGGAAGGTGACAGTCACCCAGAATTTTGGTAATATTTTCACAAGTGTACACTTACAATTTTATTTACAAAATAATTATGCATTCTTTTTACAAAATTAACAATACCCTACAAATAGCAAAAGCTAATTAAGGCAAAGCTAAAACAGAACTGCAACTAATGACTCCTTTGCCTATGCACAGTATGCTAGAGAAACAATCAAGGGATGAGGCCATCAAAAAACAAAATGCTAGATGGAGTATGAAAGCTGTTGATATACCTTCTACTAACCCAGGTTAGAAATAACTGTTGCTCCATTTTTAGTGCATAAAAATACATGTAGATTTTCATCAGAAAAATCAAAATGTGTTTGTTCACAATATATGTCTGTCGAAAATCAGGACATTTTTTAAAAATTATTTCATAAATCCATGCCATAAATAAATAAAGAATTGTTTCTGTAATAATATCATCTATTTTAATTAATTTTTATTGATTGTCAGTGCGAGAGCCTGCAGCTTCTCAGGATAAAGAAAGAGCAAGACCACATTGTTCCATATGCAAAAATCCAATGAAAGGCCACAAGAATATCACAACTTGCCCCAGGAACCAAAAGTGATGTGACTGTATTTGTATTTTGGTGGATACGCAGATAATATTACTGACACATTAAATTATTGCATTATTACTACAGTAGCTAATCACTATCGACTTGTGGGTCTCCTAAGTGCACTCTGCCCATCACAATTTCTTTATATTATTTTTATTTAATATACAGTATATATTTTTCCACTTTCATAAATATTCTTAATAACCCTATTAAAACTAATATTACTAAAATTAGCTGTACATAATGCATTGGAACGTAATGAAGTGATCAGACCTGCACTACAATAACAAAACATTTTATTAGGAGAAAATGCAATTTCTCCTGAATGTAGACTGTCGAGCTAATGTACCTGAACATTAATTTGTTTATGTACTATCATCTTCATATCCTTCAAAATTCTCATCAGCACATTTAAAGGCTGTACGAATAGCATGGTAAGCACATGCAGGTAGTGGAATTCTTTTATCACGAAGCATGCCATGAACCATTCTTGTGAACTGCCTGTATGAAACACTACGAAGAAACCTGTGGAATTGAAACAGTACTAAATTATTGCATTTTTTTAAGATATGTATATGATAAATTAAGGTGGGCGTGCATGTCACCTGTACATTTTGCTATTACAGTTGTATTAGAAATTTATTTGTTAATCCTTTTGATATTTTCTTTTTTGCCGAGTTTTGAACATGCTGGCAGATAACTTCAAAGACCACACATTTAGGCAGACTGAACTAAAGCCTGGATGGTTTATAATACAATCTGGTTCTTGGCCAACTTTCACAATGACCCTTTCTTCTCGTAGTGCATTTACGCATCTTTCGATTTCCCTGCAGCAAATAACTTCCTTAGCATTCGTTAATAATTCTGTGTTACAGTTTCCACATTTACACCTTAAAATATATTAAAATAGAAAGCAACATTTTTTTTTAATTCAAATTATGTCACATTTTTATAAATATTACAATCACACTGTCGAAGTTTTGTTCTTACCATGAATCCGTCGGCGTCAGCCCTTCTAGCCGTTTCTGATATTCTTCCACCTGCTTTTCTTCCTTCTCTTTATTTTTTAAGTACTCAGCCGACCAGACCTCATCAGCAAGGGGTTCGTCAACATAAGGAATACAATCTGCTTCTCTCCCGTCCGACTCAGCTCCAACATGTTTGGTGTATTCTTCGCCTTCTACTTCGCCTTTTCCCTCGTCGATATCTTCGTATGGTTCGATTTCAGATCCTGAACTCGATTCAGAATCTGCCAGGGACATTCTTAAAACGTATAACGCTACTAAAGAGATGCAAATAGCAAAAAAAACTTCCAAACGCACTAGAAGACCAGACTCTGCTAAGCCTTTTAGACTAGAAATCAGTGCTACAAATTGACAAGCCTCTCTTAAATGACGTCAGAGGGTACTCGCCCCAGGCCTCTACATTTTGCGGAATTTTTGGATAAGTCGGAAAGTTTGAGCGGCAATAAATCCGACTTAATTTTACCTTTTTGAATTTTTTTTTTAATATTATTATTTTCTATGAATAAACTTTACAGAAATATAAGAACGGAAAGGGCTGCATAGGCACTTTAAGGTTATTCTTAATTAAGTACGATGTTTCCTTCCACACTCGGATTTTATAGCTCCACAGTCAAACTTAATAATAATTAGGTTTGGCTCATGAGAAGTTCGACGTTTAAACACCGGGCCAAAGAGCCACTTGTGTTCTTAACATATTCTTCTCTAACATATTTAATTTCGCACTATTCAAGTATTACAAGAATACCTAACATTTAGGATAGAAAAGCTGAAATGTAATATATTTCAAAGCTATTTTCTAATCATTCAACTCTTTCAAAAAGATGTAAAAAGTCACCCGTTTCGCTAGATCTAGATGGGTATTAGCCTTAGTTCTAAATATTAGAATGTGGGTGATAGCCAATAGCCATGTCAGATTGCTATCTCAGCTATCTAATAGGGGACTATTAGGGATATGTAGATAAATATGGTACTTTCAAACCTCAAACTCGTTTCAGAGTCGAAGCTGTGGTCGCCATATGCAATATTACAGGTACAAAAAATTTTAATATCGAGATTAAACCATGAGCATCAGACCGGTTGATTATGCAAAAACTTACAAGCGAACAAATTGCAATTATTTCCAAATATTATGACGAAGGTATGAAGTCGACAACCTGCTCCGAAAAAATTGAAAAAGCTGCTACTGAAGCATTGTTACCTGTGGATAAAGGGAAATTGGTTTCGTAACGATCGTGCGACTCTTGCAATCATATTATCGTACGATAGGCCAGAGGATATTTCCATTCGAAATACGATCGCAATCGTAGGAGTCGTGAACAAAAAGTTATTTCATGTTGCGTATTATAAGACTTCATTTTATACCATATTCAACACACTTCTCGGCGTTTGATTATGATACCGTGGTAATAAATACACCACGAAACAGTTCACCAAACCAATAATGAATTAATTGTTAGGGGTCAACCATGTAAAGAACAAAGACCTGTATAAAATGGGACATTACATTTAACATGAGCAACCCCCATTCCCTTAAGATAAAAAATATTGTTGGACATCCTCCTTTGGATAGGGGTCTTCCTGATTGAGCTGTTTTCACCTAGTCTCCACCTAGGATATAGTAGGTGTGTTTTTATATTAATAAACTAAAATAGTAAGTGTGTCATAATAGTAAATGAATTTATGCTTAATTTATATAAACTATATAAAATGTATAGGATCTATAGGTGTGTACAATGACAGCAGTACAGCACTGTCTTAGTAATCATACTCCGTCATTGACTATTGAGCTCTTGTACTGTATAATATTCCCAAGTTGGGTGGCAAATGTTTATAAACAAAAGAAATGTTAAGTATATACACTATTTACTAGAAATACATGAACGCAACAACCCCTCGCCCGCTTTTACATTCTTTTTTAAAACACCCACCCACCCCCTGATTAAATTAAGCACTCCTAATATACAGCCAATACAAAAACAAACAGATATAAAAACAAATGATGTTAAATCCTTGGGATATTAAATTATACAATTTATGGATAGGTCGATAGGATGAGAAAACTGATTTAAATCATTTAATGAAAGTTGAACATATCAAAGCAAAATTTAGATTTCATTATTAAATTCTGGTTGTAAAAAATATATTGTTTTTAGGAGGTTTCAAAAGGGATTAATTTTAGCAAGCCTTTAAATGGCTTCTCTATGCATGTACATTTTGCAAAGGCAGTATTAAAAGTAATTAACAGCTCAGAAATTACATTTATAATAGAGTCTGAGATAAAAACAATTCAGTAGAATCGGATTCCAGAAAGAAGAATTCAAAAGACGTTTCAGTCGAAACATAGCCAAGAAAACCAATAAAGCCCATGAGTATTTTTAATAATAAAAAGTGCATGCACGTCCACCACGGTTAATATAAGCCTTAAAGGTAGTGTTTTAAGTTAGCTTTAGTTAAGCTGACTTATGGTTTGGATGAGCAAAGGGAAAGCACGAAAACGTGAAGCTGAATATTGTTTAGGTTAAGCGAAAACTTGAAAACAACAAGAATCCTACCGTTAACCACTTTAAGATGATTAATTTGACCATGGACTCACTGAGTGTCTTCAAACCAGGGCTACATACACTGCAGATCGAGTTTTTGTTTACCATACGGCGTTTGGTTTCTTCAAGTTCTCTGGTTTCTCTTCAAGATATATTAAACGGGTTGTTTGTATCCTTTTCTTCGTGCTCCATTTCATTTCGTTTCGTTTAAATAAACGAAAGCAAAACACTATTTGTTTGAGAGTTTATAGTTTTCTTCGTCGCTAGTCACCAGTGTCCAACTATTCTTACCGCGTGACACCGTGCCATACATATATATATATATATATATATATATATAAACTATTTCCAGATTTCGTCTCCCTCGCTTTTTCTCCACGCGTGTAAAGTGGACTACACGCATGTCGAGATTAGCTCCCTCACCGGGCTCCGGGCCTTCGGCCCTACGCCCGGGCTCGGGGATAATTATAATTTATGATTTTGATTGATGATTAGTGGTTGATGACTGGTGGTTGATGATTTGTGGTTGATGATTGGTGGTTGATGATTGGTGGTTGATGATTGGTGGTTGATGATTGATGGTTGATGATTGGTTGTTGATGATTGGTGGTTGATGATTGATGGTTGATGATCAATGGTTGGTGATCGATGATTGGTGGTTGATGATTGGTGATTGGTGGTTGCATGCGATTGATGATTTATGATTGGTGGTTCATGATTGGTGGTTGATGATCTGTGATTGATGGTTAGTGGTTGATATGATTGGTGATTGGTGGTTGCATGCGATTGATGATTTATAATTGGTGGTTGATGATTGATGATTAGTGGTTGATGATTGGTGGTCGGTGGTTGATGATCAATGATTGGTGATTGAAGATTGGTGGTTGATGATCGATGATTGGTGATTGATGATTGGTGATTGAAGTTTGGTAGTTGATGATTTGTGCTTGGTGGTTGATGATTGATGATTGGTGCATGGTTGATGATTGATGATTGGTGCATGGTTGATGATTGGTGATTGGTGATTGGTGGTTGATGATTAATGATTTATAATTGGTGATTGATGATTGGTGCATGGTTGATGATTGGTGATTGATGATTGGTGGTTGATTAGTTGATGATTGGTGGTTGATGATTGGTGGTTGATGATTGGTGATTTATGATTGATGATTGGTGGTTGATGATTGGTGATTGATGATTGATAATATAACTATTACCGTGTGTGCGTGTATGGATTGCATGGCTGTTTAAACTGATCTGTTATGACAAGGAGATTAATGCATATGGCAGACGTAACTTTCTTGTATATTCGTTATACATCTGTATCTATAGGCTGATGCGGTACATGTATATCGATATATCGGTAATTATCGGTATTTTCAAAATACCGAATATTTGATATTCTAATACCGAATATAATATAATAAAATACCGAAACCTTCGATATTATCGGATAATATTGCACTTAATTTTTCGCATATTCGTAGAAAAAACCTGAACCCCACTTTCTAGCCCAAAACGCGCACTTTAATCTGATCTGAATAAAACATAGAAATGACTACTTGTCGGCGACAACTTTAGCGCTGTTCAATTAATAGGATGAATCATTCTGCGGAGGAGGTGGCGTTTCTATAAAAAGGCAACACGGATACTCTCCTTATAACCAGTTTGCACGGACCGAGGTACTTTAGCAATTCAAGACAGCAGTGCACCGTCAGAGATGCTGATCAGCAAAACCGGACAGATTGTTACGCCACAGCGAGCCCAACTGAAGCCTGACAAGGCGAACATGTTAGTGTTTCTCGCAGAAAACTTATAAACTAGATTTTGTGAATTTATTATTTATATTCAAATGAACAGTATGAACTAAATTTACATTTTTGTATTTTAGAAAATTAGAATTAATAAAACATTTTAGATTTATCATTGTTAGACGTTTTCCGTGTTGTTTGAACACGCGCGAGTGCGCACTGCTAGTTATAACGTTTTGTGCTATTTACAAGTTTACCTCACGTACCGTGTAATGATTGTAATCTACAACGCGTTTAATTTCCCGAAAATTTGAGCTATAAAAATACCAATATATTCGAGATTATCGGGGTTTTTTCTCGGTATCGGTATTCGGACTTTTTTCAATACCGCATCAGCCTACATCTCCTACCTCTGTAGCGAGACTATAGCCCCGTAGCCTGCGAGCTGGCTCCCCTTGGGAGATTGGGACTGGGGGGGTGGGGGGGGGGGAGACCCTGCACGGATCCTATAGAAATTTTATTTCTGCCCATAATATCGTCTGTTTAAAATCGGCGGACCGGATATGAACAAAGATTATTTTTTGTTTGCGGTTGCTGTTCACGTGCAGAAATATATGTCAGAAAGCAAGAAGTGCAGCAGCCAGGTAATACACTGAAAAAATTTACCCTAGATAGATAATTGTATAAGTCACTATTGATGTTAACCGTTTTTCAAGGGTCGTCAAGACCAGTGGCGTATAGCCAAGGGCAGGCTAGATCGGGCTCAAGCCTGGCCAATCCGCGTCAATGACACCATTTGTAATTCCACTAATCTCCCATGCTACATGTACGTGTAGGCCGTGCCCATGCACGCGTTTCCCATGCGTGATATGTGTGCACGGCTGTGCCCATACACGCGTTTCCCATGCGTGATACGTGTGCGCGTGACTGGTGCATGCAATTTTCACTAATATACTTGTATGCACAATGCATACATTATCAAACTGATTGGGAAGTTTGTCGCAATCCTACCAAAAATAATATAAATATTTAATTTTGGTATTTTTTATGTAATATTTCATAAACGAGTGGGAGTGTTTTACCAGGGGTTACAAACACGAGAGGACAATAAAAATCGCGAGGCCATTAATCAAGTCATTTTCATTGTTCTCGAGTGTTTGTAAAGTATGAGAGAATTATGAAAATCACGAGGCTGCAAGCCAAGTGATTTTTATTGTTTTCGAAAGTTTTACAAACACGAGAGAACATTGAAAATAAGAGGTCATAGGCCGAGTGACTTTTGTTGTTCTCGAGTGTTTGTAACCCCTGGTAAAACACGATACTGACACGAGTTTATGGAATAGCTTCTCAATCGTCAATTATAGTAGAGGGATTTTGTGATATTGGATTAGACAACGGTTTCACGTTGAATTTATAATTAAGAAATGTGGTAATAATTAATAAACGGTTCTTTGTTTGTGCCGTTTATTATCTGATTTCTTAATTATAAATTCAGTTTGCGCGACCTTTACTGGGTTTCAAAACTCATGCACATGACCAGATATTTTTTTCTGATTGGCTAATTAGCTCATGAATTATTGATGAGTTTGAGAAGGCATTTTATAATCTTTATAATTCGTCTATAAATTCTTCCCCCAAGAATGTAGGAAATGACATTGTAGAGAACCTAGATTTCAAACATTTTCGGGGAGAATGGCCCCTTTAGAAATGTCACTTTGGCCCACTTGGTGCCCGCCTAATTGATCAAACCTGGCTATGCCACTGGTCAAGACAAGGTTTCGAAGGCGAAAAGTTTTCAGAACTCTAATATCCTGGAGCAGAGTAGACGGGGATTTCTTTGGAAAGAAACTCTCTACTATTAGAGATGGTTATGTAGAACCTGTGCTCTTAAGATAAAAAGTACTTGCGAGGGGTTTGCTTGTATTAAAAAAAATTACGTTAAATTGTGAGACCTTACGTTACATTGTGAGACCTCACGTTACATTGTGAGACCTCACGTTACATTGTGAGACCTCACGTTACATTGTGAGACATTACTGTACGTTACATTGGGAGACATTACGTTACATTGTGAGACATTACGTACCGTTGTGAGACCTTACGTTGCATTGTGAGACTTTATACGTTACATTGTGAGACCTTTACCTTACATTGTGAGACCTTTACGTTACATTGGGAGACCTTACGTTACACTGTGAGACCTTACGTTACATTGTGGGACATTACGTTACTTTGTGAGACCTCACGTAACATTGTGAGACATTACGTTACATTGTAAGACCTTGCGTTACATTGTGAGACATTACGTTATATTGTGAGACCTTACGTTACATTGTGAGACCTTACGTTACATTGTGAGACCTCATGACGTTATATTGTGAGAACTCACGTTACATTGTGAGACCTTACGTTACATTGTGAGACCTCATGACGTTACATTGTGAGAACTCACGTTACATTGTGAGCCCTTACGTTACATTGTGAGACTTTATACGTTACATCGTGAAACCTTACGTTACATTCTGAGTCTTTATGTTACATTGTTAGAACTTAAGTTACCATGACAGACCGTACGTTACGTTATGAGAACTGTCAGTTCTTGTGAGATCTTGCCTTACATTGTGAGACTTACGTTACGTTGTGAGGATTTACGTTGCGAAGCACTTTTTCATTCATTTTTTCTACACGGAGAATCTTGGTCAGATATTTAGGAAATTCTCATCCAATTTTCAACCAAAATTTAATGAATTGGTCTGTGGGCAACCATTCTCAAACGTTACATCAAAATCAGTTTAATACTTTTTGAGATATCCTAGTGACAGACAAGCAGAGGTAAAAATATAATCGAAATATATGTAGTAAGGTTAGATACACTGCCGAAACAGAGAACGTAGGAGTCTAACGTTCCGGGCGAAGGCCCTTCGTCAAGTGAACGATATTCTAATAGTAATTTATTTTTTTACTACAGGGTTTTTCTTTTGGTCATGGGAGTGACAGAGATTCAGTAAGAAGCGAGGATGTCGATTTATTGAACGAGAGCAACTATATTTCTCCCGTCGTAAACAGAGCTCAGTTTGTTCCTTTGTATATTTCATGGATTGCTGGATTCGAAGCATTATTAATTGTGAGTTGTTTGTTTATCACCTTATACCTACTGTAAATATTATTTTTAAGTGTTTAATCCATTTCATGACTTAAGGTGGCTCCACACAGTTTCTTGAAGAATGGAAAATACAAGTTTGAGAGTCCAAAACACGTACTAAAAATAATTCGCCAATATACGTTATTGGAGGATTGGTGCCAAGCCCCAGGAGGGATGCTACCCCCTTGATCAGATATAACCATGGCAACCCCGCCACAGCCCACCTCCAGGCACCAGTCATACTGTCAAGCAGTGGAAATATATATACTTACCTTGCATTCAATCAGAAGTGGGTGGGTGGTTCGACACAGTGCAAAGCAAGAATCCCCACGTATTAACTCTGTCAATGAGCAGCGCGCGCAAAGCCAGTCAAGCTCAGACCACGCTGACAAGACTCTGATGAGCGCTGATATAATACCACGTATTATAAGCGCTCGCAACCCAGTCAAGCTCAGACCATGCTGACAAGACTTTGATGAGCGCTGAGATAATCCCCATATATTATATATGAGTGACCGCTGACCAAGTATCTATTACATAGATAGCGCGCGCAAAACCAGTCAAGCTCAGACCACGCTGACAAGACTTTGATGAGCGCTGATATAATACCATGTATTATAAGCGCGCGCAACCCAGTCAAGCTCAGACCACGCTGACAAGACTTTGATGAGCGCTGAGATAATCCCCATATATTATAGTGAGTGTCTGCTGACTAGCATTGTCTCCTTTTTTTTACCTTGCCAAATTACATTTAGGCACATATAAACAATTCGCAAAAAGAATAAAACTAAATGTTATGCATAGCTAAACAGTCTGACAATCAAAAACTGTTACCAAATAAATAGCAACAGTTGTTGCTATGGCAACAATGACGTTTCAAAATGGGTGTCATTACCCTTCAAACTAATTTAATTCGAAAAAAAACCTTTGGTGACCTCCAATTTTTTTTTCATTAAAACTTTTCTTGAAGTTTGAGTAATCAATAGGCCGATTTAAAAAAAATTCTGTAGAACGAATAATTTTTCCTCCCAGAAAAATCATGTTTGTTAATTTTTAAAGAAATCATGTTTGTTAATTTTTAAAAAATTCGTTCTACAGAATTTTTTTTAAATGAGCCTATTGCTTTTAGAAATCAGCCTATTGATTTCAAAAATCATTAATAATTCATGAGGAAAACATAAAGGAAATCAGTACCATGTCCGTGGTTCTAAAATTCTAAATAAATCTTCCTGATTTACATGCATAAACTTTTGCTTTGATTTTCTCTGTTTAGACAACGTTGTTTCTAAACATTGCTACCCCAATGAACTTACCAAATGCCTGTTTTTCACACACGTTTTCAAGATTACGCGGCCCCGGAAGTTGACATGCATGTGGCGTGATGTGAGTTTTATAGCAATTTGTTGTCACAAAATGGCGGACATCAATACGAAACATGCAGCTAAAAGCTGACCTGCACCAGCCTAAAAATAGCAACACCGCTGAAGCGCAACGGGGCTCATGGTACACATACGCCCCTCGGTGCAAATTATTAACAAATCAGACAGAAACGTTTTAGATACTTTCTACTTACAAGATAAAATTTGAACCGCAGAAAAAACATCTTTAAGTAAGACAACGAGTCGATATAGTTTCCACTCACGTTCTGTTTGAACTCGGATATTTTTGTATTCTCTCAGATGGGTTTTTTTAAACGGTTTAGCTTTTATCGGCTGGTTGTTATGTTTTCTCTACTTACGTTTGGGATGTTTCCAAGCTGAAGTATAGTGCGCAAAGGAGCAGCGAACAACTCGAAGCGTTTAATATACCATGAAGAACTTGATGAAAAGAATAAATCACGTTTATCGGAATCTCGCAACAGAATGAAAACATGCTTCACATGATTGATCAGCGAGTCCCCAAAGTGTATCATATTACCATAACCATAATGACGTATTAACGTAGTGTCTGGTGCAGGTCAGCTTTTAGCCGCATGTAATACGAACTGAGTCAGAATTCAATGAAATGAGGACGTTAATGCTGACCGAATGGCGAATTATTTAACCATATAACAATGCAATCCATGGGAATGTTGAATACGATGACAAATTAAGTTATATTTTGACTTGCCATAAAACTCGCATGTTGACTACAATATTTCCAGCCTGGTCGCGTAATTTTGAAAACGAGTGTAAGCTATTCAAAATATATCGCAGTACGTGTCTTTTTAAATCTGATAAAACACTGCTGCTCGTGTGTTTTAAATATTACTTCAAACACCGTTTTACGGTCTAATACTCATATCGGTAAGCCGTAATGAGTTTTGAATTGAGGTGGATGATTTCAATTAGTCTATTATTTATTAATTTGTAAGCCCATCGTTAATAAAAAGATTGTTATAGTCTTAGCTAACCCACGAAAGCGTCTTCACGAAGACTAATTAATTTTATTCGCTATGATCACGAAACACACGAACAACGTGTTGATTTCTATTTCAGTTCCTTTCAGCACTATTTATTCACACAGTCAAGTAAACGAACGCGTATCGAAGCGAGTTGAACAGTTTTTCAGCCCGCTTTGCCGGGATGAAAACGGTTCCCGGTTAACCGGGCCAGCTCGGTCCATGTAATCGCCCCCTTAATCCAATAAAACAGTGTTGCTTAAAGGTGCATTTCACTCCGTTCTGCGCATGATCCGCCATCTTTGTTTTGTGAGCCTCGCAAACAAGACATTCGTAGATAATTACACGAAGTACTCAGCTCAGTGTAAACCGTTCGGAGCAACACAGTGAACTCTATATGTACCTGGAAGGCTGACTCTATTCAATCACTGGACGAAAAAGTGAGGGTAAAAAATGGCGGACATGGGGAATTTTTGGACGTCAGTTTCAGGCCCTACGCGGTCATCTTGGATGTCAGTCTTAGTCTTGCAGCTCGCGGCCTTGCGACTGAAACGTTTATATACAAACCGGCCTAGGTATGAATGTTTCTCGAGCAGCGAAGATGAACGTTTGGGTGGAAAGAGCATTGAACCGACAGCCAAGTTCTTGACAAATGTACTGATGGCAATTTTGGCGAGATCGAGCGGTTTTTGCGGATTTTACGGAGCTTCAAGTGAGGGCCGTCTGAAATATTGAGACCTTAAGCAAATACAACGCGAACGTCAAGGACAACGTCCTTAATACAATAGACTTTTCCTCACACAACAAAGAAGATGAATAATTTTTAGTCCCAAGAGTAACTTAACGACGTTCCACTGACTTCCCGTTCTACATACAACGTTATTCAGATCATTTTCACGTCTTTAGGGCAACGTTAACTCGTGGAACGGCGAAACCCGTAGTCGAGATTGGGTTCAAACTATGCAAAGAAATCCTTTTTAGAACTCTATAAGCTTTTGGATGTCGAAAAACATACTTTACATATTCAATACTGCGTGACTACGTAAATGATTCGTGGTTTCTGCTTAGTTTGCTTAAAGTGCATATCTCACCTGTGGGGATTTTACATATTCGTAATCTTTGGGTTCTCCTGAGCAAAATTGCAAAATATATCTTGTCAGCCGAAAATTTCATCTTCGTGGAGTTTTTCGCTGTCATAGTTACTGGATGTGATATCACAAGAGGCATTTTTGTGGCAAGTAACAAAAGAAAACTGGTTTGGAATGCCTCTTGTGACATCACATCCAGTAACATATTCGTATATGTAAAATCCCCACAGGTGAGATAGGCACTTTAAGCTCCCTAATCTTTATAGGTTAGTGTTACTCAGGTTAGTGTTACTCAGTCGCCGAAACATATAGTTCAAACTCGACTCGGAAAAGTCACAATCATCAACAAATAAGAACAACAAAGACAGCCCCTAGAATTTAACGGCTGACTGCATGAAGATATATCCCAATACGGCTGTTGAGCCGGACACCGCGGGTATGAATCGTCTGTAGGTTTGAATCGTCTGTATAGGTTTGAATCGTCTGTAGGTTTGTGCCATTTTGGAAACTTATACCGTTAGATAGAGCGTTAATTCTGTACAACAAATGTGAATTAGAAAAAATCGTAGAATAGCAACGGAGAAAATCCTATTTGAACTGAGATGCATGAGCGCCAAATGTCAAATGGCAATTATCGGGTCTAACGCAGCCTAGTCCAGTCGTTCTAAAGCACGCGCGTATGTGATAAGACTGGTACCTAGGTTTGACGTCAAGGTGCTCTAGAACGCCTAGCAGATTTCAGTATTTTGAAGATCTAGATGGCAGCATTGCTATACACTTGACAAGGTTAAAACACAAATTGTTTACGCTTGACATACCTTCAATAGGAAAGAAATGGTACACCATATGTAACTTTTAAACAAGCACGTTTTAACAACTAAGAAATTCTAAAATAAGGGCTTTAATTAACCGGCCGATAAGTCAGTAAATTTCGTCTTCGAAGTCCAGCAGTTCACCTAAAGTTTAATGACTTCATCACCTTCAATATCTTCTGTACTTCGTAAATATATTCGTTGTAATAACTTACGAACGTTAACGATTCAATTTTAAATACACACGACATTACAAAATGCGACAAAATCACAACATTCTGCAAACACAGCGTCATTAATTAATTAATACTCAAATACAAGTCAAGTGGTATAAATTTCAATTTAATCACATACAGTAAAAACCCGCTAACAAGGACCTACCACTATTAAGAACCTCATGCTGAAATTAGGAATTTATTTATATAAGAATATATAAGAACCTATCCCAGGCTGATTTGGTAAAATGTAGGTTCTTGTTAGCGGGTTTTACTGTATCGAGGTCAAGCAGGTTCTTCTTGGGTTGGAACAAGTAATAAAACAAATCAAAATTACTCACCTGGTTTTGTAGCCGTTGTGAAAATAATATATTCTATTATTTTACGAGCGGGATGGGGCCTGGTGACAAGGGCCCACTTTTTGAAAATCAGGGACCATTTTACCGAAATCTGCTAAGACTCTCTGTCGCGCTCGGGCATAGGCGCCCATGCTAGCGTGCAAATATTAAAACAGCGAAGATAGAGCCTGGGACTAGGCTGGGTCAAACGCAATCATATTTAAAGTATCCCTGAATCGTCTGTAGGTTTGTGCCATTCACGAAACTCTTAAATTATGTACAAGATATGTGAATTTGAAATAATCGTATAGAATAGAACCCTGAAAATCGTAGTAGTTAATCCAAAACTTTGTCGCTTCGGAGGACTTCGTGATATGGCGGACACGATCCGATTAAAAATACTTGTTTCCATCGTTCAAACTGACAGCTCGTAGGTGACACCAAAAAATTCTGAGCTTTGATTGGCCATGATGTAATCGTCGCGCATTGGTTATAGTTACACAACAGCACATACCACAGGTCAGTGGTTACACAAAAAAGTTAACAGACACACACACACACACACAACACGATAGCAATATATCTGCTGCGCAGATACAAAAATGTTAATAAACCTACATAATATGTGTGAATTCAATTGGATATGTTGTATCCACGTCCCAATTGTATAGGATGTACAACGGCTCGCCTTTGGCTCTAAGCTCGATTTCCAGCCGTATCTCGGGCCCCTCCCCCGACTCGTTTAGCTTGTCCATAGTGTCGATTTGCACCAATCACAAACGTGCCTGCACATTTTCAGCAGGCATATATTATTGGGATGATTAGAATTTATGCATGAATTACCCACTGATCTCAATAAAACTGGATAGGCCATGGGACCGAATTTAGCGTGCCAGTTGTATGATGACGTGACCACTACCTAAGATGGTCGCCACTGAAGTTCTTAAGCTTTCATAGATTGAAAACAGACAAAAAGAGGTACTTAAAGAAGATTTAAACGAATGTAATGACACAAGAAGTACTCAATAAGGTTTAAGATGCTAATTTCTTGCATTTGTTTCTATTACAATTATAATAAAATTATTATTATAAAACTTTTAAATTTCGTTGCTTTTCTTCATTGCCGACAACGAAGAAACTTCACGATAATATAAACTGAGAAACAGACTATAAAATCTACGAATAATTTAATCCCAAGTCTTAAAATGTACCTTTTATATAGTAATCTTAATGCCTTAACAATATCTCGTGTTGTGTACTTACCATTTTTGACTGTATTTGTTGTTAAACAGTGAAAACTAAACTCGAACCGGCATCTGTTGTTTGCTCAACGGCTTTTCCGACTCCCCCGACACAGAATACTTAATATTCCTCCCTCAGATAATCTGGCCGTGCTGACATCAAGATTGCTTACGCCAGTCAACTTTGAGATTGGGAACAAGTTCTAAGGCCGCAGTGCGTCATATGTTCCACTACGTAAGATGGCGGCGACTGGTACGAAATGTTCGACTGCTGGCCATAGGGAATGGCCTATCCAGTTTATATAGAGATCAGTGGAATTACCCCGTAAGTTCAAAATGGCGATCAATAGAGTGCTGATGAGTGAGGTTTTGGACTGCATCTTAGAAACGTTTAAAGTGCTTATAAACCCAAATATGATATTACTGCATATGGATTCTATTTAATGCACGTATAGTTGAATGCCAAAATATTTTTTTGAATTGAACTTTTATTTGTTGTTATATTGAGGTTTGTATTTCCAAAATGGTAAGAAAAGGGAAAAAAAAACACACACAAATGCCTACATTGACGTCATCCTCATTAACATTTTGGAAATACAAACCTCAATATAACAACAAATAGAAGTTCAAGTCAGAAAATATTTTGGCATTCAACTATTCACGTTACGTAGAATCCACATCAGTAATATCTTATTTGAGTTTATAGGCACTTTAAGATGGATTGTCTAAAAAATTTACAACAGTAAGCTCTAGAGAAATTGGTTATAATGGCCAATAAATTTTCGTCTTTTAACCTACAGGATCAGGGAAGTCACTTTTCAGTCAGCTTTTATGGTTTTTGATATCGTGAAATTAATTTATGCAAAGGTCGCAGACACGTTCTGTGGCTAACGCGTCCAACCGCTCATATTCATAAGTCAGTGGCTCTCTTCTCCGCAGAGGTTAAATTTCGGAGATTGGAGGTTTCGGGGGTCGTCGGAGATGCTCGGAGGCGTCAGCTGGACATAAGTAGTGCGGGCGAAACTAGTCCAACGGAAAATTACATTCAGCCTCTGCCAGATATCTGTCGGTTTCTTGCACAAGATGTCGGTTTCTTGCATGACTTGCGAATTCACGGATAACTAAGCCATCCACGTCTATATTAGTAACATATTTGTTGGTAAGTGATTATGACATGTTTATAATATGTCTTTCTTGTAAAAAAGACAAAATATACTCAGTTTTTTGCCGTTTAATATATCAGACGAAGACTCACGAACCAGAGGTCCAGAGGATAACATACTTATATCAGCCGACGTGTAGCTCGCATTGAAACAACGAACTTTCCTAGTTTGTCTACACATTCAATTAACTGTGGTCGTGTAACCTGCTATATTCGACATGTTTCCTACAACCCGCAGTTCCAAATAACTTATTGGCGCCACATTGACACAGAAATTTGGCAGAGGTTCTTTTTTCGCTTTCTCTTTCGCCATCCGCCCGCACTCCTTATGTCCAGCTGACGATTTCGAGGCATCTCCGACGATCCCTGACATAGCCAATCTCCGAAAGAACTTCTGCGGAGGAGGGAGTCAGTGGTCACCACGTATATTTCTAAAACGTTGTTTTACCCTCACTTGTTTCTAGTTTGTGTTTGAGATCATGACCTTTATTCTTGCTGACGTCTTGTTTGTCAAGGATCTGGGTGGCAAAGATCCACCCTTTTCTTTCCTCGCTCTTCTTCATGTGCTGCTGTGGCTTTTCATAATGGTCTGTCACTTCTTCCTAATATATCAACACAACCGGCTGCAGCTTCGTGGCTATTTGACGTTCTGTCATCAAATCAAGTATCTAACGATCCTTCCACCACTTGTCCTCTCCATTGGTAAGAACTTTTCTCAGTATATTAATTCGCATTGTTCTTGAATCTCAGTCGTGGTTGAGTAGAGGTTTTTCTACTTAGTATCATTATAGTTTTTTTAATATTGACGATACTATGAGATATACCCAAATCACTTGATTGGATCAATAATGTAGTCAGCAATCTAGAATGAGCAACGTGATATTACGTTCACAGTGCAGTGCAGTGCGATGCGGTACGGTAACGGTAATGTATAGTACAGCAGCACAGCACAGTACAGCTCAGCCAGCTCAGCTCAGCCAGCTCAGCACAGCTCAGCACAGCTCAGCACAGCTCAGCACAGCTCAGCTCAGCGCAGCGCAGCGCAGCGCAGCGCAGCGCAGCGCAGCGCAGCGCAGCTCAACTCAGCTCAGCTCAGCTCAGCTCAGCTCAGCTCAGCTCAGCTCGGCTTAGCTCAGCTCAGCTCGGCTCAGGACGGTACGGTACGGTACGGTAGAGCGTACAGTACAGCGTACAGTACAGCGTACAGTACAGCGTACAGTACAGCGTACAGTACAGCGTGCAGTACAGCGTGCAGTACAGCGTGCAGTACAGCGTGCAGTACAGCGTGCAGTACAGCGTGCAGTACAGCGTGCAGTACAGCGTGCAGTACAGCGTGCAGTACAGCGTGCAGTACAGCGTGCAGTACAGCGTGCAGTACAGCGTGCAGTACAGCGTGCAGTACAGCGTGCAGTACAGCGTGCAGTACAGCGTGCAGTACAGCGTGCAGTACAGCGTGCAGTACAGCGTGCAGTACAGCGTGCAGTACAGCGTACAGTACAGCGTACAGTACAGCGTACAGTACAGCGTACAGTACAGCGTACAGTACAGCGTACAGTACAGCGTACAGTACAGCGTACAGTACAGCGTACAGTACAGCGTACAGTACAGCGTACAATACAATACAATACAATACAATACAATACAATACAATACAATACAATACAATACAATACAATACAGTACAATACAGTACAATACAATACAGTACAGTGCAGTGCAGTGCAGTGCAGTGCAGTGCAGTGCAGTACGATACAGTACAGTACAGTACAGTACAGTACAGTACGGTGCGGTACGGTACGGTACGATACAGTACAGTACAGTACATTGTACTCCAAATCCACTGGACTCCCACTGCATGTCTCCTAATGACGTCTGGCGAAGTCGAGGGGTGTATCACTTCCCAAACTCTCGCATACCTCGCTAAAAATTCTAAAAGAATTCTGAAATCTCCACAGATCTCAAGTCCCAAAAATCTCTGATAATAAAAAAAAAAGGCTTTATAAATCCCGAAAAATTTATAAAAATCCATAGAAAAAAATCTATGGAATAGATCCTTTAAATTCCTCCAAAAGACCTCAATATGAATTTAAAAAAATTCTAAAAATCTCATGGTGTTTTGAAAATTCTAAAAGTTTCGTACGATTTTTTGACAGTAATACATCCCTCGGGTGGAGGTATACCGTCCTTCCTCGAGTACATTTTTTTGTTAAAAATGAATACTCAGTTGAATTGGTTGAAAGAAAATTTATAAGCTCCTTCTTTTTAAGCGCCCTCCTTTTAATAATTTGCCTTCACGATGTTGCGAGAACCCTGCCATTTATTAAGTTTGTGTGTTTTTTGTTTAGTTTGTAAGCATGTATAGTTCTTGTTGTACTTATTTAGTTAATCTACGGCGAAGTCAATAAAAATAAGCGGCCACTTTTTTACCCGAAAATTAAAACTAGGAATAATCACAGGTTAAAAGTGCGACCAGGGCAAATTGCGTATTGTAGAATACCAGCATTTTTTTGTTTCGGTGCCTCCACTCGACGTACGGAGCCACCACTAAGGTACGTGTTCTTTAATGGCTCCCTACGGTAATTTCAATAGGGGACTCACTGGTGACTAGAAATAGTATCGCTACGCATGCGTAAATAGCGATCTTGTCGATTCGAAATTCTATGCCGCGTCGACGTAGATGTAGACTTTTAGACGTTTTCTTCAGTGAATTTTGCTAAAAGTTTGTAAATAATTTGTTTATAAAAAGTTCTAAAGTATATATAATTTTTAAAAATTTTCATATGACAGAACTTTTTTAAATCGATAATTTTTATAGCGAAAAATCTGTCCATACAACCCTCTCTGATTTTGTGCATGGATATTCTCCACAACAGTATATATCATCTCAGTAATGTTTAAAAAAATTCACTGAAGCAAACTGAAGACATGCCGCTTCAAAAATATACCAAAGTTCCAACGTCATTATTACCATGGTAACAGCAAATAATTGAACTTTTTGATAGGTATTTTATATCTGCGATAGTTCTGCTATAGTAAGGTCTACTTAGTATTTATCTAACAAATTTTTAAACTTGTGAATAACATTAGATAATGAGCGTATGAAATAGCGCGTAGTTATTGAAACTATAGGGAACCACCTTAAATTCGCTAAAATTCTCTCAAATTCTCCAAAAACGAATCGAAAGTATAGATCTCGTCTCCCGTGCACTGTTAGATACTAGAGCCTCTCGTAAACTAGAACTAGCAGTTGTGCCTCTTTCATCGGAGGTGGGTGCCATTTTTAATTTTGTATTCCTATCGACCCAGACTCCCACACCATACGATATGGTAGAAAGGTCACGGTATATATTATAGCACGAAAGACCACTACTAATATACTGCTTTTAGCATGCGTTATTTTTTTAATTGGAAGCAATATTTTGGTTTTCTTAGTTTGTATTTGAAACATCGAATGTATTTTTCAAGTTCCGCATTATGAATATAAAAGTATAGCAGGTTTTTGAAGCGGTACTGAATACTGTCCAATTTTGCGGCTCATGCAAGTTTCGGCGTTTTGTTTCCACGCGACCTTCCAAATATGGCGAATATCGCATAAAGATGGCATAACTTTCCAAATATGGTATGCGAGCTCAGTGAATCCTCTTCCGAGCGCGCAATTGGAGGTGACTCTCCATGCAGACCAAACTTTCTTCCCTCAGAGTAGGTTGCTCCCAGTTCGCTCGCTGGTCGCAATAAGCGCCGATAAAACGGTATGTAGTCCCTGAGTGCCCTCTAGTACTATTGTTTTTACTATTTTATAGGGAATGCTGTGCTATTGGCCTTCTTTTGTATTGCTGATTATGCTTGGGCAGAAACCAGATTCCATCATTATTATTTTTTCCAGCTGCTCTATAGCGTGGAATTTGTTATTGTTTTGCCTGCATTAATTTATTATATAGGTAAACTGCTTTGTATTTTAACAATAACAACACCTTCAACGACAACCACGATCCCCACTAAAAAATCCCCCCCCCCCCACTCCCCCCCCCCCCCCTCCCTTTGCGAGGAAATGCCTTATATGTTGACTACCTTATATATGTGTGTAAATCTGTTATTTATTTTTAGTCAAAGTAGTTATATTCAACAAAGAACGCGCGTTGCCAGATTGTTACACACTTGTTGATAATAACTTCCGATTGGACATTGAGGGAGAAATTGGTTACAGGTACGTCTATGTGCTGTGTTCTCCTGTCTAGTGGTTTGCTTTTCTGTGCTATGTTGTCTTGTGTTGTACGTTTCTGTACTGTGTCGTTTGTGTTGTACTGTTCTTGATGTGCTTTAATTTCTTATTGTGCTGCATGTGCTGTGTCGTTTCGTGTGTTGTGTTTTGTTTTGTTTTGTTTTAACCTTTACTTTTTCACCGATTTTGACCATTTTTTCAACCTTTGAAACAAGGTGAAGAAATGATAATTTAGCTCAAATAAAACCTTTTTTAGCTTCTGCAGCAATAAAAAGCTTTTAATTGTGCTAAATCTTCTTATCATATAGATGTGAGTCTTTTACTAGAAAATATCCGTAATAAGAAAGTTACACGATGGCTTGAATATATGAATTTTATCTTCTCGTGGTGAAAATAATATTTAGCTCATTCGTTGAACTCGTTCGAAAAATATTGTTTTCACCACTCGAAGATAAAATCCATTTCTTTGCACACCGTGTAATATACTCTAAATATTCTAGCCTTATTTTAAAATTTGGAAAAATGCCCAAAATTTGTCATTTTTTTAAGGGGTTAACTGTGTAGCGTTTGCATGAGACGTGTTGCGTTGTTTTGTATTTTTTAGTCTTGTTTTGACTTGATTTGATTTGATTGATTTGATTTGGTTTGATTTGATTTGAATTATTTTGTTTTGTTTTGTTTTGTTTTGTTTTGTTTTGTTTTGTTTTGTTTTGTTTTGTTTTGATTTGTTTTGTTTTGTTGTTTTATTTCTTGTTTTTTTGTTTTCCGTTTTGTTTTGTTTTGTTTAATTTACTTTTGTTTTAATTTAATTTAATTTAATTTAATTTAATTTAATTTAATTTAATTTAATTTAATTTAATTTAATTTAATTTAATTTAATTTAATTTAATTACTTTGCGTTTTTTATTTAATTTTGTTTTGTTATGTCTGTGAGGCGGTGCAAGCAGTGAGTGTGTGTCGTTTTTCATCGTCGTGTCGTACTGAATATTTTGCCATGTTAAGGGTGTAATTGATACGTTGTTAATTTATTTGGTATGTGTGTATGTATTGTAAAATATTAAAGGGGAACTCATGTATCATGTTTAAAAATGATGGTAGATTTACAGTAACTGCTTCAGTCTTTTTCGAAAAAAAACAAAACGTTCTCATTTTCATATTTTGTGCTTCTGAACGCCGCCTCCACGATTCATTTTGTCGGCTCAAAATTGGCGCAACGAATGTGGAAACGTTGCGGATTTGAAGCTTCTTGCCTGAAAGATTTACCGTTTGAGAAAATGTGAAAATACTTCGATCTTGGCTTCAAGGGTTCAGCGCTAAGTGGGCACGATATGGTTATGATTTTGGAATATGTTCACAAAAAACGGCTAACTTACGAGAGACTCGCGGCGCAGACAAATGAAGCAAAGAAGCAGGCCGCAGAGGGTAAATAATTTATCCGCTTTGATTCCGATTTCTTATATATATATATATATATAGCTGCTCAGGTTTTTTTGCTATAATGCTATCCTTGCACACACTACTTGTTTTGATGTGAATACTACCCAAATTACCACGGGAGCGGAGAGAAATAGTCTTTACACCGAGTTGTGGAACGGAGACGGAAACTGACTTGTCTCGCACAGGACGAGGCAATTATTTTTTTTTATATAAACAAGTGAAATAAACAGAGATAATCAGTACTCAAACTTGAACGTTGATCATTAATTTTAAACGAACAATTGTCGACAACATGCATACATCATATTCATACCAAATAAATCGTAGAAATACAATGCGCTGATATATTTTCAGTAGTGAACAGCCGTTTTTCGAAAGTATTCAGTCATATCGTGCCCATGCACGTAGCGCTGAACCCTTGAAGCCAAGAGCGAAGTCTTTTCTCAAACGGTAAATCTTTCGGCAGGAAGCTTCAAATCTTCTCTACCCCACTCCTGTCCAAATAAAATTTGTCACAACCAGATTTTGGTAGTCACGTGACCATGATATACCAGGGTTCGCGCTGCGGGTTGAAAAGAGCCTGGTACGAGGTTGACGTTACAGTTGTTTGCACTTAAGGTGGCTCCATACAGTTTCTAGAAAAATGGAAAATACAAGTTTGAGAGTCCAAAACACGTGCATAAACAATACGAGAAAGGAATAAAACTAAATGTTATGCATAGTTAACATTCTGACAATCAAAAACTGTTACCAAATAAATAGCAACAGTTGTTGCTACGGCAACAATGACGTTTCAAAATGGCTGCCAATTACCCTTCAAACTAATTTAATTCGAAAAAAACTTTGGTGACCCCCAATTTTTTTTCCATTAAAACTTTTCTTGAAGTATGAGTAATCAATAGGCCGATTTTAAAAAAATTCTGTAGATCCAATTTTTTTAAAAATTAACAAACATCAGTTTTTCGGAAAAAAAATTATTCCTTCTACAGAATTTTTTTAAAATCGGCCCATTGATTACTCAAACTTCAAGAAAAGTTTTAATGGAAAAAAATTGGGGGTCACCAAAGTTTTTTTCGAATTAAATTAGTTTGAAGTGTAATTGGCAGCCATTTTGAACGTCATTGTTGCCATAGCAACAACTGTTGCTATTTATTTGGTAACAACTTTTGATTGTCAGACTGTTTAACTATGCATAACATTTAGTTTTATTCTTTTTCCGAATTGTTTAATCACGTGTTTTGGGCTCTCAAACTTGAATTTTCCATTTTTCAAGAAACTGTATGGAGCCACCTTAACTGTGGAAACACCGCCCATCAAAACATGTTCAAAAGTGAACCGTTTTGAAATTGACACCGTGGGATTGGCAAGACGTGATTGGCTGAGGTCACAAACATGTACGTATCGAAGGGAAACTTAATATGTTTCCAAGGGAAACTTCTATGTTTGACGTTGACATTAGAACATGTTTTGACGGGCGGTGTTTCCGCTTATAGGTGCAAACGACTGTATTTCTCGAGAACAAAATCGGAAATAAAAAACTATAAACATTATTAAGCATGATACTAGCTAATGGGCTTTTTATTCAAATATAATTTATTTTTTGCAGCGAAAGTAGGTGGCCAAATGGAATTTTGGAAAAGCAAGCAGACATGATTCGTTACTTGAAGCAGCATAACGATAACTTATCAAGGCGCCTTCTCAGGCAAACGCAAGGCACCTGAACTAAAAAGGGTGGATTTTCCAAATGACAAATGAACTATTTAGCGGACTGGGCTGTTTATAACCGAGTAAAACATTGGGAGAGAAATAAATTTGTTATTTGATGAAATGTTTTTGTATGTGGACAGTGTGTGTTTTTACAAATCTATGAATTGTTTCTTTTTTGTAAATAATCTTTCTCAGAATCATTGACTGCTATGAAATAAAAGCGCATGCATTACGCAATTGTTACTATCTCTAAGTGCCTATCTCAGGGTTGGTGATTTTACATATTTATGATATTTGGAACATTCTAAGAAGATTTGTAATACATCTTCTTTTCCTAAAATGTCATCATGGAATTTTTCGCTGTTAAAGTTGGCGATTTTGACGATGGCCGTGAAAATATTTTACTGGGTCCAGTCGCCGGAAGTGACGTAAAGCATGGAGACCCGGACTTTCTTGGCTTTATTCAAATTATTTTGTCGGAATTTTTTTTTAAAAACTATGCCAAACAGGTGCGTAGTGTTTTTACTCTCGAATTAACCCAATAGATATGCTAGAATAGCGCTGTATGTATTTCTTTTTTACGACAATAACGATGTACTATCCCGAATCACGGTAGGCGAAGAAGACAAGGATAGCTTAGTGTGAAAGCAATGCCGATTTCGTCAAGGATAACTGTGAAATGAACGCCGACACTGATCTACTTCTGTGACCTGTTCGTGGTTCGAAGTAGTTTCATCGGGAATATTTGGTACTAAGGCTATTGGCACAGCAGTTTATCACGAGGAAATCCCGTCGGTGTGGCGATTACAAAACGACAACAATAGAGCGTGTTTTTTCGGAATGTGACAAAAATGGGTGCATGTCAGTGTCTCATGTTTGTTTTTATCGAAGTATTGTTTGCGTTCGATCAACTCAAGAATATATCGAAATCAGATATACTTGACTTGGTAGTGTCGAATGTCTACCTCTGTTTCTAATGCTGATAGCCAAAATGACTAGGAGGTAAACATTATTCCGGGATACGTAATCGAGATCGAAGACGAAGTAAACCTGTCCAATGTCTTTCAGTGTGGCATGCATACCTGAAGACGAATCATCAGAATTCAGAATGCATTGTCAAGTTGTATGAAGACGAGTCGATTGCAAAGGAAACGATAGGATCGCAAATTTAATGAGCAAATGCGAGTTGAAAAAGATCTTCTACGATGGCTACAAATTCGGCGCTTTGAGCACCGATAGGTGAACGATTTGTAAGTTATGAAAGTTTGCTTTATCAGTGAATTTATGTTTACGTTTTATCGAATGTTGTATATACTGGCAGGCATGCCATATTTGCTAAAACAAAATTGTATACTATCAAAGCCAAATGATTCGCATGTTTATATTTGTTATATATGTGGTCACCAGTGCTGTGAGTAACTTCGTTACAAGTAACTAGTTACACTAACTAGTTACATTTTTAAGTAACTGTAACTGAAACTAGTTACTTTTTCTGAAGAAGTAACTGTAACTATAACTAGTTACTTTCTTTTCATTGCAACTTTTATCGGTAACTAGTTACTTTTCTAACGATGTAACTGTAACTGTAACTAGTTACAAAAATTATGTAACTTTTACAGCACTGGTGGTCACTGCGTCTAGCAGGACACAAATATGGAAGAATTGACAAGGCAGAGTATAAAATAGAAGATACCGAGAAAGCATGGATTAACAGAATAGTGAAATAAACGTAGCGTGCTGCGTAGGCAGTGTAGAAACAACAATCGAAATATAGTTCACCGGGCTGTTCACATGAGACCGGGTTATCTCGGGGGGTAGGGATAACTCGGGGGCTAGGGTCAAAGTTGACCCTATTTCACATGATAAAATCCCCCGAGTTATCTCTGTCTCATGTGAACGGTTTACTTTTTTAACATGGAAATAAACTAACACCGAGTTATCTCGGGGGATAGGGATAACCCTACCCCCCGAGATAACTCGCCTCATGTGAACAGGCCCTTAGATATACTGCCGAAACAGAGAACGTAGGAGTCTAACGTTTCGAGCGAATGCCAGAGACATTTCTCTCTGACGAAGGACCTTCGCTCGAAACGTTAGACTCCTCGTTCTCTGTTTCGGCAGTATATCTAACCTTACTATATTTCGATTAACAGAATACCCGTTCGCTTTCCTGTTTCCATGCACTTGCGAATAAGCCAGCGGCCCACGATTCACCTAAGCTAATAGAATTGCTTCGTTCTTCAAAATTCAGTGCTCGTCCAATTCGATAAACAACAACAAATGTGCGATTTCCGATCTTCATATACTTGAAGAAATTGACTCTGTATACTGTCGCCTGCAAGTTCAAAAGTGGACCGCGAGTATTCCATTAATCTATAATCAACAGACAGTTCCTACCTGTTTGCTATACTGCATGATCTTCTACCCGATACTCTGTCTTGTCAACTTCGATGTATCAAAGCGTCCCGCTAGATGGAGTGACCAGATTTCCATGCAAACAAGTGTAAAACCAGGATAAAGACCTTGATCACTGTTAAAACCACTTCAATGCAAGCTTTGATCGTGCTTTGATTTAATTGACCGCATGACATTCCTTCGCATTCTCAAGCAGTTCAGTGTCAGAGAAATATCGAATAGAATTAAACATGCGAATCATTTGGCTCTGACAGCATACAAATTTGTTTTAGCAAATACGTGCATGTATACAACGTTGACAAAACGTAAACATAAATTCACTGATAATTTACTTTCAAAACTTACCAATCATTTACCTTATCGTGCCCCACAAAAGCGAATTTGTAGCCGTCGTACTAAAGAGGTTTTTCAAGTCCCATTTGCTCATTATGATTTACGATCCAAATTTCATATCGGCAACCGACTCGTTTATATACGACTTTACAATATATGCATTCAGATGATTCGCCTTCAGGTATGGCCACACTGGAAGACAGGTTTACGTAATAGATAAATCCCGAGAACGAGGGGTGTATGCTATATAAAGACGCGTCCGAGGGGTTTATATCGCATACATATCCCGACGTTCGAGGGATTTATCTGACTTAATTTATTATTGAGGAGGTTTTCCAACAAAGTTTTGTCTTTTTTTCCACCTTGGACAAAGATTTTCCTTGATTTTTTTCTTCATTTCGTTTCTAATTATTATTCAAGGAGCTTTATGCGATATAAATCCCTCGAAAGAACAAAGAAAACCGACTCAATAATAAATTAATTCGTCTTAAAACACGATCAAGCTAGTCGGTTTATTTTGTTTTTTTTGTGGGATTTATATCCCATAAATTTATAATGATAAATTCATAGGGTGCCTGCTACAACTATCTCGTATGGTAACGCCGATAGTGCCCACATATGGGAAGGAGAGCAAGGGTTTGCTTTTCGCTCCACGTAGTTTACGAGAGGAAGGCAAACCAATGAAAATCGTCAAAATCTGTTGGTTGAGTCAGCACTTTATTACACTGAACGTTGAGCATAAAAGGTGGGATTGATACTGCATCAATACGCATCCCAATGCTGTAATGATAGATCTGGTACTAATTATTCAAACAAGCTTGTAGAAGTCTGTGTATGTGTTCAATGAACGTTTACGTACTTCTCAAGTTGTTTAATAAACTATTATTCAAAGGTTGCTTTGGAGTCTTATTATTTCATAAAATCCCGTTCGGCCCTCGGGATCTATCTGGCTTAAAGCCTCCGTTCTCGGTATTTATCCTATACTTATATACTTACATCCTAGTCATTTTGGCCATCTGCATTAGAGCCAGAGGTAGACAGACGCCATTACCAAGTCAAGTATATTTCGATATATTCTTTATCAAACGCAAACAATACTTCGATAAGAAGAAATATGGGACTGACATGCTTCATTGTTGTCGTTTTGTAATCGGTACACCGACGGGTTTTCCTCGTGATAAACTGCTGTGAATCGTCTTTAATATTTAGTACCAAATATTCCCGTTCTTTTCACACTAAGCTATCCTCCTCTTCTTCCCCTCCCGTGAGTTGGGATAGTACATCGTTATTGTTGCGAAAAAGTATACAGCGCTACTCTAGCATGTCAATTGGGTTCATTCGAGAGTAAAAACAGTATGCACCTGTTTGACATTGTTTATTAGAAATATTCTGATTGACAAAATAACTCCAATAAAGCCAAGAAAATCCAAGGCCCACTCACCGTAATTGGTGTTTAGCTATTGTGGTGTCCCAGCTTCTTTTCGTTTTTTGTTTTTTTTCTAATTATTTTATTTCTCATGCAATTTTAAAAAGCGAAGCTAAATCAATCAATCAATCAATCAATCAATCAATCAATCAATCAATCAATCAATCAATCAATAAATAAATAAATAAAAAGATGAACCGTAAGCCCCCATTGTAAACACTGTTACTGTCTGAGAGGGGAAGAAAAGAAGATATATTACAAATCTTCTTAGAATCTCCCAAATATCCTAAATATGTAAACCCCAACCCTGAGATAGACACTTTAATACTGTGTTTTAACTACGCCATTGCAGTCTTGCGTGATTCAGGTTGTATTGTGCGGTTAGCGTGTTAATAGATGCGAAAAAACCTGTACCGGGTTGAGAGCCAGCCCGGGTCAGATCGCCATGCCGGGTTGGCTGCTTCCTTTCCCAGCCCGGCTCAGCTTTTCTCAACCCGGGTTGGGAGTGTTTTTTTTGTCCGAGCAGAGCTCTGGTGGCAAGACATGTGGTCGATTATTATTCACGAGACAACATGGCAAATAACACGGTTAGTAATGTTGAAAAACGTCGTAAGCAAACTCTGATTTCGATTGTTTTAGTTGTGACAGTCGTTGCTTAATTGTATCTTGTATTCTCGCCTATTCGTTCGCGTAAGCGAGAAAACATGCAAGGCAACGACATCTGAATTGAAGTCGACATTTTTGTAGTCCAACTCAGTTTTGTAGTCCGGCCATCTGAGACAGACTGTCAAATATTCGATCTTGTCACTAGCCCACTGCCATGATTCATGAAAGTTGAGAATTATTTTCTTTGCGAGCGCTCGGACTTGCCATGTTTACACAACTAGGAGTCTGATTTGACAACTAACAAAATTGGCGCCAAAGGCACGTTCGTAAGCGCCTGGGTACCAGATTGGACACAAATTATCCTATTGCCGACACTTTACACGAGCCTGGGTCAAGTCATTTACCGGTGTTTGCTGATGAAGACATTGACCAAATTTTCACACCTTCGCACCTCTCAAACTCGTGTCGACCCGGGTTGGTGAGCTAACCCGGCGTGCAAAGGCCCCCTTTAGTGTTACATATTTGCAACTGGTCGCGGTTTGGTCCTTAAAAAGCTTATATTAAGGACTTATTAACCGAGTGCGAGGTCTGTACGGGAAAGTATTTGCCTGAGGTTTTCGTACAGACCGAGCGACGTAGGGCGAGGTTTGTGCCATGGAACCGAGGGCATATAGTTTCCCGTACAGACCGAGCAAACGAGGTTAATAAGGAATTTATTATATGGCTATTGGTTCACTTTATTTTTGAGCTTCGACCGTTGTTTTCGTCTTTGGAGTAGCTATATGCTGTTTACCTTACCTGTTAACTTTTCGTGTCGCTTCTTGGCCTTCTTGTTTAAACCAGTTCGACTTTCATTTGTCGTGTTTTTAGATAAACAGCTTTAAATAAAACCAGCAGTAATGTTCCAACACATTTTATTGTTCAGAATATTTGAATAAAGATACCCAGTTCTCTTTTATTTGTATTCAAATCAACTCTGGTATTTTCTCGCTAAAACTTACAGGGCCGAGAAAAAAGCGTATTGATCGGTCAATATTGTAAAATCCCGACCTCTCGGGAACCAATCAGTGTGCGTCGTTTTGCGTACGGACCGGAAATCAAACCCAGCCATATAATAAATACGGCTATAGCTTTAACACTTAAAACCTGAATCCGAGTCTCTAGTATTTTAGACGATACAGGGAGAGGTCCAGGCCTTAAAGTGTTAAACCCTATCCCTTTAACTCTTTGAAGCCTGCACTGTAAATGAAAAGGGGCTGAAACGACCCAAAAAATAGGGCCAAAACGGTGACCGCAAAATAGATCTTTTTTTGGGGTCAAAATGGCACCTATAACAAGCCGGCCCCTAAGGGACGATTTGGCTCTTTGAGGGTAAGGGCTGTTTTGGCTTCAGACAGGGGCTGTTATGGAAAAGGCAGGGGCTGTTTCAACTTTTGACCAGGGCCATTTCAGAAAATCGTGGGGCTGTTTTGGAAAATCAAGGAGCCAATTTGGCTCCTATTAAGAGGCATTATGACCCCTAAAAAGCGTCGATTTAGCTTGCTGAGCGGAGCTGTTTTGGCTCCAATATAGAGGGTAGTTTTAGCCCCAATGGAAGGGCTGTTATGGAAAAGACAGGGGCTGTTTCAACTTTTAAACAGGGCCATTTCAGAAAATCGTGGGGCTGTTTTGGAAAATCAAGGAGTCAATTTGGCTCCTATTAAGAGGCATTATGGCCCCTAAAAAGCGTCGATTTAGCTAGCAGAGCTGTTTTGGCTCCAATATAGAGGGTAGTTTTAGCCCCAATGGAAGGGCTGTTATGGAAAAGACAGGGGCTGTTTCAACTTTTAACCAGGGCCATTTCAGAACATCGTGGGGCTGTTTTGGAAAATCAAGGAGTCAATTTGGCTCCTATTTTAAGGCTTTTCGGGCCCTAAAAAGTGTCGATTTAGCTTGCTAAGCGGAGCTGTTTTGGCTCCAATGATAAATGGCAGTTTTAGTCAAGGGCCTGTGATAGAAGAAGCAGGGTCTCTTTCAACTTTTGACCAGCAAATGGAATAACATACAGTACCATCACTAAAATGAGAATTTGTGGAAACAGCACATTTATTATTTATTGCTGCGCTACAGTACTTGGTAGAGTATATATAACAGTTTACTATGTTTGAACAAAATAATCAAACGTTTCTCATTGATACATGTAAATTAACCTACTGGGCTAGTTAATTAAACCAACACAACTCTGAAACAAAAAAAAAATCATAAACATGGTGCATATACCAAGTGTTGTAGTTTCTAAGAAGCATAAAACACTATTGCCATTACTGTAATCAATATTAAGAATTTATAAACTTGCCAACAAGGCAAGAACAGCCTCGAAACAGCAGTTGTTGGCGATTGTGCAGAACTCCTTCCCTTCTATTACCAAGAACATCTTTTCATATTCCAGTACACTGCCGAAAACTACAATATGGGGTGGTGCCAAGTTTGATAATAGGGCTGTTTATGAGAGCTGATAAGACGTGGATTACACAGGATGCACCTTACAAAGACCAATGTTCGCCTTTTACACAAGTCACAGCTTGTTCCAAACCCCATATAAATGAGTCAGTTTGTGTCTTATGTAAGTAGCATCTTGTATAAGCTGTGTCTTATGGGCTCTCGTATAAATGGCCCTATTGTATCAGCCACATTTTCGGTGTCCTAAAAACAACAAAACCTACAATTAGACTTTTCATGGTAAACAAATAATATATAATCCCCTGATTACTGTACAATGCGATTACAGGATATTCATGTCTGCCTGACAAGAACCGAAAAAAGTGCCCAGCAACAGTAAAATATATTACCTTGATCAATAACAAACAAAGCTGCTCTTGATTTAATTTCTAGAATTAAAAAAATACAATCAGGCTAAATGAGAAAGTGTAAAAGATGGGTAGCCATAACATATACACTGTACAGTATATGCCCTTCTGGTAACACTGCATGTATGAGGAAATGGACAAAGTGGTTGACCTATTTAACCTATTTCTGGAAAGACAATATGTGACACCAAGGCAGGTTGTCTAGACAAGAATGGGTTAAGAATCCAGAAATGTACCATAATAGGTGACTTGCGCTATTGAAGTCACATGATCTCAATCCTCATAAAATAACAGGTATAACTCTATCAAACATATACTGTACATTGGTGTTTTAAGTAAAATTTCAGAATTTTTATTATCAAAAAATGCATTGTCTTAGAGAAAACAGCGATATTATAGCTGGTCATGTGACTACAGTATAATAAAAATTTCATGCATACAAAAATCTTCTTCAAAGGCAAATTTTGCACTCAGACTACAAGAAACATGTAACAAGTCAGTTTGATATTGTTCATATCAAGTTTTAGCAGAAGTTATGACCTTTCACAGTATCTAAATGTATTTTTATTTTGGCCACCTTAATTGTGGTGAAAAACAAAATGTGTTTTGATCATGCTAAGTGTTAATTGTTTCTGCTAAAAATTGGCCTGCTCAACATCAAACCGTTTTTCTTTAAAAATCAAAATTCCAAAATTTCACTTAAAACATCACCCTAGTTATGTCCATTTTGTAGGGTTATAATCCCATACCAGCTATTTTAAGGTGGCTCCATACAGTTTCTAGAAAAATGGAAAATACAACTTTGAGACTCCAAAACACATGCATAAACAATTCGGAAAAAGAATAAAACTAAATGTTTTGCATAGCTAAACAGTCTGACAATCAAAAACTGTTACCAAATAAATAGCAACAGTTGTTGCTATGGCAACAATGACGTTTCAAAATGGCTGCCAATTAGCCTTCAAACTAATTTAATTCGAAAAGCACTTTGGTGACCCCCCCTTTTTTTTTTTCATTAAAACTTTTCTTGAAGTATGAGTATTCAATAGGCCGATTTTAAAGAAATCTGTAGATCCAATTTTTTAAAAAATTAACAAACATGATTTTTCCAGAAAAAAAATTATTCGTTCTACAGAATTTTTCTAAAATTGCCCTATTGATTACTCATACTTCAAGAAATTAAAGGGTAATTGGCAGCCATTTTGAAACGTTATTGTTGCCATAGCAACAACTGTTGCTATTTATTTGGTAACAGTTTTTGATTTTCCGAATGTTTTACTATGCATAACATTTAGTTTTATTCTTTTTCCGAATTGTTTATGCACGCGTTTTGGACTCTCAAACTTGTATTTTCCATTTTTCAAGAAAGTGTATGGAGCCACCTTAAGAGAATTGAAATCACATAACTTAATTAGTGCAAGTTGCCTATTCTCCCACTTCAAAGACCCTCTCTTCATATAATGTGAATACAAACTGTAATTGGAAGTAATGCATGAGAACAGACTTGAAGATGGAATACACTTTGAAATGTCATTTTAGCACAGCCACTACAGTGATGTTAACAACTGATACAAATTCCATGAATTTCCAGAGCCTGTATGCATGTACCAGTGTCACAGGAACCCCCTCCCCCCCCCCCCCCCCCCCCAAAGATTTGTCCCCCTGGGTCAGCTTCGGCCCCTTTCCTCTGCTAAACAAAATCATCTGTAAAGGGCCTGTTCAGCTGGAATGGGTTAAGGGACAAGAATTATATTCTAAGGTACCTGTATTCTAGGTAATGTGAATATACTAAGACAGTACTATACACTGTACAGGTGCACCGGATATAGTATCCAGCTGGATTATCCAATTGTACTTGTACAGTATATAATACTGTAAGTGTAACTACAGTAATTTTGCCAAAGTAAAATCATGTCAAAAGAAACAAGTCAGAGATAATAATTCATTAGCAGAGCAAAGCAAGCAAGTACAATGTATCTCATAACAAAACTATTGAAATCAACAGTACTGATACATACCATATGGTGGGCAGTTTGAATTTTTCTTCCAGTTACAGGTTTTAACCTTGAATTATAAAGAACATGGTTGTAATATGACATTAGTACTGCTGCAATTTACTGTAATAAGATATGTTTTTTCCCCTACTGTAATGGAACATACAAATTTTTAACTTTTGCTTGTTCAAACTCTGAGCTTTCACTGTAGAAAATTGTGTGGTTGCTATAACCCAATTTCCATATTATTTAAAATTCTAGACATATTTAGTTATTTCCTTTCACTTTTTACTATTCTCTTTTTGCAAACATTGATTAGTTAAGTCTAGCAAAACTAACCTGGAAGTACAGTAGATGCCTCTCCAAAGGTAACCACCCCCTAAAATATGTAACTAAACCACTTACAAAGTTTCTTAGCTTACCACTGGAAAACTATTCAGCACTCACAATCTGTGGTAGACATTAGACAACCTTCAACCACAGCCAATTTTGTATACATACATTTTATATATTTTGAAACACAAAATTCCCTCCAATAAGCTTTCCCAGGCTCCCAAATATAATCCTTATCTAAATAATATTAAATTCTACCAAAAGGTCCTTTAAATTAAAAAGGCCAAGGCTTTTTTTTTTTAAAGTTTACATGTACTGACTGTAATTTATTAAATTAGGCATGACAACTGATTAAAAAGTAAAATATTACAAATGCTATCTACAGTATATAACAATACATGTACATGTAGAGAATACTGTACAGAACCAATTTAGTTAGAAATTAATATAATTCCAGCACTGGTACAGTACATGTAATTTTGAAACACGACATAGCAGTATACCAAAGCTATACACATCTATTCTGTAGCAGTGCATGTGGGATACAACCCATCATATAATGCAGGATCAATGTGCAGATAATTACATTTGTAAAATTTTCTTCTATTACCTGGAAACTTTTTTACTACACAATCACTAACATACCGGTAATTAGCCTTATTTAAATCTACTATGCTTGGCTCTAACTGCAGCAGAACCCTGGATGACCATGACGTTATCTGACTTAATGTCACAATGGACAAATAGAAAACGTCCATGGCAAAACTTGCCCAGGACTTCCAACCAATTGTTTGGAGAAATTTCCCTTCAACAATGAAAACACTGTACAACATTTTGAATTGGCCAGACCACAAAATTTCATAAGCAATTTGGGATTAATATCAATAGCAACACCAAACACAAAAGGAAAACATTTGTGTGAAACTTGACTCATTTCATGAATTATATCCTCTTCTTTTACAAATAAATAAATTCATACTCCTTTGTCTGCAACAAGTACAGATTCACCAGAAACATGTAACCTTATGAGCTTATAAACCCCAATGACACAAAACAACCTTATTTCCCAAAATAACTTCCTCCCCTTTGTCATCTAAACCTGAAGTTAGCTGATCTCTTACTGTATTATAGTTTTGACATTTTTGGACTTCTCAAAATGCAGGTTTGATATCAGATATTGGTGGATTTTAAGAGAGTTTATAGTTCCGCATGACATTTTTTTCTCTGAATCTCAACTTTTGGCATATCATTTTCAGATTTAAAATACTCAGAATTAATTCAAACTATTAATTGCTTTTTTTTCCTGGCTCTTCTATAATCTAAAAGTTTCTCTTTCTTGTAATTCACATGTCTCCTATTTGGAAAAATATTAATAATCATATTTCTAATCTGTACAGTTCTGTTCCTACACAAGATCTTTGCACCCACACATCGTGTTTAGGACAGAGTTCCAGAACATAAAAATGTTCTTCCAACAGCCCTGCAGGTTCCCAAAGAGTGTGTAGCTCATGTATATCATAGTACAGACCATAGAAATGCGATTAAATACACATTTCCATATCAACAGCACACTTGTAAAATTGATACATAGAATATGGATACAAAAATGGAGGATTTTGCTTCAAATAATGTAAATAACACAAATCAGAACATTTTATATGCTGCAGTCCTACAAACTCATACATGTACATTGTCCTGACTCTCAAAAGTGACCTTCAAAATTAGAGGAACTAGACAGACGCAAA
Organism: Paragorgia papillata; assembly: GCA_035771165.1. Lineage (NCBI taxonomy): Eukaryota > Metazoa > Cnidaria > Anthozoa > Scleralcyonacea > Coralliidae > Paragorgia > Paragorgia papillata. Next base: position 507,281 of record JAWNZC010000010.1, on the reverse strand, counting down.
GTACTGTGTCATGGGCAGTAATCAAGCCAGTAAAGACAAATTTAAGTATTTCGAAAATAAATACAGTACAGCTGCAGTTTAACACTAAGATTGGACCAATATCCATGACTGCACTCGAACTATTATATACCAAGAGGTCAAATTGAGTATAGGAATCATAAAGCATTGATGTACTGTACAACAGACCCCCAAAGATTCAAGAAACAACGATATTTATTTAAGTAGCCATAGCCTTTATCAGTAATTAATGTAGGTTAGGAAGAAGCTTTATACGAAGACTCAAAATATGCTCCCAACGTACTGCATTAAACCACAGCAAAAAATAATATAAACGAACATATGCAGTATATTAGAAATGTAAAATATCGCACAATACCAATACTTACTTCTCCAGACAATACAACAACCGATAGACCTGCTTGATCGGGAGAACTACAGGGCTATTTCTGGTTTACACTTTCTTCTTCACTTTCACCGTCACTCACAGCAATTGGAACCTACAAATATACACAAACAGAAAAGCTGAAATTACTAAATAGTTGTAGTTCGTATCCACAGCCGACAACGAATTTTGAATAAATATTGAGGCCAATGGCAATGTATAAATCGATCGTCCACACAAGGTATAAATGGTCCGCAACGATTAAAATTCTCTCCCATTTAACTAGTTCACTACTACAAGCGTTTCTCAAACGTATTTTCCTGACAATTGGTAACATCTGAATAATAAGAAATACTGAAATGAACGCGGTTTTATCCTCTTCCAAAGAAATCCCAACCGTCACTTGCAAAGTTGGCGCCAATACTTAGTACGCATGCTCTAAAATTATCTAAAACGTCATTGATCACGCGGGCGCGTGAAAGATCGTTTCCAGATTCCTGCATGAACGCACACCACAATAAAGAATTTATAATTACCTTTTCTCCTAAGACGTCAAAGAGCAATCCTTTAAATTTTTGGCGCGGTTTAATTAAAGGAAGGGAATTCGGAAAACTCCTCAATTCAACTTCATCTTTATACAAGGCTTGAATGTCCTCGCCATCTAATAATTCGTTCTCTATACATATACAAATATTTAATAAAATATTAAATATTAAATATTAAAAAAATTAATGCAAAAGTTACAATAATACAAAATTCATGAACTGAAAAATAGGATGGGTAACTCACCAAAACGTTCCACAACATCATTAGGAAAATCATGGCACACCAACCAGTCTTTCAACTCCAAACACGTAAAAGTTTTCTTGTAGATATCCATTGATGTACAGTAGGCTTGCTCAGGCTACGTCTGACTTACAAAAGCTCGGACTGATATACTCAAAATACAGTACGTAGAAGGCTCATATTTCTACTCCCCTAAAAATACGTCACATGACCAGAAGATTTACTCCCGACCAATAGAAATTTTTGAAACGAGATATAAGACCACTTCTTTCACAGTTTCACCTGAAGCTGTTTTTGTTGCCAAAATCAGATAAAAAGCACCTTTCTCCCGATCCCAATCCAATTTGACGCGACAGTCGAATTGGCACAGGAGTCGATTTCATCAGTAAAAGAGTCGATTCGCAAAAAGGAGTCAAAATGGGGCCAACTGGGGCTGATATGGACATCATAAACGACCCCAAAAGTGGGGCTAAACCGACCTTAGCGTGAGAGTCGTTTTGATTTTGTGGGGCTAAATTGGAAAACGGTGGGGCTGATTTGGAAAATGAAGGGGCTGTTATGGAAACGGATAGGGCTAATTCAGCGTTTTGGTGTACCTAAAATGGCCCAGTGAGTGTCGATCTAGCTTCCAAATGCCGAAATGGCTTTCGCGTGGGGCCAAAACAGCTTTGGCCCCAAAAGGGCTAAAACGCAAATTTGGGTCGTTTTAGCCCTTTTTCATTTACAGTGTGAAGACGAGTCTTTATAGCTAACGCCAGACGATTTTTTTCGGCACAGGGAGAGGTCCATGTTTCAAAGTGTTAAAGGTAAAACACTTTGTTGTACGCATTGATCTTACATGTTCGAGAATATAAGAGAAATTGAAAAATATCTGTTGAATGCTGATTGAGAAATATATAGACTTTTCAAAATATAATTGCTCTTGACAGCATGGGGGTTTTATCCAAACAAATTATCTTATGCTATTACTATGTCAAACAATACATAATATAGTGATACTAATAATAAAATAATAATAATAATAATGGTTTATTACACATTCTGGCACACGTATGCGAAATATGTGTTTACAAGATGATATAAAATAACTAATCATATTACACTATGAAATTACGTTAAAATGTACGATATTTACATATTTAAAATCACTAATTAAAAATTATCGTTCATACTGATGCAAATATTTTTAGCATGTACATTTTAATATGTAAAACAAAATTTTAATATGTAAAACTGAATCAGTTTAAGCAAGTAATAACATGCTATGACATGAACGTTGGTTCTAACATGAGGGATATGCATGCGAAACTATTTATTAGCCATATATTCATATAATAAATTAATGAACGATAATTCGTTTTCAAACGTATTACAGTATATCTAGTTGAACTGATTGGTCTATAGTAACGTTATAAAGTGGAGTGATGTACAGTAAAGAGCGGCTATTAAGACCCTCTGCCCAAAATTTGGAGTTTTGTCCCTTACTAAATAAAAAAAATATATTCAATTGATATTTAAAGTAGGTCCTAATTTTAATTATGGCTTTTGGCTACAAATGTAAAAAAGGAATGAAACTAAATCCTGACATTACAGTTTTCCATTTACGTAAATGCAGAAATGTTTACAAATTAGCAAAAAACAACAACTTACGGTTAAGATATCTTGATACTCTTGCTTAATTGTTTTAATGTGTATATATAGATGTAACAAAGAACTGGAATGTGTTTTTTCATCATTTTTTGACAGATTTATTGATGTCAGCAATATAATAACAGCCGTTACATTAGAAGTGCACTGAAAAATAATGTTTAATACAGTGAATATTTATAAAACACTTTAAATTATTATAAAATATACGGTGCCCAGCACAAAACACGAATAAAAGCCATCAACAAAAGGATATATCAAAACATAATATTTAATCTAACGTTTCGTTGCTTATGCTACAACATCTTCAGAGATAATGATTACAAGCTATTAATTTACATATGGACCAATCAAAATAAACAACTAAATATATATATATATATATATACTAACGCTAATTATAGATTATATAGGACGTGAGACAACAATAAATTAGGTGACATGGGGTGAGAGAAAAAATAAAATTAAAATAAGTAGAGATCCAAGATCCAGTAGAGGTTTTAGTTTGTTAATTAATAGGCTTTCGCGTAAAAAGCTCAGATTCAAGAAGGCAGAAAGAAATAATACTAAAATCACTAAAATAAATAAGATGTTCCGTCTCATGATGATGGGAAAGAATATCCTTTAGTATGTATTTTTAGTTCTTCATTTTGATTGGTCTATATGTATGTATGTAATTAGAATTCCATTTTTTGTTGGGTTTTTTTAATGAAATTTTCTGCCAATAACAAAAAAACACAATACAGGTACGTAAAATAATTTAAAATAAATGGCAACGGGAGAAAGCAACAGGATAAGTCCAAATTGATAGCCTAACCCCTGACATACTGTAAGTATAAGTAAAAATAACATGGTGATAATTTAAACAAAATCAAATATTTAACCCTCCCCAAGAGCCAGATTCAGACCATGTGAAACAAGCACAAGGGCAACGGCGTACGTAAACGTACATATGCGCCACCGGAACTCAAGGCTAATCAACCCCTCGTTTTATAAAATACTGACAAGGTGTTCAATGATCGTGAAGTGATAACTGCGCCTGCCGCCGCGCTTGTGCTCATTCCACACGTGTGATCCGGCTCCTGGTAGACGATAATGATCAAGTTTAGTTTAATTTATATATTAGTCAGTTTATTATATATGAGGATGAAACATAAACAACGAAACGTTAGACTAAATATTATGTTTTTATATCCTTGTGTTGATGGCTTTTATTCGTGTTTTGTGCTGGGCACTTATACTTATAACTAGAAGTTACTATCGCAAGTGAAGTGCTGCCTCAAATTGGACAAAAACCTTTAGCATAGTGTGCAGGCAACTTTGTGCAGTTTGTGGCCAACGTAACATCCCCTCATTGCCAACTACATCTGAGTTTGCCCACTCCACCAGAGTTTGCCCACTTCACCTGAGTTTGACACTCCACCCATGTTTTCCCACACCAACCGAGTTTACCCACTCCACCCGAGTTTGTCCACTCCACCCAAGTTTGCCCACTCCACTAGAGTTTGCCCACTCCACTAGAGTTTGCCCACTCCACCAGAGTTTGCCCAATCTACCAGAGTTTCCCTCTACACCCCCCCCCCCCCCCCCCAAGTTTGCCCTGCACTCCACCCGAGTTTTTTCACCTCTTCCCAATAAGAGCCAACAAGGTTGCCTGCAAAGAAGATTGGAAAGTCCAAAAATTATTATTAAGTAGAATATATTCTGAGACGACATAATGTTGATGCCTAGAGCAATAGTCTGTATAATAGTATATGTCCCAAATAAATATCAGTTGGTCGCTGTGTTGAAGATACTGCTTTTATTGTACTGAACTCACCAAAATGTTCATGTGACTGAGTATAACAATTCTTCAATTAAGTTGATCAGCAACAGCTTGTATAATCAAACCATCACACCATGTACCTTGCATAGACATGTTATTAAGATATTGTAACCAAGAATACTGTATTACATTCAATAAATCTCTGAGGATTCTCTCTCATGTATGCAAATACCAGCAGTACTAATATCTAAGTGACAACCAGGGTCACCATATAACTGATGAGACACAGCTCGAAAAAAGCAATCACCTGCACCACCAAGATCAAGTGGTCTGAAGTGAAATAGTCGTAACCTTTGTTCTACTCGTACATATGATGGTAGTGTTATGAATGCTTGATTGTTTTTGTTTTGCGCAGGACCTGGGTTTAATTCAATATCTTCATGCTCACACACATGTATCAGACCTTGACAGTCTTTTCCATAGTTTATAAACCAAATTTGGTTTTTATTTTGTGCCTCAATGGTCTCCACCACAATGGGTAGATCAATGTTATTTTGTGCCTCAATGGGCTCCACCACAATGGGTAGATCAGTATTTATATTTGGTGCCTCAATGGGCTGATTTGTGTCGATCACTGACCGACGCATGTGTCAATGGACGAGTTGCAACAAACAATAGTTGGCAGGTTGTTCAGCAACAACAATTCTTCACGTGGGATAAGACCGGGTACCATTGTGAAAAGCATTCAAGTACATGTTGTCTCCTTGCACTATTAAGACTCAGTCGATCGTAGATAAAGATGAATTCCAATCGTTCACTTGAATAGTTTGTGCTGTTAACAGCGCTGATAAATTCATAAAAGAGCACTGTTTTCCTCGAGACTGACCACTAAAACGTTCATGGCCTTGATGAATACACAAGCAAGTATAAAAGACATGATCAATTTATCTTACCGTTTACCGTGAATTTCTTTCAATGAAAAAGCTAGTGTGAATAAAGTGTGATTTGTGAATCCTATAAAGCAACGTCACAGAATATTAAAAGTTTACCCAGAAGCGCCTCCGGCTCGTACCCAGGTTAACCAACATCTCGAAATCTCCGAAAATTGCAGGTCGACCTCACATCCAAAATTAAGGATTATCCTTAATTGTCAACTCCCCTAGAATTAAGGATAATCCTTAATTTTAAATGAAAAGTCATCCCCCATACCACAACCCCCCGGGAGCCCTAAACCTAATCACAACCCCCCGGACCCTAAACTAGTCACAACCCTCCGGGAAAATGTCCCGTCTCTCACATCCCTCTTGGGTTTTTAGCTTTATGTATTAAGATATATACTTAATTTTGGTGAGAGATCGTGCTGAAAATTGATATACGCAGCCATACGTAGCTCGGCAAAAAGACTGAGCACGAGTAACGCATAGGTAACCCAAGAGAGATGTCAAGAATAGTGTGCTGAGATTACGTTTTCCGCATGGTGAAACACTTTAAATTATTATTGTAATTAAAATATTGTTGGAATTATTTAAAAAGAATGTTCTCAATCCTTGTATAGGAAATAATCCAGAGGAACAAAAAGTGGATCTAGCTCAAGATTCAGAATATGAAAAAAATGCAGATGAACTTAAAGGTAAATGAGATATTATTTTAATGCTGTTAGAATTTGGATATGTGTAGGCAGACTTTGTCTATGTTCATTGCTTTGGCAACGTGCAAGTCAACAAAAAATAATAAACTCACAAAAATCTTCAACTTTTAGCGTCAGTATTTTGTAAACATATTTGTTTACCGCGGTCATACACAATGTTATTATTTTTAATTTTTTTTTTATGTATTTAATTAAACATCCGGAGAATAACAGATTATGTCGGCTATACTCCTTAGAACCAATAGTAGTTGGGCTATATGTAAAAAGAGGACCCGGGACTCGGACCGGGACCCGAGGACCCATGTCAAACCACGACCCATGTCAAATTTGACGGGAGGTTAACAAAATATTATATTTTTTGGCGGGGTGTGTGACATTTTATTGTACTACGTGCGAAGAGTTGTAATAAGAAACTCAGTTTATGCATGTCAGTGAATTATATTAACTATGGTTAGCGCTATAAGAGGAGAAATCCGTTCAGCAAATAGCCCGAAATTGTAGTCGCGTTACTTGGCGTGAGAGTCCACTTTTTGCTGTATAACATTTTGAATTTATTCTGTGTGATCAACATAATGTAATACGTGTATATGAAGTTAAACGTATGGTATGCGCGTTACTACTTATTCACTTCTCACACCAGTAACGCGACCAATCCATAATGACTGCTTATCGCATTATTCCCTTTCTGAGTTTCCGTAGCTTTCAGTGTTCGTGTTGGAGTTAAAGCAGAAGATCTGTCACCTGCGATTTAAACTGACATTTCCAGCCTGAAGGCGGGCAAAGAAAGATTTCTTGACGCGGCTTAGTTTTATCGCACAAACATATAGCTGTGATATTCCATCAGTTTATTCATTTGTGTTTTGTTTAGGGGGACCATATATACCACACGATGTATCTGAGCTAGGATCGATTGAAATCAAACATTGAGAAACTCATTGGAATAGACAAAACACCATAAATATAAAGATAAAAAATATAGACAGCCAGCCAGCGAATCGGTGGCTTGTTAAAACAGCTTATTTATGGCCTCTCAAACCGAACGGGCTTCTCACGCGAAGTATTACGCGACTATACAATTTCAGGCTATTTGCTGAACGGATTTCTAATCATATCATCCACCCACCCTCCACACACACACACACACACACAAAATATAATATTTTGTTAACCCCCCGTCCAATTTGACATGGGTCCTGGTTTTACATGGGTCCTCGGGTCCCGGGTCCTGTTTTTACATGTAGCCATAGTATTTGTAACAATTTTCAGTTACTAAAATATTCTATCTTATGGAAATTAAATTTGTTGCAGAAAAAAAAGACCAATTCGACAAGGAATCCGATGAGTATGAAGATAACTGTAAAGGTAGGCATCACATGCTGTAATTATGTAGCTAAAGCATACTCTAACGACACGACACTTTTTTTACGTTAACTTTTGAAGAAGCGTTTTTCGAATTATAAACTCTGTCCAAGCCTAATTTTTCTCCCAGGAAGACAAGAAGACAACCGCTTATTCCAAGTATCGTAATTTGGTTATTAAAATTAAAGTTAATTTAATAATAAAAAGAAAATTACAGTAATAATTATTCTCCAAGACTGTACAAACTTATCTACCAATCGTTTTAAATTCTCGATGATGTTATAACGACGTCAGTTTACATATTCTTTTTTACTGTTCTAATGTGTGTGTGTTTTTATATAGTAATTCAGTATCAATAGACAACAAAAACGTTTATCTGCACAATGTTTGTAATGTATGACACATGAAGTAATTAAAATTCGTTTGCTACTTGTATTTAAAATCTATGGTTAAACTGCAATCCTAAATTTGTGCACAATGTTTTTTAAATTGACTTAACAAATTGCCGAAATAAGAACCGCTTACCTAATTCAACCAATAGACCTTTCCGCATAAAGTGAATGGATCACGTGATGTTTCTTTTTGACAAATCTTATTGGCTAATATCCAAAGTTTGTCCGAAGTTTTGGATGTCCGAAGTTTTGCGAGAGCTAATCAAATCTCTCAACGCGTTATCAACGCACTTCATGCGGAAAGGTTTATTAAGTTCATGATAAGTTCGACGTCTGAACAATTAAGTTCGACACGTTTAATTAAGAGCTGCACACATATTATGTTCGACTCAAGCCGTCAGGAATTTCGACTCAGTTTGGATTAGGGAGAAGTTCGACGTCTGAATCAGTTGTCGACATGAACAAAACCTAATGCATACATTATTTTAGGTTATTCTTAATTAAGTTCGACGTTTGCACAACACCCGAATTTATTGTTGCTCGAGTTCTATTTTTTTTTTGCGAAATTTTATTTATTTTATAAGAAACTGTTGCTGAAACATATTTAATTTAGCACTATTCAAGTATTACAAAAATACCTATCAGCTGAAATGTAATATATTTCAAAGCTATTTTTTAATCATTCAACTCTTTAAAAAATGTAAAAAGTGAACTTTTAACATTAGGTTGCCATGACCAACACACTGAGAGGTAGTTTGATCAAGTACAAGGAACCATAGTCTCTATACTGAGAAGTAAATTGTCTGGCAACGCGGCCAAAGTATTTGTTCTATGTTTTTGTTCACGTTTGTGCACTTTCGCGCTTGCTGAACACGTTGTATTTTTGGTATAACGAAGTAATCAGAGCATTGCACTAGAATCGCAAGGTCGTGCAGGTTCAATTCCTGCCGGAAGGCCTGTGTAGTTGCATTTTTCGCAACTGGTCCCGGTTTGGTCTTAAAATGTATATATTCTACACTCGAATTTTCCTTAAAAATCCCTATAACATGCTATGTAATCGAGTGAAAAGCCCAATATTACTTAATTTTCCTTCACCAAAAATCCCTAGAACATGCTATGTAATCGAGTGAAATGTCCAATATTACTTCTAATATATAATCAGCCAATAGCAGCGTTGCTCTATGTAAATATATAAACGCGAAACAAAAGATTTGTACACTTTCAGGCCACCCTCAACTTGAAGTACAGCTCATTAATTGTTAGACATGAACTTTGATTTTTACTGCGTTTCCAGACAATTTAATTCTAGAGACTATGAAGGAACTAATAGCGCGCCGTCGGTGGTTTCTAAAAATAGATTTAATTGAATGGGAGAAAACATTAAGAAATTGAAGCATTGCTCGTGATGTATTAGTTGACCACATTCACATTACGTTAATAAATTACCGCCAAGAACGTTTTCTATACGTTTTTCAAAACCTGGGCAGATCAGAGTATCCATAACTGCATGGCTTAGAAAAGACGTAGGGCCAGCACAAATGGCAAAGATACATCACAAATCATATTTGGCATTTCTGTCAATTAAACAACATGTCCTAAGGATTTTTAGCAAAGAAAAATTTCGAGTGTTGCAATATTTGCATTTGTAAGATCAAACTGGAATTATTTACAAGAATGTATTATAATTATACGTTATAGACTTGTTTCATTAATTTATAAGAACAATAATTTGAATAACTTAAATATTTCATTGTTCATTTACTAAATACACGATATTCTATTTTTATCAAGCGGTGTTTACTTCATGCTTAGATGCTCTTGAAAAGACAAGGTAAAGACAGTAGGCTATTTGTTTAAAATTAATTTATCGTAAGTGGATCACTGATATATATATATAACTGGATTGCTCATCCGGCTCCAAAAATGAAACCACCGAAGATGGCCGTATGACCATGACCATGACTATGATCATGGCCTTGGCCACGTGCAACATTCACAGCCACAGCCATAGCTACAACGATAGCTTTATATAAATTTGGCTTACGTCAGAAATCAATGCATCCATAGTCAATCGAGATATGGTCTGGAAACTCAGCTAAAGTCTTTGGTCTATCTTTTTGTTCGCCTTTATCCATTTTTGTGCACGGTGTACGGTCACTGAACACATTGTATTTTAGTATAATGAACGAATTGTCCAATAGCAACGTTTCAGTTCAATCACTCAAACGTGCTATTTAAATATTAATAAACCTAAAACAAAGGATGTGCGCGGTGTAAGGTACGGTTCAACCTAAAATCACAGCTCATTATAGGCGCTTTGAAGTTTGCCGAGTTTCCAGACCATATCTCGATTGACTAATGCATCTTAGAATGAAAAACAGGATTATAACAGACAAAAAATGGAGAGTAACAGCCCTTCTTTTTTACAATAATGTCCTATTGAATAAATATTAAAACCTTAATTGTTTTAATTTAAAACAGTGGAAAGAATGGATTTTATCGCATTAGGACGAGCACCTTAAAGGGTTACAGCGACATTTACTGTCGGATGACCACGCTGCCTGGGTGTTCTGGGGGAGGTTGGACGCTGGTAATGAAAATCAATGGGGAAAAGGTATTATGCAAAATAGAAACTTACTTTCAAAAAAAATAAACAAAAAAACTCCCCTAAAAACAAACTTTATTGTAAACAATCTATAGCTAATAGAAATTAAGCGAAGATTTTTGAAAACACGTTTTTTATTCGTTATATAGCTATATCTCGACTTGTTGATTTAGGCCTAATACTAATACTAATATCGTGTTGGCTCATGCGATATAAACGAAACAACTAGTGAACAATCAGAATCCCATATAATTGAGTTTTCTATGCATGCTATACTTTCTGTTCTAAAACAGACAGGGGATAGCTATAGCGACAGAAATTCTTCAATACGGGGGCTAATGTCCTCGACAGAATCCAAGCAGTGCCAAGCACAGTGGATTTCTGTCTGTAAACTTATAGCTAAAACATCTTGGTCGAGTGCTTAACAACATAATAAGTTAAAATTAAGGCTATTACGGAGCCCAATAAGCAAAGCAGCACGTCCCTTCGCCCTTCGAAAGCTTATCATTTGAGCGAGAAAGTCAAGGCATATTACGGAATAACAAGACGCCTGGGTCAGGCGTTCACTCGGCTGCTACTGGGAAGCACGCCGAGCCTGAATCGAAGACTGAATGTGGTGCTTACTTTAAGCCGGTTTTCCACTAGGCGACTTTTTTCGCGCGAAGCGAATTTTTCTTTTGTCACCATGAGCTCTGAGCTGGAACTAATCAGAAATCTATTGAATTCGAACAAAAGAAAGCCGCTTCGCGCGAAAAAAAATCGCCTAGTGGAAAACCGGCTTAACACTGGTGAACATATTTACGATCACGACAGTTGTCAGCCATGTATATCTTACCGCTGTTTAACTAAAAAATCTGGCAGTCACTTTCAAAATCTACCAACAACGTGGAAGAACACCTTGATCAAGAGTCAAAGCTGTTCAACTTTTTATCCAACTCCAAAAGCGAAACGAGAAACGAACTTACAACATACCTCAAGACCTCACTCAGTCCACTCAGTCACACGGCTAACAACTCACCGGAAGTAAGAATATTAGTGCAAAAAGTTATAAGTGCAAAAACGCAAGATCGTGACACCCAAAAATTAAAATATCAAACCAAAATCCCCGAGCCGAAACCTAGACTCGGCCAACCATAGGTAGGTAGCCCGAGTAATTGTAATAACACTTTGTATGATTTTATTACGCGATGCTGAATTACCGAACACGAGAAAGAATATGGCATGCAAATGTGTAGTGACCGCTCGCGGTGTATGGTTTGTCGTATTTTGGCGTCTTGTGATTGCGTGCATGCAATTATCCGTGGCGTGAAGCGATCCTCGACTTCCAATCATCCATTCGCTGTTCTGGTACTCGTAGTCGTTCGTAAATCACTCGGACATAAAAATATGACTTCTGAGGCCGGCCTATTACTTTTTCGCCTTGATCACGTGATTGACGAAACATTCTTACATACACATACACATGCACGAACATACAACCGGGCTCGTAGCGGATATGGTTTAGCAAACATTGTCCGCCAAAAGGAGTCGTCCGCCAAAAGGAGTCATATATTTTCTGACTATATAGCATGGTTTCAGGCGTTTCTTAACGTTTCCTCCCCTACTGTTATATTTGGTCAGTTATGTCATGATGTACAATATGCTTCTTAACTCATTCCTGTCCGAGAGCTTCCCGGAGGTGAATAAAATCGTCTGGTGTTAGCCAGATTAAAATACTAAAGGATCGAGCAATTCGGACAGGAAAGAGTTAACCATTTTGAAAACGTCGAATCACACCCTTGCCATCAATTTTTGTATAGTCATTATATGCTATTGGCTTGGCCTATAGAGAAAACTGGAAGTAACTTATTGTAATTTAACTAAAATAGTTTCTCTTACCGATAGGAAACATTTCAGTACTCGTCTGCGTATTGGACAAACAACGAATGTTATAATCCCGCCGGAGGATTGTCGGGACTGGATAAAAAAGAAACCAAGCTACCTTACATACTGGAGTACTTCCTTCAAAGAACTTTGTGTTGGAATGAAAGTTGGCACAAATGTTAGGTTTGTTTCAATTGCCTACCCAGCAAGATCGTTGCATAGTTTGATCGCAGATGGCAAGCAACGTTTAACCAATCTTGGCAGGCAGAAATGGAAGTCGTTGACCAGTGGATCATCTCTTCAGATAAACTGCAATCGAGAAGGATTTAATGTGGTTGAGATCGCTAATGTGTACACAAGGGTAAGGATTGGAATTATTGGAAATAATGAGAACTCATGCAGTTCTCCTGATTCTTTTCTTGGTTTTGGAGCTCTACCGTCCGCCGGTAGTACCTACTGTAGAATTACAAATATACTTAACACTTGTGGCAATAGCGCAGCATGTTCTCCTGACAACGGAGATAAGCAAATACAGGCAATGGGTTACATTTTTGTTCGTTAACTTGTAGTCGGACATGCAGTGAGTCATTTATATGACTATTGTATTGACTAAATTCTACCGTTGTATACCATTTGTAGGAATTTGTAGGATTCAGGCATGTCACTTGCATCAGGTTAATATTTTTTTTGGAAAGTATAGCTCCAACCCCTAGGTTGCCTTCACTTTACTTTATCATGTACTTTACTTTCACTTTACTTCACTTTACTTTATCCCTTAGAATTAAACCTTTGTGTAAGAAACGTTTGTTAATGATTTGAACAGTTATGAGTTGTATTTTCAATAAAACTTTGAAAAGGCGTCGACTGTGTAACAACGTGATGAGCTAGAACTGAATGCTTTATTTCATGATAACGATAGTATTATATTTATCACATGTCGGGTATACTATTACTAATCGGATATATTATAATTAGTTGTTTATAGTTCATTATGTTAATCTCATTACATCTTCTCTTTTCTCCAGTGTTATTATTTTATTTAGTGTTTATACCATAGTTAAGTCTCTGAGGGACTCTGATTTCTCTCCCATATCTGCTAACTCTCTGTGTTGAGCTTTCTGTTCTCTGCAGACTGTGTGCACTGCGAATTGTCTTTGGTTTCCGGGATGTTCCACTCGTCTTCTATCCCACTCACTGGTTTTGATTCTTTTGTTTTCCTCCAATGTCGTCGGTTTCGGCGGTATTGCGTACCGTTGATCTCGGCTATGTATGAACGGGGTTCCTTTGCGACTTCAACTATTACACTTTTCTTCTTGTACGTGCTGTTTTTGTCTTCCACTCGCACCACATCTCCTTGTTTTAGCTCGCTGAGCATTTTTGCGTTTTTGTCGTGAACGCAAAAATGTCGTGAACTTTTGTCGTGAACTTTGCCGAGTTGTCGGTAATGATCGATGCGCTTGGAGACTGTTTCGGGCTCTATTATCTGAGGTTTCAGTTGTTCGCTGCTCGCCGGTAGTTTGGTTTTTGTGCGACGTCCCATCCCATGAGTCGTTGGGCAGGACTTCCAAGGATATTATCTCGTGGAGTGTTGCGGTAATTGAGTAAGGCTTTGTATGGGTCTTCTTTTGTCTCTTTTGCGATGCGTAAGATTCTCTTGGCCGTTTGAACTGCTCGTTCAGCACATCCGTTGCTTTGTGGATACGATGGGGAGCTGGTTGAGTGTTCATAGTCTTCGGTAAAGTGCTGAAATTCCTTGCTTACGAACTGTGGGTCATTGTCGGTCTTTAGTGCGTCCGGTATCCCATATCGACTGATGTGCATCTTTATCTTCTGTATGACGGTGGAACTCTTTTCATTGGCAATGTAGTCTATCTCAAACCAGCCGGAGTATGAGTCAGCTGTGATGAGATATGCCTCGTTGTCGATAAAACATATATCGGCTGCAATGTATTGCCATGGTCTGGTGGGTATTTTGTGGAGAAGAAGGTTTTTTTCTGCTGACGTGCTTGATGTCGATTACAGGTAGAACAGTGCTCAGTGCTTGATGTCGATTACAGGGTGCAGTCCCAGACTGCCATTCACTGGGTGCAGTCCCAAATTGGCATTCACTGGGTGCAGTCCCAGATTGGCATTCACTGGGTGCAGCCCCAGATTGGCATTCACTGGGTGCAGTCCCAGATTAGCATTCACTGGGTGCAGTCCCAGATTGGCATTCACTGGGTGCAGTCCCAGATTGGCATTCACTGGATTCAGTCCCAGATTGGCATTCACTGGGTGCAGTCCCAGATTGACATTCACTGGTTGCAGCCCCAGATTGGCATCCGCTGGGTGCAGCCCCAGATTGGCAGGTCGGCATACCTCGAGATGACACCAGATTGGCTCTATACAGCATACGTGGTGCAGCTCAGCATAACTCAGATGTGAATTGGCGTTGTAGGAAATCTGGATATAACTTTGGATAAAAATGGTAACATTGGTATCAGTGGTTTGGTGCAGTTGTGGGATCACCAAGAATAGATTACTTGGATGGGTGATTTATGTAGGATATATCACTTTTGGTGGTCAGATCAAGATTGGAGATCACAACAGGGTATCCTGACCTGAATCCAAGTAATAACAAGCGCCTGGTAAGTCGGTGAATCCCCCATCTGCACCTAGGTGTTAAGAGTGGTTAAAAGATGGTCTTAGAGTTCTGTAAAAGTGATTCTCGAGACCCAGAATGATTAAACATAAATACTATAGCAGCTGCAGCTATAGTAGAGAAAATGTAAGTCAAAATTTGTAGACTTTTATTAAATGCGACAATTATGATTAGTGTCTTGCCGCGTTTGAACAGGTTATATTTATACGAATGTTGTGCAGTTGTATAGCAAGCGAGAGTCAGCGACAAGCAAGAAAGCGCATGGCGAACGATTTGCAACAAATCATGAAAAATCTACTGTGGAATCATTGTTGATGCCCATTTAACGTTCGTTTGGGCATTCAAACAAAAAGCACGCCAAAAAATAAACGCCGCGGGATACAATGTTGTTGTGATGATGGCATATTAAATGTCAGTGTCATGTTTCAGTGCAAGAAGAACTTGTCGCAGTTGTTCGTGAAAAGAATACTTCACCTCAATCCCTGCTTGATAAGCAGGCAATGGAAGCTTGGCTGGTATATCGTTAGATGTGCTGTGGTGCCGCTGTGCGGGCAAGTTCGATGACATTGACGCTTATCAAACCGCGCATATTTCTAATAAAACAATCTGCGTAAAGGCGGCAAACCATATATCATGATCGCGTCTCAGCAATCTACAAATTGTGACTTACGTGTACCGCCATAGTTGCTGTTAGGGTTGGATTTTTTATCGTTAGACCATGTTGACACATGTAACGAAGGCTGTAGATGTACAGTAGATGACTTTCACGCCAACGAATTTTATACGCTTTAATATATTTTAACGCTTTTAAGGTGGCTCCATACAGTTTCTTGAAAAATGGAAAATACAAGTTTGAGAGTCCAAAACACCTCAATAAATAATTCGTAAAAATAATAAAGCTAATTGTTATGCATAGTTAAAAGGTCTGACAATCAAAAACTGTTACCAAATAAATAGCAACAGTTGTTGCTATGGAAACAATGACGTTTCAAAATGGCTGCCAATTACTCTTCAAACTAATTTAATTCGAAAAAAAACTTTGGTGACCCCAATTTTTTTTTCATTAAAACTTTACTTGAAGTATGAATAATCAGTAGACCGATTTAAAAAAAATTCTGTTGGCCCAATTTTTTTGAAAATTAACAGACATGATTTTTCCGAAAAACTGATTTATTCGTTCTACAGAATTTTTTTTAAAAATAAATTAAGTTAAATAAATTAAACGAATTAAATTAGTTTGAAGAGTAATTGGCAGCCATTTTGAAACGTCATTGTTTCCATAGCAACAACTGTTGCTATTTATTTGATAACAGTTTTTGATTGTCAGACCTTTTAACTATGCATAACCTTTAGTTTTATTCTTTTCCCGAATTGTTTATGCACGTGTTTTGGACTCTCAAACTTGTATTTTCCATTTTTCAAGAAACTGTATGGAGCCACCTTAATATAAAAAGCATTATCAAACTGTTTCTCACTTTTTCCGTTCTCTACATTTTCGCTGCTGAAGAAACGGTGAAACATAGCAGCCTAGCCACGTCTTTTAATTTCTCTTTAGCTTTTACCGAGGATCACTTTTACAGCACTCTAAGACCATCTTTTAACCACTCTTATTGTGCGGTTTGTTCATCTGAGATTGTTTGTCCATAGTGTTACGTGGACCCCCTAAGGTCGTAGCTGGAAAAAGGTGGATTCTCTGTGTAATTACATCTTAGTCATTAGACCATTTTATCTGAAGAGTACCACACCATACGCGTGTGGCACGAAACTAACTAGTAATAAAAACGTCTAATCACAACTGTTGAGTCTTTGAACTTTTACTATAATATGTGCTCTGGATTTCCATTGAGCACTCTGCCAACTGTTTTTACTACATCGTCTATAGCATAGTATAGCATAGCATAGTATAGTATAGTATAGTATAGTATAGTATAGTATAGTATAGAGTATAGTATAGTATAGTATAGTATAGTATAGTATAGTATAGTATAGTATAGTATAGTATAGTATAGTATAGTATAGTATAGTAGTATAGTATAGTATAGTATAGTATAGTATAGTATAGTATAGTATAGTATAGTATAGTATAGTATAGTATAGTATAGTATAGTATAGTATAGTATAGTATAGTATAGTATAGTATAGTATAGTATAGTATAGTATAGTATAGTATAGTATAGTATAGTATAGTATAGTATAGTATAGTATAGTATAGTATAGTATAGTATAGTATAGTATAGTATAGTATAGTATAGTATAGTATAGTATAGTATAGTATAGTATAGTATAGTATAGTATAGTATAGTATAGTATAGTATAGTATAGTATAGTAGTATAGTATAGTATAGTATAGTATAGTATAGTATAGTATAGTATAGTATAGTATAGTATAGTATAGTATAGTATAGTATAGTATAGTAGTATAGTATAGTATAGTATAGTATAGTATAGTATAGTATAGTATAGTATAGTATAGTATAGTATAGTATAGTATAGTATAGTATAGTATAGTATAGTATAGTATAGTATAGTATAGTATAGTATAGTATAGTATAGTATAGTATAGTATAGTATAGTATAGTATAGTATAGTATAGTATAGTATAGTATAGTATAGTATAGTATAGTATAGTATAGTATAGTATAGTATAGTATAGTATAGTATAGTATAGTATAGTATAGTATAGTATAGTATATAGTATAGTATAGTATAGTATAGTATAGTATAGTATAGTATAGTATAGTATAGTATAGTATAGTATAGTATAGTATAGTATAGTATAGTATAGTATAGTATAGTATAGTATAGTATAGTATAGTATAGTATAGTATAGTATAGTATAGTATAGTATAGTATAGTATAGTATAGTATAGTATAGTATAGTATAGTATAGTATAGTATAGTATAGTATAGTATAGTATAGTATAGTATAGTATGGTATAGTATAGTATGGTATGGTATGGTATGGTATGGTATGGTATGGTATGGTATGGTATGGTATGGTATGGTATGGTATGGTATGGTATGGTATGGCATGGCATGGCATGGCATGGCATGGCATGGCATGGCATGGTATGGTATGGTATAGTATAGTATAGTATAGTAATAGCATAGTATAGTATAGTATAGTAATAGCATGGCATTGAGGTTGATTGGTGATTAAATGACCCGAAAGCTAAAGCCCGAGGGACTTTTACTAAACCTCCCGAGGCTTGTATCTGAGGGAATGTATCTGGCATAAAACCGACATCCAAACGTGGCCATGGATTGTGTGTGTAAAGCTAAGGCTGGCAATTTTTTACGGTAACTATCTTTATTTGAAATGCAATCGCCATTTATATATCTATATCTGTAAATAAAAGCGCTTTTAAATAACAATACATGTATATGATCAGTTCAATGGTTACCATTGATCTAATGCAAATTCACGCACATAAACTAATATTAGATAGTTGCCTATAAAAACAACAACAGTGTTTTGACATGCGCATTGATTTAGTATAAGTCCCACATTTTATGTTCTAGGCAAACTGTAATAAATTCTTGAGAAAATAAACCAGTTACACAATGAAAGTTTTCCTTTCGTTTAGGGCGCTGCCGCTACAAGCGAGTTCAGCGAACCGAACCTACTTCGAGGTAGGCAAACACTTGTCTCTACTTCTCGATTGGGGGCACTACCGGTGTACACTACTCGAGATGTTTTAGGCAAGGTTCCGTTGCATTGGGCAATGATATTGCCTATGGCAAATTCACGGGAATCGTACCTTATGCATAAACATTAGTAGGTATGATTAGTTACCAATCGTACCTGGTGCATAAAGATTAGGTATGATTAGTTACTAATCGTACATCATCTTAATGCATCGGGTTGTTTCGATGTATAGTTCAAATTTTTATGTTACCTGACATACCTGTAACTTTTTAAAATGTTCAAAATGTTCTCACGATTGACCATAAAAGTTTTATTATCTTTTTATATGTTCAAAAGGTATGATCACTAATTTGCACCAAAATCGTTTTCTATACTTCAACTAGAAATCTGCAAACTTCCCCACTCCTTTCATATTTGAAATAGCTTGTTTAAGAAATATACCAGACGTCTTTTTGAGGTTATAGCAAAGACCAAAACAGCAAAAGGCAAAACAAACTTAAGAAATCCACCATTTCAGACGGTCCAGACCAAAATAATGATGTCTTTTCATTTTTTAAAATACTTCCCGGCAAGAAAATTAAAAGTTCTGACAGGAATAGCACTTGACAGTATCCTTTGCTTAAAGTGCATATAAACCCAAATTTTTTATCATCTGAATACGTTCTACCTAGAGCATGTTATTTGTATATATGTTGTATATTATGTTGTATACATGTTATGTTGTATATATTTTTATATATTGACAATAATATATTTTTGTAACTTGAGTAATGCTGTCCGTTGTCTATTGTGAGCTGGAGTTAAATATAGCCTATAAGTAGCCCGAGTTTACGCCTATTATTATAAGTGCGCATTTGAAAATTTTAACCGAAATTGTAACTTTGTGTTGGAATGAAAGTTGGCACAATTGTTAGACCTGTTTGTTTCAATTGCCTACCCAGCAGGATCGTTGCATAGTTTGATCGCAGATGGCAATGGCAACCAATAGTTTGATCGCAGATGGCAACCAATCTTGGCAGGCAGAAATGGAAGTCATTGATCAGTGGATCATCTCTTCAAACAAACTGCAATCGAGAAGGATTTAATGTGATTGGGATCGCTAATGGGCACGCAAGGGTAAGGATTGGAATTATTGGAAATAATGAGAACGCATGCAGTTCTCCTGATTCTTTTCTTGGTTTTGGAGCTCTATCGTCCGCCGATCGTGGCTACTGTGGAATTACAAATATACTTAACACTTGTGGCAATGGCGCAGCATGTTTTCCTGACAACGGAAATACTGAGAAATACAGGCAATGGGTTACATTTTTGTTCGTTAACTTGTATAGTCGGACATGCAGTGAGTCATTTGTATGATTATCGTATTGACTAAATTCTACCGTTGTATACCATTTGTAGGAATTTGTAGGATTCAGGCATTTCACTTGCATCAGGTTAATATTTTTTGGAAAGTATCTCGAATACAACACCGCTGCCAAACGTTTTGCGAATGCGCGTCGTCCGAGCTCGCACCTCAAAAAAAGAGCGGGAAAACACTGAAATATTTGGACTGGTCCGAGAGTCCGACACAAAAGTTAAAATCATAAGCATACTACCAAAAAGATAGGGTAGGTAATTTGTGCATGGCTTATCTGAAATTACCCTTTTTTTAAAACACAAATGAATAGTCCAGTCTTACTTAGGCTTCACTATCAGGTTGTTGCCACGACTAGTTCCCACTTCTCTTGCAATCAGGCATGCATGCGCAAACGTTTAGCAGCGGTGTTTTCCAACACCTAAGTTACCTTCAATTTACTTAATTCAGGGGCTCTGGAAGCAGCGGGTGTCCGGGTGTCCGGACACTCGCACTTTCTGGACTGTGGGTTTACTACATAAGAAGGACACCCACAATATTTTAGCAAATTGTAAACAAATTGGTGTTGTTATTTTTGTTGGTGTTACGCGAAGTACATCTTTTCGTTTTTTTATACATAATAATACCTTTTTTTGTAGTATTTTTTTTAAACGTTCTT
The DNA here is from genome assembly GCA_035771165.1 of Paragorgia papillata. Lineage (NCBI taxonomy): Eukaryota > Metazoa > Cnidaria > Anthozoa > Scleralcyonacea > Coralliidae > Paragorgia > Paragorgia papillata. The sequence continues at coordinate 486,532 of JAWNZC010000010.1, read as the reverse complement.
GAAGTTGTTGTGAACTAGTGATGTTATCTTGTATGTTATGTATATATAGTTATTAGTTATCTATTATATTCTCTGAAGGGCGTGGCCCTGTTTATGGCATTCTGCGAGACGCAGGACACCCACAACTTTGAAAAGCTTCCAGAGCCCCTGACTTAATTACTTTATCATGCACTTTACTTTCACTTTACTGCACTTTACTTTATCAACATATTCCTTATGCTATTATTTCTTGTTAATTTTCATCTTGTGTTTTTGAGAGTCGAGCTATAGTTAGCCGATATCTCGCTTTGGGTGACCAGGACCTCGGTTACCCGGGCTGTTTTTTTCCCCATGTAAACACGATTGACTGGGCTAGCACTAAAAGCTTCATACACGGGGAAAAATTGTTTTTAAGAACTTTTTTTAACATATAACATTAGAGCACATTCATATATCAAAACAGGAAATAGCCAATTTAATTTGATAAATACATATTAAAAGCTTTTCAGAATGTTTGTTAATTAATATTTGACTACAGTAGTTAGCATGTAAGAATTTGCCACTATACATATGCATAAATAATACTGTTATAATACGTAACACAGTAGACACTGGTTATATCTTGAAATTATTTGCGTATTATCACAGTCAACATAGCTAAAACTGACACAGATTGTTAGCCTTCACTAAAATTGACACAGATTGTTTGACTTCGGTCAATTACATCATAAACAATTATGGGACTTTAAGGATTTTCCTCAATGTTATTTGCTATTCTTAGTATAGCATACTACATATTTCAAGACAAAAGGCAACCCCTTTAATTTTTACAAAATTATTTTGCGTACGAATTTGAGTCATGTATTACTGAATTGTTACCCCTTTTCTAATAGAACAGGGGCCAGTTGTATAAATTAAAACTCTTAACGACAGTTTAAAGGAGCAGTGCCACTCGCAAAGCCCACGCAATAATAACGCGCTGACTTGAAAAACTACAACCTGTAGGTTTTCAAGTTTGTTGATCCAATATGGCGGCCGAACTTGGCGGGGCGCATGGTGGAAGACGCGATAATTTAGGCCGAAAGAGAAAATACGAGGGATCAAATAGTTCACAGAAAGCATGGAATAGTCGGCACAAACGTATTTACTTATCACTGACTATATTTGAGTGATGGAAAGATGCTAAAATCGTAGCTGGATATGGTTCATGTAGCGATAGCGACTTCGCAGCCCATGTGCTTTCATTGGAATACCGTAGAAGGTAAATATCATTTGATTCGTTTCTCTGGCTTCTTGTCCGATTTAGAGCTATTTCTGACATTTTCCGAAGTTATTTATATGTGCGCAAAGAAGATGCGCAAATGACGACACTGCTCCTTTAAGTACCCATCACGTAGTTAAATCGTAGTTAACTTCTCAAATGCTGGTCCTACAGTTAAAGTTAAATAACTACGACCTTTTTATATAACTGGCCCAAGTTCAATAATTTTATATAGTTTAGTTTACAGTATGTTCATGCAGTGTAACTAAATGTTGATTTTGATTTAGGTGCTGAATATACATGAGCCCGGGCTAGCCGGGCTGACTCGTGTCACGAAATTCTTTCCTCGGCCGCAAAAGGAGATTTGAATTAAGGTTTAGATTTGTTTACATCAAAACTAAACCAATTCTTCTTTCTAAATTTAGTTTGTGGGAGTTTTAAAACCACAGTAAGATCCTAATCAATCGCGTAAGCCACTACACAGATAACATCTGATCAGAACGTCGATCACCACAAACACAATGGTCCGTGTGAGACAAATAACTGTCACAATTAGCTAGTATGAACACACAGTCAATATTTCTAAAACAGAAAACAAAAAATCAGGGGAATCTATGAAGCACAAAATGTGCTAATAATCGTGGCAGAAGCATTTACTGAGAGTTTAATTTTTTATTCTATTTTTAAAGGAATCGATCGCTTGGTTAGAATGCTTTATTGCAGTTGCACATTTAAAGTGCCTATGCAACGAAATTTTCAATTTGAAAAAATAACATTAAAACAAAGTTTGAGATTACTTCTTTCGATTGTTAAAATTTCAGGGCGAATAATTAAAGAAAGTATGTTTGAGTTTAGCGTTTGAAAAACGAGCTTTTGGCCAAAAAAGTTGAGACATATTTTATTCCACAACTAATGACATCACTAGAATCTACAAGAATTATTATTGTTATCGAACACGACGAACAGATTGTTCAAAACACTCTTTAGAAAACTAAACTCTGTTTGGACACGAAAGAAGTGTAAAGGCTTCTACTCAACTTATTTCGTGTTCAGATGACGTCAAACGTATCTTTAACGAGTACATATGCACGTAGTTTTACGTTTTATTTGCTAACCAGAGCTACAAAGTATAGCATCAGACGTTTCCTGCATGCAATTTGTATTAATACCTGTAGTTAAAAAGTGTATTTGTTTAGTGTAAATCGACATGACGTACTACTTTTTTTAATTGCTTGTTGATCTTTACCAAACGCTAGGCCATGTGGTACGTTTGCGAGCTCGGCATGTAATGTAGAAAGTTAGCGCTGCGAATATTCCAGCGCATGCAATTCGTCGGCTTTGTTTATCAACGATTCAAGGTTCGATATTAAAACGTTTGTCAGTCTGGCAGCGTTTCGAATTTTTTTATTCGTTCCGGGTGATTTCCATAGAAGAATTCAGAACTAATAACGTCCAGAATAACATTCTAGACTTAGATCTTGAAAAAAACATTGTACTTCGTGCAAACTATCTCGCTATCTCCCATGACCAGAGAACCGCAGATTTGTTACAAATCTGGTAGAAATCTCTTAGTATTCGGTTCGTTTGCCGACTTCGAATTCGGTGTTAAAAAATCCTTCTCCGGCGTACTTGCACTTATTGCAAAGCATTCTATATCTTCTTCTGCATTATGGTTATCGTAAAGAGAATAAAGAAGTCTAAATTAATTGAAATATAGTTTACATCTAAATTGATTTAAAATGGCAGACCCGTAAATAACAGCAAGAATCAAATAAATTCATGTAATCGCACTTGATTTCTTCACGAAAATCGTCATGCTAACCTTTGATACTTAGATCTTGAAGGGAGTGCTGAATTTCTCCCAAATTGTTGTTTTTTTATGCCATTTACCAGAGAACTGCAAATCCTGCCAGAGAACCGCAAATTATCTGGCAGAGGCTTCTCGCTCGTTCTCGCCTCTTTTTCCACCTTCCCGATTTACGATTGCCCGCGCGCCTGCGAATAGAAGCCTCTGCGGAGGAGAGAGGTGCACATGCATGTACAGTATAAATACCATTTCATATGGTGTCTGGGCACTGGGCATGACAGGAGCAGCCTTATCCCATAATTAATTAGACATGCATGCTGTACTGCAAGTATTGTATACCTATATATGAAGTATATACAGTCAGTTGGAGCGAATTCAAGGTTTGAGATCAGGGGGTTCAAGTAATACACTGAAACAAATGCATGGCACTTAATGGCCTCAAGTTTAAGATAACAGGATCTGAAGCTACTCAACAGTAAATGCATGCAGTATCAACTGCAAGTTTATTGAATGGCTTCAAAAGCAGACCATCTCAGCTGATTTTGAACAATGAAGATTGCCTGACTTTGTTTGAGCCATAGATAGAAAATAATCAAGAAATGTATCAAATATGACAAGTGTGTTTCTAGCGCATACATGGCGACACTTAGCTTGTTAAACATGGATTTTTGAAGTTACTGTACCTATACAAATTACTGTATCTTTTTAAAATCATTCTAATTTCTTATTAGGCTGATATTCTCAACATGCATCACAACTGTGATGTTGTTATTTTAATGCATCACAAACATGGCAGTGGTGATACTCTGACATTTTATGGAACAGAGGGTGCTGGTGTTTCTTTTACTGGAAATAGAAGTACAGTGGAAACATCAGAAAGTGGCCAAGTCGTTCTAAACTTGTTTAGAAAGTTTATGGAAGGTACATAAATAGAACTAACATATTTGCTAATAATTAACGTACCTGCAAAATGAATTTGTGGTATACCATATATATGTTTTATAAAATTTTAAAGCTAATCATGTAGAAACAAAGTCAAAGAGAATCCACAACAACAGGAACAACAACAGCAACTGCAACAGCAACAACAACAACAACAACAACAACAACAACAACAACAACAACAATAACAACAACAACAGCAACAGCAACAACTACAACAAAAACAGCAACAACTACAGCAGTAACAACAACAACAACAACAACAACAACAGAAACAACAACTACAGCAGCAGCAACAACATCAGCAACACCATCAACCAATACTACAGCAGCAGCAGCAACAACAACAACAACAACAACAACAACAACAACAACCTAAATGAAACGAAAATTAAAATAGATTCTTTGGCGACACAATTCGGTTCGTATAAGGCTGTAAGCACATGCATGGTTGTACAAATCATTTACAGTTATTCGAAATTAAACTTTAACATTTTAATTACATTTCTGGGCTTACAGAATTACTGTAACATAAGTAAGCATGGGCTTTTGCGTGCATAACAGACAAAGCAGGTTTCATTTTCTGTGATGTTTCTTTATCACATTTCTCCATCTAGGACCAGTACTTACAGACAACATCGTACCAAAAGAATTGGACTTTAGGAGCCATAAAGTAGTTCACTTGCATGTAATGTGCATAACCATATATATATACACCTCTCCGTGCATCATATTTACTGCATGTTGAGCAACACCGTGTCGACAGCCAGAAATCTCAAGACCAGTTTCAGTAAGGTTCTTTCTCTTTTTTAGGTTGTTACCAGCAGCACGCCAAGTTGAATCCCCACATTTAAAAGACGGATCATCACAAACCTATAAAATAGTATTGACTATACACTCTAAAAAAAGGTGTGTTAAATTAACACACCTTTTTTGTCCAAATTTTAACACACCTTAAGTTAGGTTTTCTAACACACCTTATGGTGTGTTTTGTGAAAAGGTGTGTTATTGCACACACCTTGGTGTGTTTTCAAACACACCTTGGTGTTTTTTCAAACACACCTTGTTGTGTTATTTAACACACCTTGATATGTTATATTAACACATGTTAAGATGTGTTACTGTACAATTTCGTAATTAATTAAAAGAAAGGACGATAAAGAAGGTATGATTGATATTGTAAATAGTATGATAGAAAAGCTATGTAAAGACTCAACATTAGATTTCATTGCAACGATAATATTAAGGATACTGCCTTAAACGGCTCTGGGCTTCATTTGAACAAAAGAGGAAACTCAATTTTAGCTAGAAATATAACTTCTTACATTAAGGGTATTTAATAGTGAAAGTATTACAGATCATGGCAATTTTTGCCCTGCTTTAACCATCCCCCAAACAATCAGTTTTAGGAAAATCAGTGACACAAATTGTATCGCTGATGACCCTCCCTACAAACCTTTAAGTAAGTTTAAAGGTTTTAAACTCGCTCATTTAAACATCGCTTCTATTCCTAAACACCTAGATGAACTAAAGGCCTTTATGAAAGATAAGCCCGTGGACATAATTATTAAGTGTTAACGAAACTAGACTATAGATAACACTATAGACTAGTCTGGACTAAAAACCAGACGCGGAGAAAGACTATATATCTCTGTGGGATGAAATCAAAACATACGCTTTATTTTTTTGACAACACATATCAATCATATCTCGTTAATTTTTAAAAATAACAAAGTGGGCGGAAGACGGTTTTAATAAGAGTTTCCTCAGGCCTTTATTTTTCTCGCCTTCTCGCTCGCCCGCACCTCTGCCCGCGCTGCCGGGTTTAGCGGAAGGCGGGAACAAATAAAGGCCTGACATTCAGGTTTCAGCACCTGCAAAGCTATGTGGAAACCAGAGGCCACGGAACCGGGGGGGGGCACTGGGGGCAGATGCCCCCCACTTTTTTCAAAATTGGAAAATGTGCCCTTTTTCTGAAATAAAAATGCCCCTTTTATAAATGTGGCATGTGGCGGTTAAGGTTTACTAAGGATATTGCCTATACTGGGAAGAATTAATGTACCCCTTTCGTAGAATTATGGCATTGCTATTTGCTGTAGAAAAGAGTGACTGTGCCGTTGCCTGAGGGATGACGTAAAATAGTTATTTATAAAATATGATATAATGGTGCTACTTGAAGTATTATATTTCTAAAACAAATGCCGCTGACCACGAAATTATATTAAAAACAAAATGGTGGTGATCAAATGGAAGTTACAACCACTGATCTGTATAATTACAACCATACTAGAAATACATAAACGCAACAACCCCTCGCCCGCTTTTAATACGTTAAATATACATAAATACCCCCCCCCGATTAAACGGTTTTTGTATACAAATATAAACCCCTGGCCTCCTTTACATCCTGTTTTATCACTTTCATGAATGTAGTTTTTCTATTATTGATCAATTTCCAAAGCAATGTTTTATTCCAAAATAATAAAGCAGTGGCTGAGGAAAAACTTGTGTCACGACCTAATAGCACCAGAAACTGATAGCAAAAACAAACAATAATTACAGACGCTTATATCAAGGTGCCTATTAAACTGTTTGAATATGATTCCCCATGTTCCAAATATAATGTTGGACCTCAAGGAAAAACATCAGAACAGAAAAAACTTAGGTTACAGCCTGAAAACTATAGGTATAAGAGAGGAAAAACTAACCAGGGAAGAACTATAATGCAAAGTTTTACTCGAACCATGGAAAAAACGCCTGAGAAAATGTATATTACTTGACAAGATTTTTGCTGTTTTAACTGAGTTTAATACTGAAAAGTTTTTTTTGGATATATACCGATTCCAATCAGCCAAAGAAAGCTGGTACGTTAAATACTTATCACTGCTTACCGATAAATTTTCTTTTGGCTCTTCCAAACACTGCCATACGGGCTACGGCGTTTGGTTTCCGTGTTTTTCTCGTTCGGTTCTTAGCAAAAAGCAATCAATTCTCTTCAAAATGTGAAAAGCTGTTTGAGTTGATGTTCCTTTCAATTCACTGTTCTCTCTCGAGCCAGGATATATCGGTGCCTAAGTCTTTTGCTGGCTTTGAACAGACACACGAAGAAACATCTTTTTGTTTTTTCAGTCACATTTGGCGGCATCTTTTCCGATCTTTATATCAATTTTTCATGCTTTTTCAATGGTTTCTAGTCGTGTCTAATATTGTTTGGTTCATCCCACTGCAACATCTCTTCTTAGCTTTCCTTTATCGGTCATTTCATAGTTAATAGAAACATGGTTTGGAAGCTCAACAAAAGTCATTGTTCTATGTTTTTGTTCACTCTAAAAAAAGGTGTGTTAAATTAACACACCTTTTTTGTCCAAATTTTAACACACCTTAAGTTAGGTTTTCTAACACACCTTAAGGTGTGTTGAATACGCCTTAAGGTGTGTTAAACGACACACCTTAAGGTGTGTTTTTGGCTTGTCCAAATTTTGACACACCTTAAGGTGTGTTTTGTGAAAAGGTGTGTTATTGCACACACCTTTGTGTGTTTTCAAACACACCTTGGTGTGTTTTCAAACACACCTTGGTGTGTTTTCAAACACCCTGTTGTGTTATTTAACACACCTTGATATGTTATATTAACACATGTTAAGATGTGTTACTGTATAGGCGTGTTAATACAAAGGTGTGCTATGCAACATGCCCTGATATGTGTTATCTTATACATGTAGGTGTGCATAATAACACACCTTGAAACATGTCATTCTACACAATGACTAAGAGAAAATAAACATTTTTAAAAACATTTAACATTGTCAACATATTCAATATATTTTAACACATGAACTGTGAGTGTTGACATCAGGATGACATTAAAGTAGCTACATGTATACAGTCACTTACTATAATAACTACTAATTATATACATGGTATACAGGAAGATGGTCATATGCAAACCATTTTGGCAGTTCAAATTCCCAAATATTAACTGATAGCTAAAAATCCTAGACTAACCACTTAACAATGTTACATGTATGTGGTTCTGCATCTATATCCAAAATACATCATTCAGCATTTAGGATACTACATGAGATATTTAGAATGTTGGTTATTTTCAAAGTGTACTTAACAACAATCCAATCAGCAATGACACAAGGGAATCGTCTTGAAGATCAACAATCCTTTTCTTTCATTGAGAAGTTGGCTTTTGCATCACTCAATGTGTACTGGTCTGGTCCTGTAAAATGAAAATTTAAATTAGTTCAACAATTTGTTAACTAATACTTAATTAATTCAGATATTTAAAGGTATACAACAAAACTCAAAATTTCAATTTATAAAGCTAAAATTTTGATTTTGTTCAGTTGTGATTTTCGTTTCTTTAAATATTCATTTCATTTAACCCATTGATGCCTACAATAGGAATCATCTGCTGATAAACATAGTAAAACAAGACATTTTTGACTGGCAGGAATAATTAAGTAATTCACTTGACCCAATACCATTGCTACCACCCCTTAGAGAGTAAAATCATCTGCTGGAGTGTGATTATTAATGTCAATATTAAACTTTATAATTACAAAGTATATTTAGGGACTATCATCCATCATATATTGTATTACAGATGGGCTCTCAGATGTGATGACCTACTAGCTGACCAGCTTCCAAGGGTCAAGAATAAGATTCCCTCCAAAGGTCACATGCTCATACATTCATCCTAACTACAAGATTGCAGTTACCGAACAAACAATTTGGACAGAAAATTCTACTTTCCTAGCAGAATACTTGTAATTTTGAAGACAATATGAATTAGAATATAGGGATGTTCAGTAATGTATAATGAATATGCAGTATCTGCACTAAAATTATACCAATATTATTATACATGACATTATACCAGTTTAAGTCTTATGTTTTATCAAACCGGTCAACTTTCTGAAATATCCAGATGAGTGATCTGTGTTTTTAGCATATCCACGGTACTGAGGTACTGATGGTACTATATATTATATATATATAGTCAATAAATAAACTACTACACATGTAAAAATCTCACAGCTTGTCAACAGGATGTGTTCGCAACAGGCTTGTAGTAAGGCTGTTAACAGGTTGTAACAATGCTGTTCATTCAAAACACTGCTACAACATTATTAGCATCAGCCTGTTAACATGTTGTAACATGTTGTTGGAACAACTTGTTATCAGTCTGTTGGAGTCATCAACCTTGTTACAAGTTGTCAACAACCTGTTACAGACATGTTAACAGACTGGGAACAGCCAGTGCAAACACATCACAATGAGAGCCTGTTGAACAGCCTTGTAACAACTTGCTTGCAGGCATGTAACAACTTGCATGTTTTTACGTGTGTAGTATATGAATTAAGCTTATTTAAGGATTTTACTTACCAATATAGACAGCAAGTTGAATGGTTGAACACAACTGAACATGGTAACTCTTAATTTCGCGTGTAAGTGGACTCCACGCACGTCGAGATTAGCACCCTCGCACGGGCTCCGGGATAATGGTAATATATGTATCCCGGGTTACGTGGTTTTTAGAAAGGATAGATCTAGAAACGGAGAGGGTGTGGCGCTTTATACACGAGAAGTTTTTAATTTAATTGAAAGAGCGCAAATGGTTCCTCTGAACTTGAAGCTGTGTGTATAGAAATCAATAAACCTAAAACAAAGCCTATGATAATTACAACGATTTATCGACCTTCTACGTGTTTTCATAAATGCTCTAAAATAGAGTATATGGATAAATTAGATTTGAGTGTGCTTGATAATGAGAACAGTCTTTTTTGCAGCTAGAACAAATAATTACTGAACCTACTCGTATAACTGTTGATCTTCTCGATCGGCCCCTCGCAGAAGTGACGTCTGAGCAACGAGCCAAGAAATTCCATACTGATGACGTGTTCTACCGAGATTCGGGTAGTAGCGCTGATTGGTTACTTTGTAATCATACGATAATTCATTCAAAACTCGGCTCGACCAAGTCCAACATCATTCCTGTCTGAAATAACGAAGTTAAAGCTTAGTTTTTGCCAACCAAGAAAGATAGATAGTTACTTTTGCTAAAGTGAGTTTGAATTGCAATAAACAGCAACACTTCCCATCGAAATTGGACGATTTTGCCAGACATCGAGCGCCACTTCCTGTCGAGACTTCAAACTGTCGTACTTTGCTTGAATGAAATATGAAACCTGCGTTGCTACGATACAACAGTTTGAAGTCTCGACAGGAAGTGGTGCTCTATGTCTAGCAAAATCGTTCAATTTCGATGGTAAATGTTGCTGTTTATTGCAACTCAAACTCGCTTTAGGAAAAGTATCTATCTACCTTTATTTGTTGGCAAAGACTAAGCTTTAACTTTGTTATTTCAGACAGGAATGATGTCGGAGTTCATCTTGGTCGAGCCGAGTTTTGAATCAATTATCGTATGATTACAAAGTAACCAATCAGCTCTACTACCCGAATCTCGGTAGATTTACGTCATCAGTATGGAATTTCTTGGCTCGTTGCTCAGACGTCACTTCTGCGAGGGGCAGAGCGAGAAGTGGCGGCTGTTTACTCAGGCTAGTAGCCTACAAGACTCAAAGAAATCGAGTCAATCGTTTAATCAAAACCTCCAAAAGAGCATTTTGTTTACAAAGTATTGACTCAAATAAACATAACCTAAAAGAAATGTGAAAGAATATCAACTTAATTATTGGTCGTAAGGGTCGTTGCTCCAAAATGTCAAAACTACTGTTATTCTATCTATTAATGTTACAAATAATACTTTAACAAAGGAGGAAGATATTGCTAAATCTTTAAACACTTAATTCGCACCGCTCTCCTCCGCAGAGGCTTCTTGAGCTTTGTTGAGCTCTTCAATAATATATAGGGGTTAAATATTGCAGGGGTTTATAGACTATAGAGCATAGAGTAATGCGGTAGAGTGTAATGGGAAATAAGGAAAACCGCTGAAATTCGGAACGCGGGCGAGCGGAGCGGAGAGAGGAGAGAGGGAAAGCCTCTGCCAGATTTGTGGCGATATCTTGACGAACAAGGCGATTTCTTGCAATCCGTCTTATATCCATAGCTCTCGTAGATTGAAAACAGACAAAAAGAGTTATTTTAAGAAAATTTAAACGAATGTAATGACACAAGAAATACTGAATAAGGTTTAAGACGCTAATTTCTTGCATTTGTTTCTGTTACTGAGCTGTAAAACCTTTAAATTTCGTTGTTTTTCTTCAGTGCCGACAACGAAGAAACTTCACGATAATATAAACTGAAAAACAGACTATGAAATATACGAAGAATTCAATTCCAAGTCTTAAATTGTACTTTTATAGTAATCTTAATGCCTTAACAATATCTCGTGTCATGTACTTGCCATCTTTTGACTGTATTTGTTGTTAAATACTGAAAACTAAACGAACCGGCATTTGTTGTTTGCTTTACGGCTTTTCCGACTCCCCCGGCACAGAGTACTTAAATATTCATACCCCCGGTTAATCTGACCGTGCTGACGTCAGGATTGCTTATGCCAGTAAACTTTGGGATTGGGAACAAGTTCTAAGGCCGCAATGCGTCATATGTTCCACTCCGTAAGATGGCGGCGACTGCCATGAAATGTTTGACAGCTGGCCATAGGGAATGCCCTATCCAGTTTTACTGAGATCAATGTCTAGTCTAAACCCCTGCAATATTAAACCCCTATATACGAAAATACGTTCCTTGGTTAACCGGTGAGATCCTCCACAACATAAAGAAAAAGAACTCCATTAGAAAACGTTTGAAAAATTGTTCCAACCCCAGCGTTTACCTCCAAGAAAAATTTAAAACTCTGAGATCTAAAATTAAGCAAATGATGAAAGAAAGCCGTTCAAATTACATCAATTCTCTCTGTAACGACAACCAGACCTGTTCGAAACGATTCTGGTCTTTTTTCAAACTAAAATCAAAATCCTGCTCTGTTCCAGAACAAATATCGGTTGAAACGATAAGTGATACACGGTCGTATGCCAATAACCCGGAAGACATTTCAACTCTCTTCAATAACTACTTTATTTCCATATTCACGAAAGATACAGATGTTGAAAATCTTGACACAACGGAGCCGGAAGTCACTTCTCACACGGAACCAGTTTTCACGGACATCATCATTACAGAACAAACTGTCTGCTACTTACTGCCAAACCTCGACACAAACAAAGCTTGTGGCCCAGACGGAATTCCTGCCAAACTACTTAAAGAAACTGCCCGAGAAATATCTCCATCACTAATAATCTTATTTAATAAATCACTTAGAACTGGCACTTTACCACAAGACTGGAAAATAGCAAATGTCGTTCCAGTGCATAAGAAAGGTGACAATGAACAAGCAGAAAATTACCGACCTATCTCGCTACTATCCCTCATATCTAAAGTCTTGGAACGCTGCGTATTCCTCAATATTAAACAACATGTTTTTTCCAAAATTAACCCTTGGTTTTAATTAACCATGGTTTTACTCTGGGTAGATCTTGCGTTACACAACTAATCGAAGTTCTTGACAAGATTGGAAGTCAGTTAGATCTTGGGAAGCAGATAGATATGATCTATCTTGATATGTCAAAGGCATTTGACAAGGTTAGCCACAAACAACTTCTCAACCGTCTCCGTGATTTCGGCTTTGGAGGAAATTTGCTAGCGTGGTTCCAGTCGTACTTGAATAACCGTAGACAACAAACAACTGTTCTTGGTGCTACTTCTTTACCCCAACAAGTAACATCTGGGGTACCACAAGGTTCTATCCTTGGGCCAGTATTGTTTCTGATATACGCCAACAACCTTTACTCATCTGTCACTAATTCCTCCATTGCAGCGTTTGCAGACGACACAAAAATCTTTAAAGAAATTAGACACGAGATGGACCCTATAAGTTTGCAACAAGATCTCTCAAACTTCCAAACACACTCTTCGAACGCTAATCTACAACTGAACCCTCAAAAAAGTAAAGTCCTCTATATCACAAGAAAGCATGCAAAAACTATCCATACCTACAGCCTGAATAACAACAACCTAGAGACAACCAAGTTTGAACGCGACCTAGGTGTTCTGACAAATGAAGATCTTACTTGGTCAAAACAAGTCTCAAACCAAACCGGTGCAGCTAACAAAATGTTAGGTGACGTATACGAAGGTGCACACATAACATCCATATCCATAACTTCTCTATCCGGCGTAAACTGTACTTTGCATTGGTTCTCTCACACTTGGGATATGCTTCGCAAATCTGGTCTCCTCAATCCACTGAACTAATTAGAAAAGTCGAACACGTACAACGACGAGCCTCCAAATACATGCTCAATCTACCCTTTAACTGTGATATGATCTATAAAAAAAGGCTTCTGGCTTGCAAAATTCTTCCATTGTCATACTGGCATGAGTACCTGGATATATGCTGTTCTTTTACAAGATTAATCACGGTATAATCACCCTCGACAAAAACGCTATTGCACCGCCACAAGCTAATAGAAATACACGATCATCGGACTCAAACTGTTACCTCTACCAAACCAAGAAATGCAAAACCTCTACCTACCAAAAATCTTATATCTGCCGGACAACAAGAACCTGGAACTCTCTACCAAAAACTCTCATTTTGAAATCTCTATTACTCACAAATTTTAAGTCACAACTCTATAACTACTACCTTACAGCTTTAAGGGACACGTACTCCTCTAACGATCCACGCACCTGGAAAGGCGTGTGTGTTAAATGTAACTGTAGTCGTAATCTCGTTACTGTACCTTCGTGTTGTTATTAGTGTGTTAGTCGTACCGTTTCGTCTGATTGATTGTCCAGTATCTCATATTTTATAACTCGTTTGTTAAGGGTCCGCAGTAATTGGCTTTAGCTGTTGCGGTTACCCAGCCTCATATAGTATAACTTTGTAGTTTCATATCTTAATTGTGTGTCTTGTATTGAGGCAAAGTTAATAAATAAAAATAAATAAATACTCATCTAAGAAATAAAAACTGGGGTTCGTCGCTCAGGGCTCAAATTTGGGACCTTTATTGTTTTTACTGTACATCAACGATCTACCAAATTGTTTGAAAAATTATATCCCTGCTCTGTTTGCTGATGATACTAATACTACAGTATCAGGTTCTTCTATTGAAGATCTTGAATTAAAATTAAATGCTGAATTGGATAGTTTACATCATTGGCTATTGGCAAATAAATTATCACTTAGCGCCAGCAAAACGGAGTATATGATCATTGGGCCTCGACAAAGATTATCCCAAATAGCTATAGATCCTTGTATTTCAATTGGCTCTCAAACTATTACACGTGTTAAATGTACCAAAAACTCTAGGTGTATTTGTTGACGAACATGTTTCTTGGAATAATCATATTCAATCAATATGTAAAAAAATAGCCAAAGGAATAATAATAACATTAATAATAATAACATTTATTTATACCGCGCAAATTCGACTTTAAGGTTTTCAAATGCGCCTTACAATAATTTTTGACATGGCCGAGTCGAAGGCATATCAAAGGCGCTCAGGCAGCCGCCATACGACACATATCGGCCCACGAATTACAGATAAGCCCAAGGTGTTGATTTTACGGAGGGAGGAAAACCGGAGAACCCGGCGAAAAACCCTCGGAGCACAGGAGAGACCAACTAAACTCTACTCACATGAGTCCCAAGCTCGAGAACGGGGTTGTTCCCAGACGGTCACCAATCCAACTACTAACCCCGTCTAACCGGGCTTAACTATTGGTGAGAGGCAGCACCCTAACAGCACACGCCATCCGTGCTCCCTCAATAATAGGAATATTAAGAAGAGCCAAAGATGTCATGAGCAAGAAAAGCATTGAAAATCTTTATCAGGCTATAGTATTACCTCATTTTGATTATTGCTCTTTGGTCTTGGATAATTGTTCAAGCAAATTAACAGATCGTTTACAAAAATTCCATAACCAAGCAGGTCGTATTATAACTGGTGATAACTACGAAATACCGACTACTAGCACCCTGTTAAAACTTGGATGGGAAACTCTTCAAAGTTGTAGACACAAACAAACACTATCCCTAGTTAAAAAGTGTGTTAGTGGTGAATCTAACTTGAGTTCTCTATTCTCAATATCAAATAGAGATTGCTGTGACTTGAGAAGTAATAACGGTATGTTATCACTACCTAAGCCAAACACAAATGGAATGAAGAAGAGTTTCGGATACAGGGGTGCCATGATCTGTAATGCTTTACCTTCAAACTAAAAAATCCAAAGTTTTTAATATAGGATACAAACCGAATGGGAGGTCTTTCACTGAAATTCAAGACCGACCATGAGGTTTTTATGTTGTTTATATACTCAGCACACCCATTTTCTATTGTTGTCAAGAGGTTTTGGAAAATTTTTCTTGGTTCTTATGTCATAATTTAAGCGAATGAATAAAGTTTCCTGCCGATTTTTGGCTAATTACATGGTTTATTTGAATAGCGAAGCAAATGCCTAATTTTAATATCGGAGACCTTTTGTTTTGACAATTTTAAAATAAAGTGCTCTGAAGTTTGATAAGTGATAAAATTGCAGAAAGTCATAGGTTCGCACTTTGGGTGGTTTTGGGTTAGGTTGAGGAGTAATGGAGATGGAAGATTCTGACCCAGACTTGTACATTACTCAGTCAAGTCCACAGCGAGAAAGAACTGTACCGGCATTTGATGATTGCTATCGAGAGGCATTATCAACTATGGAACCAAATGAAGATAATTGGCCGTGGGGTGTCAACATAGACGAAGTCGATGAGCAACCAGCTGTAGCGGATTTGAATCGGTTTGCAGCGCCTGTATCTGAGATCGAAATTCAAGCTAAGATAGGCGATTGTGTGCCCAAGTCGACAAAATACAAAGATAAGTGGGCTGTTAAGTTGTTTGAGGATTGGCGAAAGCAAAGAAACATGCAAGTCTGCAATGTTAATAACGGAAGTGTCGGTGGTCAAGCGCCTGGTTTAGAAGTTATAAAAAATTCCCTAGAAGTATAATGTTGGACGATGAACTAAATCGGACATTGGCATGTTTCATTTGTGAAGTAAGAAACACTGATGGAAGTAAATACCCGCCAAACACACTTCATGGGATAATCGCTTCAATTCAACATTATTTGAAAGGGAAGGGTAGAGTAGTGAGGTTATTCAACGCCGAAAAATTTGTGTATTTGAGAAATGCGTTGGACGCTGTGATGAAAGAAAGTGCTTCAGTAGGCCTTGGACTCACTAAGAAACAAGGGGAAGTTATAACATTGAACGAAGAAGAAGAGCTTTGGCAGAAAGGAGTTCTCGGAGATTCGCATCCTCAACAATTACTTGATACTTTGGTTTTCCTATTTGGCATTCATTTCGCGTTAAGAGGAGGCAGTGAACATAGAAGACTTCGAGCAGAAAACTCACAAATTGTTAAAGGCGTCGACAAACAAACTGGCATGCAGTACTTAGAGTATCGTGAAGATGTTTCGAAAACAAACGCTGGGGGACTCAAAGATCGTAAACTGGAAAGAAAGGTGACGCGTGCATATGAGAATAAAGAGAACAAGAAACGCTGCATTGTTCGTTTGTACGAAAAATATATTAGTTTGTGGTGAGTATATGTATGATATATTTGCGCTTTTAATGAATATTGTGAAATTATAGCTCAATGGCTGTATGTGCTAATAAGTTACTGCATTTTTAATAGTCAGAGATACGTTATGGTAAAGTTTTTTTGTTTTTTTTTTATATTTGTAGCCCTAGTGTTGGCGCTGGGAAGTCGACCGGTTTTTATCGAAGTGCTTTGAAATGTCCCAAGCCAAAATGTTGGTACAGCGATGTTCCTGCATGTCGGCCATAATAAACTGGCTCCGACTGTTAAACGATTATGCGAGCAGGCCGGTATATCTGGATATAGAACAAATCATTCCTTACGCGAGCATCAGCAGTAACAAGGATGTATGATAAGGGAATTGATGAGCAGCTTATATGCGAAAAAACTGGTGAGGCATATATAAAGCGTTTATTTTTATTTTTTGAATTATCTATGGACTCAGTATTTTCATTGCAAATTTTAGGTCACGGAAGCAATGCCGCGAGGGCGTATAAAAGAACTTCAAGGGAACAAGAAGTTGAAGTGTCTGACATTTTGTATGGTGTTAATGTGACTAAGTTGAAGAAAGCAAGAGAAGAAGAACGATGTGAGACTAAAAGTAAAAGTTGTGTAGAAGGGAGTAAATGCGAAAATGAGAGTGCAAGCGAAAGGCCTAATCGTAATAAGGCTCCGATAAACATAAATTTAATTTTGTTGTAAATTGAAGTGTGTGTAATGTTGTTGTTACTCTTGTTATTCTGTAGCTTGTTTTTTTGAGTAAATTTTTGTTGCGTGAAAATTTTGCTTCACTAACGGTTATTTAATTTCACGACCTGATATGGTCTTGAATTCAAAATTCAAAACCTGGTATTTTTGCATATTCAGCCCCGCTCTCCCCTGTATATAATCAAAAGCCGCCAGCAACTTTCAATGCGAGGTCTTGAGTCAAATACCAAAACCGATTGAGAACAATAGAAAATGGGTGTGGTGGGTATATAAATTTGGATAATCAAATAAAAAAGGTTTTCTGTAAATTTTAAATTTGTACTAGTTTAACTTTTATTCTATTATAGTAAGTAGATTAGTGTTTAAAACGATGTATTTTTAACTATTTTATATACTTTATACTATATTTGTAATTGTTCATACGGCCCTATGAAAAACAATCTTTTATTTTATTTTATTTGTATTTTATATGATTGATAGGCTATACCGTGTATTAAGATGATTAAATTAATAAATAAAGTTAAATGAATTGGATGCACGCACGCCTGGCCGTGTCTATTTTTACGGATTAGGCTTTAATACACAAAGCAAACTATTTGAATTCGAAAAGTCGAAAGGTTGCCACCCTACTTATATACTCGTAAGTTAGAAGAAGGTCTGAGGTTTTGTCAAATGAATCGGAAAAAACGTGTACCGTTTACCACTGCAGTCGATGCCCTTTTAAAGTTTTATTGATAATACAACCCACAATGGTCCAAAGCGTTAACAGACGTTTCTTACACAAAGGTTTAATTTAAAGTGACAAAGTAAAGTGCAGTAAAATGAAAGTAAAGTGCAATGATAAAGTAAAGTGAAGGCATCCTAGGGGTTGGAGCTATACTTTCCAAAAAAAATATTAACCTGATGTAAGTGAAATACCTGAATCCTACAAATTCCTATAAATGGTATACAACGGTAGAATTTAGTCAATACGATAATCATATAAATGACTCGCTGCATGTCCGACTACAAGTTAACGAACAAAAATGTAACCCATTGCCTGTATTTGCTTATCTCCGTTGTCAGGATAACATGCTGCGCTATTGCCACAAGTGTTAAGTATATTTGTAATTCCACAGTAGCCACGACCGGCGGACGATAGAGCTCCAAAACCAAGAAAAGAATCAGTACTACTACAGGCGTTCTCATTATTTCCAATAATTCCAATCCTTACCCTTGCCCTTACCCTAGTTATTTATATACTGACTGTCAGATGAAAGCTAAAACGCTAATTTTGCCCCATAGCAAGACACCGCATCTTTTTAAAAGCGATCTGAGTACTCGCACAACAGTAGAAATAGTCAAATTAAACCCAATCGCCTCTGACATCTGCACGAGACGTTTAGGGGCCCGCGAGACTTACCTTCCCCCGGACCCATCCTGGCTCTGGGCGGCCCTGGTCAAATGAATCGAAAGAAACGTGTACCGTTTACCACTGCAGTCAATGCCCTTTTAAAGTTTTATTGAGAATACAACTTATAATTGTTCAAAGCGTTAACAGACGTTTCTTCCACAAAGGTTTAATTTAAAGTGATAAAGTAAAGTGAAAGTATAAAGTGCATGATAAAGTAAAGTGAAGGCAACCTAGGGGTTGCATGTAGCTACTTTCCAAAAAATATTAACCTGATGCAAGTGACATGCCTGAATCCTACAAATTCCTACAAATGGTATACAACGGTAAAAATTAGTCAGTACGATGATTATATAAACTGATGACTCACTGCATGTCCGACTACAAGTTAACGAACAAAAATGTAACCCATTGCCTGTATTTCCTTATTTCCGTTGTCAGGAGAACAGTATGCGCTATTGCCACAAGTGTTAACTATATTTGTAATTCCATGACAGTAGCGACGATCGGTGGACGATAGAGCTCCAAAGCCAAGAAAA
The DNA here is from genome assembly GCA_035771165.1 of Paragorgia papillata. NCBI lineage: Eukaryota > Metazoa > Cnidaria > Anthozoa > Scleralcyonacea > Coralliidae > Paragorgia > Paragorgia papillata. The sequence goes on along the minus strand of JAWNZC010000010.1, from coordinate 467,289 downwards.
GAATCAGTAGTACTGCATACGTTCTGATTATTTCCAATAATTCCAATCCTTGCCCTTGCGTGCCTATCAGCGGTCCCAATCACATTAAATCCTTCGCGATTGCAGTTTGTTTGAAGAGATGATCCACTGATCAACGACTTCCATTTCTGCCTGCCAAGATTGGTTAAACGTTGCTTACCATCTGCGATCAAACTATGCAACGATCTTGCTGGGTAGGCAATTGAAACAAACCTAACATTTGTGCCATTAACTTTCATTCCAACACAAAGTTCTTCGAATGAACTACTCCAGTATGTAGGTAGCTTGGTTTCTTTTTGATCGAGTCCCGACAATCCTCCAGCGGGATTATAACATTTGTTGTTTGTCCAATACGCAGACGAGTAATGGAATGTTTCCTATCGGTAAGAGAAACTATTTTAGTTAGATTACAATGAGTTACTTCCAGTTTTCTCTATAGGCCAAGCCAATAGCATATAACGGCTATACAAAAATTGATGGCAAGGGTGTGATACGACGTTTTCAAAATGGATTAATTAACTCAATCTGGCTAATGCCAGACAATTTTATTCACCTCTGGGGAATCCCTCGGACAAGAATGAGTTATAGACTATCTCTTTGAAAAAAGTTTACAGACAGAAATCCACTGTGCTTGGCATTGCTTGAATTCTGTCGAGGACAGTGGGAAATTTCTGTTATCCCCGGTTTGTTTTAGAACTGAAAGTAGCATGCACAGAAAACTCAATTCTATGAGATTCTGATTGTTCAGTAGTTTCGTGTATATCGCATGAGCCAACACGATATTATAATTTTCTTTATTGTCGTGGCAATAGAAGCGTTCGGCAATAGAAAAGTTCCTCGAAGAACTGCTAACTACCTCGAAATCAGCGTTGGCAACTTCCGGGTATTAGCTTGGGAATTGACCAATCACGTCCTGCTTAGTAATTAAGTAACCAATAGGATGAAAGCAGGAAGCGTAAAGTAGTTTGAATTGGCAATTTGTCAACGAACTTCATCAACTATTTGAGGAACTCATCAAATGAATTGGTAAAAGTTACGACATGAACTGCTCAACATTTTTCGGAACGCTTCTATTGCCACGACTGTAACTTGAAGCTAGGCCTAAACCAACAAGTCGAAAGCTAAATAACGAATAAAAAACGTAGTCGCTTCTGTTAGCTATATACCGTCTAACCCTTTACAGGGCATGGTTGCCATTTGACAACTTATTACTTTTACTCCAGACGATTTTACTCGTCACGTGGAGACCTCCTGGTAATCTGTCCGGTAAAGGGTTAATATGAACAGTAAAGTTTTTTGTTGTTTTTTGTTTGTTTTTTGTTGTTTTTTAAAGTAAGTTTCTATTTTGCATAATACCTTTTTCCCATTGATTTTCATTACCAGCGTCCAACCTCCCCCAGAGCACCCAGGCAACGTGGTCATCCGACAGTAGATGTTGCTGTAACCCTTTAAAGTGCTGGTCTTAATGCGATAAAATCCATTCTTTCCACTGTTTTAAATTAAAACAATTAATGTTTTAATATTTATTCAATAGGACATTATTTTAAGAAAGAAAGGCTGTTACTCTCTATTTTTTGTCTGTTATATTCCTATTTTTCATTCTAAGATGCATTGATTTCTGACGTAAGTCTATCGTTGTCGTGAATGTGCACGTGGCCATGCCCATGATCATAGTCCAACCTCGTTCCCAGGGCCTTTTTGAAAGCTGGTGGATTCTGTGTTTTCATTGGTTGATCGGTTTTCTTAAATATTCCTCGCAAACACAATTAATGCAAAGCTTCAATGGATTTGGTCATCCCTCATAAATTCTCATAATCGACAATAGCTCATAATCCGTCCACGTTTTATACCTTGATCTGTTCTTATAGTAGAAAACTTATGACGTGAAAATCAATTGAACCGACTCACGAAGAAAGGAATTTGCGCTCGGAGTTCAATCTTCCGTCTTTGTGGCGGTTCTTACAATATAGCTCGTTCATATCACTTGGGTGTTCAGTAAAAGCTTGTGGCGTAATTGACAAGGATTTATGTGCAAATGTGCAGAACTTCTGGGATTATTAAGATCACCAAGGACGATTCGAATTCAAAGTTGATAAGCAGAAAGTGCGAGCTCGAGGTTCGAGCGAGGTATATGTTTTTAAGATGAGCGAATTTAGTAGACAAAAGGGCCAAAATATGCAAAGAACAAAGGGTGGAAATGAACCTCGGCGAAAGCGCCATTAAAATGTAGTCCTCAATGGCTAATATTTATAGTGGTTAATAAAGTTTTGAAGTAATATATCATACACTCGGAGGAGTGTTTCATCAGGATATCCAAACACTGAGTCGTTTGTTGAAAACCGAGGCGAAGCCGAGGTTTTTGAACAAACTTCGAATATCCTGATGAAACACTCCTCCGAGTGTATGATATAGCATCTCAAACAAATCAGTATTTAAAGCGAAAATCAAAGTAAAAGTTTGCTTAATTTATGTAATTTCTTCCTCCGATATCCAAACCACAGACACGGTACTGATTTCCTTTGTATTTTCTCATGAATTATTAATGAGTTTGAGATATAAATTTAGGAGTATATATAATCTCTCAGTTGACTACATATATTTTAGTCACACATCTAAACAATGTGGATATGTCAACATAAAATACATAAGCTGCACGGAAAATATTATGAACGCTATATTTTTAACATGTCGTTTCTCTTAATATAGATATGTAGAACAATTGAAAGAACGCTTCACTTAACTTTATATTTCCCCGGCAAGCTTGGTGGTTCAGTTTGACGTTCTTGTCAATTTCACTTTGCCAAACCAGCTATTGTTAAATTGTAAACAAGTCGGTATGTGATTTCGATTTAGGAAAAATCCGACAGATCTATAACACAGTTTTAGGTAGAATGGCTAAAAATCAACAAATTAACCGGTACCATTCATTCATGAAGACTGAATAAAGAAAGCTATACTTTACACTTTAAATTCATGATGGCGTATCTTGCGGCCAGGTACTGCGTTAAAAATGTCTATGAGAAAAGATACGTCTTCTTATTTTAGCGGTTTGAAATTTAAAGTTAGCTTCTTAAATTACCGCAATACCTGATTTCGCTTGCCTCGTTTTGATGGCTGCTTGGACGATGAAGAGATCGATCTCTATATAAGAAGTATTCAAAACACTTGACTTGAAGCTGTTTTAAACAAAAACACGGGGAATTTCCTCTATCGAACGCAACTCCAAGAAGAACGCAATACACCAAACTTCTCTGACGAGTCCACCATTACTCGGAATAATTTTGCATGCTAATTGCCATGCTAATTTATTACACCCACTATTTCTGGGTGCAGAATCCAGCCGATGCCAGGGCCTTTTCCAGCCCGCACAATTTCAAAATGTCCTTGGGAACGACGTTGGATCATAGTCGTGTTCATGGTCATGGTCATGGTCATGGTCGACGTCATGGTCATGGTCATGGTCATGGTCATGGTCATGGTCATGGTCATGGTCATGCGGCCATCTTGGTACTCCAAATTCGTCATCTTTGGTGGTTTCAATTTTGGAGCCGGAAAAGCAATCCAGTTATATAGACATCAGTGATCCACTTACGATAATATTAAACAAATAGCCTAATTAATTTACCTTGTCTTTTCAAGAGCATCTACGCATGAAGTAAACACCGCTTGATAAAAATAGAATATCGTGTATTTAGTAAATGAACAATGAAACTATTTTAAGTTCAGTATTTACATACAAGTCTATAACGTATATTGTAATACATTCTTGTAAATAGTTCCAGTTTGGTTTTACAAATGCAAATATTTCAACACTCGAAATTTTCTTTGCTAAAAACCCTTAGGACATGTAGTTAAATTGAGAGAAATGCCAAATATTATTTGTGATGTATCTTGACCATTTGTGTTGGCCCTTTTCTAAGCCATGCAGTTATGGATACTCTGATCTTCCCAGGTTTAGAAAAACGTATAGAAAACGTTTTTTTGGCAGTAGTTTATTAACATAATGTGAAGGTGGTCAACCAATACATCACGAACAATGCTTCAATTTCTTAATGTTTTCTCGCATTCAATTATACCTATTTTTAGAAATCACCGACGGCGCGCTATTAGTTCCTTGTACTTGATCATACTATACCTCCCAATGCGTTGGTCATGGCAACCTAATGTTTAAAGTTCACTTTTTACATTTTTTGAAAGAGTTGAATGATTAAAAAATATCTGTGAAATATATTACTTTTCAGCTTTTCTATCCTAAATGTTATGTATTTTTGTAATACTTGAATAGTGCTAAATTAAATATGTTTCAGCAACAGTTTCTTTTTTAATAAAATTACGCAAAAAAAAAGAACACAAGTGCTAAATTCCACGCAAAAAAACTCGAATTTATCTTGAGCCGAACCTAATTACTCGGGCTACTTAGCCCTATGGTAGACCGAGGTTTCGGCTCCGTTTGTTAGTACAGTATTGTCACAGAATAAACATTGAGCAGAAGGCGCACTCAGGGGTACGAAGTGTCCTCACTTTTTTAGTGCGCATGCATGTCACACGCCGCCATGTTGAAAGCAAGTAAACTCTAGCGGATCAACAAGGAACAACATGGCGGAAAACGAAGTCGATTCACCAAAACGGCTCTAACTGGAAAGGGTTTTGGACGATTTCCATTTAACTTAGATATTTTACAAATGAAAAGTAAGCGAAGAACTTACTTGCGGTTAGAAGGCATACGAACACGTTTTTTCCTGCGTGGAATTTAACAACTTTTGAGCGATGATGTGCCCGCTCCTCAATTACTGAAGTGCGCCGTCATGCAGGCGGGTACGGTATCTTGGTACATACTTCAAATTATAGAGAACTTTTATGAATAGTTTTTAAACATCATTTCACATCAATTACATATTTTTAATTGATAATTGCACATTGTGTAAAGCGCTCTGTTGTTTTTACGAATATTTTAAGCCAGGATAGTATATGCGCGCGAGCTAGGACTCACTTAGTAGTTTCAGTCCAAATTAATTAAATTGATGAAGTATTTCAGTCTGGTTCAGTTCAATGAGTAAAAATACCTTTACCTTCTAGTATAACGTTCTTACTCCAATTGTTTGTCTGTTGTATTAAATGAATAATTGCATGTGACTGAAGTCATTGAACAATATTTATTTTTGTTGATAAATTTAAGTTGATACACTTGACAAGCTGTTGAACTGTTAATTTGATTTTGTTCTTTCTTGTAACTTTAGTAAATAATTTGTTTGGATTGTACGTGTATTTGATCATGACCACTTATTGAAAGTCAGAAGCTTACATCAGAAGAGACACAGCTTGATGCCTGATGGAGACTTTTATGAAACTCAAATTTTTTTTTGTTCACTTGTTTCACTTTTAAAGTTCCATTATTAATAATAGTGGAACTTTATTTCTGTCTTATTGTATTCATATTGGATTTATAAAAAGCAAAAACTGATAATAAATACCTCCTAAAACTATTACCCAAGTGTACACAATGTGTTGTGATTGTGATGATGATATAAAGGTATAATATTACTGCAGTAGCTAAACTATTTCTGAAAGTCTCAAAACCGCCTTTATTTGCTAGACTAGAGTATCAAAGGTTTGCATACGTCATTATTAATAGTGTCTTACGAAGTGCTTCTAAATAGATTGAGATTTAAAACTACAATTACTTGCAAATATTTAAAAATGTCAAATCAACATAATTACATGAAGTACATTAGTTTCGTACATGCGCAGAACGGACTGGAGGGCACCTTTAACAACACAAAATTGTAAAATTGCGTAACACCTCCCATATACGTAGCCTATAGACTTCGAATCTTCGAAAATTCACCGACAGTCATGTTCCTATTCTGTGGTTGTGTCAAGGACATCACTGATCAACTATATAAGCAATTTACTTGGAGAACCTACCAACACTTTGGCCAAAGGCAAAGCTGGTTTAAAAGCAAGAACTTGCAAAATCGAGCACGAAAGCCCAACAGCCTCGTTGGCCGTTGCAACTTGCAAGCGATTTCGGAAACGCCGAACTGTGGTCGTTGTGTCAATCGCAGTGATCACCAAAGATCTCTCAAATCCAAATCTAAAAACTGTTTTAACAATTCTCCAGAATATACGAGAGAAACACAACGAAAGTTTGTTCATGAAGACAGAATGAACCGAGTTGCACAGGACACGATGATATTCATGCATGCTGTGTTTTCATCGACAGTTCATGCATTTAATAATACCTAAGCAAGCTTGACCTGAAGAGATAAAAGAAACAAACACCACAGTATATTAAAGAACGTATATACTGTTTACTGAATAACGGCTTGCTGCATAACTATAAAACGTAAGTAACGCCTGGGCTAAACGTCGCACAATCGACGAATTTGATTCAGACGAATTTAGCTAATTGTTTGAATTTTATTCGACGAAACTGCGACGTATACGACTCACGAATTAAATTCGTCTGGGCAATTAAATTCGTCTGAGTCAGACCGACAATGCGACGATAATGCATGCGTGTTCGAGTTACACGACGAAATATCGTCGCGTCGATTTAAATGTTTCTCTCCTATCTGTGACAATTCACCACCATATTTTCAAGAAATTGTTTTCGGGCTCCACGGGTTCAAGTAAAAACTATTAAATTCGACTGAAATTCGACGTTTAACTCGAAGTCGCATCTACGTCGCATTACCGACGTAGTTAATTCGAATTAAATTCGTCTGAATTAAATTCGTCTATTGTGCGACGTTTAGCGCAGGCCTAGCTTATAACACCGAATATAGGAAATTTTAAAGATATGTCACACAATTATGTTGAACTGTTTGCATGTCTAGATTTCATGTAGGTGTCGTGTTTACTAGGTATTACATATGGAAACGTGTGTTTCGAAACATGTTTAAATATTTTTCTGTTTCTTCGGTATAAATAAGTTCTATATAGAAATGATTGCTTGACGAATTCAGCACTGTATACGTTTTGTCTACTGAAGTATTAAAATCCCCGTTGTTATTTGGAAAAACGGACTTGTTTACATAACTCAGCAAACGCTTCATGCACCGCTGTAACTACATTGCCTCTAAACATTTTATACTTTTCAACCGTGTTTTAACAAACGGTTATGTGCACGCTGTTGCGCTGTTCCGTGTATAGGCTATGCCAAGGTTGCAGCAATCGAGTATAGCACGAGTGAACGCCTACTAACAAGCGTCTTGTTATTATTAAGTTCGACTGTGGAGCAACAAATTTAAATCCGAGTGTTGATGCAAACGTCGAACTTAATTAAGAATGTTAACCTTAAATAATTTATGCATTAGGTTTAGGTCATGAGAAGTTCGATGTCTGCCGTCGATCCTAATCCAAACTGAGTCGAAATTCCCTACTGCTTGAGTCGAACAAAATATGTGTGAATGAACAAAATATATCATGAACTTAATGGTTGAATTAGGTTCGGTTCATGAGAAATTCGACGTTTGAGGATTTTAATTGCCATAATAGCGGTTCCTATCTCTTTTTAATTTGGCAATTTGTTATAATTAAATTAGAGAAAAACTTCTGCACACATTTAAGGTTGCAGTTTATCCACCATAGCTTTTAAATTATACAAGTAGCATACGCATTTTAATTACTGACGTGTCATACATTACAGACATTGTGCTTATTAGCGTTCCAATTGTCTATTGATACTGTTGATAATTTATATATATATATATATATAAACATTAGAACGGTAGAAAAAATATGTAAACTGACGCCGTTATAACATTATCGAGAATTTAAAACGATTAGTAGATAAGTTTGTGCAGTCTTGGAGAATAATTATTACTGCAAATTACGATACTTGGAATGAGCGGTTGCTTTCTTGTCTTCCTGGGAGAAAAATTAGGCTCGGACAGAGTTAATAATTCGAAAAACGCTTCTTCAAAAAGTTGACGTAAACAAAGGGTCGTGTTGTTAGAGTATACTTTAACTACATATTACAGCATGTGATGCCTACCTTTACAGTTATCTTCATGCTCATCTGATTCCTTGGCGAATTGGTCTCTTTTTTCTGCAACAAATTTAATTTGCATAAGATAGAATATTTTAATTTAGTAGCTGATAATTGTCATAAGTACTATTCGTTCTAAGGAGTAGCCAACATAATCTGTTATTCTCCAGATGTTTAATTGAAAACATAAAAAAAATATAATTAAAAATAATAACATTGTGTATGACCGCGGTAAACAAATACGTCTACAAAATACTGACGCTAAAAGTTGAAGATTTTTGTCATGTTTATTATTTTTTGTTAACACTTTGAGGTCTGGACCTCTCCCTGTGCTGAATAAAATCGTCTGGCGTTAGCCAGAAAAAAATACTAAATACTCGTCGTCAGGCTTCAAAGTGTTAATTTGCACGTTGCCAAAGCAAAGAACATATATTGACAAAGTCTGCCTACACATATCCAAATTCTAACAGCATTAAAAATAATTTCTCATTTACTTTTAATTTGATCTGCATTTGTTTTATATTCGAAATCTTGAGCTAGATCCACTTTTTGCTCCTCTGAAGGATTATTGCCTATAAAGATTGAAAACATTAATAAATATGAAATAAATCCTAACAACAGCAAGTAATGCTGCGTGTAACACTGCGAGCATTGTTACAATTTAAACATAATAAAAGACCTGAAAGAACGTGGATCATGAGGGAAATTATTAGGTAGTAAAATAGCAGTCAAGTAGTAGCCTAGTTGAGCATCAGAAATCTAAAGAAGGCCAGTTCTAAGGTATTGAATTTAGTCAGTTCGTTAACGAGGGTTTTCCATAATAAAGCAGTATTCTATTAAAGTATGATCTCGTTGGCTGCGACAACTCAGTGCCAGTAGTCAGAACGCTTTATGAACACTGCAGGGTCGTTGGTTCGATTCCAGCCCGAAAGCTTTGGTGTTCTATAATTTATCAGTTCAGCAACTGGTCCGGGTTGGTCTTAAAACAATTTTCCCTTGAAATTTTCCCTTCGCCAAATAAACGAAAAACATGTAGTAGTTTGATTGAATGAAATGCTAAATATTACTTGTAAATTTCTATAACGTACCGGCTTCGATTGTACTGAAACTCCCCAAGCAGAGCAATATGATGAAAACGGCACAAGCAGTCTGCATGTTGAAAAACCTTCTCTTGTGTAATCAGTCTCTTTCTTCTTTTTGATTTTTCTTGACCTCTTATCATGATGATTTGAAGAACGTGAGTGTAGTTGATGTGTTGCTTGCCATATTTATAGGTGTTTAGATGAAACTTAATCTTCCTGTTGATAATTATCTGCTTCCGTTTCAGCAGCAAGCGATATCCGCTTTAGTTGGAAGTTGTAACAGAGCAAAATATATATACTTATGTCGACTATAGAATTGTTTACGTAATAGTTCAAATACGAAACGGAGGACTTTACAGGGATTTCAAAGTCCGAGTGCTTTTTGAATAGGCGAGCCAAAGGCGAGCCTTTTTAATGCACAAGGGCTTTGTAATCCGGTAGAGTCCGACGTCGAGTATTTGAACTGACTTCTCAAACTCAAAACTCCGAAGATACCTCTGAAACGTAATATAATTTGCCTTATTTCAAAGTCCCAAGACTTTGAAAACCTATTTTTCATTATTTCAAAGTACTAGTACTTTTCCTCCGATTTCAAAACACTGATTAAACATTAATTTCTTTTGTTTTTGGTTCATGAATTTTTGGATATTTTGGATATTTTTGGATTTAGTCCTTATAATTTGGATATCATTTCGATAAAAATTGATAACACTTAAAATTGGTAAGTCTTGGACGAATCAGTTCAAAGACTTATACCACAGATTCTCCGGTTCGCAGCAGGGTAAAAATCAAGCAACATTACACTAGCGACTTCCTGCATGCTCTGTTGTCAGGTTGCTTTCTTCTTTAAATTTTCTACATCTCTGCCGAAAAGTTTCAAATATTAAATATACCTTAGAGGCATCAGTCTCTGGTGGCATTATATTGTTTCCTGCTACTACTGGTTGTATGATATCTGAGGATTTGTCCATCTTGTTTACGAACAAGATCATCATTCATTAAGCGACCATAATAGAACTCTGATATCATTCATTAAGCGACGATAATAGAACTCTGATAATAGAAAAAAACAACAACAGGCGGCTCATAATAGCCTCCTTTGTGGGCTCACGGTATCCCCGCCCCCCACTAACGTCTGCTCAACCGAGCGATGCATTCCATTCCAAAACTTGGACCAATCAGAGCTAACCTTCCCGAATCTGGAAGCTTGTCCTTGACCTTGAAGCTTTTCGCACAGATTTATTTACACGACCAGCAAGAACATATTCATAATACCATTCTTCGTAAATTTTGTAAAGCTCTGAGCTATAGTAAGCGAAATATTAGCTTTCAAGTAAACTAATTCGGGCAGTCGCTTCAGACACTAAACACGTTAGCTCTGAGCTTTTGTTTACAATCTTAAATTTATCTTTTACGCTCTTACGCTCTACACTGACTTTCACGCTTATTTGTTTCATCGGCAGCAAAAACATAGTCAAAACAATATTTTTCGTAAATTTCGTGAAGTTCTAGACTAAACTTTTCAAAATATTATTATCTTTCGACCAAACAAATTAAATGTACACATTAAACACTAGCCCAGGACGGCTTTATTTAGCACGACAATGGTGTAATTGGTACATGTACACAAGGGGAATTGGAATGTGTCGCTCGTTTCAGCAGAAAAGTGAGCGAGCCTTAACAACGTCTGCGAAGGAGGCTAGCTCCATAACTGAACCTGATCAACTTAATTATCACTTTATCGTGCAAACTAAAAAATCCTAAATTGCAGCAAAAATGTTTATTAGAAAATTCCGAACGATTAATGTCCAAAAAAAAACTCGCATTTATTCCGTCCGATACATTGTTTCAACAAAAAATGCCTAATTAGAATGAAATAAAGCATATAGTCTGAATCTAAATATAAAGTGTATAAAATTATTGTTCCGCTAAAATATTAATCCGAACGTAAACCTGAAGAAATGCACTTTTACCAATATTTACTCGGGCTACCTGTGGTAGCCGAGTCTAGGTTTCGGTGGCTTTCCTGTATTATTATTTTTCTGGTCGACAAATTGCAATTATTGCATCATCCTGATAGGCTTTGCGAAACCACGCGGTGTGCTCAGGCTCATCTTGATGCGCCATCTTCTCTGGTTTGACGAAGTGCTCTTGAATTTAGATCACAAGTGACTTACTGGACAGTGTTAATGATCAGTCATGTGGCTGACAACTGTGTTAATGTTAAATATGCTCACTACGCTTACAACTGCAGACATTGATGGCTGTAAATCTACTCTAAAAGATGGTGAGGTATTTATATTTCGATCTGGGTTAAAGGTGACGTACAGTCCGTTCTGCGCATGACCGCAATGTGGTCCCCAAAACATTTCATTCGTAGATAATTACATGAAGTGCTCAGCAAAATGTAAACCGGTAATAGGAACAACATGGCAGAAAACCAAGCGATTCGGCGAGGATATCTCCTCGGATTTCTTCTATTTCTCCTGAAAATGTTTGTTTTGGGTACACGTAATGAATGGGAACCAAGAAAAGCTTACCATCTTGAATAAGGTATTAGTATTATTTTTTTAAATATAGATGTAAACATTAGTTTCGTACATGCGCAGAACGGACTGTACATCACTTTAATATTCCGCCGTCTCGATCAAGACAAACTGATTGTAAACGATTTATATGGTTTATTGAATTTTAATACTGAAAAGTATTACTCATGGTCACAATCTGATAAGCTGCTGACTATTGGAAACTATCTGCAAGATGAGCGAGACATAAAAGGTTGAAAACAGAATTGAGAACTTTCAAAGGACGGGTATTTTGCTGTGTTGACATTTCGTGCTGAAGTTTACGCTAAATGGGAAAACTTTAAATGTATTGAGGTAATTTTAATATTTGTAATTTGCTTTGTTGTTGCCTGGATTATGTATTGGTGTGTTAATAAAGTTATGCTAAATAAACTCGATGTGATACTGGATCAACTGCTTCACTAGCTAGCTTTAATATGATTTCATTGAGTGTGTGCATTTTAAATATATATATATATATATATATTTCCTTGGTACGTTCGCTTGTTGTCGATCGTCTAGGTAATATACTGCTTACTTAGTAAAAGAGACTGAGTCAATCATGGTATTACTTATAATAATGCAATAAAGCATAATGTAATATACAACTGAAGCACTACTGTTATCGAGGATAGTACAGTAGATCAATCAAATTCACCTTTTACTTACTGGTATAACCACATCCTGTGGGATATAATTATAATATTGCTTCACTAGCTTATATAATTTCATCGAGTGTGTGCATTTTAATACTTCCTTGGTACATTCGCTTGTTGTAGATTTACTAACTGAGTAGTTAGTAGAGTTACTAACTGATAAACATGTACTTGCCGAACTATTTGCACGTCTAGATTAACGCTGTGAAGTTAGCTGCGAGTTCGCCGCTGCACCAATGTTTGAATCTACCGATTCTAGCACTGTAGGTTATTTTGTACTTTTTAACAAACGCTTAATATGTGCGCGCTGTTGCGCTGCTATGAGTAGCCCGAGTGAACGCCTAAGCAGGCGTCTTGTTATAAATTAATTCACTCTTCGCGATCTTTACCGGGTTTCAAAACTGATGCACATGCACAGAGCCATTAAATACGAATTTATTTTAAAATGATATGTCACAGCTTTGCGGGAGCTTCCGTTCCAGTTCACTCCCTGATGAGTTATTGTAACGTCTTCAAATAGTTAGGACTACCCAGAATAATAACAGTGCTAGAGAACAGTAGCTTCACAATTGAAAGAAAACTTCAAAGATATATGCTTGTTAACATTTTTGTATCTACATTTTGCGTTTACGCAACTGTGTAGCGCCCAAGCGCGTGATATGACAAGCGACCATGGTAACTCGTTCTCGATCAGGGCCACCGTATAACACGCAACACCTTTAAAGTGTCTCGCGGAAACGAAAATTAAGTCTATCTTAAAATTAAGTCTATCGGTTAATTCGGTTCATATTCATAATTTACGAGGTCCAGATTCTAAACTATTTGTTCCGAGACCTTTAACTGAGGCACTCAAGAAAAGCTTTACATATCGAGGAACTGTTCTGTGGAATAGCTTACCTGTGGAAGCAATTAATGCTAAATCAATTGCTGAATATAAATCACTTATTTAATATTACTAACCTTAACGTGAATGTATATAATATTATTAATTAATAATGTATTATTTTTATTAGTTATTTTGTATTAGTTAGTTTATATACGGCTCCAGGGAAGAGCACATTATGTGAATTGGACTCCGTGTTCTAAATAAAGTCTTAATAATAATAATAAAATGATAGAGTAACATATTTTGCAGTTTTGCGTTTCCTTGCTTTTTTCTTGAGGTATTTCAGTTTGTTTGATATGCAGATTAAACATTTTGACGTCACATGTGCAAAATGAGTTGTCGAAAGAAGTTATATATCTTTGCCATTATCAAACCAAAAATAATTCGAAGGAAACAGGTGCTTGTGTTTCGCCCAGAACATGCACTAAATTGAACATGTAGATTTTCAAGTGATTATGTTTGACAATAACAAAGATATATAACTTTTTTGCATGCACGTTGTCAAAATGTTTAATTTGCAATCAAACAAACTGAAATATCTCAAGAACAAAGTAAAAAAACCCGAAAAATTGCAAAATATGTTATTCTATCATTTTAAGTGCTCTTTCAAATAAGACAAACTTAATTTTCATTCCATAGGCACTTTAAAGGCATGTAGACGCATCCATGTATACTGTGCGTATCTATGTTTTGACTCAAGTTCCCATTTAATTTTAAAGATGATGTGTCACAGCCTCACGACAGCTTCCGTTTCAGTTCACTCCCCACGGAGTTATTGTAACGTATTATAAAATAGTTAGCAACAGTACTGGAGAGTACACTACCTTTGCAGTTGAAAGAAGACTTCAAAGATATGTCTGTAAACATGCATTTTTGCGTCTACAAGTTGCGTTTACGCAACTGTGTAGCACTATGTCAGCGGCGCGGATGTTTCTATCACTGACTATGTTTCGTCAAACCACAGTCGCGCAAGCACGTGATATGACACAGGGCACTTATATATTTATATAATATATAAGCGACCTGATATGACAAGCGACTAGTAAACTCGTTCTCAGGGCCGGGCTACTGTTTAACGCGCAACGTCTTTAAAGGCTAGCTGTAGACGCACGTACGCTGTGTGTACAGCAGCTATGTTTTGAATGAATTCAATTGCCATTTATTTTTTAAGGTGATGTGTCGCAACCTCGTGACAGCTTCCGTTTCAGTTCACTTACTGCGGAGTTATTGTAATTAAGTATAATGAAATAGTTAGGGCTACCTGAATATCAACAGTACTGAAAAACCTTCGTAGTTGAAGGAAGACTTTAAAGATATGTCTGTAAACATTTTTCTCGCTTTCTTCGCACTGTACGTAACAGCAGCACAGAGACGATCTGCTGCAAAGAGATAAAGAATGTGCTTGAGAATAAAGTTCTCGCTTACAAGACATTGTGTTCTACAGGTAACCAACTATCGACCAATTGTTGCAGAAATATAGCATCCGACGTTGAAAAACATCGACAAGCCTACAGCTCTCTTTGTTCGGCAAAAAGTAAGTTTTGAATAATTAGTTTAGTTATACTGTTTAACAAAGAAATATAAAACTTCTTCATGTTAAAGAGACAACATCACGAAATCCTACACAGAGTTTGTACTCGGCAACTTGAAAAACCTCGCCTAAGTGTTTTAGAGTTTTTTATTTAAAAATTGTTTAGTCTCATTTAAAAGTGACTCGAAAATCGTGAAGATATATTGTGTTTTATCTTTATATCTATACAATAAAATATTTGAGATTTAATTTGTTTATATACCTTGGCGTATACAAGTATAATGTTCCTTTTGTATAATGAAATAGTCTCGATATAAACAGAAACTGGACATTTCACAAGCGCATCAAAATAACAAAGTATGACGAATAGTTCGACGATTTTCTGGCGAGGCTATCTCTTGATCGAGCGGCGACGTTAAAATGTCGAGGGTAAATTGTTGAGGGTAAAATGTCGAGGGTAAAATGTCGAGGGTAAAATGGAATGGGAATGGGAATGGAATGGGAATGGAATGGGAATGGAATGGGAATGGAATGGGAATGGAATGGGAATGGAATGGGAATGGAATGGGAATGGAATGGGAATGGAATGGGAATGGAATGGGAATGGAATGGGAATGGAATGGGAATGGAATGGGAATGGAATGGGAATGGAATGGGAATGGAATGGGAATGGAATGAGAATGGAATGGGAATGGAATGAGAATGGAATGGGAATGGGAATGGGAATGGAATGGGAATGGAATGGGAATGGGAAGTCAGATTATAAACAATGGGTAACTCCAAAATGCTAGCCCACAGCTTGGAACGTAAATATTTTACTTATTACTTATACAAATTCTGCAAAATAGTCTAATGTACTCGATGGTATATTGCTGTGTAATTTTTCAGCTGTAGATTTGTCATAACATGAGACAATTTGAATTGCATTGACAGCTTGGTCAGAGCAATAGGGATGGTTATTTATTGTTTGTATACTCTTATAGTGTGTAAGCTATATGCTGTCAAACCCTTTGCCAATTATATCAAGAAATAAGTTATAGTAATCTGTAATTTTAAATCTTATAATTAGAAAATTAAAAATAGATCTGTAAATACTCTGTGTCTGTTGCAATTAATAATATTAACCTAGGTTTTTTTTTTGAGAATTTTGTAAAACATCAGGAAACTAATCAGAAAATTCCTGCCATTTGAGGCAGCACTTCACTTGCGATAGTAACTTCTAGTTTTAAGATATTTTATGATATTTCTAGATTCTAGGTTTAAATTTTAAAGAATGTAATAGTTAATAATTAGTATAGTATTAGTACGTAATTTAAAGTTTATTTACGCGTACGTATTTTGAACGAGCTTCTTCTTAGCTCTTGGGCGTTACGTGTTTAAATAAAATTTGATTGATTGATTGATTGATTTCGCCCAGAACTCTAAACATGTAGATTTTCAAGTGATTATGTTTGACAATAGCAAAGATATATAACTTTTTTGCATGCACGTGTGATGTCAAATTAGTCAAAATGTATAATTTGCATATCAAACAAACTGAAATATCTCAAGAACAAAGTAAAGAAACGAAAAATTGAAAAAGATATTATTCTATCATTGTAGGTGTTCTTTCAAATAAGACAAACTTAAGGTGGTCTTCCACCCAGAAAATATTTTTCTCTACATTTAAGTATAAGACAAAATAAAGTTAATATTATTGTAGCATTTTAAAGGTTAACCCTGAAAACACTCTATTCTACTCTTGTGTTGCCATGGTAACCAAGATAATTGCCCCCTATTGTGAAAAAGAGCCCTTAAATTCAGACCTGATAACACATGAAGGAGTGCTCTGGGAAATGTTCTTAATGGTTTATTTTATCAATAAATACATATTCTAGAAGCTAAACCTAAAAAAATGGAACAATTATTAGTGTTTTCAAAAAATTTTGAGATTCTTCAAAAAAATAGCAATTTTTAAAAATTAAGCGAGCGTACAGTGTACTATAAAGGAAAAAGCTTTACAATACTTCTCAGTTTTATAGGTTTAGTTCCTAGATACTTGTTGTATCTTCCAATATTGAAAAGTTCATAACAGTTGGTTCAAAAGTGATGGAGATTTGCTGTCTGAAATATACACTTTTTGATGAATTTTACGATTTGGGAAAAATTGCTTTAAAGTTAAGTTAAAATGTTATGTTGACGTTCCTTCGGCAAGTCTTACAGCAGCGGTAAAATGGATAGAAATGGCATTTAGAACAAGAAAGGACTGAAAGGGAATAGCATTCCCGCGCGAGTGTTATCCCGAGGGACTGGAAGCGCCTTATTAAGTGAGAGACGTTGTAATGGCGCCAAGACGTAGTTCTACGTCAAGGTGTCAGTCCGTCGAAATAAGGTTCCATTTTAATGTTGCGGCTGACTTAAGGGACATCATGTAAAGTCCGAGTAATAGTCGATCTGCCAATGACTTTTCAAAGAACCGAGAAGTCGAACAACGCGGTATTTTGTCGTTGTTGTTTAATATCTGGTGGAGGTCGCATCAAGGAACCGACGGAGACCCGAATTTTAGCCTAGCTAGGCCAAAACATTTAAAAAAAATTTAGACTGGCATATTATTGAGATACGTTAGTAAGTCTCTCGCCTAGGATATGTTTGGCTTTCTGGTTTTGACCCCGAATTAGACTTAGGTTAAGTTCCCTAAGTTTAAAGAATTGGGGAGGTCCATGTCGAATTTTCAAAAAGTATATCCAGAATGCAATTCGAGGGTAGTTTTCAGGGCGGTGATGGGCTCTATGGTATTAGTGTTTATATCCGTTGAATAAAACGCAAGTAGCGGAATTTTTTTATTTAGACCATTGATTTTCTTCCTTTCTAACGTTGATGAAATATAGCTGCTAAGTTAAGTAAACGACTGAGTCTCTACAGGGCTGGTTTTGATACGATTAACAGTTTAACTGAATATTAACACAGTGTACCGCTCCCCCCTGATAAATATATTGATCTTGGTTGTCAATTTCATAACAGTTCATCTCACTGCGGTGTAAACAATTCCCGTTGCTTCAAATATCTCGTTGTATGAAGAACTATCCGACCCAAATCTTATATCAAAATAAACCGCGAAATGTGGAGAATATTCTTGTTACGAGATGATATCGTACTGAACGTTTCGTAGCCAAAAAATAATCAAAAATGTAACCTGTTTAACTGCCACATTGCTTCTTGTCATAACGAGACAAGAGCATGAGAAATATTAATGATTACCAGTTTTTAACATGTATTTTGTGTTTTTGAGAAAGCGAGTCCAGAGATTTTCATGTCGTTATGGAATTTCTAAGAATTGTCAATGTAGTGACCTTGATATCTCAGCAGTGCCTTAGTTGTAAACCTGACAAGCGAACAAGCGAATAAGCATATTCACGTCACAGATAAATGTCGACCTCATGTAGATAAATTCAACGGAATATGTACGTTTTCTAGTGTTTTTAAATTTTAAAGACCCAATCCACCTTGAAATGCAAATTTCGTCGAAAAGTTGTGTTTTTGAGATTTTGACACTTTGAAGGATAAATACGAAAAATCAAAATTTGCAATATAAAAAGGAACATATAGAGAATTGATTTAGCCGATATTTGAAAAAGTGAAAAAAATAAATTTTTGGGTGTAAGACCCCCTTACATATACGCATGCATGTATACTGTGCGTATCTATGTTTTGACTCAAGTTCCCATTTAATTTTTAAGATGATGTGTCACAGCCTCACGAGAGCTTCCGTTTCAGTTCACTCCCCACGGAGTTATTCTAATGTATTATAAAATAGTTAGGCTACCTGAATATCAACAGTACTGGGGAGTACACTACTTTTGCAGTTGAAAGAAGACTTCAAAGATATGTCTGTAAACATTCATACGTCTACAGCTTGCATTTACACAACTGTGTCGCACTATGTCAGCAGCACGGATGTTGCTATCACTGACTATGTTTGGTCAAGCCACAGTCGCGCAAGCACGTGATTTGACACAGGTTGATATATAGTATATAAGCGCCAGTAGTGTATAAAGGCCGATCCTGGGACATACCTTAATGGCCGCCATTTGTTTACTAAAATTTTGACTTCCAGATTTCTGGGACCCCCTCCTGGATTTTAATTTAAAGATGGCTGCCAAATTTTTGGGATTGGGGTTGCCAAATTTTTTCCAAGATGGCTGCCGATCCTGGGACATGGTTTTTGAAAATGTTTGGGGATTGGGGTTTTTAAGATTTAATTGACTTACTTGTTTTTAAAGATGGTTGACAAAATAAAATGCCAACACACAGAAAAAGAGGAGTAAGAGGCCAATTTTTCCAATCCAACGCCGGAAATACAAAAGGTATATGCAAAATTTGCAAATTTGAAACAAACACAGAAACAGCACTAAGATTGCATTTTAAGCTTGTCCATAAAAATGAGAAGGGAGTGTTTAATGCTAGTTTTAGATGTTTGAAATGTTCCAAAACTTTTAAAAACAAAAAAGAAGAAGAAATTCATTCTAAATCTCATGAAGTTAGAATCAAAGGTAACAAAAAATATTTTAAATAACCAAAAAAACTTTAAACATTTTCAAAATTTTGTATTCTTTTTGAATACAAATCTTTAAACTTAACTTACTTAGTTTTGTAATGACCAATGGCCAAAGTTGATATTTTGTCTTCTAAAATGACCCTCTTGTCATCTGCAGAATTTAGGGCAATTTTGTTAACACGAATGGTTTGTATTTTGTGTTTAGTGCTTCTAAAAGTGTTCATCCCCCTAATGACATCCTTGTCTGTTAATATGCAACTTTTGTAATGTTCAAAATTCAAATCCTTGTTGATGACAGCTTTTGCGATACCTTTACATTTTTTGGTTTCTGTTTGTTCCATTAGTCCTGTTAAAGGGTCCTTCTTTTTTGCCATTTTGATGGCATATGATTTTGATCTATTACCTGCAAATGCTGCTATAATTTCGGCACCTGTTTCGGACTTCATTTTACCAAGGATTTTCTTGTTTTCCTTTTTAATACCACTGGGATGGTTCTCAGGAAAATTTGAGGTATCAAACATTTTTGTAACATCATACTTAATATCTGCAAAGAAGTCATTGGTTTTGATCTCATAACACAATGAATCTGTGTCCTCAAACAACAACTTTGACTTGTTACCATATTTTGGTTTGATGTAATTGTAATGGAAGTCATACATCAACACCTTACTTTTGTCCAATATTGCGGCACCCACAAATATTGGCTTGTTTAACTTAACCCTGGTTTTTTTCATATGAATGGCTGCCAAGTTTTCAGTAAATATTGTGTTGCCTTTGTAATGGGTTTTTTTTGCTAATTTTTCAAGTTGGTCGTCAAATGATACAAGTCTAATGTCAATCCGGTTTCTGACATTTTCCATGGTCTTGCCAAAAACAGAATTATTCATTAATTTATAGAAATCTTTTTCAAAGTCATTCTTGGATGCAGTCCGTAATTTTGTATTTAACATTATATAATCTTTCATCCAAGCTTTTTCATTGAATGAAATTCCACGATGAATTTTTGTAAGTTTTAAACCATTTTTCAAAATCTGGTCCAAGGCTTCGTAATGTACCACATACTTAACCTTGTCATTTAAATTTGGTACTAACTTTTCAACCTTGTCAACAACCAGTTTTTCAGCTGCAAATGGTTTTTCATTATGCAAGTCATGGAGTTCTTTTGGGTATTCAAGATCCACTTCCAAAAAGCAACCCTCACCCTCTATTTCCAAATATTTTTGCCAGTATTTAAGTTCATCTTCTGGTATCCACTCAAAACCATTAACAGGTAGTGCTGATGTCATTGGAACTCCATAGAGGTTGTTCATATCCAAATATGGGATGAAAATGCTTTCTTTTTCAGGATTGTAGTCCTTCATGTAAACATTGTTGGCTTCTGAATATCTATGGGTTATGGTTGAAATCCCACCACGAATTCCTTTTTCGATCATCAAGTACATGTCTGGGTCTGTCAGTAGTTCCAACTTTTGTCCCGTTAGTTTCAGCAAAGCATCCCAAGCCAAACCAGGAGCTGTGTAGTACCACATTGGGTCAAGTTTGTATGTTTCTTTACACATCTTTCTGAAATTTTGAATGACGTCAGAAAGTCCCAACACGTCAGTTTTTTGATACAACTCCATGTAATCTTTTAGAGTCTTACAACCAAATTTTTGCCAGACATTCTTGCCATGTTCATAATCTTTAATACTAACATTTTTAAGTGTTAACCTTGAATAAAATTTTTCATGTGGTGGAAATTCTGTACAGTCCAACTTTTTCAAACTGGTTAAAATTTCGTACGGAAATACACCCTTTCTTTTCAAAAGTTCCACATGATCTTTGGGATGGTCTTTGAAACCATTCTCAGTGTAATGAAACTCGTTATTTGGTAGGTTTGATGTTAGAGTGGCTAAAGAACTGGACATAAATTTTAATGAGTCCAAGAACCGTAATTCTAAAGGTACCCATTTTTTAACCTGTCTACCAGTTTTTGGGTCAGTTTTCAAACCACCATCCATCCAAAGCTTCTTATTAACGCTAATGTACTCCTCTTCTGTTTTTGCAATACACCCAAGCTTGCCATCTGACAGTCCCAAATACTTTGCAATTAAATGACTATCATACCCAGAAAAGTTGTGGAATAGTACTGGAATATGTCTAGCGCTTGACATTGCATAATTGCAGTTGTTATGGGCAGCACCCCTGTAGATACCATTTAAATGGTCATGGTCCCTGACTTTACTTTTTGGAGTTAATTTACTGGCTTTCCAAATGCTTCTGGGGTCCAAATCTTTTGGATTTCTTTTTACAAACCCACCACCACAAACATAACAGTGGGTTGCGTTTTGAAAGTTGGTTTCATTTTCTGCTGTCATGATAATTTTTTTAGGATTCCTTAAATATGTGTGCCAAATCTTTTTTGCTTCCATTTCAAGGCTTTCAACAAACATTTTACCTATGTCCTCAAAGTCATGTTTTTTGGTGTAACTAACATACTTACCTGGATAAATTTTTGAATCTGAACAAATAATGTTAAACCCATAGCTGATTGGCACATGTTCCTGGTAAGCCTGTGTATAACTTTTGGACTCATCAGTTTTTGGGAATGGTAGGGTTTTCAACATACACTCAAAATCTGCCACAATAATGAACGGAACATCCTGGGTTTTCTTTAAATCTTTGAAACCCCAACCCATGATGTCATCCTCTCCTTTTTCAGGATACTCTTGGATTTGTGCGTCATGGGACCTACAAATAACCTCATGTTGACTTAGAATATCTTCTGTTTCGAAAGGGTTGAGACAAAAGTTACAGAAGAACTTTTCGTGTTGATGGTTGTTATTTTGGGTTGTCAAAAGTTTACTTTTGTTTTTAACACAACTGAAATGGTCATTCCACCAAAACAAGTTAACCCTTTTGTCATGTTCAGACCTTGAAATTTGCATTTGACAAACTTTTTTGATCTCATCATCGTATGTAAGAACATTTACACCTATTTTGTTTAACTTTTCAAAATTTGAAATTTCTTTAATTTTGACTGGGAATGACAGTCCTCGCACATCATAATCCTCAACCATTAACTGGATTGACACAGGAATTCTTTCCAGTTTTTGAGCATTTGGATCTTTTTGTAATGTCTCAGCAATTGCAACTGCGTACAAGAAACACAAGTCATCTTTAACATTTTTGGGGTTGATGATTGCTTTTTTGCTTTTGATGAATTTGGGCAGTTGTTGGTGTCTTTTACCATTTAGGGGCTTATACTTGGTTATTGAAATATGCAGCTTTTCAACAGATCTTATTGACCAACCCGAACCCTTCTTTTGGTGGGATGCTAGATTCTCCAACATTTCCTGTTTTGAAATTTTGTATAGTTCTGTAACATCTTCTGGGGTTGTCATGGCTTTCATGTTTGAAGTAAAGTAAAACAGGTCCACTTCT
Organism: Paragorgia papillata; assembly: GCA_035771165.1. NCBI lineage: Eukaryota > Metazoa > Cnidaria > Anthozoa > Scleralcyonacea > Coralliidae > Paragorgia > Paragorgia papillata. The sequence goes on along the minus strand of JAWNZC010000010.1, from coordinate 444,602 downwards.
TCCAAATTTTCAACATGATCGTAATGTACAAGTTTACAGATGAGAGTTGTCTTGACTTTTTTGGAATTTTCGATACCATTAATTAGTTTTTCGACACCTAATGTTGTTTGTTCTAGGAATACAACTGGATCTTTGTAATTTTGACCTGAAATTTCGTAAAGTTCTGCTGCTCCTTTTGCAAATGTTTTAATTAAAATTGGTACCGTTTGCCGAACTTTTTTGTTGGCTTTTGTCCGGCGTTTAAAAATCTTTGATAGTTTGTTACCAACAACTTGCCTAGTTTTTTTCAGTTTTTTGCCAGCTCCCAACCATTTCTTGTCCCACCTAATTTTGTCTTGCCTTGCCTCTTCCTGTTTGATCTCTTTGGTCCATTTTGCTCGTTCCTTTGTCTGTAATTTTCTTTCTGTTTTTTGTTGAAATTTTTTGAGGTCGTCTTGAAGCCTGTCTTGTTGGTTAACAAGTTTTTGCTCCTTCTTTAACTCCTTCTCCTTTTGTTTCTCTTGGAGTTTTGCAAGTCTTTCGGGTTTGAAGGGATTTAAATTCTTGTCCCTTTGCAGCTGCCTTTGTTTTCTAAGACGAGCTGCTTCCCGAATTTTTAATAATTTCGGATCATTCGTAAACTTTGTCATATCCTTTATTACTATATGAATTTTTTTTATAAAATAAAAATGGATGATAATGTTGATATTGAAGCTGCTTTTGATTATTTTGAAAACCAAATTGTTAAACATGTAAACAGAGTTTCATTTTTTGGTGTTTTTATGATTGGGGTCATTATTTTGAATGTTGTGTTGGTATTATGGTGGCTTACATTTTAAAAAAACTTCATAAAAAAATTACTACCCAACATTGGATAGTAATTTTAGAAAAAGCATGACCAAGCAAACTAACGATCCAAATCAAAAACGGAAACAAAGTCTTAGAAAACAGTCGGCTACTGTTTATATATGTGGATTTTAAAAAAATTAACGACTTACGGACCAATATTTACCATTAAACATAACTTCCATGTTTTTTTTGATGCAATATGGGATGAAACTTGGGTTTTTGTGTAAATTTTGGGCAGCATTGTAAATACTTGGAAATTCTATTGTGTTTCCAGCAGCAGAAGTAAATGTTATTTTTACAGGTGTATTGATAACATTTCTGTGGAACCTATCATAAACTTCATTTTTGACTAGTGGTATTTCAAGTTTCTCGCAGATGGTTTTTAAGTTTTGTTTGTGGGATCCTTTGACACCAAGTTTTGAACCAATTTGCCTTAATTCTTTAAGATATGTTGGTGGTGGTTCGTTGTCCCGTATTTCTTTAAGTCTTTTAAATGCGCTCTCTCTGAGTTGCATACGAATTTGAAATAATTTTTTGAGTTCTTCTAGTTTTTTTTGACGATCAGCTTCAAGTTCTTCTTCTTCTTTTTTTTGTAAATAATTTTTAATGTTTTCAAGTGTTGATGATGTTGTCATTTATTACATAGTGGTTTCTTTTTAAATTTCTTATTTTTTTTAAAATAAGGAATTTTTTTAAAAATTTCAATAATAATGTTCATTTCTAACATCATTGTGTACCCAACGATCCTTTTCATTTTGTACCCATTTTTCCCTAAGAAGTGTGTTCCGCCTTGTCCTCCGCTGTTTCCGAATTTGTTGGTACCAATTTTGAATCCTTGTTAATATCATCATTATTTATTTCATTTGTTTTTAAAGATTCTGTAGAAGGCGATTTTTTACAACTTGGAACTTTTGTATAATTTTTTACTGTTTTGTTTGTCCAGCCTATTTGTAAATTTCCTTCCATGGTTAGGTCATCTCTACCAAAACTTAGGCCCAACTGGAATCCTTTTTTAGAAATATGATTTTTGTTAAGTTTTTCTTTCTGTTTTGAATTTTTGTTGCCCATTTTTTATTTTCTGGTTACGAGCCAATATTTCCCATCATACCAAACAATTATTTTATTTTTTATGCAATAATTTATACCGTTAAAGGTTTTGTATCCTATTGCCAAAGCTGCTTCTGTCAAACTTGAAAACTCAGTTGTTTCACTTTTAAAAGGGACAACTGCTGTAAACAAAACTTTAACAGGTATTTTATCATTTGTTGGCCATGATTTAAATGATACAAAAGGCAATCCAAGTTTATAACAAAGTGTTTTGGTGTCAAGCATTATTGGATTTGGGATTCCGATTTTCAAAGCAATTTTAAGCAACTTTTGTCTTGGGATTGAAAGGGGTTGTATGAGTTTAGATATTTCTAGGTTTAATCCAGAAAGTTGTTCCTGTAAAATTTCAACTTCATTTTCTAACACTTTATCATGGTATCTGCTTTGTATTGGTATTGAGCGACTAATGGCCCAAAGTTTTCCATTATACTTAACTGGTTTTTTGTTGTTAAAATGGTAGTCAATGTCAATGGGGGTACCCCTTTTTTTGATAGCATCATAAGCATCAACCTTATTTGGAAACTTTAGTTCATCAGTTCCACCAATCTCTTTAAATGTAATTTCAACAGGAACCCAATTGTGGTAATCCGGTCGACCTTGTTTTGGGGGTGACTGGTATGGAATTTTAAGCATTTCTAAAATTGTTGTTCTTGTTAAGTGGCATATATTTTTAATACCGTTTTTAAAAGCCAAAATTTGTAATTCTGCTAATGATAAATAATCCGGGTCCAAATCTAGGTCCAAATTGGGGTCATAAAGTTCATGTAATTTTTCATGTAACTCATCTTTTAAAAGTTCGGCTTCAAATTTTAACATCTCTTTAATTCTCATTTATTGTTATTTTTAAAAACCATTCTTTTAAATTCAATTTTTTCATAACTTAACAAAATTATGAAAGAAGTAAAAATTTAAGCAATATCAACTCAACTGTCACTGGGATCAACAGAACTGCTACCACTGACATTTTCAGAAGAATTTTCATCACTTTGTACTGAAACATCTTTATTTAAACCCGGACCCTTGTTCCAAACATGTTTGGCAATAATGATACCACCCGTCAGCAAACCAATCATCGGAATATAGGGCGAGACTTTCAAAACCAATGACCTAACATCATCACAGAAAAGTTTGTTTGAAGAAAGTTCAGCATCCAATTTCTCGTCATCTTGCACCAATTCCAACTGTTCCATCAGCTCAGAAAATTTTGTAACAAGAGTTTCTGTTAACAAGGATGTCGTTTTTTCAAGTTGAACCCTATCATAATTTTGTTTAATTTTTTCAAGTTGACCCATTGATGCTTTTTTCAAATATGCTTCTGAATATTTGATCCTTTTTGCAAAGGATAGGCGGATCAAGTTTTCCCTAAGATTTAAATCTTGCGATTCTTCTGGTTCTTCCATTTTTGCATATTCTGAATTCATTTATATATGTTTATTTTTTATAATTTTTGTATTCTGTGTACACAAAATATGTCAAACCTATTGCAAGGACCCACAAATTCTTCGCCAACCATGCTAATCCTTTTGCTCCCCATGATAATGCAGTTGCCAATATGCTAAGAATTGGTGCTATTATAGGCCAAGCAGCTTTTGCAAGTTTTGCTAGTGCTTTACCAAGTGCTCCTGTTGCTTTTGCTGTCGTTACAACAGCAGCTTTTCCAGCTAGTGCAACAGTTGTAATAATCCCAGCTATGGAAATGGCAATAGCGGCCGAAACACCCATGTTTTGTTTAGCCCAATCTTTAAATTTTTCAAATCTGGTTATGACATGATCTTCTATCATTTGTTCTGTTGCTTTTTCCTTTGGTTTTTCATTATTTAACATCCTCATTTCTTCAGCTTTTACCTTGCACACATTTGACATACCTTTGTAAAATTCTTTTACAGTTGGGTTTTGTTCTGCATCACTTTTGTCTTTGTAAAGTTCTTGGTTGGTTTCGGCGGCAACTTTGGTACCTTCTATGAATTCCCACCTGTCCCGCTCAGATGGTTGCTGACTAATTTGAACAGATTTGTCTTTTACTACGCCAAAAAGATTACTAAGATTGCTGTCAAATTCATTTTCCTTTGCATTTGCAAACAAGGCATCCATCAATATTGTCGCTTGGTCACCTAAATCCCTGGCAACCCCTTTTTGAACTGCTTCTGCGGCTTGTGGGGGTATGTTAAGATCCTCTTCTATTTTTCCAACTCCAGTTTTTGAATGTTCAGCACTTGCTTCCTTTAACAGACCCTTAAATTTTTTAACTTTCATTTCAACTTTTAAGCCTTTTCCTTTTGAATATTTGAACTCTCCGGTTTTAGCATCTCTAACCAAAATTAATATATTTTCAAACTTAAGTCCATCAACCTCAAATGTTTTTGGATCATGGAAAAATGTACTTCCTTTATACAAATTTTTGCTTGCTTTGCCATCAGCCCCAACTACTGTTTGACTTAAATTTTCATAAAAAAACTTTTTTAATATTTTTGTAGCATTAAGGCTTTCTCTTCTGGACACTTTTGCTATAAAGTCTTTTCTTCTTTTTTGAAATAAGTCATCCGGCTCACCTTCAAATTGAACAGGTTGGTTACGAAGTGTTTCTCTCATTTTTCTACTTTCATCTAAATCAACTAAACCATCAGCCCCATGAACTTCTTCAAATTCATTAAAAAGATTGTCAAGTTCATCAAAATATGATTGGTTAAAAGATTTTTCAAAAGTTCCACCAAAATTTGTTTCTTCCATTCCTGTCTCACCAGGTGTGTCAGGCATTGCCCCTAAATTATCCATTCCAATGTCATCCATTATTTATTTATGTCTGTTCCCCAACAACTTTAACCAACTCCTCACCATAAAATTTTCCCATAATGTCCTCCTCCTTATCCCGAATTCTATACATAACAGGAACTCCTCTGAAAACCGCTGACACAGTAAAAATTTCATTTGTAAAATTTGGATCATATCCTTTTGCAAAGTTTTTTCTGTATTTTTGGATTCTGACATGGTCCCCAATTTTGAATTTTGGTTTTATTTGGGATTCAAGAGGAGGGATCCCATACAGGGTAAAGAAAACTTTGGATTGGTTGGTATCATTGACATCTTTGGGTTTCATTTTAATAGTGCTGTGGATGGTGTTGTTGTAACTTCCCACAAATTTTTCAAGATTATTTAACCATTCCTTGTTTCCTTTAAAAGTAAAAAATTTCCACATTCTGGTTTTCAAAGTTCTGTTAAATCTTTCCACAAGTGCAGCCTTTCTGTGGGATCTGGATGAAAAATATTCTATGTTTAAAGATTTCAAAAGAGTTTTTACACCAACATTGTAAAACTCCTTCCCCTCGTCAAACTGTACTGTTTCCGGATATTTGCCAAATCTTTTTTTAAATTCTTCCAACATTTTGGAAACACCTGGCACCATAGCAACAGTACTTTTTCTTTTAACAGGGACAGCGAAACCAAATCTTGACAAAATTTCAATACCTGTTAAGATCCATTTTTGGTCATTATTTTCAGAACCAAATTTCGCCATATCCACCAAGTCCATTTGCATCTGGTCGGCAAGATTTTTAACAAATGTTTTCTGGTATTTTCTTGGTTTTTTGATAGGTTTGTGCAAAGTAAAAACTTTTTGGCTGTGTAACCATTCTTTAACCAGTTTTCGGGTTATTGAGGGGGTTTCTTTTACAGCAGCTTGGTAAAGTTTTTCCATGGATTGGTAACCTGTTACAGGATTGTAGTAAATATCTCTAAGCTCAAGATCAATAAGTAAAAGTTCATCTTCCATTTTATTTTCAAAAAGTTTTGCCAACATTTGCCAATATTTTTTGCTGAAATAAACAATGACAGAATCTAAAAATTGGCCCGAAGAATGGGATGTTTTTGGATCAGTCCAAAAATTTTCCAAAGAACCAAAAGCATTTGTAAACATCAACACCATTACAATTTTTGTAAATGAAAAAGAAAATTTTATTGTAAACTTAAATCCCATCGATTTGACATTTCAACAACCGTTGAAAACAAGGAATCCAAACATAAATGATTTCCTCACTATTCCATATTTTACAGCCATTGCTGCCTCTTATGTTGCAAGTTATTTGTGTGGTATTTCTAACAAGCATTTTCAAAATAATTTTAAAAGATTTAGGTCTTCTTTTTTGACAAGCATTGTTAATTATCATTATGTTTTTCAGGTAAGAAGATTCCTAAAACATCCTAACAAACTTAGAAGATTTTTAACACCTGAAACCATAAAAATTTTACAACACAACCCCAATGACGTTTGGGTAAAGAAAATAAGCAACTCAACACAAAGTGCGAAAGAATTTACACAAGATATGAAAGATCTTGGATACGAAGTCAGATATGTAAAGTTGGAAAAAGAGAGTTACGGAAGAGTTAACACTTATGAAGAATTGGTGTCAGCTGGTTCCAGGTATCCCGACGATTTTAAACATTTCGTTCCCAAAGATTCCAATGGGTTAACACTCCTCGGTCAGAAATTATTCCAACAATCTTTAGAATCTTTTGTGTACTGTGTTTTGGGAGCCCAGGCAAAAACAAGGTGGGTCATTGTTGGAGAAGGTGCTAAAAGTTTGCAAACACAAGAAGTGTTTAAAAAGTTAATGGAAGATACCATAGCCCAGGATGATATTACTGTTTCCATTTCAAATATGAGGCAAGCCATCAAATCCACAAATGTTGTTTTAAATTTTGCTATAAGTCCGGGTTTAATTTTGATCCCATCTGACATGAGAATTTTAATTAATCCAATTAGTGGTTTTAATAATGTTTTAACACTGGCAACAACTGGGATGTCTTTGGGACTTAACAGGAATCTCAATATTAGCAAATCTTTGGGACCTGTTAGTAAAAAAATTGGCGAAACTTTTGGAAAACCTTCCACAAAAACTTCAAAATATAAACCAGGAATCCTTACACCATCTGTAACATCTACGAAAAGTGATGACATTAGATTACCAGAAGTTTTTGGAGCTTCAATTGGTACTGTTTTCATACTATTTAAAGGAATAGCAAGATTAATTTAAATAAAAGAAATGACATTTCGAAAATTTAATATTTCAAACTTTCCAATCATTGAAACCCCCGAAGAAGAGGAGCTAAAAGATTTTAATGAAAGTCTTCTGGAACTTGAAACTCTTAAAAACAAAAGTAGTTGTTGTAGGGTACAAAAGGAAGAAATTGAAGGATTCATAATTTGTGGAAAATGTTGTATGGAGTTGGAACAGCTGCATGCTTCCAACCATAGAGAACCATCACCACTCCCACAAAAAAACTATGTCAAATTATTTTGGAAAATGTTCCCAAAGGAAGAGAAAATTGTTGGGTACGAAATCATGAAATTCTTTTTAAAATCAAAAGATCGTCTTAAAGTTTTGGGTTTGGTCTCAGACAAAAATTTTAGTGTTAAATACATTATGTCCATTATTTTAGGAATCTGTAAAAGAGAAGATCTTTTAAAAAAAATAAAGAAACCATCTCTGGCAGAATTAAGAACATTTGATGAGATTAGGTACATTTTAAACTATTCTCCAAAAGATAACGCTTACATACCATACCAAGTAGGATTCAAAGTTTTTGGAACTGCTCTCAGTGTTGAAAATGTTTTGAAAATTGAAGAAATGAGTGGGTTCAGAAAGTGCAAAGAGTACACAAAAATTATTAAAGAAGGAAAGAATCTTTGAGAAACTTGGGAGAAACTTTTTAAAACTTATAACAAAAAATGTTATAAATTTTTACTAAATATTTTTAAAACCTCATACAACAACTGCCAACAACCAACCAGCACCAGCTCCCAAAAGTGTTACAGTAATGGTCATATATTTTTGCATTTCATCACTTGGTTGGTAATAATCTTCAAGTTTTGGTTCGACTGTTTGTTCTTGCAAAATCTCATGGAGTTGTTGGAAAGCTTTTGATGTTACTGACATGTCGTAGTTTGCATTTCGAATTTCGTCTTGGAGTTCTCTAACTTTGTCCTTTCTTTTAATTTCATTTTCAAAGAATCTTTCTTTGTCTTTTTGAAGTCTTTCTGTTGCTAGATTATGTCTTTTAATTTCAGTTGCATAACCATGTTTGTTAAATGATTGGAACAAATATCCGGCACCTGCAAAGGCAACCGCATTAAATAATCCTCCTGCTATCATTGATACCATTTATTTAAAAGATGACCAAACATTAGTCCAATCTTAACGGACGAGACTTTGGTGTTCTTGACTTTTGCAGCTCAAATTTTATTTTGTCAAGTTTTTGGGTTTGTTAGGACTCCCAATTTTTTACAGTTTCTTTGGATCCACATTTTTGGGGATGTATCCTTTGTCCTGTGCCATTTTTACCACAAACAATCCTCCTGCAACTGCAAGCCCAAGTTTTGCTGTTTCTTTGATACTTGCTGGAGCTGCCAGGGATTGTCCTGTTAATTTTTTAACAACCATACTAACACCAACTGCACCAACAGTTATCAAAGCTGCTTCGTACAGTTCATTTAAAACCTCGTTCTTATTCATTTATTATATTAGGGAAAAATATAAAAATTTATAACAAAATTTTGTTATAAGTTTTCAAAAAAGTTTTAGAAGATTTTCAAAATTTTAATTACTTTTACATAATTCTTTAAAGCTGGTATCAAATCGTTTGTAGCTGTCTTTAAGTTTGTCAGGTTTTGGTCTTTTTCATCTTTCAAAAATGCTTTCAATCTTATCAAATGATTTAACAACTCTTCTGCGGTTTTAATTTTGTCAATGTCAATAATCATCTTTTATTTATGGAGTCTCATAATTCTGTGGACATAAGAAAATCTCAAGAAGGATATCGCCAACATTGTGGTCAACTTTGAATTTAAGCTCATTGTAAACACCATTGTCCAACATTGCCTCAGAATTAATATTTGCAAATTTTTCCACTGACCCCTTCAACAATTGTCTTGTTGTAATTGGGAGAACCGCAGCTGTTCTGTCCCGTTTTCCTGAAAATGATGTCCTAGTTCCATCAATCATTTCGCAAGATATACAGACAAATCTCATTCCAAGATTTATGTTGACTGTTTTTGGACTAACAAGATTTGCTCCTCCCCTAATTACTGTTGTCTCTGGATATCCTAGCAAAGGACCAAGTTTAAGCAGGGAAAGATTTCTTGTAGGAAATAATCTGATTTTACAACTATATGGGAGTAATTCTGACTTTATTTCATTCTCCTTTAAAACCCTCATAATCATGCCAACAGTCCAATAACCATTGTAAAAGCTAATTTTTTTGGTTCCATGCATAACAAAAGTTGGACTCGTTAAATTGTTGTAATCCCAAAAAACTGTCGCATCTTTAACCATTAGTTTGGTATCTTCAATGATTAAAGGATCTTCAAATTTTACTGTTGTTTCTCCGTTTTTCAACAATATTCTTAGGTTTCTCATTTATCTTAAAGTTCAAAAGTTTATCAAATTTTTTCCAAATGGTTCGACAATTTTATGGTTATAGGGATGGATTAGGTTGATCTCCAATTTTGAATATTTTTTTGATTTTAATGTTTCTTTTATTCTCTTTTCTTCTTCTTTTGGAATGTCTAAATAATCATCTAAAATAACTTGCATATCCTTTCTGTTTGGGTTGTAAAAAGTAACCAGTTTCGAAATATTCTCTCGGTATGGTTTTGCAATGCTTGTCAACTGCTGGGTAACAACTATTGTACTAATATTCATATGTCTTGCACCAAAACCAAGTTTTACCAATTCGCTGGTTCTGTTTTTTACACTCTGTCCAGAGGCACAGTCATCCAAAATAATTAAACTTGGTGTTCCTTTACAATAATCCACAACATATTTTAAAAAATCTTCGGACTCATCTTGGTCGCAAGGGATTACAAAAAATCTTGGGTCATGTAAATGTTCCCATTCTAAATATGTTTTGTTCCATACAAAAGTTGGACATATTAAAACTATGTTTTCAAATTTTTTTTTATAATTTTCTTCTAAATTTTTTAAAAGATAATGAGTCTTTCCACAACTTGTCATTCCAACAATTATGATGTTAAATGGTTTTGGGTCTTCAGTTTCAGTTTCCATTTATTTTAAAAAAATTTACCAAGTCTTGCCAATATTTTTACCGAACTACTGAACACTTTATAGAATTTAATACTGTTCCCCCTATATTTTATCAAAAGTTTTTAATAGTTGACACTCTGAAATGCTCCTCCCTGGACTTTCAAAAGACCATCTGACAGAATGAAAACATGGCATCTGAGATCTGTTGCTGTTGCTTTCTTCTTAATCTCCAACATGATTCCAGATTGTGTTGTCATAAGTTTTGTACCATCTCCATAGACAGCATTGTCATTAATTGACCGAAGATCCACAACAAGTGCAAACTGGTTTTCTGTAAAGAATTCATCAGCTTGGATTGTTGGATAATTGGTATGTCTGAAAAGTCGCTCAGCCTCTTCAAACAATCTCCTTTTTGGGATACCTTGGGAGTAAATGCTGTTCGGAACTCCTTCAATGGTAATTTTGACTCTTTCAATGTTTGGGTACACAAATTCTTCTGACCCTCCTCTTGTTGCTTTTGTAAACAACATTACAACTGCTTTCATACTCTTTCTTGGCAGATTTATGGTCTCATTAATTAATGTTGTGGCAGCAGCCCATGGTGTGGTTTTCATCAAAGTTACATGTTCAAAAGAAAGGGCACGACCAGCTTGGTAAGAGGTTTCAATCTCCTGGACTAAGGCAAAGTTGGTAATGGTTTCATATTCCAACTCAATATTTTCCAGAGTGTAACCAGCCACAGATTGACTACTTTGTGCCTTCATGATATCGGTAGCTTTTGGGAGGGTGATGATATATTGTAAATCATTCGCCATACTGTGGGGTGCATATAACCCATGATCCTTTAAAATCTTGTCCAACTTGATCCTCTGTTTGGTACCATACACAGCTGCATATGTGTCAGAAGAAGCATCATCAGATTTCGAAATAAGTTTTCGCTGATTTTCTGTCGCGATACCATCTTCGATCATGTTGGCTCTCTCATGCTTGTCCAACCACAAATCTTTGTAAGTCCCCAAAAGACTCTCTCCTGTGTTGTCGTAAACCTTCTCTCCTGCAAATCTTACTTCCAACCGTTCTTGGAGTTGTCTTGCAAGATTGTTATTAAACCAAGATTTTGTGTTCTTGTTCTTAAAGTCAAACAGGAGGAACATCTTGTCAGGAACTAATGTTGTCCCTGGTTTGAGTTTTGGAATGTGGATGTAAATAACTTCTCCTGCATTGGCAGAATTGGGGTTGAAAGTAATTACATTCCGGGCTCGTTCCCCAGTTATTGAACTTCTGTGTAACCGGTTATAACCGGGTTCTAATTCAACTTCTCTCTCTGTATTCATTTATTAATATATTAAAAAATTATAACATTTTTTTGTTATAAGTTTTAAATGAAAGTTTCAAAAGTTTCAATAATTATTAAAAAATTCATCTTCGGTTTCTTCTGGCATCAAAAGATCAAAATCTGCCCATAAATGATAACAATGGTTTTCATTATAATTTTTGGAATCATATTTACTATACAGTAACCAAAGTTTGTATCCATCATAACTTCCTTTTGAAATTAAAAATATGAGTTTTCCAATATTAAACCAGGTTTTACTTCTAAAAATACATTCTGTCGCATAACTGTTGACAATCATATTTATTGAATTCCTATTCATAACAGGATAGGAATTTCGTTTCGTTTGCCACCCCTAGAGATCATATTTCGAAAGATCCTTGAAAACTGTTTTGGACTTTTGAGGTTTGTCTTTACTTTCTTCTGGCTCTTTTTTCCATTTGGAGTAGGTAATGTAAGTCGTAAGTATGGCAGCTATTGTACCAAGAATTGCACAAGTCGTGGAAATGTTTGAAATCATTGGAAATCCTTGAAAAGATTCAAATTCTTCTGTTTCTTTTTCCTTTTCAATTCTGGCTTTTTTTCTTAATTTTGCCTCCTTACTTATTGCAGCAAGTTTTATGCCTTGAGCGACTCTTTTTGGGTTTTTGACACGAATAGGTGGAGGAGTTTTGGTAATTGTTTGCTCCTGTTTGATCTCCTGTTTTTGTTCTGGTTTTTGTTCTGGTTCCATTTATTAATGTTTGTTAAAATTTGTTCAACAACTAGTTAAAATTTGTTCAAAACAACTAGTTGGAATTTGTCTGGAAGTTGCTTTCAACCAATGACCATTTGGAAGAATTGTTGTTACAGTCAATGAAAAAGTAACTCTGGTTTGTTTTGGAAAAAATGTGTGTTTAATAAGTTTGTTTTGATCTGCAAAAACTTTACCACATCTGCATGCAAATTTTCCTGGTTGTGTCCATTGAACAGATTTGAAATGGGGTGTAAAAACAGGGGTTTCAGTGGTTTCATATTTAATCATTGACAACATTTTTATTTTATTTTGGGGATGGTTTGATCCTCCTTAATTTTTCTAACTAAATATTTTTTTAAAGTTATTGTCTTCTTCTTTTTTTTTACAGAACCCAAACCTGCATAATGGATTAGTGTCCCAATTGAAAAAGATGTCTCAACAGGGTTTTCCCAAAATTTGTCGCACTCACTTTCATCATATTTTTCTGGACATTTTTGGGAAAAGAGGTGCCAAAGATTTTTACCATAATCACCCCCATAGGTTTCGTTGTAAAGTGCAAACCCAACCGACCTCCAGGATGTGTAATCTTCTGCAATGTCTTTTGGCATCTGTTCAATATAGTTTTCTAACTCTTCCTCATCTTTTTGTTTGTGGTTATCAAAGTTAATAATGGTTTTTGTTTTTACTTTTTGTTCTGGTTCTGGTGGAAAAGATAGTTTGTTAGCTTTTGTGTATGGCTTTTCTCTAACAGACAGTAAAAATATTAATTCTTCATCCAAATAATAATTAACCACCTTGTTCCTTTTCTCCTCAATAATGTAACTCAAAAGATATGGGTCTGACTCGGGACTCTTTTTGGAACCATACAAAAACCAGTTGCCAGCAATGACAGCATTGTCGAGTTGGATTTTGGTTTCCTTTTGCACAAGTTCATTTATGTAAAGTCTCTCCCTTTGTGTTAACCAAACATGTGGAAAATGAAGGTGGAAACCATTTTTGTAAGTTTTGTCATCTTTAAAATAACCTGGCTTTTCCAGAACAAAACAGTTCAAGTTTGTTGTGTCAATAAGAAGTTCTCCCATTGTTTTCTGGAAGAGTCTTGCCAATTTCAGGACTTTCTTTTCTGTGTACAATGGTTTGGGTTCCTTAATTTTCTTACAAAGGTCAATATCAACAATGACAGGACCAATTTCTGTTGTCCTTTCCAAAATATATTTGTTAAACTTTCCAAGACTTGTCAAATATTTGTATGACTTTGTGTATTTGTTTAGGAAATCCTCCTCATCTTTTACAGAATATGATCTCTTGTTAAAAATATCCATATGTGTAATATTAGTTTTGCTATAACTTTCATACAACAATGATGATAATGTATTTTGTTTAAACTTTGACATCTCTTTTATTACATCTTTTAACCTAATCTCATAAGATTAATTTCAACATCCCAAACATTGAAAAACAGGAAAGTATAGTCGTCACCAATAGAACCAGAATATGAGTGCAAAGCCAGTTGGGTCCCCTTTTTAATGGTGGCAATTCCCTGACAGAAAACATTGTGTGGAGCATGTTCATTGTATGTCTTTCCCATGGTTATAACTTCCAATCCTGAAAGTTTGTTTGATCTGTCTGTAACACTTCCATGGTAAAGGTTTGTTTTTAGGTCAAAAAAAGCTCTGTAGGAAGAAGCATACCAACCAGTTTGCTTACTTTGTTGATCAATTTTGTGTCCATCTGGTTGAAGTTTAAACCAATATGAAACCAAATATTTTCCAGTATCATGGGTTGCTGTAAATGAAAGCAGGGTGCTAACGTTATTTGTGTTGTCCCATGCACCTCCTTTATGGTTTGTCTTTCCACTATCTTTTTTGTATTTTACTAAGGAGTTGAAAGTTCCAGCAGGTCCAGTGACTCCTGTAACACCTCTTAGGCCCCTAAGACCTCTCAAACCAGTTGATCCTTTGCCACCAGGCAATCCTTGAAGACCTCTGTCACCCTTGTCACCCTTTACTCCTTGTGGTCCAATACCACCTCTGTCACCCATGTTACCCTTGTCACCTGTTAATCCTCTTTGTCCTTCTAAACCCTCGTCACCATCGTCACCCTTGTCTCCTTTAACACCTTGTGGTCCCTTTGGCCCTTGAGAACCGGTGTTACCGGTGGTTCCTTTGGCACCTTGTGGACCTTGAGATCCTTGTGGGCCTTGTGCACCCTGTGGACCTTGTGGACCAGTGGATCCGGTGTTACCTTTGTTTCCTTTCGCACCATCGTCACCAGGGTCACCCTTGTCTCCTTTTTGAGATGCTGTGCCAGCCATACCTTTGTCACCTTTGTCACCCTTGTCACCTTTTGGACCAGTCGCACCACTGGTACCATGGTCACCCTTGTCTCCTTTTTGACCTTGTGGTCCTGTTGCACCTGCAGTTCCAAAAGTACCCCTATCCCCTTTGTTTCCTTGGGGACCTCTAATGCCGGCATCCCCTTTGTCACCTTTAGAACCAGTCAAACCTCGATCTCCCTTATCCCCTTTTGGTCCAGTGTTACCAACATTACCTTGGTCACCTTTGGGTCCTACTTTATGAGCATCTGTACCAGCCACGCCTGTTAAACCTCTATCACCCTTGTCACCTTTAGAACCCTTGGGTCCTGGGTCACCTTTTTGTGCAGCTGTTCCTGTTGGACCAGTCGCACCAGTAGCTCCTGTTGGTCCTATTGCACCTCTGTCTCCAGTGGAGCCTTTATCACCCGTCAAACCTCTTTGACCCTCCAAACCTTCGTCACCCTTGTCACCTTTGGCACCTGTGTTACCAGTGTTGCCCTTTGACCCTGTTGGTCCTGTGGATCCTGTTGGACCAGTGTTACCAGCCAAACCTTGGTCACCCTTTGTCCCAGTCGCACCAGTCGCACCAGTCAAACCTCTGTCACCCTTGTCACCTTTGGCACCTGTGTCACCTTGTGGACCAGGCTCACCGTCAGCACCACCACCTCCTCCATAAGAATAATCTGGGTCATCATATCCATAGTAATAACTCATTATTTATCTTGGTAAAGATTTTAAAGTTTTTCAAATGAAATTTCCATATTCCTTCATCATATCCTTGTTAATTTTGACAATCTCGGCTGGAGTTAGTGGTCCATGGACAATTTTAATTCCATAAATTTTTCCTTTCAGTTCTTCATCTGTGGTTGGTGATCCAGACAATCTTTTGTTTGCAAATACAGAACCAAATGGACTACCAATATCCGCAAGATCCGATTTAAATTCTGATCCTTGACATAGGACACCATTCAAATATATGGATCCTCCTGTTCCCAACCAATGACAAGAAACTATGTGTTTACTAAGAATGCTATGCCCTACGTTAACATCTATTTCTTTTTTAGTACCATTTCTTATGCCACCAATAATTAGTTTGGAGTAAGAGTATGATTTGAAACTTAAAAATTTGTCATAATTACCATTATCATTTCCAATAAGATAACACCAAGTACCACTCAAAGCAACAGATGTGTCAACAACAGTACAGACAACAAAGACAGAAACATCATTAAACTGCATTTCGGTGTTACAGAAACACATATAATTGCCTCCCTTGTTTTCAATGTAATCTTTGCCCGGACCAGTGGGATCAGAACCAAATGTTGGTGCATGGGATTTGTCATCTTGCCACAAAACAGAGTTGCCTTGTCGAGCTTGAATTAACTTTCTTTCTCCACCAACAGTTTCAAAGTGCTTGCCAGCTTTTGTTAAGTTAATATCAAAAACAGTTTTGTAATTTTGGGGTTTTTCAAGGTCTTGTAATTTCTTTTCAATTTTTTTAATTTTGTCTCCATAATCGGAATTGTCTTCTGACAACGATCGTCTTGGTCTTCCATAACCATAGTAATAACTCATTATTTATTTAGGGTTTTGTATTACTAAATGGAAAACCAAACAATTGTTGAGTTAGAACAAAAACTTAAAAAATTACACGAAAAAATTATTACTGCTACCAAAATCAAAAGTAGAAGACTAGTTATTTACGAAGATGATGCTGAAAAATTAAGATTAGACATTAAACAGTTAAAATTTGGGATTGGAGGTAATGATGTGTGGTGGAAGTAAACCAATATTTTGTTTTAAAAAATTATAACAAAATTTTGTTATAAGTTTTAAAGTTTTGTTTTTGTTCAGTAATTTTTAAAGTTCATCAATGCACTCCTCTATCAAAAGTTGGCGGTCGTCATTTTCAATAATCCCAAGTTCATCAGAAACTTCATCATCATCTTCAGAACCCTCATCATCTTCAAAAACTTCAACCGCTTCTACTTCTCTTTCTCTTTCAGCACTTCCATTTTTAAAGTCTTCAACCATCTCAACTGCAATACCTGTTTTGCAATCTATTCCAATTAAGATTTCATGATCAATGATTCCAAATTCGGCATGAACCTCGGTAGTAAGATTATTAAGTTCAACCAACACTTCAAGGATCTCTTCTAGTTCTGTTGATGATGAATGGAAGGCATCCAAAATTTCATTAAACATTAAAGCAAGTATTTTGTCTGAAACTGTTTTCATTTCAACAATGTTTGAATTTTCAACCAATATTTTGTATTGGTTTCTTAATTCTTCTAAATTTTCAATTCTTGAGTTCATTCTTGTTCTTTTAATTTTTTTTGGAAAAAATAGTTCAATTCAAAAAACTGTGTCATAAACTCCTGTTCTAACCAACATTTGGACTTTGGTTTCGCCGGGGTGTATATAGTTGCAAACTGTTTTTGGATGTGTACTTTTGTTAAAATATATAATATTTGGTGGCTTGCCTGGATATTTTGTAAAACCTACCCACATACATTTTCCCCTGTCTGGACATAAGTTACTCCTTTTGTTATTCATCTTTATTTCTGTTTAAAACTTACCAAACCCCCATTCCCAAAAATTTCCAAAAAATCCAAAACCCCAATCCCCAAACATTTTCAAAAACCATGTCCCAGGATCGGCAGCCATCTTGGAAAAAATTTGGCAACCCCAATCCCAAAAATTTGGCAGCCATCTTTAAATTAAAATCCAGGAGGGGGTCCCAGAAATCTGGAAGTCAAAATTTTAGTAAACAAATGGCGGCCATTAAGGTATGTCCCAGGATCGGCCTTTATACACTACTAGCGCCCTGATATGACAAGCGACTAGTAAACTCGTTCTCAGGGCCGGGATACTGTTTAACACTCAACGTCTTTAAAAGCTTGTAGACGCATGTACGCTGTGCGTACAGCAGCTATGTTTTGACTGAATTGAATTGCCATTTATTCAGTTTAAGGTGATGTGTCGCAACCTCGTGACAGCTTCCGTTTCAGTTCACTTCCTGCGGATCCGGAGTTATTGTAATTACGTATTATGAAATAGTTAGGGATACCTGAATATCAACAGTTCTGAAAAACACTCGTAGTTGAAAGAAGACTTTAAAGATATGTCTGTAAACATTTTTCTCGCTTTCTTCGCACTGTACGTAACAGCAGCAAGCACAGAGACGATCTGCTGCAAAGAGATAAAGAATGTGCTTGAGAATAAAGTTCTCGCACACAAGACATTGTGTTCCACGGGTAACCAACTATCGACCAACTGTTGCAGAAATATAGCATCCGACGTTGAAAAACATCGACAAGCCTACAGCTCTCTTTGTTCGGCAAAATGTAATTTTTGAAAAATTAGTTTAGTTATACTGTTTAACCAAGAAATACATAACTTCTTCATGTTAAAGAGACAACATCACGAAATCCCGTACACAGAGTTTTTACTCGGCAACTTGAAAAACCTTGTCTAATTGTTTTAGATTTTTTTTATTTAAAAAAATGTAAGTGACTCGAAAACAGTGAAGATAGATTGTGTTTTATCTTTATATCTATACAATAAAATATTTGAGATTTAATTTGTTTATATACCTTGGCGTAAAGAAGTATAGTGTTCCTTTTATATAATAAAATAGCCTCGATATAAACAGAAACTGGACATTTTACAAGCGCATCAGAATAACAAAGTATGACGAATAATTCGACGATTTTCTGGCGAGGCTATTTCTTGATCGAGGGGCCAAGGTTAAAATATTGAAGGAAGAATGTCGAAGGTAAAATGTCGAGGGTAAAAAGTCGAGGGTAAAATGTCGAGGGTAAATGTCGAAGGTGAAATGTTGAGAATAGCATAGTATTATGTATTAGGTGCATGCTTGTCGCCACGGGAATGGGTAAACAGACCATGTGAGGAACTGGGGAAGAGGGAAGAAGGAGTTCGAAGGTGGTTTGAGTTTTGTGAGTACGTTGACATGCTTAGTAAGTAGAATGGTAAATACATAAAACACAGAATAGCATAGAATAGCATAGAATAGAATAGCATAGAACAGTTAACAATTATTCACCGAAGCGAGGTGAATAATTAAAAATTAGACAACGAGACCGAGTTTTCTATGAGCTGATCTGCTCGTAGAAAACGAGGGCGAGTTCGGTCTAATTGTTTTAGTATCAAGAATAAACAACTTTTCTTTAAAGTAAATAAGTCTTGTCAAACATTGTTCCAAATTTTCAGATAGTTTTACCTTTTCGTTTGCAGAAGTCTCCCCATTCAAAATGTATAGTAGTTCGATGGCACATGATAAACAATCGCTCACAAAAAATGAGATTGTAATTACTTTTGCTTCAAATTTGGTGTAGATATACTCCATAGGCGTAAGCGAATTGAACAATTTTCCATTACTTTTGGGCCAATGTTTTCGTAATTACTTTGGGCCAATGTTGACGCCATGTTTGGCCTAGTTTCCAGGTTTTGCTCGCAGCGTGAATATGTCGTGGCTTCTGATTGCTCAGAATGGGAGTATTCCAGCTATAAGAAGGTTTGTCATTGGATAACCTACTAGTGGTCTATCACCAATAGACCACTAGTAGCTTAGCCAATCAGAATGCCGAATTTGTAATAAGCCACTAGTTGGTTGATACTAATTAACAATTAGTCACCGAAGTCACAAACAATTAAAATTTCAGTAAAAAAATTAAATTTCATTAATTTAAATGAAATTAAATTTCATTAATTTAAATTAAATTAAATTTCAGTAATTTCAGTAATTTAAATTTTTTTAGTAAAATTTCAGGCCTGAGAAGAATAACCATGAAATTTATTAAAACAGACGTCTTTAACTGTCGTAGTTTTATCATGTAAATTTAAATAATGCTCATTGTTCAACCCTGCAAAGTTTTGTTCACGCTTTGACAGCTGTCTATAAGCCTTCAATTCCACATACGATTAAAACTGACCCAAAATTCAAATAATTTTATGACTAAACACTTTCTCGCCTTCAAATTTTCCAACCTAGAGCTTTTCTGTGTATACAGTACTCTCTATCTGTTGAGTTTTTTTACGATTGGTTAGGTTTAAAAGAATAGTCGCTGGAGTCGCCATTTTGAAAAATAATTACACCATTGATTAGACATCATCCGTCAAAATGATGATTCCGACAACAATTTCTAGTATAGTTACCTCGCGCGAGGTAACTATCGCGAAATAGGCGGTTCAGCTCGACCTATCAGAGGACGAGAAATTCAATAGTTACTTCTGAAATTTTACTAATATAGAATAGAATAGAATAGAATAGAATAGAATAGAATAGAATAGAATAGAATAGAATAGAATAGAATGGAATGGAATGGAACGGAATGGAATGGAATGGAATGGAATGGAATGGACTGGTACGGAATGGAATGGAATGGAATGGAATGGAATGGAAATGAATAGAATAGAATAGAATAGAATAGAATAGAATAGAATAGAATAGAATAGAATAGAATAGAATAGAATAGAATGGAGTAAAGTAGAGTAGAGTAGAGTAGAGTAGAGTGGAGTGGAGTGGAGTGGAGTGGAGTGGAGTGGAGTGGAGTGGAGTGGAGTGGAGTGGAGTGGAGTGGAGTGGAGTGGAGTGGAGTGGAGTGGAGTGGAGTGGAGTGGAGTGGAGTGGAGTGGAGTGGAGTGGAGTGGAGTGGAGTGGAGTGGAGTAGAGGTGAGGCGAGGCGAGGCGAGGCGGGTCGAGTCGAGAACGGGAACGGGAACGGGAATCCAATAGAATAGGAATAGAATAGATTAGGAATGGGAATGGGAATGGGAATAGAATAAGAATAGAATAGGAATTTAATAGAATAGGAAATTAATGGAATAGGAATGGAATAGGAATGGAATAGGAATGGAATAGGAATGGAATAGGAATGGAATAGGAATGGAATAGGAATGGAATAGGAATGGAATAGGAATGGAATAGGAATGGAATAGGAATTTAATAGGAATGGAATAGGAATGGAATAGGAATGGAATAGGAATGGAATAGGAATGGAATAGGAATGGAATAGGAATGGAATAGGAATGGAATAGGAATGGTATAGTAGTTCACGAGCCCAGGCCCGGAGCCCGGGGAGGGTGCTAATCTCGACACGCGTGGAGTTCTTTTACACGCGTGGACAAGCGTGATATGCGAACAAATTTCTGTGATCTGAATATCTGTTTGCTTCTATGCATGGTACGTTCACTTGCGCGGTAAATATTGTGGGGCACTGGGAACTTATTTTATCTATTCTTGACCAAAAAACTTGAACAACATATTTTGCTCTTGACAAAAAGACTTTAGGAATAGCTTTTCTGGGATACGTTCAAAAGGGCAGAAACAAATCAACGTTTGCGCATAAAACAGAACAACATCCTCAGTAGAAGAAAACCCGTCCCACCGAAACTCGAAAGGAGGAAAAAGCAAAAGCGAAAAACCAACGAAGGAAAAGGCCGAAAAGTTTAAGCTTTCGGTAAAAATATATAGCGGCCGCTTTCAGTATAAAGTCACGAACATTTAGTAGCAATGCTGTTCGAGTTTCCCTGTTTTTAATATATCATATATCACTGTTACAGTAATTTTGTTTTCTATTTTATGTGTCCTTGAAGTATTTCAAACGTATCCGTTATGTTTTTGCTTGCCCGACATGTTTTAGCTGTGGCTGCCGTCTATCTTATCTCCTTTTAAATATTTTTCTTATGATAAAACCACTTGTAACTTTAATAACTGGCTACGTTTACACGGTACCGGCGTTGATCTTCGTGCCGTATTTGTTTCCTGCAGTCTCATTTAGATTGTTCTTTATTCTTTGCAGTCCTGCGTTTGTGTGAGACCGCACCATTGCTTGGTAATCTGCGAATCTGACCGCAAGCACAAATTCACCCCCGACCTTAATTCCATCTGTGTTACTCTCCATTGGAGTTTAGTGAATATAATTGAATTGAATTAAAGGTGCGTTTGTTTGGAACCATTTTGGATTAGGAACATTAAGAATAACGTACGCGTACACTAGTTTAGAAGCTCTTTTTAACCTGGAATTCTCGAAAAGTCATTTGTTAAGGCTAAGCTCTTTGATTAACCAGAATAACCCATCGTTCGGAAAAACGTATATTATTTATATATTATTTTTTGTTCTGAATAACTCAAACAAACCCTCCTTAAATTGAAGTGAAGTGAAGAAAAAGTTAAATAAAATGAAGTGAAGAAAAATGAAGTAAAATGAAGTAAAGTGCCGTGCCGTGCGGCGATGTGACGTAAAATAAAGTAAAGTTAAGTAAAGTAAAGTAAAGTAAAGTAAAGTAAAGTAAAGTAAAGTAAAGTAAAGTAAAGTAAAGTAAAGTAAAGTAAAGTAAAGTAAAGTAAAGTAAAGTAAAGTAAAGTAAAGTAAAGTAAAGTAAAGTAAAGTGAAGTGAAGTGAAGTGAAGTGAAGTGAAGTGAAGTGAAGTGAAGTGAAGTGAAGTGAAGTGAAGTGAAGTGAAGTGAAGTAAAGTAAAGTAAACTTAAGTGAAAGGAAGTGAAGTGGAACTCAGCAAAATAGATCAATGTAAAATCAAGTTTTTCTATATAAGTTGACAGTACTATACTCAGCTACAGATAAGTTTATTTGAGCAATAGATAAGTCAGCTTAAGATCAAGTTCAACCACAGTTAACAGTGGCTTAAAAAGTCGAAAGTGAATGTCAATTGCTATGAGTATAATCTTTTACTAGAAATACATAAATGCAACAACCCCTCGCCCGCTTTTACATGCTTTTTTGAAATACCCCTCACCCACCCCTGATTAAAATAAGCACTCTTGATATACAGCAAAAACAAATGATAATCCTCAGGATAATTACAGGATTTATGAGTAGGATGACTAAAATGAAAGTTGAACATATCAAAGCAAAAATTATAGATTTCATATTAAACTCTTTTTGTAAAAATATATTGTTTTTAGCCATTTAGGAGGTTTCCATAGGAATTACTTTCAGCAAGCCTTTATATGCTCCCCAATGCATTCATGTTTTGCAAAGGCAGGATTAAAAGTTAATAGCTCAAAAACTACATTTATAATAGGAGATAAAAACAATTTTCAGCAGAATTGGATTCCAACCTTTCAGTCGAAAATTTGGAAATGTTATACAGTCAATTAAGTTTAACTGACGAGTGTCTAGATGGGTTTCTATTTAAATGTCTTGCCGTTCTTGGCGTTTACAGAATATATTAATAAATAAAAGCTGATTCCAATCAGAAAAATACAATACAATACAATACAATACAATACAATACAATACAATACAATACAATACAATACAATACAATACAATACAATACAATACAATACAATACAATACAATACAATACAATACAATACAATACAATACGAATGTCCTATCGTTAACTTTAAAATGATTTGAAACCACTGAGTACCAGACTGTGACCACAAACCCTGCAATTGACTGAGTTTTTGTTTACCATACGGCGTAACTATTTCCAGATTTGGTCTCCCTTACTTTTTCTACACGCGTGTAAAATGGACTCCACGCGCGTTGAGATTAGCACCCTCCCGAGCTCGGGGATAAATACATTATTATCCTATTTGCGTCTTTTTCTATTAGATTCATGCAAGAACTCATTGGCATTAGGAATGGAAAGTGGCAAAATTCTAAATGCTGCCATCACTGCATCATCAACTTATGGCTCCAACTATCTTCCCCATTTTGGCCGTTTAAGGAAAAGTCATGGCTATTGCGGGTGGCTTTGTAAAAGAGATACTACAAGTTCTTGGCTGCAGGTCAATTTGGGTAAAAGAACTGTTGTGACAGCGGTCGCCACCCAAGGAAGTTGTAAGCATGACGAGTGGACGAAGAGTTACGTCATTTGGTACAGCGACGATGCTGTTAACTGGACATATTACAAGGAATTGAGCTCCACAAAGCCAAAGGTTAGTCTTTCCCACGATGCATCGGGGTCACAATTCACCGAGGTCACGATGCACCAAGGTCACCTCAAGTGAATACCACGCTATGGCGATTAATTCCATAATTAATTGACTGGTCACGTGGTACAAATCTAGTCTTCTGATTGAATAAGTTACAGTTGAGGTATAATATTACAAGTAATACCTAACATTTCATTTGAATGAATTATTAATTGGGATCCCTCTTATTTTTGCAGGTATTCACTGGTAACACTGATCGAACGACAGTCGTTACTAATTCATTTCAGTATCCAATCACCGCGCGATACATGCGGATTACACCAAAAAGCTATAATTCATACGCTGTCATAAGAGTCGAGTATTATGGCTGCCGTTGAACTATCTGAAGGATTTCACTACAACTGTTGGCGACTTACGTCTTGACTTTTAAAGTAGTTTAGTTTTCATATAATATTCGTATACTTATTTCGGCAGCTAGGGCTGTAATTTGTTCACTAGTAATTGTATACTGGTAACGGTAAATATAGTTACCGATTTTTGGGACATGTAACTGTAGTTATGAAGTTTTTATATGCATGGTATGCAACACTAATTCCTAACTAGTATAACGCATATTCGTAGTTCGCAGTCTTTTTTCTCCTAATTCTAACCAACATCTATTAATTTAATCATTAATCAATAACAGTTTGTTTCTACTGTAAGTATTGTGTAACGCTAATCTTTGTTCTTTTGCAATTCGTGTGCATTCTACACTAGCTGGTGGCCAAAATTAACGAGCCGCCCAAAGAAAGGCAGTGTTATCAGACAAAATCCGCAAAAACGGAATATTAAAACACAGAATGTCTAGAATAAATCATGTTTAACAACTAGAAATACATACATGCAATAACCCCTCGCCCGCTTTTACATCCATTTTTGTAAACTATACAAACCCCCTTGCGCTCTTTTTTATTGGGGGACTGGAAATAGCCATTCCTGTCGGAACGATGAAAATATAGTTTTAATTCTGGTAGAATATTTGAAATAAAAAAACAAAAACTCTATTTTTTTTAAGAAAAAGGTAACAAAGAACAAAGAAAAATTTAAGTATGATATTTGGTAAAAAGTATTGAGATGAAAAAAATATTACGTCCCACCCAGGTTTGACCTCGATCTCTGCCTCCTCCGCAGGCGTCTCTTCAAAATTTATTATATAAACCCATCTATACAGGCAAATATTAGTTAAAACGCATCAAACGAAAGAATAGAGGCACTGGAAACTAATGCAAGGAAAAGGGCGCAGGGGATTGTAAATCGCGTGCGTTATAACCACGATGCTGAGAACTCGCGAAAAGAAAAATATAACGGAGACGTCTGGGTGCGAGGCAGACTCGATCTCATCCGCGTGCAAACCGACGATGTTACCACTATAGGCGACCGAAGCAGGCGTCGCAATTTTATCAAAATATTAGGGTTATATATCACAGTTCTTTCTTGCCATGTTTACAAAGTGATAGGATGTAAACAGGGAACCTCGAACAGTTACTAAATGTTCGTGATTACTAAAAGTGGCTGCTCTATATTTTTACTGTAGAAGCTTAAACTTTTCGGCCTTTATCTTCGTTGGTTTTCTATTTTGACTATTTCTTTTTCGTTCTTTCGAGTTTCAGTTTGCCGGGTTTCCTTTAGTCAAGACTTTACGTAAACGTTGATTTGCTTCTGTTCTTTTGAAAAGGATGTACATATTCCAAACTCCTTTCTCAAGTCTTTTTGTCAAGAATATATTAGTTCAAATCTTTTTCATCGAACTATATTGTTTCCAGTGCTCCACAATCTTCACCGCGTGTGGTCCTATATATATATGTATATTTTCATTTTAATTTTTAATTTTAAGTTTCATTATAATATATATATATATATATATATATATATATAAATATCCAGATCGCTCAAACTGATTCGCATTTTAACACGCGTGTAAAGTGGACTCCACGCATGTCGAGATTAGCACCCTCACCGGGCTCCGAGTGGAAGAGAAACGGCCGACGCTTGAACTAGCTTCGACCACCCTGTCCCTTCTTATTATGCGTTTGCATGCAGTCAACATGCAAGACTAGAAATCAATATCTTTGTTATTTTCCTACACTTTGGGATATAGGAATTTAGATCAAATATAGAACTTCTTGTGGAACTCCATTGGATTCCAAAAACATTACAAAAAAAAATTTTATTACTAGAAAAGTTAATGCTCGAAATCTTGATAAACCTGATTGCCATCATACCATTAAATACCGTAGATCTAAGAATCTGGATATGTCCATGATCTTTTCGGTATTCCCCAGAATGTCTTGGAAATCTTTGATAATCCTAACGATTTGTTAGAAATTTGGCGTTCTCATTTTATTAAAGTTCTTAACGATCATGCTCCATTAGCAGAAAAGATTTAGAGAGTTCGCTCCAACCGTTTACCCGGTTGGTATAATTCTTCAATTCGTGAGGCGGGACGTAAAAGAGATAGAACTCTTAAATTATATCTTAAGACTAAAGATGCCAATCACTGGTATCAGTATAAAAGTTGGAGAAACAAATCAGTCCACATTATTTAAAAGTCCAAAAACTCTTACCTGATAACATCAATAATCCACGCCAGCTATGGAAAATTAAAAAAAAAAATCTTACCCTCCAGCTTTACTCCACCACCGTCAACTTTAATTGTCGATGACGTAAAGATCACTGACCCTAAAGAGATCAGTGATCTTTTTAATGCATACTTTTCTTCTATTACTGAAAATCTTGGCATAATTATTCGAACAAATCTACCCATATCTTAATAGTATAAGTACTTGTGAATCCAAGTTTTCTATACCTTTATTGAACATTGCTGACGTCATTAAACTATTAAACGACTTGGATTCGAACAAGGCAACTAGTCTTGATGGCATTCCAGCTTACTTTGTCAAGATTTCGGTTAACTCCATGGCTTCTGTTATCCTTTGGATATGTAATTTGAGCATTGACTCTGGTATTTTTCCAGAAATGTGGAAAGAAGCTAAACTGATTCCTATCTACAAAACAGGAGAGCGAACAGAAAGAGGAAACCTTAGACCCATTTCTCTTTTAGCAGTTATTTCAAAAGTACTTGAACGACATGTTTCAAATTCATATATGAATTATTTGCTTTCTAATAATATTCTTTCGCCACATCAACATGGTTTTAGAGTCCAACATTCTCTTGCGAGTCCTCCCTTATAATGATTTACGAGTACCTTTTGGACAGTATTGAACAAGGTCAAATGAATGGTATGACTAATCGTTTCCTGAGCGCGTGCTCGTTTCGCTTCGAATCAACAATATTGTAGGGGGGTCCGGGGGCATGCCCCCGGGGAAAATGTTTTGAAATTGGGGTCTCTAAAACGGCATTTCCCACGATTTGACAGCACATTTTAGCAAAATTTTGAAACTTTTAAAACATATTTTTAATGGCACATTTTATTATGTTTACAAAACATTTGTCCAAATTGGATGTTCAGCATTTATATTTTTACAAAGCTAACTAAAATATTAGCCAAACGAGAAAGGCGCAAACACCCATGCATGCCTTCCAAAATTAACTAAATATTCATTGTCTCAAAGACCTTGAAGTGTGCAATTTTCTCTAATTTAATAAATTATATGTTATCTACCGAGTCCCGACTACCGTAACATTACATCGAGATTTAATAGTGGGGCAATGCTTGTGATATAAGTTAATTAGATAAACCTGGGGTCATATTTCACGAACGCGCCGTTAAATATATCTTATCGGAGCAAGATAGCGAGACTAACCATAATTTGAAAACAGTTATTCATTTCAAAATCATGAAAATAAAGATCCAATTTAACGTTGAACTAAACCTTGGCTTAAGGATCAATTGATGCTTTCAAAGAGCTCATGGCAAGCGTGAAATATGCTAATGCCGCCTTGCTGAATAAATATATGTCTGAACTCTGAACTCAGACTTCACTAGGACGCAAAATGATAAATAAATTAAATAATACGATATTGAGACTGGACAAAAACACATATATTCGACACTAGTTTGTTTGTATATTTGAAATGAAACTATTAAGACGACCTTAACTTACCAGTCTTACCTTACATCAGTAGGGGAATAAATGACTCCGCGTGGCGCCAAAATGCAGACGCTTTCAATCGCGTCTATTAAAATGTTCCTCGCTTGAAATAAATCGATGACTGTGTAATCTAGATGACAAATCATCGTAGATTGTTCACAGTATAACAGTATTTCCTCGTCGTTGCTGTTAAAAGCAGCTAAAACCCGTTCGAAAGCGCTTATACAGAACTCGTATGACTGAAACCACGATCACAGTGAGAAGCTTTCAGGCTTCAATGAATAAATTACTCGGTATCTCCGGCTCTCAGCTGACTCAGCAATCGATGGTTGCCATGTTGCAGATCGGTCAAAAAGCCCAAAATCAACGCGACAGCCAATCAGGTTTGAGGCAAATCGGTCAAAAAAGTGGTTGCCATGGTGCAGATCGGTCAAATTGATCAAACACCAATCAGATCTCTCCGCAAACCGGTCAAAACTCTCAAAGCGAACGCTGACCACCGGTCATCCCTGCTCGGTGTTTGCTGACTCGCAAATTACGATAAAAGTGAATTTGAAACCTAATCAGTATGCCAAACTTTGGAGTCACGGCATTACATTTTCTAGAAGACTGTTGAGATTAAAATATTGTGTGATTGCGCAATTATTCTGGTGATTTTTTACGTCAGTCGCGTGACCGGTCTGATGTATGCTAAATCCGCCCCCGATACTTTAATTGATTTATCTAAAGCGTTTGATCTTGTTAACCATCAAATTCTAATTTACAAACTAATAATGTACGTATACTCATCAAGTGCACATCAAATTTACTTTGTCATATCCAGCTTCTATCAAATCCGGTGTACCGCAGGCTTCGATTCTAGGACCCCTTTTATTTCTGATTTATATTAATGACTCCCCATTTCTGTTTGCGGACGATTCAACATTAATTACTCGTGGCTCCCATGTTGGCGAAGTAAGTAATTTGTTAGAAAAAGATGTGTATTCCACGTCTCAGTGGGCTAATTTCAATAAAATGGCTCTAAACGTTAAGAAAACCACTCCAGGCGTAAATTTCCCGGTGCTTCTCCGTTAGTCATTAAACTAAACGAAAAAAATATTGAGGAGGTGAAGACTGTTAAGTTGCTGGGAATCACATTTGATCAGTATCTTAAATGGGATCACCAAATTACTAATATCTATAACATTCGTTCACTCCAGACTATATCTGTTGGAACGTATTCGTAATAATCTTACTCGTCGCTGTCGTATTCAATTTTATAATTACGCTTTGATTCATCCTCATTTTTTGTATTGCTGCACTATCTGGGGTAATGCCAGTAATGAGCTTTTAAGTTGGCTCCATACAGTTTCTTGATAAATGGAAAATACAAGTTTGAGAGTCCAAAACACGTGATTAAACAATTCGGAAAAAGAATAAAACTAAATGTTATGCCTAGTTAAACAGTCTGACAATCAAAAACTGCTACCAAATAAATAGCAACCGTTGTTGCTATGGCAACAATGACGTTTCAAAATGGCTGCCAATTACCCTTCAAACTAATTTAATTCGGAAAAAACGTTGGTGACACCCCCATTTTTTTTCATTAAAACTTTCCTTGAAGTATGAGTAATCAATATAAGCCGATTTAAAAAAAATTCTGTAAAACGAAATTTTCTAAAAATTAACAAACATGACTTTTTCGAAAAAAAAATTATTCGTTCAACAGAATTTTTTTTAAATCGGCCTATTGATTACTCATACTTCAAGAAAAGTTTTAATGAAAAAAAGTTTTTTCCGAATTAAATTAGTTTGAAAGGTAATTGGCAGCCATTTTGAAACGTCATTGTTGCCATAGCAACTGTTGGTATTTATTTGGTAACAGTTTTTGATTGTCAGACTGTTTAATTCTGCATAACATTTAGTTTTATTCTTTTTCCGAATTGTTTATGCACGTGTTTTGGACTCTCAAACTTGTATTTTCCATTTTTCAAGAAACTGTATGGAGCCACCTTAAATGACTTATTAAAACTACAAAAAGGTGCCGCTAGACTAATACTTAGATAAAAATAGGTACGCAGCGCGTACATGTGTCGACTGGTTGACTGAGTTCAGTGAATGAACATGAATAAAAGTTAAAATGACTTGGTACCGGAATCCCGAAGATGTATGTTCAAATTTCAAATACGCGATGCGTACATGTTACTATTGTGGCACACTCGATTAAACTGATTGCCTTAATGATTTCGGGTGAAGGAAAATCATTAACTGAATTTGACATAGGTGGACTGGTGCACATTTATTTTACAAATTATTATATACATCATACACCTTCACTGGTATAGCCCATAGTTAATCTGATGCATTGATAAAGCTTTGCACTATCTGGGGGTGACGACATAAATCTTTTACTTGAAGTTGTCGGTTACATTGCTAAGCAACGTAGATGCAAAAATTGTAATTATTATTGTCATACATATATGTAATTTGGCTGCATTGCCAAATTCCACAGTGAATTATTTTGCATCGAAATGAGTGTCACGGCCCAACTTTAAAACACTGTAAAGAGGCAGAACAAGCATGGCCGGAGGGTCGCAGAGGTAGGGGGTGGAGATTGGATCGAAGCTCAAGCAATCCCAGACTGCTTTGCGAGTTTTATTTGGGTGAAATCCAAACACGAAGAAACACGAGGTGTATCAAGCATTCCTGTGAAATTTTCTAGATTACATACAACACCCTTCAATTCAAAATATAAAACTGTGTCTTGAACACATGAAGTAAGCTGAAAATAGTTTACTAAGTCTTGAACACCTTCAACCAAAGTTAAAACACAACATCCTGATGAACATGGCATTCCATATAAATCCCTTGAGTGAGAGTCAAAATTTTTGAATACCTCTGGAAAAGGTCTAAAAATTGCAACAGCATTAATACCGATAGTAAGCAAACAATTTTTGTAATTTAACAAAGAACTAGAAAATATCTGATTAAAAGCATGTTCAAGTGTAACACGAGGATCATTGTTCAAAGCACCAGAAAATTATTAACTGTATTGTAAACAATAAATTTTATTATCAATTGAAACCATTTCAGGTACATCAGTTAGTAATAACAAATCTTTGTTGATAGATTTGCTTATACAGCCATACAGACTATTTCCATTTAACAATATTATGTTCATAAAGGATGTGTCCCAAATGTTAACACACTTGATTTCATTGTGGACTATGGATGTCAGTGACATTGCTAAACATTGTTTGCGAGCATTGTGCCCAAACCTGTGGGCATCACCTGGACTAAAATCAGCACATATTGTTTGACTGACATAAATTATTTCATTTATGGTAGGCCCTGGGTTTTCTTCAACATCATTTGAAAGTCTTAACAACGATTGCAAATACTTGTAGCACAACATCTGTGTAACCCAAGCTACAATTTCTTGCCCACTTTCATGCTGCTTAATCAGCTGTTTTAGACAGGGCAAATAAAACACTGAGATAAAATATTATGAACATTTCATGAAGCTTCCCTTGCTTTGAAAAAATTGTTATGGGAACCAATTCTTGATCTATACACTTCTATGGAAACCCCCATATTATGTCGAGTAAATGCACTGGTCAGCACAATAGCAATGGCTATATAAATAAAAGTGTTAAAAGCAGCTCAATGGCTTGCTTGAGTATAAACACCATCACAACGGCTTGGTTCAATGATAATACCAGCACAATGGCTTGGTTCAATAGTATTTTAATGATAGTTCTTTATTGTATTGTTTGATACGTGGCCTTCACGTAGTGGCCAAAAATATGTTGGTCAGTACGAACGCAATGGCTCTGTTTATTTTCTTGGTACGTGATATCCAACGTAAATAGCTAGAACCTGACCGAAATGTTGGCCATTGCAAACACAATGGTTTCGATAAATAAAACAAATATTGAAATACTTATCCTGGATTCCTAGGTCAAAAACGTGACTAAAGTCTCTTCAAGAGAGCCAAATTCTGTGCACAACCGCGTGGCGTGTGAAAAACAAAATGGCGGCGATCTTTCGGGAATTTTCGTTGACCACCGTACCTTCATCGTGTGACGTAATTGTCACAAACACTGCCAGTCCAAGCTCCTAACATAGTGTTCGACTTTCAGTCGACAAAAAAACCGGATGCTCCTTCTATTGATCTATTCCGCCAATTGAGGTGGATTCCTATTCATAATCTTATTAAAATGAGAAAAATTCTTCGGGTTTTTAATACTTTAAAAACGTCTTCGCCGCAAGATTTATGTAATTTATTCTCCGTTCCTGAGGGATTTTCATGATGTAAACACCAGGTCATTCATCCATCACCGATCTAAAACTTCCTCAGGTCAAAACAGAAATGGCAAAGTCTAAATTACCCTTTTGTGGTGCAATGCTCTTCGATTCTTTACCTAATAAGTTGAAGAGTATTGATGATCATTCACTCAGCTCGTTTAAAACTAAACTAAAATAATTTTTCATTAATTTAAACTTTGCCGTAGACCATATTATACATCGCTGTCGTCCGTGTAATGTAATGTAAGGTAAGGTAAGGTAAGTTAACAAAAGAATGCCTTCGGAGCCAATCAAAAATAAAACGATTGACTCACGACAGACCACCGAAGCCAAAATAACTACTGTACACCAAGTATTTCAGTATTTCATAAGTCATTGTTGACAGCATGGTCGCATACGGCATGGAGAGAGATATTTGACAAGGAACGGGATATACAACATGAGGAGGTTTTTACAAATTTAGTAAGTATTTTAAGTATGAATCGTAGTCTATTCTTAATTGTGATGTACTAGACGTTGTTGGAATAATGATAACATTTTAAGTTTTGAAAGCAAATTAATCGAGTCGATGCGTGGACGATTTCATATTCAGACGAGGCAATTTATATGGGCAACATGTCTGGTCGAGCTTCGTAAACTGACAAGAGTGTGCGT
Organism: Paragorgia papillata; assembly: GCA_035771165.1. Taxonomy (NCBI): domain Eukaryota; kingdom Metazoa; phylum Cnidaria; class Anthozoa; order Scleralcyonacea; family Coralliidae; genus Paragorgia; species Paragorgia papillata. The sequence continues at coordinate 412,280 of JAWNZC010000010.1, read as the reverse complement.
TGCCGAATAGAAATGGATGACCTTCTTCTAAGAAAACAAAGTTAGCTTCATGGTCAAGCAACAATGCCCAAAACCTATGGTAGTCCAAGAGCGAAATATGCTATTAAATAACATATTGTCGATGTAGATGACAAATAGTCAAATGTCAGTAACTGGCAAGTCTATATACAGTATTAATGGAGTAAAATTGTATCCTGCAGCTGTCAATGTCATGCAAAATCTGTGTTATGAATGTGCAAACATATATTGTACCTTTTTCTGCATGTACAGTATGCATATGTCTTGAAGAATAATTAATGTATTGACATAAACTTATATTATATGAAACATTTGGGTTGCCTGTGGTATTTGAGCCCGCAGTCGCATTTGGTCAGTTCGTGCTGATATAAGGCTCGTCTGGTGACCTCCATTTTGTATTTTACTTTATACTTCGTTAGCTCTACATGTTTGTCATACTTGTAGTTTTATGTTTGGGTTTTAAGTTGAATAAAGCCTATTTAGTGTTGTCTATTTAATCTAGCCTACTTATGGTTCCAACAATTTGCTCAGGTTGCTCTTATAATTTTGATGACATAATTTGCTGGACATCTTCTTCTTTCACTATTAAATTTTACACGGCAGTAATAGTCGACATGCTTGTTATCTCAAGCGATTTTCTTTACCTTCTAACTAGATTGTATTATTGTTTGACAAATTGTTGTAACGAAAATATTTAAATACTGTTTTAAATTAGTCAATTAAGTCAAATTTTGTGAGTTGTTATATAGTTATGTTAATTTGATTGACCTACTTAAAGCTTTACTACCATATATACTTTATGACTATAGCTTTTAGTACCATAGCTTTAATAGTCAAGTTATTAGTGCACTGCCTCTCACCACTGAGGACCGGAGTAAAGCTCATTTGGATTGAGTTACTATTTGAATGGATGACCATGCACCTGTCCGGGCTTGGACTCATACCAGATATGAGTAAAGTTGTTTGCACTTAGCCTTCTGTGCCTTGCTGGCTTTACTCTGAGAGTCTGAGTTGACTGAGTTATTTATCAAAGTTAAAACACAGCATGGCCTGTGAGCATACAGTAGACAATTTGTCAAAAATATTGTTCAGCTCTAGATCTGAATGCAAGGTTATTACAACTAGATACAATTCCATCAATTTTGTCAAGAATCTTGTTCAGCTATGCATAGAAGGTTGTTACAAGTACACAGTTGCATCATTGTTTCTACCATAGTAGCTATAGGCATTAAACGCAGTAGATATAAGCACGCCTGGGCGTGCCTATTTTTTGTATTCATATTATATATATATAATCCAAATAGTGAAATAAAAGTAACGTGCTGCGTAGGCAGTGTAGAAACAACAATCGAAATATAGTAAGGTTAGATCATACTGCCGAAACAGAGAACGTAGGAGTCTAACGTTTCGAGCGAAGGCCCTTCGTCAGAGTCTTCGTCTCGAAACGTTAGACTCCAATATACTGCCGAAACAGAGAACGTACTATATTTCGATTATATATATATATATATATATATGATTTACTTATATGAGGGCCATTAGGTAGAATACTATCATAGTAATAACCACTCCTTTTATATCTGTTGGCCGTGGCGTATTGCAAGGAGATTGTCTGAGCCCTCTTCTGTTCAATATGTGCTTTAACACGTTTATTCAACATATTAAAGCTGACAAGTACCGTCAATTTGGTTTTTCTTTCAAACTATTAAATCCAATTCACTGGTTCCAGTTTGCTGCTGATGCTGCTGTAATTACTGGTCAAGAGTCAGAAAACCAGCATCTTTTAAATCGTTTTTCCATCTGGTGCCAATGGTCGAATATGTTAATCCGGGTTGATAAATGTAGCACTTTTGGCATCAAGAAAGCCATTACAAAGTCAGTACAATACTTGCCGAAACTCCTTATCAACCAAAATCTTATACCAGCAATCAACATTGGAGAATCATTTCAATACTTAGGACGCTACTTTGATTTTGACATGTCGAATCAAAATCATAAGACTGAGCTGACTACTCTCGTTGATGAACTAATGTCTGACATTGACTCAAAACCACTTCACCCAAAAAATAAACTTCTCCTGTATAGTCGCTACGTCTTATCCAAATTATCCTGGCATTTCACCGTTGCTACACTGTCCAAAACTTGGATTTCTGAAAATATTGACTCTGTAATTATGCAACCAATACATCCGTAAATGGCTTGAAATACCAATATCAGGAACACTAAGTACTATATATCTAACACGTAACAAATTTGGTCAAAGTATCTATCCTCCATCATTAAAATTTATTCGATGCCAACCTGCTCTACGCAAAGCCTTAAAATATTCTCCAAATGAAGCAATTAACGAACTGTGGAAATCCACTAATAATCATACTAATATTCAATACGACGTCTATAACTCTACTAAAGAAGTTCTGAAAGATTTCCGTTCTGGGCATGAAGATAGACTTCAAAACCACTTGACTTGTCAGGGATCCTTTTTCTCTAACGTTACAAAGTTCTCCTTATCAAAGCTTAACAAGGTGTGGTCAACTGCTCAATCAAAACTGCCAAAAAACATTTATAACTTTACTATACGTTATGTGAACAATTCTACTCCGACACGCAAAAATCTTCACAGATAGGGAATATCCTCAAGTCCAGAATGCTCCTTTTGTCTGAGCCCAGAAACACTACTACACGTTGTTGCTGGTTGTCAATCGTATCTTGAACGCTTTACATGGAGGCACAATTCAATTCTTAACTTTCTTGCAAATACCTTACAAACTGTTAACGGTTCAAACCTCTTTGTCGATCTACCTGGATTCAAAAGCCCATCTATCCTAACTGGTGACACGTATCGTCCAGATTTGCTATTGCATTGTTCAAACGGCCGTCTTTATGTTCTCGAACTTACTGTTGGTTTTGAATCAAACCTTCAAAACAACGTCAAACGGAAAGAAGATAAATATAGGGAACTAGTAAAACAGCAAAGTGAACATTTTAATGATGTAAAATTTATAAATCTCTCCATGAGCTGCCTAGGTGTTTTTGCGAATGAGTGTTCTACTTTTTTAGATATGCTAGATAAGGTTGGTCCTGATAACAAGCACCAAATGTACTGCGTAAGGAAAATGATGACTATAGCTATCAGAACTACGTATTACATTTTCTGCTGCCGAAATAAGAAATGGGGAAATCCCGAATTATTACTTTTTGAAATATTTGTATATAAATTTGCATGTTTTATTATATAGTCATTAGTTGTTATTATATATTATTAGTTGTGATTCAAGTAGACAATTGTAAATTACCTTAATAAGCGAGATTTATAATTGTATATGTAGAAAAGAAAAAACATTTAATAAAGTTTCCATTATTATTATTATTATTATTATTATTATTATTATTATTATTATTATTATTATTATTATTATTATTATTATTATTATTATTATTATTATTATTATTATTATTATTATTATTATTATTATTATTATTATTATTATTATTATTATTATTATTATTATTATTATTATTAATTACTTCTGAGTTCTGTACCCCTGACAGGGTGACTGTCTCAGTCCTTTACTGTTCAACATGTGTTTTAACACCTACATTCAACATATTAAAGCTGAAAAATACCGTCAATTTGGTTTCTCCCTCCAACTCCTAAATCCAATTCACTGGTTTCAATTTGCCGATGATGCTGCTGTTATTACTGGTCAGGAATCGGAAAACCAACATCTTCTAAACCGATTCTCTATCTGGTGTCAGTGGGCTAACATGATTGTTAGAGTCGATAAATGTAGCACCTTTGGTATCAAGAAGGCGTTAACAAAATCTGTCCAATATCTGCCGAAACTATTAATTAATAATCATCTGATACCAACTATTAAAACTGGAGAATCATTTAAATATTTGAGACAATACTTTGATTTTGATATGTCCAATCAACATTTGTAAATTAAAATAACTATCAATTGATTTGTGTCAGTGTCTGTTTGCTTTTCACTTATTTTCATGCTTTTCTTCGGTAAATGGTCTCGGTTTATATCTGTTTCTGTGTAAAAAGCGGTAGTCACATGTACGCTTTGCATACCTATTTTTTAAGATGATGTGTTACAGCCTCACGACAGCGTCCATTTCAGTTCACTCCCCACGAAGTTATGTAAGTTATATATAAGTAACGTATTATACTAGAAATACATTAATGCAACAACCCCCTCGCTTCATGTACTTTACCTTTACAATTTGTATGAAAAAATATTCTACTTAGTTATCACCCGAAATAATTTATTTCCAAACACCCCTTTGTAGAAATTGAGATAAATATTTTATTGTTGTTGCTATGGCTACAAACCTGAAATTTTTCAAGTGTGGAATTTTGTAAAGTCACACATGCACTGACAGCACTGTCAACTATTTGGCAGCTGTGTGTTATATTAATTCTCTTATGGTTTCATCAGCAATAAATACAATCGTGACATCATGTTATCATGCAAAAATAATAAATTATGCAGCTGTAGATGCAGTAGATACACTACAGGTAATATTTTATGTAATAAAACAATGGAAATATCAATTTTTAATTGCACGTAGTAAATTCACCTATTCCTGCCAGGCCTCTTATTATTAACGGCAGCTCTATTTAACAGAATCAACGGAATCGACGGAATCAACGGAATCAACGGAATCTGCCGGAAATTTGGTTAATCGCTTACTAACAAACGGTTAATAAAATACATTTATTTACGTTTATTAGCTGCATGAGACTGAAACTGATCTGTCGTCGATACTTCAAGTAAGGTTATTGGATTCGACATATTACGTACATATATACGTGTAATTGTTGAAAGAGATTTTATATTTTTGATTGCTATATATGATTGCGCAAATACGTGTCTCATTTTAAATTTACTAAGTGTTAAGTCGTACACAACCTGTGGGTTGATTAACAGAGAAAGATTTTCGATTTTTAACTAAGGATCATAGCAAAACCACCTTTTGAAGCTTGGTTAAATGTAAATAAAAAAATCAGGGGTCTTCATTTATAAAGATATAAATACACAAGTGCTCTGTCTGTTGAACTCATTCTTTGAATCATAAACGCGGGTATTTTTATTAAGACGATTACATTTAGCGTTTTACGCACGTGGAAGGTACTATTGCGTCATGGATTGCACAAATGCAACAAATAAATTGTTGATTGAGACATTGAGTTACTACGGATATGTCTACAGTTGCCTAAGTGAACTAAAGCTCGAAGCTTCAACATATATATGAATTAGATCATATTAAACATTCACGCATGTTTTTTAATATGCTATAAAACACATCTTTGAAAATATTGTGCAATTTTTTAAAATATAAATCTTATATCCCTAATCCCCTAGTAAATAAAGGCATGTAAGAAAGACGGCCACACGATACCCCTCAAAATTAGGACTTCCTGTAGGAGTTTGGGTTTTGGTCGAGTACCGAGGGTTGCAAGTCGAGGGTAGTTGGTCGAGGGTGGTAAAATACGCTAAAATTTACGCACATAATTTCCTTCTAGCGGCACAAATAATATTTAGGCGGAAGATATACATGTTTTGGACATTTCATGCGCGCGGCAAAGGTGTTCACTCGGCACTGATGACAGGAAATATTTAGTAAATTGATCTACAAAATTTTATTACAAAATTTATTTGTTGCATTTGTGCAATCATGACGCAATAGTATACCTTCTACGTGCGGAAAACGCTAAATGTAATCGTCTTAATAAAAATACCCGTGTTTATGATTCAAAGAATGAGTTCAACAGACAGAGAACTTGTGTATTTATATCTTTATAAATGAAGACCCCTGATTTTTTTATTTACATTTAACCAAGCTTCAAAAGGTGGTTTTGCTATGATCCTTAATTAAAAATCGAAAATCTTTTTCTGTTAATCAACCCACAGGTATTTAAAATGAGACACGTATATTTGCGGAGTTTGGGTTTTGGTCAAGGGTGAGTGTCGAGGGTAGTTGTTCGAGGGTCGAGGGTAGTTGGTCGAGGGTCGAGGGTAGTAGGTCGAGGGTTGTAAAACACGCTAAAATTATTTTTTGAAATGTAATAAATAAGAATTATTAATAGTTATTTTGTCTTATTTAGGGGCGGATTAATCAGATTATGTTTGCCCTGAGGTGAGCAAACATGGACTTGTTATATTCGGGAAAAAAAAGGAATCTATCTGAATTGATATATAATAATGAATGGATATAAACGTTCTCTGACCAAAAAATATTTGTTAAGACGAGCTTTCGGTTGCCAGACTGCAGACCGAAAGCTCCTCTTAATAAATAGTTTTGGTCAGAGAACGTTTCTATCTATTCATTATGTATAATCCTGGCCGCGCTCCATCAATTTTTTCATGAATTAATATACTTTAAATAGAGAATGATATATGGACGTGCGAATATATGATAATTTATTTCTAGTGTTGAAAAATAGACCCAGGAAACAGATTTCACTTCAGTGAGCGAGTGACCGTCGACCGGGGTAAACAACAAGTGTAGCTAATAAAAGGCTATTGCGCGTTTTAGTGGCGCTTAACTGTTAAAGTGGTATTCTTCAACGAGTTGCACGGTGGAAGCACTTCTTATAATTTATGCATGACAAGTAATTTTGTAATATATGTTTTTGTTATTATGCATACCTGTATTTAGGCACATAATTTCCTTCTAGCGGCTCAAAAACGTCAACATAGGCTACACAAAAAACTGGGGCGTATTTTGGGGGGTATTTTTTTTCATAAAGACGTTCGATATGCGCAGCAAAGTGCCGTTTACTCAGACATCGCATTACTTCTCATCAGCGCTGTGTCACGCCTGACATCAGTGCTTCGTGTATTATCTATGCATTCCTTTACCGCGTCCATCAACATTTCGCAAGCGGTAGCTATGAGCAATTTGAAGCGACAAATATAGCCAAATCTCCGCGCTATTTTTGTAAGTGATAATCAACAGAGTTGCATATACCTAATGTACATTAAATTTCGACGCTGGAAATAGGCCGTAATATACAAATTCCTGGTTTATATAGGCCAGTATTAAGTTGAGTAAAACCTTTTGAGAAATCTTCCAAAACATTGAAGCAACATTCACTTTGGCTTTGCGTAAATGTCGCGACAGAAAGTTATATTAATGAAAGATATTTGTACACCTCAGGGGAAAAATAAGACAAAAAACTATAATTCTTATTTATTACATTTCAAAAATAATTTTAGCGTGTTTTACAACCCTCGATCTACTACCCTCGACCAACTACCCTCGACCAACTATCCTCGACACTCGACCAACTACCCTCGACACTCGACCCTCGACCAAAACCCAAACTCATATTTGCGCAATCATAGCAATAAAAAATATAAAATCTCTTTCAACAATTACGCCTATATATGTGCGTAATATGTCTAATCCAATAACTATACTAATAAATGTATTTTATTAACCATTCGTTAGTAAGCGATTAACCAAATTTCCGGCAGATTCCGTTGATTCCGTCGATTCCGTTAAATAGAGATGCCGTATTATTAATCTTACTCTGGCTATCATACTTTACAATACAACCTTTCAGGTAGGAATGGGTTAAATCACTTTACTGAGTATTATGCACAGTTTCAATATAACCCATTTCTGTGTGAACCACAATTTAATTAGTTTCACTCTGGTAATAAACAAACACAAAACATTTTCTTAAGGATAATAAAACTGTTAGCTGCCAACTCTTGTATAATTGCATATTTAATACTAAAACACATTAGATTTACTGTCAGCCAAATAAAAATGTCTCACTTTGTTAGCATTCAACAAAGGACATGTTTATGACTTTCAGTAAAATGCAGTGACAGAACAGTGAAATATTCACGTAAGTTTTATTTTTTATTTTGGCTGTTAAAATATTTCATGCAGTCAAATGGTCTAGAATGAATGAATGCTTACCTTCTATATTTCAAGTTTTCTGTCAACTAAAATTTCTCTAAGCGAAGACAAATTTTCAAAGTATAATGTTTCGTGGTATTAACTACTCTCATTTCATTTTCACCCTGGGCAGCTACACAGGCTTACACAGCTTACTTTTCCTTGTTAAATTTGCAGCAGTTTGTCTGGATTTGGTGGTAATGATGCAAGCACAGCGAAAGTGACCGCCTGACCGGAGTTAGACCGGAGTTGATGCATACAAACATAGAAACTTTTTGCTCGATTACTTTCGCATTGGTTTTCAAACTCGCGTGTACTCCACGCGAGTCGAGATTAGCACCCTCGCCTCCAGGCTCGGGGAAAATACTTAGGCTACCTGAATATCAACAGTACTGGAGAGTCACACTACCTTTTCAGTTGAAAGAAAACTTCAAATATATGTCTTTAAAGGCTTGTAGACGCATGTACGCTGTGCGTACAGTAGCTATGTTTGACTGAATTACATTGCCATTTATTTTTTAAGCTAGGTAATGTGTCACAACCTCGTGACAGCTTCCGTTTCAGTTCACTTCCTGCGGAGTTATTATTAAATAGTTAGGATTAGTACCTGAATATCAACAGTTCTGAAAAACATTCGTACTTGAAGGAAGACTTTAAAGATATGTCTGTAAACATTTTTCTCGCTTTCTTCGCACTGTACATAACAGCAGCAAGCACAGAGACGATCTGCTGCAAAGAGATAAAGAATGTCGTTGAGAATAAAGTTCTCGCTTACAAGACATTGTGTTCCACGGGTAACCAACTATCGACCAACTGTTGCAGAAATATAGCATCCGACGTTGAAAAACATCGACAAGCCTACAGCTCTTTTTGTTCGGCAAAAAGTAAGTTTTGAAAAATTAGTTTAGCTCTATACTGTTTAACCAAGAAATATATAACTTCTTCATGTTAAAGAGATAACATCACGAAATCCCGTACACAGAGTTTTTACTCGGCAACTTGAAAAACCTCGTCTAATTGTTTTAGAGTTGTTTTTCTTAAATTTAGTCTCATTTTAAGTGACTCGAAAACTGTAAAGATAGAGTGTGTTTTATCTTTATATCTATACAATAAAATATTTGAGATTTAATTTGTTTATATACCGTGGCGTATACCAGTATAGTATTCCTTTTCTATAATGAAATAGCCTCGATATAAACAGAAACTGGATCCGACATTTCACAAGCGCATCAAAATAACAAAGTATGACGAATAGTTCGACGATTTCCTAACGAGGCTATCTATTGATCGAGGGGCTAGGGTAAAATGTTGAGGGAAGAATGTCGAAGGTAAAATGTTGAGAATAGCATAGAATAGAATAGAATAGAATAGAATAGCATAGAATAAAATAGCATATAGAATAGAATTCAATAGAATAGTTTGTCACGGTACATGATAATTTCGGCAAATTATTCAGAGCGGCTGGCTGAGATATCGTGACTGCCAACTTGCGATGACTTGTGTTCGCGTTTGATTACAGCTTAATTAATCCCTTCTTCCTGAACTTAATACAATTTAAATAAATTCCCTTAACATAAATTGACAACATGCAATAACAAATCAATTAACACAAATAGTTCAACTAAAAGAACACAAGTCATTGTGATACACACCCTACTGTACTATGTCCCCTTTCATGCAATTTGGCATGCGTGTTGTACATGTATAGCTATTTTTATAAGTTTGAGTGTAGTTAATGTGAACCACAAAGGTGTTAAAATCATGTAATGTATTGTTGAAGAATGAGAACGCAAGTCCTGACAAGTTGGCTGAGTCCTGCACTCAGCAGTGCCGCCCCGCACTCATGCCAAAATGGACCCTTCCGCCCAGCACTCGAAATATGCAATAAGAAAACCCCATGTGTTGTATTTTTTATATATCTTTTAATTAATATACATCATTTTGTATTTTTTTTCCTTGGTGAATTTTTTTTTTATTGAAACAATATTATTTGGTGAAATTCAACACCACAACGCACACAATATTAGCTACCAGACTTGTGACTCGGTGAAATACGATATTCCTTCAAAGCCAGACTGGATTGTCTGATACTTGGGTAAGGCTCTAATCACTTCGCACTTTGTTTATTAATGCCTGTAAGATGATACACCGGTGTTGATCGTCGTAGAACATACGCAGGAAACCTTGCCCTAGCTTTACGTAGATAATTCCTCATGCTGTATATTCTAGCATGCCCTAGCATGTATATAAATATATAATAAACTAGGAGTTACTATCGCAAGGGAAGTGCTGCCTCAAATTTTGCAACTCGACGAACTCGTGCCCAGTCGATTGGCATGTTTGTTAAGGCTAGTTTCCACTCAGGAAAATCTTCCTCAGGACCGGAACGGACAGGGACGTTTTCGTGGTCTTGTGAGCTCGAGTCGGTCGGAACTAATGACTTTAACACAAAAGAAACTTTCCTGTGAGTGTCCGTTCCTATCCTGCGGACAATTTTCCTGAGTGGAAACTATCCTTTAGTTACCATTCCCGGCAGCGCGGTTTCATGATTTTTATAAAGGTTTATGTGTAGTTAATGGGAACCACATTGGAGTTTTGGTCGCGTATTGTTGTAAAACGAAGGAGAATTTGAATGAAGAGCTCAATTAGCCTCCGGCAATGTTGCGTATAAAAGGCGATGTGGAGCACGCTGTTGGACATGCAGTGTAAGATTACTGTTTAAGAATAATGAAAAAACATCAGAAAAAGAATTAAGGATTTGTAACGTGTAGTATAGTGCTATCAGGATCTTAGGACACAACCCTGGACGCAGGGATTTGGGGTTGGAAGTCAATGTAAATATTAAGTAAATTGTTGGAAGAGAAATAATAATCGCTATCAACACAATATATTAGACGAGAGTTAAAGTGAGTGCTTACCAAACTTGTTGTGTGTTTAAGGTAGTCAAACGCATTTGAAAATCTTGGAGTAGAGTAGGAATGGGCAGATCAATATAAGTTTCTGCCTCAACGGGCTCCGCCACAATGGGCAGATCAATTATTTTTGTGTCTCAACGGGCGATATATTTGCAACAGTTGGTAAGTTGTTCAGCCACAGAAATCCCTCACGAGGAATGAGATCATTGTTACAAGCACTCAAATACATGTTGTCTCCTTGTACTAAGACACAGTCGATGGTTGTCGAACTCCACTCGATAACTGGAATTGTTTGTGCTGTTAATAGCGCTGATAAACTCATGAAAGAGCACTGCTTTCCTCGAGACTGGCCACTGAAACCTTCATGGCCTTGATGAATACTTCCACGAGAAAGTAAAGACATGATGTATTGTTCTTACCGTAAATTTTCTGTTAAGAAAACTTCGACAACCTCGAATTGTAAAAACCTCGAAGCGAAGGCAGCGTGGTAGTTAACGTGGTAGTGGAACATCCGCACTTTCGAATATATGAATGACGTAATGCCGACAAACAGACGCAAAAATAAAAAAACAAATCGAGATCTTGGTCGACTATACATAACTCGGTAAAAGGACTGGACACGAGTTAACACAGCCAACGTCAAGAATAGTGTGCTGCCTCCCTGAGGGGAGGCAGCAATAAGTACTTAATACTTATAGTAATATTTAGTCTGACAAAATTGTGAGACACATGATGTAAAGGATTATGAATTTCACTTGCTCACATTTGGAAAATTATTAATTTTCACATATTCTCGGGAGGGGGGGGGCTTGAACCCCCGGGCCTGTACGTACCCGGCACTCGCATGCTCCTGGGCAGAACCCTGTTTATATGTAATAAAGTTTTTTGAAAAGCAATACAAAATTATGCCACCATCCCCTTGTGTTGCTCAAGGGTGTAGTAACTGCGCTGATCGTAATGCTGGCATTTCGCTTCACCAGAACCCCACAACTAAAAAGCGTCTTGTTTGGGTTTATTTTCGGTTAAAACATATCGCGCTAATTTGAACCAACTTTGTTATTTGCTCTGCGCATTTTGCTGATCATTGTTTAGAAAGGCGTCACGTAAGCGGCCAAAGGTGCGAGCTTTCGTTGCCTAAAAGATGACTTAAACCCGTCAATATGGAAACCAAAAGTCCGTCGTCGAAGAGAAGCCAACGAAGAGTAATTGCACAAACTTGTTATGACTCGTGTTTCATTATCGGATCAAATTTGTTCGCACATGTAGCTAACAATAAAAATATTGCGTGGACCTTGAAAATTTTATAGGCCGTTAAAGAATTGTTCAGTTCGCAAAACGTGCAAGAAAACGCCAGAAAGGTATGCACCAGATATGACGCCCTAAAGAGGTAAGTTGGTTATGTAAGGTAAATCTCAATTTTTCCTGAACATCATAACATGTAATGAACAGTTAGCCGAATGAAGAAACCCGTACCGTACAAGAATGTACAGATGCAAGAGAATACATTGCAGTTTCACAGGTAAATGTACTTCTGCGCGCCGCCGCTGTAAAATGACACTATGACAGTATTCAATAACAATATAATGCATGTAGTTTGTTTTGACAACCACTCAACCAGTATATTTTAATTTTAGGGTAGTCTACTGGAAATCGGAAGAGAAAACAAATGCCTGAAGAAGGTCCAGTTATTCAAAACAAAGAATAGTTTAAGTAGAAAGACGGCAGTACTATTCAGATACAAAAAAATGGGCCGCGCAGTTAATAGTAGACAGTATATAACGGATAAAAATGTTACATATATTCATGATATATTATAATAAAATACAACTATTGGTAATAGCAAAATACTATGATATGGTTCAGCTACATGTAAATGCATATACAATATGGTGACAATGACGTATTTAGATTTTATCAATTATATTCTAGATGTTACATGTAAATACGACAACAGAGTCACAGAGGGAGTCAATGCATGATGTTAGAAATGTAATCAGGTCTGCGTCGGACGTCGAACGCCGTGTGTAAAATATATCCGTAGCTCAAAATAAAATACGTACTAAACAAACGACGTTGAATCCTGGGTGTTCGGTAATACAGCGAGTTTGATTCTCCTTATCGTCCAAGCACTGTTAGTTTTTCCGGCACGGCTCCAATCATGATTGCACTGGGACTTCGTGATTGCACTCGGACTTCATGGTTTAATAAAACGTCTTGAAAAATGAAAATTCCTGCTGTTCTTGTTGTTCTCTTGTATTCTCCTTCATATTCTAAAATTATGTGCGCTTCCTCTGGTGCGCTTCTTCCTCATGTAGTCATTACAAGCGGCTCTAGATCGTTGTCAAACACTTCATTGTTGACCCCATCCATACCAGCAATGTCCGCATAAATTTCGCTTTCGCTGTCAGAGTTTCTAGAACTCGACTCGGAAGGTGAAGACGTTTTTAACAAAACAGGTATAACAAATCAACAAGACGTTCTCTATAGTTTGGCTGGTTTTTCACGCGTTTGTGTTGAGTAGATGACGTCACAAAGTAGTACCGCTGTGTGATTTCGCGGACTCCAAAAACGCAATGGCGGAGTGATTTTATGCCAAATTATACGACATTTAATCAAATGTTTATGCACTCAAATCAACCTTAAAGTTGCTTTTACTCTTATATTTGTATAACTTCTAAGCATAAGAAGTGATTAAGCCGCAAAAATCGTTAACGTTTTTCGGTCGTACTGCCACTTTAACCAAGTACCGTTTGTCACGGTACATGATATTTTCGGGAAATTATTCAGAGCGACTGGCGCTGAGATAGCGTGACTGACAACTTGGAGAGTAATATTATAAAATAAGATGATGTATGTCGGACAGATATACGAATTGATATGCGATCTGAAGTATTAGGCTTGTTGATTTGTAAGATTTTAATGTAATAAAAAGATACAGTCCCCAGTCTTCGAAACCGGCGTGTGTAAAACGCTCCTGATTGCTTTGTGGAGAATTTTACGCAACCAGAAAATTGTAAAGAAACATACCTGTGGACACTCATTCTACTTAATTTTGTTGACTTTTCTCGTTATTCTACTACTTCATCCGCCTTGTAATGTTTATCAACACAATCTCCTGCTTCAGTAAAGCTAAACTGGCCGCCATTTTGTTTTGCCCGCAGGTGAATAGTGCAGGATATCCCGAGCTAGAGGAACTAATCACATTGTGTGAAAAGCACTGTGAAAAGCACTATTCACCCGCGAGGTATATGCTAATATAGAATAGAATAGAATAGAATAGAATAGAATAGAATAGAATAGAATAGAATAGAATAGAATAGAATAGAGTAGAATAAAATAGAATAGAATAGAATAGAATAGAATAGAATAGAATAGAATAGAATAGATTAGAATAGAATAGAATAGAATAGAATAGAATAGAATAGAATAGAATAGAATAGAATAGAATAGAATAGAATAGAATAGAATAGAATAGAATAGAATAGAATAGAATAGAATAGAATAGAATAGAATAGAATAGAATAAAATGGAATGCAATGCAATGCAATGCAATGCAATGCAATGGAATGCAATGGAATGGGATGGGAAGGGGAAGGGGAATGAGAATGAGAATGAGAATGAGAATGAGAATGAGAATAAGAAATGGAATAAGAATAAGAAGTGGAAGTGGAAGGGGAAGAAGAATAGGAATAGGAATAGGAATAGGAATGGAAAGGGATGGAATAGGAATGGAATAGAATAGGAATAGAATAGGAATAGAATAGGAATAGAATAGGAATAGAATAGGAATAGAATAGGAATAGAATAGGAATAGAATAGGAATAGAATAGGAATAGAATAGGAATAGAATAGGAATAGAATAGGAATAGAATAGGAATAGAATAGGATAGAATAGGAATAGAATAGGAATAGAATAGGAATAGAATAGGAATAGAATAGGAATAGAATAGGAATAGAATAGGAATAGAATAGGAATAGAATAGGAATAGAATAGGAATAGAATAGGAATAGAATAGGAATAGAATAGGAATAGAATAGGAATAGAATAGGAATAGAATAGGAATAGAATAGGAATAGAATAGGAATAGAATAGGAATAGAATAGGAATAGAATAGGAATAGAATAGGAATAGAATAGGAATAGAATAGGAATAGAATAGGAATAGAATAGGAATAGAATAGAATAGAATAGAATAGAATAGAATAGAATAGAATAGAATAGAATAGAATAGAATAGGATAGAATAGAATAGATTAGAATAGAATAGAATAGAATAGAATAGAATAGAATAGAATAGAATAGAATAGAATAGAATAGAATAGAATAGAATAGAATAGAATAGAATAGAATAGAATAGAATAGAATAGAATAAAATGGAATGCAATGCAATGCAATGCAATGCAATGCAATGGAATGCAATGGAATGGGATGGGAAGGGGAAGGGGAATGAGAATGAGAATGAGAATGAGAATGAGAATGAGAATAAGAAATGGAATAAGAATAAGATGTGGAAGTGGAAGGGGAAGAAGAATAGGAATAGGAATAGGAATAGGAATGGAAAGGGATGGAATAGGAATGGAATAGAATAGGAATAGAATAGGAATAGAATAGGAATAGAATAGGAATAGAATAGGAATAGAATAGGAATAGAATAGGAATAGAATAGGAATAGAATAGGAATAGAATAGGAATAGAATAGGAATAGAATAGGAATAGAATAGGAATAGAATAGGATAGAATAGGAATAGAATAGGAATAGAATAGGAATAGAATAGGAATAGAATAGGAATAGAATAGGAATAGAATAGGAATAGAATAGGAATAGAATAGGAATAGAATAGGAATAGAATAGGAATAGAATAGGAATAGAATAGGAATAGAATAGGAATAGGAATAGAATAGGAATATAATAGGAATAGAATAGGAATAGAATAGGAATAGAATAGGAATAGAATAGGAATAGAATAGGAATAGAATAGGAATAGAATAGGAACAGAATAGGAATAGAATAGGAATAGAATAGGAATAGAATAGGAATAGAATAGGAATAGAATAGGAATAGAATAGGAATAGAATAGGAATAGAATAGAATAGAATAGGAATAGAATAGGAATAGAATAGGAATAGAATAGGAATAGAATAGGAATAGAATAGGAATAGAATAGGAATAGAATAGGAATAGAATAGGAATAGAATAGGAATAGAATAGGAATAGAATAGGAATAGAATAGGAATAGAATAGGAATAGAATAGGAATAGAATAGGAATAGAATAGGAATAGAATAGGAATAGAATAGGAATAGAATAGGAATAGAATAGGAATAGAATAGGAATAGAATAGGAATAGAATAGGAATAGAATAGGAATAGAATAGGAATAGAATAGGAATAGAATAGGAATAGAATAGGAATAGAATAGGAATAGAATAGGAATAGAATAGGAATAGAATAGGAATAGAATAGGAATAGAATAGGAATAGAATAGGAATAGAATAGGAATAGAATAGGAATAGAATAGGAATAGAATAGAATAGGAATAGAATAGGAATAGAATAGGAATAGAATAGGAATAGAATAGGAATAGAATAGGAATAGAGTAGAAGAATAAAGTAAAGCAAAGTAAAGCAAAGCAAAGCAAAGTGAACTAAAGTGAAAGGAAGTGAAGTGGAATTCAGCAAAATAGATCAATGTGAAATCAAGTTTTGCTATATAAGTTGACAGAATTATACTCAGCTACAGATAAGTTTATAAGTTGAGCAATATTAAGCAATAGATAAATCAGGCTAAGCTCAAGCTCAACAGGGGCGGATTTAGCGTTAGTCAAATAAGTCATACGACGAAGGTATAAAAAAATCCGAAAGAAAAAATAATTATCCTATCGTTCTTCCCTCAGTCTCGAGATCGCCGAGATAATCGACTAGGTGAGACTGCCGACCGGCATGTTAACCCGCGCCGCGCGGTTGACTTTGTTCTTTCTCGACGGATTTGAGCCTATCGTATCAGCCGCTGTGATTGGTTGAATTTATAAATTAACCTTTATAGCGACCTGTGATTGGTTTGCCGAGTATTCGCCGGATTTCTTTGTCTTTCTCGACGGATTTAGACCCCTTGTATCACGCTTTCTGATTGGCTTAATTTTTCAATAGCTCTTTATCAAGAGCACGGATTGGTTTAGCGGCGTTTTACTTTGTAGTTCTCGACTGATTTGTGGACTGATCAGTGATCGATTCTGACTAACTTGCTATCACTACAGCGGATTCTTTCGTTTCGAACATGGCTTTGCCTAATACAAACGTGATAGATCTTGATGTATTCGCTTTGAAGGACAACGACGAGATGTGTTGCGAGAGATTTATAAATCGGTAAGTTTAATACCGTCGACTCGAGGGTCTATAAGCGAAGGATGCTTTGCGCAAAGGAGCATTTTACCAAGATTGGCAAGACACCTCAAAGAAATTTTAGCACTGAGATATACGTGGTAATATACCTGGGTTACCCTAGTGTCCTTGTAAATACGACAAACAAAAAAACACAGGAAATGTATGAGTGCTAGGGTAACCAGCGTGCTAGAGTAACCTAGTGACTAGGGTAATACCTCCATGTAAACAAGCCCTTAATATAGAGAGACTGAGTCAGGCGTACAACATTTTTGAAGTTGACATAGCATTTAAATGTTTTAGGTCTGAGGCATCTGGGAATTGCCTATACAGCTCTGTTTCGAGCTCTTGCATAGAGTGAAATGGTCTAACCTGCAGTATGGTTATCAGTTTCATATAAAATATTTGAAGTCATGAATCTTATTACATATTTGAAGTAGATATATTGTATCTGTTGTTTATTTATTGGTTAAAATAATTAAATCTGATATTTTAATTACTGTAACATATACAGTAAATTGTAAAATTGTTTCTCAAATGAAATACAAAAATGAAACAATTTCCATTTGGACAAAATAATTTTTGGACATGATGGTACTTAGAAAATGCAAGTTGAAATCTGAGATTTTCCTCACTGTAGTGCCCTCAGAATGCAGAAAATAGCATTTCAGACCCAAAATTAAAAAAAAATTCTGGGGGAGCACCCTCCCCCCCTGGAACCCAAATATTTTTGGACTAAGGTAACAAAAATCCTAGATCCGCCCCTGCTCAACCACAGTTAAGAGTGGCTAAAAAAGTCGAAAGTGAATGTCAATTGCTATGAGTATAATCTTTTATAAATAATACATTATTATCCTATTTGCGTCTTTTTCTATTAGATTCATGCGTCAACTCATTGGCATTAGGAATGGAAAGTGGCAAAATTCTAAATGCTGCCATCACTGCATCATCAACTTATGACTCCAACTATCTTCCCCATTTTGGCCGCTTGAGGAAAAGTCATGGCTATTGTGGGTGGCTTTGTAAAAGAGATACTACAAGTTCTTGGCTGCAGGTCAACTTGGGTAAAAGAACTGTTGTGACAGCCGTCTCCACCCAAGGAAGTTGTAAGTATGACGAGTGGACGAAGAGTTACGTCATTTGGTACAGCAATGATGCTGTTAACTGGACATATTACAAGGAATTGGGCTCCACAAAGTCAAAGGTCAGTCTTTCCCACGATGCACCGGGGTCACAATTCACCAAGGTCACGATGCACCAAGGTCACCTCACAATGCACCGAGGTCACTCTTGACATATTCAAGCGAATGCCACGCTATGGCGATTAATTCTATAATTAATTGACTGGTCACGTGGTACAAATCTAGTCTTCTGATTGAATATAAGTTATAGTTGAGGTATAATATTACAAGTAATACTTAACATTTCATTTGAATGAATTATTAATTGGGATCCCTCTTATTTTTGCAGGTATTCACTGGTAACACTGATCGAACGACAGTCGTTACTAATTCATTTCAGTATCCAATCACCGCGCGATACATGCGGATTACACCAAAAAGCTATAATTCATATGCTGTCATAAGAGTCGAGTATTATGGCTGCCGTTGAACTATCTGAAGGATTTCACTACAACTGTTGGCGTCTTACGTCTTGACTTTTAAAGTAGTTTAGTTTTCATATAATATTCGTATAATTATTTCGGCAGCTAGGGCTGTAATTTGTTCACTAGTAATTGTATACTGGTAACCGTAACTATAGTTACCGATTTTTGGGACATTTAACTGTAGTTATGAAGTTTTTATATGTATGATATGCTACACTAATTCCTAACTAGTATAACGCATATTCGTAGTTCGCAGTCTTTTTTCTCCTAATTCTAACCAACATCTATTAATTTAATCATTAATGAATAACAGTTTGTTTCTACTGTAAGTATTGTGTAACGCTAATCTTCGTTCTTTTGCAATTCGTGTGCATTCTACACTAGCTGGTGGCCAAAATTAATGAGCCGCCTATCAGCCGCATATCAGACAAAATCCATAAAAACGGCATATTAAAGCACTTTTTTCAGAATCTCTAGAATAAATCATGTTTAACAATAAAATTTCTAGCGTATCAATACGTTTTTTGAAGAGTGGAAGAGAACCAGACGCTTAAACTGGCTTCGACTACCCTTATGCGTTTGCATGCAGTCAAAAATACTAGAAATCAATATCTTCGTTATTTTCATACACTTTGAGATATAGGAATTCTGATCAAATATAGAACTTCTATAGTAGAACTCCATCGGATTAAAAAAAACATTACAAAAAAGTTAATAAACTTGCAGAAATATAGGTAATTGGCCATTCCAGCAGTGTACGTTCCAGCAGAATATGGCATGCCTTTTATAAAATAAGGTGTCCTCTACGCACGCTCTGATTGGCTGGGCTCCGTGCATTTATAAGAGTATGAAGATCATGAATGACGTAAAATGGCGTCATATGACGGGAAAAGCTAGCAAACTTTCAAAATATCCTACTTTTAGTTTGTTTGTTTTTTTCTTTTCATATTTTTTTCTTCTCAACTTCTTTCGTGTTCAAATGACGTCAAACGTGCCTTTAAAAGAGTACATATGCACGGAGCTTTATGTTTTATTTGTTAAATGAAACTTTGTAAAATGCGACTGTTTTCACTGTATTCTATAGTATTTTTTATGTTGTATTCTGTGCATTAGGAAATAATTGCGCTACAATAAGACATATTATAAGTGATTATAATATGATTATGATCATTATAACAATCATGATTATTATCATCATTGTCATCATCATCACTAATATTAAAGATTTGCATGATATATGAATGAGAGGAATTAAGAATTTTGACATTCATCTGTTATATATGTGGAGACATACACGGTGCATGGTCACTGAACCCATTGTTTTTTAGTATAATGAACGAATTTATATCCAATAGCAACGTTTCAGTTCAATCACTCAACCGTGCTATTTAAATATTAATAAACCTAAAACAAAGGATGTGCACGGTGTAAAGTACGGCTCAACATAAAATCACAGCTCATTATAGGTGTTTCGAAGTTTGCCGAGTTTTCAGATCATATCTCTATTGACTATGGTGGATAGTATAACTATTTGATAAAATTCTCATCTAATTCTTAAAATTTAGTTGGTTGGTCCCTACCCTATGGCCCAACCCGTCTACAAATTTACATAAAAAATCAAAACAATACTAACGTTTGGAGATACCCTGGTGATAAGCAAACAAACAAGAAAGCAAGGAAACAAACAAACAAACAAACAAACAAACAAACAAACAAACAAGCAAGCAAGCAAGCAAACAAACAAACAAACAAGCAAACAAACCAACCAACCAACCAACCAACCAACAAACAAACAGAAGTGTCAAAATGAAGCCGAATTTCACTAAAAATATTTAAATCTATGGTGCAATTCGAAAAAAAAAAGTTTTAACTTACTTCAAAATTGCTAAACTTTATTCTCCGGTATTTCTCCTAAACGATAAATTGCTGATGTGCCATCCCTAGTCCGGTGAACTTATTGTGAAACGATTTCAACTTGTTAATTCCAGTGAACTCTATATAAGGACTGGAACGGTACCTACAAGCCAAATTTTGAAGCCGTCATGGAGGCTGACATGCAGGGCAGCCCCAGTCCTCTTTATATGCAAGAAAATCTTTATTTTTTTAGTTATATTTTGTTATGAACCAATTACAAAGAAATGCAAACATGCTACAGTAATAGAAATTACTTCTAAAGTCTTTTTGCAGCAAAAACGTAGCATGAATATTTGACAAAAAAACACAATTTGAGTCCGAAACCGCGCGGATCTCTTGATTTTTTTGTATGGCAGCTCCAAGTGTCGAGGTATCAAAAGGAAATAATTCTTTAGCAGCCGGAAGTTTGGCTTCACCTAATCATAAGGCCGGCCTTATGGAGGTAGCGTTCCAGTCCTTATATAGAGTTCACTGGTTAACTAACAAGTGGCCATCTTTGAATTTTGACTCAACGTCTGGCCCAAAGTTCCTAATAGTCTCTAATAGTCCCTAAGCGTCCCCTTGATTTGGGGTCATTAGTCTTAGAAGTATTATTTGTGATACAGAGGATCGACAGGTCATTTTGTATATAAGTGAGTTTTTGAAGCCCGTCAAAATAGCACGAGTTCGGAGTTTCGACCACATTTGATGTTCCCGGATAATGACGTTCTCATTTCTAAAATAAAACCTTTTGTTAATTTGATCTTGCAATTGTTACGTGACATTTTTTATGTTCTCTCGTGCACCTTCTTTTGTTTTGCTTCTGATTTCCCACTTTTTTATGTGAAGTTCTCATTATTATTCCTCTGCACATGTATCAGTTAAGGTGGACCACCGTCGTTACTGCGCAAAGTTTATTGTTTTTACGCGGGTGAGCGAAATTTGAAACCTGCGTTTCTAGGCAATTAATTACGACAGCTCTTGGATTGCTCATCCTTTAAGGTCAGCAGTAAACATTTTGAAGCCTCTGGTGGCCATATTGGAACTCCAGGTCCAGTGTACCTTGCGGGATTAAGAGTAGTAAGAGTTTACCGGGGGAGTTGGAAAAGTCATAAAACAATTCTCAGATGGCGATTTACTGTTTCTACCGAAAAACAGAATGGAAATACAAGCAAATACCGACCGAAATTGCCAACTACATACTTGAAGGCTTTATAAAGACTTATACTTTAATACGAAAGGTATATAGATAGTTTTATAATGAAGTTATTGATCGATTTCGTTGGATTTTTACGAGTTTTGTAATATAGGCAAGTTTATCGATTACTGGGCAGAGTAAAAGACTGCCCTATTCCCCCGCATATAAGCGCATGCGCCTTAAGCGAAAATTCAAGATTTTTCCGTAATTTTCGGAGTAAAAAATGGTCGTTTATAGGCGCATGCGCCTAAAAACATTTGCATATAGGCGCGTGGGTCTGGGTACGAGAATGGCCGCACCCCCTTTTAATAGTGCAAAATGTCAATCTGGGCACAGTTTACGGTAAACGCAACTTTAATAAAAAGATTTAAAACGTTTCCAACAAAACGTTACAAGTTTTACAACAAAATGTCAACGTCTTCGTCCTCATCTTAAACTTCCACATCGCATGTGTTATAAAAGAACACCTTAGAACAATAAATCAAAAGCAATACCTATTGAGTATTGGATTTTAGTACGGTATATAGTTAACGAACGAATTAATTCGCTGTGACACTACAATTTATAATAGACGATGTTCGGTAATTTAACGTAAAAAGTATGTGTATTATTAAAAAAAATGTATTCTGTTCATGTCTATCAAACTCGTAGATTTTGATCGTTTAAAGGCGCATGCGCCTATATCCGAATATAAGCGCATGCGCCTTCACCCGAGGTGCGCTTATATGCAGGGAAGCCGGAACTGGGCGAGGGGGCAGGAGGGGCAGTCGCCCCTCTCGCCTTTTGACTAGGAGGGGCAAGGGAGGCTGAAGTGACTTTTTAATTTCAATAAAAAACTTGAATGACGTGTTTTTATAGCATATTTAAACATATGTGAAGGTCAAATATTGTCTAAAACCTATGTTAAAGCATTCAACTAAAGATTGGATTGCCCTCTGGCAAGTGCTTGCGCCCCACCCCCCCCCCCCCCCCCCCCCCCCCCCCCTTAGACTTTTACTGTTCCGGCGTTCCTGCTTATATGCGGGGGAATACGGTATGAAACAACACGTTTAGCGCTATATACTACCAACAAATGCAAAAACTAAACTTCGAAACCTCTTACAGGGTTCCTTGTTTGATACCAATGGCAGAAATATTTTTAATGTGGTTTTTCTCGTCTCTTTTCGTGCTACGAAAACATACAAAGACTACGTGACGGCCATCTTGGTTCTAGTCCAAATTCGTCATCTTCGGCTTCATTTTTAGAGCCAGATGAGCAATGCAGTTATATAGCGATCAGTAGGTCTATACGAGGAAGGGATTACGCTATTTTTATAACCAACAAAATCGTTTGTTAAGAGTGTAAAGATTTGCGTTGTATTTTAAATATGAAATTGGCTCAAGCGCTGTGTTTTTCTCAGAGCTGTATTATATATGTTCTAGGGATTTTTGATGAAGGAAAATTGGAGTGTAGAATATTAACTACTTATTGACCTCGCTTTTCGGTCTGTACTAGTGAAATATCGGACCGATGTTTTTTTTAGTACGGACCGAGACGAGCGCAGCGAGTTGAGGTCTGTGCAAAAAACAGAGGTCCAATATTTCACTAGTACAGACCGAACAAGCGAGGTCAATAAGTAGTTTATTATATGGCCATAAATGTTTTGAACGTCTGTGAAAGCTCGACCCATCTTTCTTGCGAACTAAACGAAAATGGCAGATATTTGTCCATTTTTAAAGTACTTTCCGTTGAGCTATAGAATCCTGAACTTTCTACCACAAATAGCATTTTTCAATTGCTTTTGTTTTGCATATTGCTCAAGACCGTACATTAAGTAGTTGAATAAAAAATCATCTGAAATTCTTGTTTTTTTTTCTAATTTAGTAGTTGCTGGGCGCCTGACTGGCTGCACATAGTTTTTATTCCTCTGCAATATTTTAAGTTTTCTTGTCTTTTGTCGCTTAACGCTTCCATATCTACTATCCACAGATGGTTGTCGCTTATTCAAGAACATTTTTGAAGGCTATTTCATCGTTACGTTCACCGAAACCGCTCGGCAATACTCTCTGGCGATTATTGACTAGTCAAGGCATTTCAAGCACAAGACCGACTCGACGAGGTTGTCGTGCTGGCCAGAGGAAACTGAAATCTATTTTGTCTTCATCGATATCTAGTGAACAAGACGTAATATCTTCGCAGCAATCCCATAATGTCACTCCTATTTCACATTCTGTAGCTGAGATACAAGAAGTTAACTTACAAAATCTTCCTTTGGCTCATCAAATATTCAAACTGTCATCTTGAATGCTAGCAATACAAGCACCCGTTCCGCTTCCCTAATTTCACCGCTTAATTACTCTTCTGAAGTATTACCTAGATCTATCAGCAATGAATTTGGCCTAAGCCTTCTTTTGGCTAACGTTATGTCATTAGCGCCGAAAATGGACGAAGTTCATTGTTTATTACAGATATCAAGCCTGAAGTAGCGTGTTTCACTGAAACTTGGTTACATAATAACATTAACAACGCCCTCCTTCATGTTCCTGGTTCCAGTTTTATATCAAGGAACCGGAAATCTGGTATTCATGGTGGAGTTGGTCTCTACATAAATAACTCAATCCAATTTAAACCATTGGATCATCTACAAGATCATGATTTTGAAGCTCTTTGGGTCCATCTCAGACCAAAAAGGCTACCCCGTGGAATGTGTTGTGAAGGGTCTTAATTTATCACCCTCCAAGCGCTAACGACGACGCCATGTTAAATTATCTATCCCATACAATCACAGCTATCGAAGGGCTTTATCCTGGCTGCGGTATTATAATATCTGGTGAATTCAACCGATTAAAAATCAATCATCTATCCATCCAATTCAAGTTGAGGCAACTTGTTTGCGCGACGACAGGGGGAAGTCATATCTTGGACCTCATATTGACCAACTTACCTCACTTATACAATAAAGACTCAGTGAAAATCTTGCCTCCACTAGGCCTATCTGACCACAATGTTGTAACTTTGTACCCTAAAGAGAGGAATCGTCGCGATGGCCCGAGTAGGAAAATTGTGGTGAGAAGAGATACCCGTAACAGCAGGAAGTCTGAATTCGGTCGGTATCTTGGTTCCATTGACTGCGAATGACTGGTCGTTAGTGGAGTCTGTGGTTGGTTGTGAGAACAAATTAAAACTCCTGGTTGACCTGATTAAAATCGGTTTGGATAACATCATGCCAATAAAACGAACTAAACTGCATGTAAATGACCCTCCATGGATCTCTCCTGAATTCAAGAATCTGATTAAGCTCCGCCGAAAAGCGTTTATCTCCGGTGACAGTGCTCTTTTCAAATACTATCGAAACCTAGTTAATCGTGAGCGTAAAACGTGTCGAAGCCAGTTCTTTACTGCAAAGGTACACCAGCTTAAATATACCAAGCCTCGTCAATGGTGGAACGCCGTAAGGCAGATTGCAGGTATGTCACCAGCGTCTGGCCCAGAGGACCTTTCCTCCCTGTTGCATATTCCCGGCGCAGAAGACTTATCTCCTACAGCTATTGCTAATCTGATCAATAATTCATTTCTTGAACCTATGGAGTCTTTTCGAAGATTGGACACCCTCCCGCCCTTTGAAGTCGATACCGAAGTACCTACTGTATCTGAGACTTCTGTTCTATCTGCGATGTCGAGCCTCAATCCTAACAAAGCCAGTGGCCCGGATGGTGTACCAAATTGGATATTGAAAGAATATGCCTCAATTCTTGCTTGACCTGTGTCCTATATTCTGACCAGTTCCTTTACCGATCAGAAATTGCCTCATTCATGGAAGCAAGCTGACGTGGTGCCTGTGCCCAAACAGAAACTCATCATCGACGTCAACAAACACTTTCGTCCAATATGCCTTACTCAAGCGATTTCAAAATTAGCGGAGGACGTTGTTGTGGCGACCTACATCGGGCCTGCTGTCTTAAGCGTGATTGATCCTGATCAATTTGGGGCTATCCCGAAATCCTCTACGACCCACGCCCTAATTTCAATGCTTCATATTTGGGCCCAATCAACTGACAGTTCCGGTGCTGCTGTGAGAATTGTTCTTTTTGACTACAGAAAAGCCTTCGACCTGATCGACCACAATCTTCTGGTACAGAACATTTATAGCTTATCTATTCCCCGTGGTGTGGCACGTTGGGTAATAGACTTCCTGTACGACCGCGAACAACGCGTGAAGCTCTCATCCGATTGCTCGTCTGAGTGGCGATCTGTACCTTCTGGAGTTCCCCAAGTGACCAAACTTGGCCCCTGGTTATTCCTTCTCATGATCAACGATCTCCGAGTCCCAAAGTTTAATACTTGGAAATATGTGGACGATACTACTATCGCGGAGATCATCCCAAGAGGTTCTCATAGTAACATCCAGTGCGGCGTATCATCCGTAACACAGTGGTCAGAACAGAATCTCATGCAACTCAATCCTGACAAATGCAAAGAAATGATTATCGACTTTAAGAAAAACCAACAGGCCTTCGAACCCATCGTCATTAATGGGAATGTCTTACAAGAAGTTAAAAGTGTAAAGATCTTGTGTGTGACCATCTCTAACGACCTCCGGTGGGCTCCCCACATTAGCGAATCCATCAAGAAGGCTAACAAACGTTTGTTCTTTCTCGTTTTGCTTAAACGCGCAAGGGTACCACTTGTGGATATCAAGAATTTTTACTGCTCAACTATTAGACCTTTGCTCGAATATGGTTCGTCTGTTTTTCATCACGCCTTACCACATTATTTATGTGAAGAAATTGAACGAGTCCAAAAGAGAGCCCTGTCCATTATTAATCTAGGAGTAGCTTATGACACTAACCTAGTTAATTTTGATTTGTCACCACTAGCCACTAGGCGCTCCCTACTTTGTAACAAAGTCTTTAATTCCATATCCAAACCTGGGCATAAACTCTATAGCCTCCTTCCTCCAAAACACGTGTCTAGGTACAGCTTGAGAGAGAGCCATAAATTTAATCTCCCAATTATTAACACTGAACGCTACAAACGAACTTTCGTGCCATCCATGCGTATGGGCATGGAAGTATAATTTTAAACTCAAACTTCGGACTTTATCCTAAATTTATCTCATTATCTTATATTGTATATATTCTGCTTT
The DNA here is from genome assembly GCA_035771165.1 of Paragorgia papillata. Lineage (NCBI taxonomy): Eukaryota > Metazoa > Cnidaria > Anthozoa > Scleralcyonacea > Coralliidae > Paragorgia > Paragorgia papillata. Next base: position 385,220 of record JAWNZC010000010.1, on the reverse strand, counting down.
TATCATATTCAGTTGTTTATTCCAAAATCATGTCAATTTTAATTACGCAATTCAGCCTTCTGGCTGCTATGTAATGATCATTAAACTATTTATCTATCTATCTATCCATCTAATACTTGTGAGAAGCAAATGTTATATTATTACGAACAATGTTACGAGCGTTTTGGGCATTTTAAAAACTTTCACAAAACGTGGAAACTCGAACAATACATCAAATGAAAGCTTATAGAATTTCTAACAACATACCTGCACGATATATTTCAGCAATGGGTAGTTCTGAAATTATAATCCATCTTGTTGCATCTCACATGACTGCCATTTTGTTTATAAAACTTACGGTCCCAAACGGCAAATTCCGCTCTGAGCGGGCGGATACGGGAAATATCCGACAGTTTATGAACAAATCAAATTACAGGATTTCCGTATTGGGAAGGTGGTAATGCCAGGGGATAATTGGGTTTAGCATATACCTCGCAGGTGAATAGTGCTTTTCAAGCAATCTGATTGGTTCTTCTAGCTCGGGATATCCTGCACTATTCACCTGCGGGTAAAACAAAATGGCGGCCAGTTTTGCTTTGTTTACCGAAGCAGGAGATTTTGTTGATAAACAAGGCTGATGTTGTAGAATAACGAAAAAAGTCAACAAAATTAAGTAGAAGAGTGTCCACAGGTATGTTTCTTTACAATTTTTTAGCCATTAATATATTCAAAAGTTGTAAAAACTGTTTTGTCGACAAGTATCGAGTACGCCAAGCGCCCAAGTTGCTAGCGGCCGTGTCTTGTATAAAATACCAAAAAATGTAAGAATGTTAAACTTATTATTATTTCATTTATGAGGTATATGCTAAAACAATTATTCACCTCAGTGTCGGTGAATAGTGTAGATATTCACCTTGCCGAAGCGGCTCGGTGAATATCCAGCACTATTCACCTCCACTTCGGTGAATAATTGTTAATTATTAGAAGTAATATTGGGCATTTGACTCGATTACATAACATGTTCTAGGGATTTTTGGTGAAGGAAAATTACACTGGAATTTTCCTTGGTGAAAGAAAACTACAAGTAGTATAGAGCGGGGCTTAATGGACCCCCTTTATGCAGGAATAGCTCATTAGCATGTTTTGTTAGCCTTAATAATTCATGAGTTATGAATAATCAATGAGTTATGAATAATCAATCAGTCGGATTTTTCCGAAGAGATAACGAAGCACTTCCGCGTCCGATAAAACGCCGAAGTATTTCCGATTCCTATAAAACGCCGAAGCATTTCCGAGTCCGATAAAACGCCGAGTGCTTGTTAAGATTACGTCATTCTAAACACGATGGCCGAACAAACAATTTGGGCTGAATTGCGGGAAAACAATATCGATATAGAGAAAGATACGTTATGTTTTTACATGAATAGATGCCTTAGAGAGCATGGTGAATTGTATGAGAGCATTATCGACCAAATTAACAGAGATAACTGGCCGAGTAGCTTGTATACTACTTATCAAGAGATGGATCTTGTGAATTTAGGTAGAATTATTGCTTATTTGACTCTAGTATTGAAAGTCAGCGATTATTGCGACACCGAAACACTTCGCCAAGCTATTAAAAGAACTGCCAAAGATTTTAGGCGAATTGACTTGCAGAAATACAAAATAAAACACTCGTGGATACAAAGGTTGATTAGATTCCTAACGTAACTGTTGTGAGGGATGTTAGAGCGTTGCTAAGGCGAATTTGAATATTACTCGACAAGTTTGGGCGAAAAAAGTCATTAAAAATCGATTAAACGAAGTCATTAATATTAATGAAATGGTAAATACAGGTTGTCATTTCAATGGATTCCGACCTGATTGAGATTTTAAATTTGCGTGAGAGAAAGATTGAGTGTACACTTTTAACATGCTATGTTGAGGAAATATCGTTAAACATTGTGGGAGACCTTACTTCGTCTGTTCTGAACGAGAGAATCCCTGCACGTTTTGGCAATTGGGGATGTCTTCGAGAGTCCAAAGCCTTTGTGTAAACACGGAATGGTTTGCCGTACTCGTAAAGTTAAGAAAGAAGGGGACAACCAGGGTCGTCTGTTTTACTCGTGTCCTAACGAAAGACAACACGCATGCGGATTCTTTGAATGGAAACCTACAGAGAGCTCGCCACGAATTTATAACATTGGGTGTCTTTTCAGCAGTCCATTACAATATCAATACAAGAACGCAGAAACGGGTGAATCCTTTACAAGTAGAAACAGTACACTAGTGACTGAAGACATGTATAGTTTTGTATTCTAATTTAATATGTAATAAATATGTTTGCATTTATATCGTGTCGTTGACTTTTCTATGTTCATTTACTACTAACCTTTGTCGCGTGAACATGACTTGCTGTGGAGGATTACCACAAATAGCCCTTCGTAATATTTTTCGAAAGATTCGCTGTATATCAGCGTGCTGTGGGGGGGGGGGGGGGGGGGAATTGTGATACAGGCATCCGAATTAGATGGCGGAACAGTACCTTCACGATCTGTATTACAAGCCAAAAAGTCCGGCAAGTTTTGGCGGCGTAGATGCCTTATACCGTGTCGTAAGAAGTGACGGTAAATTCCAGATATCCCAAAACAAGATAAAAACATGGCTTAGGGAGCAAGATACCAATACTTTGCATAAACCCGTACGACATAATTTTAAGCGAAATCGTGTTATTGTTGGAGCGATGGACGAGGAGTGGGAGGCTGATCTAGTAATTATGGATTCGCTTAGTAAAACAAATAATGGTTATAAATACGTTTTAACTGTTATTGATGTACTGTCCAAATTTGCGTGGGTGGAACCATTAAAAACAAAGACTGCAGAGAGTCTGGTTAAAGCCTTTGAAAAGATACTAAAGAAAGGAAGGAAGCCTGAAACATTTCATACCGATAAAGGAACTGAATTTACCAACAAACGCTTTCAAAAGTTATTGAAGGACAAACATATTCGATTTTTTACAGCACACAACGATACCAAGGCATCCATCGTTGAACGATTTAACCGAACGTTAAAGGGGAAAATGTGGAAATATTTTACATCAAAGAATACGTTGAAATATACCGATGTACTACAAAAATTAGTATATTCCTACAACCATTCGAGACACCGTAGTATTGGGATGAGACCAGTTGATGTTAATCGAGAAAACGAGAGTATTGTATGGCAAAAACTGTATGGTGATGAGTCCAGCAAACCCATCACATATAAATTCAACATTGGTGACCTACAATCCTGGACAAAACATCTGCGACACTTACACTTTTTTCATAAACTTTCGTAGTATCATGGCAAATTTAGAAAACCCTCCCCCATACCCCCACCAATCAATGTTGAGTGTACTACCACAACAAGTTTAAAGCAACTGTGGTACACTCAACATTGTTTTTGGGGGGCGAGGGGGGCATTTCATGAAGAATTCTTGCAGTTGTATAGTAAGTAACGTCAAAGAGGAACATTCTAATTGAGTGTCGCTAATGGTTTTGGCCAGGATTGTCTGCATATCGTTTAAAATAAATACATGTATATTTCTTGTTTTATACATCCCCTTTCCCAAAATTTGTCACAAGGGGATTGCTTGACTTGTAATTATGATCAAAATGACAATTATTGCCTAAAATCTCGCAATATCATATTCACGGTGTACCATAACGCACGATAAAAACTTGTGGTAATACCCCAAGTTATTGAGGTCATAAAAAAAAATGAAATGGAGTTGAAAATATATGTAATGCTTAGAATTGACGTAATTTTTTTATAATATATATTGCAATCATTTCATATATTCCAACGGTGTACCATTTGGGACACCAAAGCATTACTAATTACATATTCTTAACTGTGTTCGGTGTACCAATGGTACACCGTTGATCGCGTGTATAATTACAACAACATAAGCCAATTTAACTGTTCGCTAATTGAAACAATACACGTATAATCAACGCCTTAATTTTCTAAGTGTTTGTATAACGTCAGCTAACACAAATATATATGGATAAAGGTATCAGTGATATATTTTCAACAAAATAATTCGTTCATAACTATTTTGTATATTAACTTGTTATCTAAAATATATCACATGTGTAGAAGTTTTTGCACATATTATCGTTAAATGTGTTCATTGCACACTAAATAAGCAAAGCAACGAGGGCAAGGTTTCATTGGCCTCTGCCGATCCTCTGGTATTTGCTTGCTGAGGGTGAATACATTCCAACGAACGGACATCATTTCAGTCTCACGCTCATCAACTGCTCCACCTATGACGTAGGCCAATCTATTTTTGCTTGTTGCAAATACCGGTGTGTCAACATGTAATAAAATATCTTCGGCGAAGTGAGTTTTAGGTGCTGGAAAGTGTACAGGCTCGCCTTCAAGCAATAACAATAGGTCATGCCAAGGAATTATTTTCTCACTCCAGCGAAAATCGTTGAGAAATATGCATTCAACGTGTTGAACTCCTACCCAAGCAAAAGTGCCGGAAGCGGGATTAGTGAAGGTGTGATATATCGCATTTAAGGGTTTGAGTAAAAACGTTTCACCACAATTCGCCGGACCGATAAGCATAATGTTGCGATATTTCCCCCGTCCTTTTTCCAATAGGGTGTATATAGCAACAGCAAAATCTCGAACTTGCATGCCATTCGTTACCAGGACTTCCTCAGCGCAACGTAACCAACGACCTTCACAGCTCTCAACGCATTCACCTTGGGCAGCTTCTGTAAGCAATTCGATGCGTGTCTTCTTGGTTCTTTCTAATTTTGCCTGAGCGTTAAACATGTCCCACGTAGTGTTAATTATTTGCACAATAACGTTTGGTTGTCGGTTCATTATAAACTCTGCAAGGTCAGATTTCCCCTCATGTTTCTGCTGCTGGGCTAAAGCAAGCAATTCTGTACGAGTCTTTATGGACTTTGATTGAATAATTTCCGATACTTGCAAAGATGTGAGCCTCTTTTTACGTTTTCTGGAGGTTTTGCTCATCGCATCATCGCCCTCGCTGTCAGATTCTTCTTTTCGCTGGCTTGTTGCGACACTCGCAGAATCTGTCTTCGGTGGTTCGCCATTCGTCAAATCAGGATGACCATCGCTTTGTAGGTATTCACGGTCGGACTTAGTGACATATTCCCATGCACTAAAATAGTTGTGATGTACGGATGAAAAATGTACCGAAATATCGAAGCGGTCTAACAAGAATTTCTTAATTTTCAGCCATCTTTGCTTCTTTTCCAATTTTATAGCAACGTGATAATGCTTGCCACCATCCTCGTGATCTTCCGTGCAACAGCACCACTGTCGAACATTATTCTCCTTGCTAAACGCAAGAACTAATGCTTCAGCAAATTCTTTTCTCGAACCAAATTTTGTTAAGTCTGCTTGACTATACGTTACAAGATAAACCAATCTGTTATCTCGTGGGCGAATGCTGCCACTCGCCATTACAGTATGTGTTTAACTACATTAATTACTGGCAGTTGTTAACACATATTCCCATCAATTAATACGTCACTACAAACCGTGACATTAAATCCCAAAGATGAAACAAAAGTTTTAAATACCTAATGAACCATTTGTAATTATGAAAACAATAAAGTCGCGCATATAATTGAGTTGTCAATACATTGTGCTGTGGTTTTTAATTTTTCAACGACAGAGACAATCCTGGACAAAACATCTGCGACACTTACACTTTTTTCATAAACTTTCGTAGTATCATCGCAAATTTAGAAAACCCTCCCCCATACCCCCACCAATCAATGTTGAGTGTACTACCACAACAAGTTTAAAGCAACTGTGGTACACTCAACATTGTTTTTGGGGGGCGAGGGGGGCATTTCATGAAGAATTCTTGCAGTTGTATAGTAAGTAACGTCAAAGAGGAACATTCTAATTGAGTGTCGCTAATGGTTTTTGGCCAGGATTGTCTGCATATCGTTTAAAATAAATACATGTATATTTCTTGTTTTATACATCCCCTTTCCCAAAATTTGTCACAAGGGGATTGCTTGACTTGTAATTATGATCAAAATGACAATTATTGCCTAAAATCTCGCAATATCATATTCACGGTGTACCATAACGCACGATAAAAACTTGTGGTAATACCCCAAGTTATTGAGGTCATAAAAAAAAATGAAATGGAGTTGAAAATATATGTAATGCTTAGAATTGACGTAATTTTTTTATAATATATATTGCAATCATTTCATATATTCCAACGGTGTACCATTTGGGACACCAAAGCATTACTAATTACATATTCTTAACTGTGTTCGGTGTACCAATGGTACACCGTTGATCGCGTGTATAATTACAACAACATAAGCCAATTTAACTGTTCGCTAATTGAAACAATACACGTATAATCAACGCCTTAATTTTCTAAGTGTTTGTATAACGTCAGCTAACACAAATATATATGGATAAAGGTATCAGTGATATATTTTCAACAAAATAATTCGTTCATAACTATTTTGTATATTAACTTGTTATCTAAAATATATCACATGTGTAGAAGTTTTTGCACATATTATCGTTAAATGTGTTCATTGCACACTAAATAAGCAAAGCAACGAGGGCAAGGTTTCATTGGCCTCTGCCGATCCTCTGGTATTTGCTTGCTGAGGGTGAATACATTCCAACGAACGGACATCATTTCAGTCTCACGCTCATCAACTGCTCCACCTATGACGTAGGCCAATCTATTTTTGCTTGTTGCAAATACCGGTGTGTCAACATGTAATAAAATATCTTCGGCGAAGTGAGTTTTAGGTGCTGGAAAGTGTACAGGCTCGCCTTCAAGCAATAACAATAGGTCATGCCAAGGAATTATTTTCTCACTCCAGCGAAAATCGTTGAGAAATATGCATTCAACGTGTTGAACTCCTACCCAAGCAAAAGTGCCGGAAGCGGGATTAGTGAAGGTGTGATATATCGCATTTAAGGGTTTGAGTAAAAACGTTTCACCACAATTCGCCGGACCGATAAGCATAATGTTGCGATATTTCCCCCGTCCTTTTTCCAATAGGGTGTATATAGCAACAGCAAAATCTCGAACTTGCATGCCATTCGTTACCAGGACTTCCTCAGCGCAACGTAACCAACGACCTTCACAGCTCTCAACGCATTCACCTTGGGCAGCTTCTGTAAGCAATTCGATGCGTGTCTTCTTGGTTCTTTCTAATTTTGCCTGAGCGTTAAACATGTCCCACGTAGTGTTAATTATTTGCACAATAACGTTTGGTTGTCGGTTCATTATAAACTCTGCAAGGTCAGATTTCCCCTCATGTTTCTGCTGCTGGGCTAAAGCAAGCAATTCTGTACGAGTCTTTATGGACTTTGATTGAATAATTTCCGATACTTGCAAAGATGTGAGCCTCTTTTTACGTTTTCTGGAGGTTTTGCTCATCGCATCATCGCCCTCGCTGTCAGATTCTTCTTTTCGCTGGCTTGTTGCGACACTCGCAGAATCTGTCTTCGGTGGTTCGCCATTCGTCAAATCAGGATGACCATCGCTTTGTAGGTATTCACGGTCGGACTTAGTGACATATTCCCATGCACTAAAATAGTTGTGATGTACGGATGAAAAATGTACCGAAATATCGAAGCGGTCTAACAAGAATTTCTTAATTTTCAGCCATCTTTGCTTCTTTTCCAATTTTATAGCAACGTGATAATGCTTGCCACCATCCTCGTGATCTTCCGTGCAACAGCACCACTGTCGAACATTATTCTCCTTGCTAAACGCAAGAACTAATGCTTCAGCAAATTCTTTTCTCGAACCAAATTTTGTTAAGTCTGCTTGACTATACGTTACAAGATAAACCAATCTGTTATCTCGTGGGCGAATGCTGCCACTCGCCATTACAGTATGTGTTTAACTACATTAATTACTGGCAGTTGTTAACACATATTCCCATCAATTAATACGTCACTACAAACCGTGACATTAAATCCCAAAGATGAAACAAAAGTTTTTAAATACCTAATGAACCATTTGTAATTATGAAAACAATAAAGTCGCGCATATAATTGAGTTGTCAATACATTGTGCTGTGGTTTTTAATTTTTCAACGACAGAGACAATCCTGGACAAAACATCTGCGACACTTACACTTTTTTCATAAACTTTCGTAGTATCATCGCAAATTTAGAAAACCCTCCCCCATACCCCCACCAATCAATGTTGAGTGTACTACCACAACAAGTTTAAAGCAACTGTGGTACACTCAACATTGTTTTTGGGGGGCGAGGGGGGCATTTCATGAAGAATTCTTGCAGTTGTATAGTAAGTAACGTCAAAGAGGAACATTCTAATTGAGTGTCGCTAATGGTTTTGGCCAGGATTGTCTGCATATCGTTTAAAATAAATACATGTATATTTCTTGTTTTATACATCCCCTTTCCCAAAATTTGTCACAAGGGGATTGCTTGACTTGTAATTATGATCAAAATGACAATTATTGCCTAAAATCTCGCAATATCATATTCACGGTGTACCATAACGCACGATAAAAACTTGTGGTAATACCCCAAGTTATTGAGGTCATAAAAAAAAATGAAATGGAGTTGAAAATATATGTAATGCTTAGAATTGACGTAATTTTTTTATAATATATATTGCAATCATTTCATATATTCCAACGGTGTACCATTTGGGACACCAAAGCATTACTAATTACATATTCTTAACTGTGTTCGGTGTACCAATGGTACACCGTTGATCGCGTGTATAATTACAACAACATAAGCCAATTTAACTGTTCGCTAATTGAAACAATACACGTATAATCAACGCCTTAATTTTCTAAGTGTTTGTATAACGTCAGCTAACACAAATATATATGGATAAAGGTATCAGTGATATATTTTCAACAAAATAATTCGTTCATAACTATTTTGTATATTAACTTGTTATCTAAAATATATCACATGTGTAGAAGTTTTTGCACATATTATCGTTAAATGTGTTCATTGCACACTAAATAAGCAAAGCAACGAGGGCAAGGTTTCATTGGCCTCTGCCGATCCTCTGGTATTTGCTTGCTGAGGGTGAATACATTCCAACGAACGGACATCATTTCAGTCTCACGCTCATCAACTGCTCCACCTATGACGTAGGCCAATCTATTTTTGCTTGTTGCAAATACCGGTGTGTCAACATGTAATAAAATATCTTCGGCGAAGTGAGTTTTAGGTGCTGGAAAGTGTACAGGCTCGCCTTCAAGCAATAACAATAGGTCATGCCAAGGAATTATTTTCTCACTCCAGCGAAAATCGTTGAGAAATATGCATTCAACGTGTTGAACTCCTACCCAAGCAAAAGTGCCGGAAGCGGGATTAGTGAAGGTGTGATATATCGCATTTAAGGGTTTGAGTAAAAACGTTTCACCACAATTCGCCGGACCGATAAGCATAATGTTGCGATATTTCCCCCGTCCTTTTTCCAATAGGGTGTATATAGCAACAGCAAAATCTCGAACTTGCATGCCATTCGTTACCAGGACTTCCTCAGCGCAACGTAACCAACGACCTTCACAGCTCTCAACGCATTCACCTTGGGCAGCTTCTGTAAGCAATTCGATGCGTGTCTTCTTGGTTCTTTCTAATTTTGCCTGAGCGTTAAACATGTCCCACGTAGTGTTAATTATTTGCACAATAACGTTTGGTTGTCGGTTCATTATAAACTCTGCAAGGTCAGATTTCCCCTCATGTTTCTGCTGCTGGGCTAAAGCAAGCAATTCTGTACGAGTCTTTATGGACTTTGATTGAATAATTTCCGATACTTGCAAAGATGTGAGCCTCTTTTTACGTTTTCTGGAGGTTTTGCTCATCGCATCATCGCCCTCGCTGTCAGATTCTTCTTTTCGCTGGCTTGTTGCGACACTCGCAGAATCTGTCTTCGGTGGTTCGCCATTCGTCAAATCAGGATGACCATCGCTTTGTAGGTATTCACGGTCGGACTTAGTGACATATTCCCATGCACTAAAATAGTTGTGATGTACGGATGAAAAATGTACCGAAATATCGAAGCGGTCTAACAAGAATTTCTTAATTTTCAGCCATCTTTGCTTCTTTTCCAATTTTATAGCAACGTGATAATGCTTGCCACCATCCTCGTGATCTTCCGTGCAACAGCACCACTGTCGAACATTATTCTCCTTGCTAAACGCAAGAACTAATGCTTCAGCAAATTCTTTTCTCGAACCAAATTTTGTTAAGTCTGCTTGACTATACGTTACAAGATAAACCAATCTGTTATCTCGTGGGCGAATGCTGCCACTCGCCATTACAGTATGTGTTTAACTACATTAATTACTGGCAGTTGTTAACACATATTCCCATCAATTAATACGTCACTACAAACCGTGACATTAAATCCCAAAGATGAAACAAAAGTTTTAAATACCTAATGAACCATTTGTAATTATGAAAACAATAAAGTCGCGCATATAATTGAGTTGTCAATACATTGTGCTGTGGTTTTTAATTTTTCAACGACAGAGACAATCCTGGACAAAACATCTGCGACACTTACACTTTTTTCATAAACTTTCGTAGTATCATCGCAAATTTAGAAAACCCTCCCCCATACCCCCACCAATCAATGTTGAGTGTACTACCACAACAAGTTTAAAGCAACTGTGGTACACTCAACATTGTTTTTGGGGGGCGAGGGGGGCATTTCATGAAGAATTCTTGCAGTTGTATAGTAAGTAACGTCAAAGAGGAACATTCTAATTGAGTGTCGCTAATGGTTTTGGCCAGGATTGTCTGCATATCGTTTAAAATAAATACATGTATATTTCTTGTTTTATACATCCCCTTTCCCAAAATTTGTCACAAGGGGATTGCTTGACTTGTAATTATGATCAAAATGACAATTATTGCCTAAAATCTCGCAATATCATATTCACGGTGTACCATAACGCACGATAAAAACTTGTGGTAATACCCCAAGTTATTGAGGTCATAAAAAAAAATGAAATGGAGTTGAAAATATATGTAATGCTTAGAATTGACGTAATTTTTTTATAATATATATTGCAATCATTTCATATATTCCAACGGTGTACCATTTGGGACACCAAAGCATTACTAATTACATATTCTTAACTGTGTTCGGTGTACCAATGGTACACCGTTGATCGCGTGTATAATTACAACAACATAAGCCAATTTAACTGTTCGCTAATTGAAACAATACACGTATAATCAACGCCTTAATTTTCTAAGTGTTTGTATAACGTCAGCTAACACAAATATATATGGATAAAGGTATCAGTGATATATTTTCAACAAAATAATTCGTTCATAACTATTTTGTATATTAACTTGTTATCTAAAATATATCACATGTGTAGAAGTTTTTGCACATATTATCGTTAAATGTGTTCATTGCACACTAAATAAGCAAAGCAACGAGGGCAAGGTTTCATTGGCCTCTGCCGATCCTCTGGTATTTGCTTGCTGAGGGTGAATACATTCCAACGAACGGACATCATTTCAGTCTCACGCTCATCAACTGCTCCACCTATGACGTAGGCCAATCTATTTTTGCTTGTTGCAAATACCGGTGTGTCAACATGTAATAAAATATCTTCGGCGAAGTGAGTTTTAGGTGCTGGAAAGTGTACAGGCTCGCCTTCAAGCAATAACAATAGGTCATGCCAAGGAATTATTTTCTCACTCCAGCGAAAATCGTTGAGAAATATGCATTCAACGTGTTGAACTCCTACCCAAGCAAAAGTGCCGGAAGCGGGATTAGTGAAGGTGTGATATATCGCATTTAAGGGTTTGAGTAAAAACGTTTCACCACAATTCGCCGGACCGATAAGCATAATGTTGCGATATTTCCCCCGTCCTTTTTCCAATAGGGTGTATATAGCAACAGCAAAATCTCGAACTTGCATGCCATTCGTTACCAGGACTTCCTCAGCGCAACGTAACCAACGACCTTCACAGCTCTCTCAACGCATTCACCTTGGGCAGCTTCTGTAAGCAATTCGATGCGTGTCTTCTTGGTTCTTTCTAATTTTGCCTGAGCGTTAAACATGTCCCACGTAGTGTTAATTATTTGCACAATAACGTTTGGTTGTCGGTTCATTATAAACTCTGCAAGGTCAGATTTCCCCTCATGTTTCTGCTGCTGGGCTAAAGCAAGCAATTCTGTACGAGTCTTTATGGACTTTGATTGAATAATTTCCGATACTTGCAAAGATGTGAGCCTCTTTTTACGTTTTCTGGAGGTTTTGCTCATCGCATCATCGCCCTCGCTGTCAGATTCTTCTTTTCGCTGGCTTGTTGCGACACTCGCAGAATCTGTCTTCGGTGGTTCGCCATTCGTCAAATCAGGATGACCATCGCTTTGTAGGTATTCACGGTCGGACTTAGTGACATATTCCCATGCACTAAAATAGTTGTGATGTACGGATGAAAAATGTACCGAAATATCGAAGCGGTCTAACAAGAATTTCTTAATTTTCAGCCATCTTTGCTTCTTTTCCAATTTTATAGCAACGTGATAATGCTTGCCACCATCCTCGTGATCTTCCGTGCAACAGCACCACTGTCGAACATTATTCTCCTTGCTAAACGCAAGAACTAATGCTTCAGCAAATTCTTTTCTCGAACCAAATTTTGTTAAGTCTGCTTGACTATACGTTACAAGATAAACCAATCTGTTATCTCGTGGGCGAATGCTGCCACTCGCCATTACAGTATGTGTTTAACTACATTAATTACTGGCAGTTGTTAACACATATTCCCATCAATTAATACGTCACTACAAACCGTGACATTAAATCCCAAAGATGAAACAAAAGTTTTAAATACCTAATGAACCATTTGTAATTATGAAAACAATAAAGTCGCGCATATAATTGAGTTGTCAATACATTGTGCTGTGGTTTTTAATTTTTCAACGACAGAGACAATCCTGGACAAAACATCTGCGACACTTACACTTTTTTCATAAACTTTCGTAGTATCATCGCAAATTTAGAAAACCCTCCCCCATACCCCCACCAATCAATGTTGAGTGTACTACCACAACAAGTTTAAAGCAACTGTGGTACACTCAACATTGTTTTGGGGGGGGCGAGGGGGGCATTTCATGAAGAATTCTTGCAGTTGTATAGTAAGTAACGTCAAAGAGGAACATTCTAATTGAGTGTCGCTAATGGTTTTGGCCAGGATTGTCTGCATATCGTTTAAAATAAATACATGTATATTTCTTGTTTTATACATCCCCTTTCCCAAAATTTGTCACAAGGGGATTGCTTGACTTGTAATTATGATCAAAATGACAATTATTGCCTAAAATCTCGCAATATCATATTCACGGTGTACCATAACGCACGATAAAAACTTGTGGTAATACCCCAAGTTATTGAGGTCATAAAAAAAAATGAAATGGAGTTGAAAATATATGTAATGCTTAGAATTGACGTAATTTTTTTTATAATATATATTGCAATCATTTCATATATTCCAACGGTGTACCATTTGGGACACCAAAGCATTACTAATTACATATTCTTAACTGTGTTCGGTGTACCAATGGTACACCGTTGATCGCGTGTATAATTACAACAACATAAGCCAATTTAACTGTTCGCTAATTGAAACAATACACGTATAATCAACGCCTTAATTTTCTAAGTGTTTGTATAACGTCAGCTAACACAAATATATATGGATAAAGGTATCAGTGATATATTTTCAACAAAATAATTCGTTCATAACTATTTTGTATATTAACTTGTTATCTAAAATATATCACATGTGTAGAAGTTTTTGCACATATTATCGTTAAATGTGTTCATTGCACACTAAATAAGCAAAGCAACGAGGGCAAGGTTTCATTGGCCTCTGCCGATCCTCTGGTATTTGCTTGCTGAGGGTGAATACATTCCAACGAACGGACATCATTTCAGTCTCACGCTCATCAACTGCTCCACCTATGACGTAGGCCAATCTATTTTTGCTTGTTGCAAATACCGGTGTGTCAACATGTAATAAAATATCTTCGGCGAAGTGAGTTTTAGGTGCTGGAAAGTGTACAGGCTCGCCTTCAAGCAATAACAATAGGTCATGCCAAGGAATTATTTTCTCACTCCAGCGAAAATCGTTGAGAAATATGCATTCAACGTGTTGAACTCCTACCCAAGCAAAAGTGCCGGAAGCGGGATTAGTGAAGGTGTGATATATCGCATTTAAGGGTTTGAGTAAAAACGTTTCACCACAATTCGCCGGACCGATAAGCATAATGTTGCGATATTTCCCCCGTCCTTTTTCCAATAGGGTGTATATAGCAACAGCAAAATCTCGAACTTGCATGCCATTCGTTACCAGGACTTCCTCAGCGCAACGTAACCAACGACCTTCACAGCTCTCAACGCATTCACCTTGGGCAGCTTCTGTAAGCAATTCGATGCGTGTCTTCTTGGTTCTTTCTAATTTTGCCTGAGCGTTAAACATGTCCCACGTAGTGTTAATTATTTGCACAATAACGTTTGGTTGTCGGTTCATTATAAACTCTGCAAGGTCAGATTTCCCCTCATGTTTCTGCTGCTGGGCTAAAGCAAGCAATTCTGTACGAGTCTTTATGGACTTTGATTGAATAATTTCCGATACTTGCAAAGATGTGAGCCTCTTTTTACGTTTTCTGGAGGTTTTGCTCATCGCATCATCGCCCTCGCTGTCAGATTCTTCTTTTCGCTGGCTTGTTGCGACACTCGCAGAATCTGTCTTCGGTGGTTCGCCATTCGTCAAATCAGGATGACCATCGCTTTGTAGGTATTCACGGTCGGACTTAGTGACATATTCCCATGCACTAAAATAGTTGTGATGTACGGATGAAAAATGTACCGAAATATCGAAGCGGTCTAACAAGAATTTCTTAATTTTCAGCCATCTTTGCTTCTTTTCCAATTTTATAGCAACGTGATAATGCTTGCCACCATCCTCGTGATCTTCCGTGCAACAGCACCACTGTCGAACATTATTCTCCTTGCTAAACGCAAGAACTAATGCTTCAGCAAATTCTTTTCTCGAACCAAATTTTGTTAAGTCTGCTTGACTATACGTTACAAGATAAACCAATCTGTTATCTCGTGGGCGAATGCTGCCACTCGCCATTACAGTATGTGTTTAACTACATTAATTACTGGCAGTTGTTAACACATATTCCCATCAATTAATACGTCACTACAAACCGTGACATTAAATCCCAAAGATGAAACAAAAGTTTTAAATACCTAATGAACCATTTGTAATTATGAAAACAATAAAGTCGCGCATATAATTGAGTTGTCAATACATTGTGCTGTGGTTTTTAATTTTTCAACGACAGAGACAATCCTGGACAAAACATCTGCGACACTTACACTTTTTTCATAAACTTTCGTAGTATCATCGCAAATTTAGAAAACCCTCCCCCATACCCCCACCAATCAATGTTGAGTGTACTACCACAACAAGTTTAAAGCAACTGTGGTACACTCAACATTGTTTTTGGGGGGCGAGGGGGGGCATTTCATGAAGAATTCTTGCAGTTGTATAGTAAGTAACGTCAAAGAGGAACATTCTAATTGAGTGTCGCTAATGGTTTTGGCCAGGATTGTCTGCATATCGTTTAAAATAAATACATGTATATTTCTTGTTTTATACATCCCCTTTCCCAAAATTTGTCACAAGGGGATTGCTTGACTTGTAATTATGATCAAAATGACAATTATTGCCTAAAATCTCGCAATATCATATTCACGGTGTACCATAACGCACGATAAAAACTTGTGGTAATACCCCAAGTTATTGAGGTCATAAAAAAAAATGAAATGGAGTTGAAAATATATGTAATGCTTAGAATTGACGTAATTTTTTTATAATATATATTGCAATCATTTCATATATTCCAACGGTGTACCATTTGGGACACCAAAGCATTACTAATTACATATTCTTAACTGTGTTCGGTGTACCAATGGTACACCGTTGATCGCGTGTATAATTACAACAACATAAGCCAATTTAACTGTTCGCTAATTGAAACAATACACGTATAATCAACGCCTTAATTTTCTAAGTGTTTGTATAACGTCAGCTAACACAAATATATATGGATAAAGGTATCAGTGATATATTTTCAACAAAATAATTCGTTCATAACTATTTTGTATATTAACTTGTTATCTAAAATATATCACATGTGTAGAAGTTTTTGCACATATTATCGTTAAATGTGTTCATTGCACACTAAATAAGCAAAGCAACGAGGGCAAGGTTTCATTGGCCTCTGCCGATCCTCTGGTATTTGCTTGCTGAGGGTGAATACATTCCAACGAACGGACATCATTTCAGTCTCTCACGCTCATCAACTGCTCCACCTATGACGTAGGCCAATCTATTTTTGCTTGTTGCAAATACCGGTGTGTCAACATGTAATAAAATATCTTCGGCGAAGTGAGTTTTAGGTGCTGGAAAGTGTACAGGCTCGCCTTCAAGCAATAACAATAGGTCATGCCAAGGAATTATTTTCTCACTCCAGCGAAAATCGTTGAGAAATATGCATTCAACGTGTTGAACTCCTACCCAAGCAAAAGTGCCGGAAGCGGGATTAGTGAAGGTGTGATATATCGCATTTAAGGGTTTGAGTAAAAACGTTTCACCACAATTCGCCGGACCGATAAGCATAATGTTGCGATATTTCCCCCGTCCTTTTTCCAATAGGGTGTATATAGCAACAGCAAAATCTCGAACTTGCATGCCATTCGTTACCAGGACTTCCTCAGCGCAACGTAACCAACGACCTTCACAGCTCTCAACGCATTCACCTTGGGCAGCTTCTGTAAGCAATTCGATGCGTGTCTTCTTGGTTCTTTCTAATTTTGCCTGAGCGTTAAACATGTCCCACGTAGTGTTAATTATTTGCACAATAACGTTTGGTTGTCGGTTCATTATAAACTCTGCAAGGTCAGATTTCCCCTCATGTTTCTGCTGCTGGGCTAAAGCAAGCAATTCTGTACGAGTCTTTATGGACTTTGATTGAATAATTTCCGATACTTGCAAAGATGTGAGCCTCTTTTTACGTTTTCTGGAGGTTTTGCTCATCGCATCATCGCCCTCGCTGTCAGATTCTTCTTTTCGCTGGCTTGTTGCGACACTCGCAGAATCTGTCTTCGGTGGTTCGCCATTCGTCAAATCAGGATGACCATCGCTTTGTAGGTATTCACGGTCGGACTTAGTGACATATTCCCATGCACTAAAATAGTTGTGATGTACGGATGAAAAATGTACCGAAATATCGAAGCGGTCTAACAAGAATTTCTTAATTTTCAGCCATCTTTGCTTCTTTTCCAATTTTATAGCAACGTGATAATGCTTGCCACCATCCTCGTGATCTTCCGTGCAACAGCACCACTGTCGAACATTATTCTCCTTGCTAAACGCAAGAACTAATGCTTCAGCAAATTCTTTTCTCGAACCAAATTTTGTTAAGTCTGCTTGACTATACGTTACAAGATAAACCAATCTGTTATCTCGTGGGCGAATGCTGCCACTCGCCATTACAGTATGTGTTTAACTACATTAATTACTGGCAGTTGTTAACACATATTCCCATCAATTAATACGTCACTACAAACCGTGACATTAAATCCCAAAGATGAAACAAAAGTTTTAAATACCTAATGAACCATTTGTAATTATGAAAACAATAAAGTCGCGCATATAATTGAGTTGTCAATACATTGTGCTGTGGTTTTTAATTTTTCAACGACAGAGACAATCCTGGACAAAACATCTGCGACACTTACACTTTTTTCATAAACTTTCGTAGTATCATCGCAAATTTAGAAAACCCTCCCCCATACCCCCACCAATCAATGTTGAGTGTACTACCACAACAAGTTTAAAGCAACTGTGGTACACTCAACATTGTTTTTGGGGGGCGAGGGGGGCATTTCATGAAGAATTCTTGCAGTTGTATAGTAAGTAACGTCAAAGAGGAACATTCTAATTGAGTGTCGCTAATGGTTTTGGCCAGGATTGTCTGCATATCGTTTAAAATAAATACATGTATATTTCTTGTTTTATACATCCCCTTTCCCAAAATTTGTCACAAGGGGATTGCTTGACTTGTAATTATGATCAAAATGACAATTATTGCCTAAAATCTCGCAATATCATATTCACGGTGTACCATAACGCACGATAAAAACTTGTGGTAATACCCCAAGTTATTGAGGTCATAAAAAAAAATGAAATGGAGTTGAAAATATATGTAATGCTTAGAATTGACGTAATTTTTTTTATAATATATATTGCAATCATTTCATATATTCCAACGGTGTACCATTTGGGACACCAAAGCATTACTAATTACATATTCTTAACTGTGTTCGGTGTACCAATGGTACACCGTTGATCGCGTGTATAATTACAACAACATAAGCCAATTTAACTGTTCGCTAATTGAAACAATACACGTATAATCAACGCCTTAATTTTCTAAGTGTTTGTATAACGTCAGCTAACACAAATATATATGGATAAAGGTATCAGTGATATATTTTCAACAAAATAATTCGTTCATAACTATTTTGTATATTAACTTGTTATCTAAAATATATCACATGTGTAGAAGTTTTTGCACATATTATCGTTAAATGTGTTCATTGCACACTAAATAAGCAAAGCAACGAGGGCAAGGTTTCATTGGCCTCTGCCGATCCTCTGGTATTTGCTTGCTGAGGGTGAATACATTCCAACGAACGGACATCATTTCAGTCTCACGCTCATCAACTGCTCCACCTATGACGTAGGCCAATCTATTTTTGCTTGTTGCAAATACCGGTGTGTCAACATGTAATAAAATATCTTCGGCGAAGTGAGTTTTAGGTGCTGGAAAGTGTACAGGCTCGCCTTCAAGCAATAACAATAGGTCATGCCAAGGAATTATTTTCTCACTCCAGCGAAAATCGTTGAGAAATATGCATTCAACGTGTTGAACTCCTACCCAAGCAAAAGTGCCGGAAGCGGGATTAGTGAAGGTGTGATATATCGCATTTAAGGGTTTGAGTAAAAACGTTTCACCACAATTCGCCGGACCGATAAGCATAATGTTGCGATATTTTCCCCCGTCCTTTTTCCAATAGGGTGTATATAGCAACAGCAAAATCTCGAACTTGCATGCCATTCGTTACCAGGACTTCCTCAGCGCAACGTAACCAACGACCTTCACAGCTCTCAACGCATTCACCTTGGGCAGCTTCTGTAAGCAATTCGATGCGTGTCTTCTTGGTTCTTTCTAATTTTGCCTGAGCGTTAAACATGTCCCACGTAGTGTTAATTATTTGCACAATAACGTTTTGGTTGTCGGTTCATTATAAACTCTGCAAGGTCAGATTTCCCCTCATGTTTCTGCTGCTGGGCTAAAGCAAGCAATTCTGTACGAGTCTTTATGGACTTTGATTGAATAATTTCCGATACTTGCAAAGATGTGAGCCTCTTTTTTACGTTTTCTGGAGGTTTTGCTCATCGCATCATCGCCCTCGCTGTCAGATTCTTCTTTTCGCTGGCTTGTTGCGACACTCGCAGAATCTGTCTTCGGTGGTTCGCCATTCGTCAAATCAGGATGACCATCGCTTTGTAGGTATTCACGGTCGGACTTAGTGACATATTCCCATGCACTAAAATAGTTGTGATGTACGGATGAAAAATGTACCGAAATATCGAAGCGGTCTAACAAGAATTTCTTAATTTTCAGCCATCTTTGCTTCTTTTCCAATTTTATAGCAACGTGATAATGCTTGCCACCATCCTCGTGATCTTCCGTGCAACAGCACCACTGTCGAACATTATTCTCCTTGCTAAACGCAAGAACTAATGCTTCAGCAAATTCTTTTCTCGAACCAAATTTTGTTAAGTCTGCTTGACTATACGTTACAAGATAAACCAATCTGTTATCTCGTGGGCGAATGCTGCCACTCGCCATTACAGTATGTGTTTAACTACATTAATTACTGGCAGTTGTTAACACATATTCCCATCAATTAATACGTCACTACAAACCGTGACATTAAATCCCAAAGATGAAACAAAAGTTTTAAATACCTAATGAACCATTTGTAATTATGAAAACAATAAAGTCGCGCATATAATTGAGTTGTCAATACATTGTGCTGTGGTTTTTAATTTTTCAACGACAGAGACAATCCTGGACAAAACATCTGCGACACTTACACTTTTTTCATAAACTTTCGTAGTATCATCGCAAATTTAGAAAACCCTCCCCCATACCCCCACCAATCAATGTTGAGTGTACTACCACAACAAGTTTAAAGCAACTGTGGTACACTCAACATTGTTTTTGGGGGGCGAGGGGGGCATTTCATGAAGAATTCTTGCAGTTGTATAGTAAGTAACGTCAAAGAGGAACATTCTAATTGAGTGTCGCTAATGGTTTTGGCCAGGATTGTCTGCATATCGTTTAAAATAAATACATGTATATTTCTTGTTTTATACATCCCCTTTCCCAAAATTTGTCACAAGGGGATTGCTTGACTTGTAATTATGATCAAAATGACAATTATTGCCTAAAATCTCGCAATATCATATTCACGGTGTACCATAACGCACGATAAAAACTTGTGGTAATACCCCAAGTTATTGAGGTCATAAAAAAAAATGAAATGGAGTTGAAAATATATGTAATGCTTAGAATTGACGTAATTTTTTTATAATATATATTGCAATCATTTCATATATTCCAACGGTGTACCATTTGGGACACCAAAGCATTACTAATTACATATTCTTAACTGTGTTCGGTGTACCAATGGTACACCGTTGATCGCGTGTATAATTACAACAACATAAGCCAATTTAACTGTTCGCTAATTGAAACAATACACGTATAATCAACGCCTTAATTTTCTAAGTGTTTGTATAACGTCAGCTAACACAAATATATATGGATAAAGGTATCAGTGATATATTTTCAACAAAATAATTCGTTCATAACTATTTTGTATATTAACTTGTTATCTAAAATATATCACATGTGTAGAAGTTTTTGCACATATTATCGTTAAATGTGTTCATTGCACACTAAATAAGCAAAGCAACGAGGGCAAGGTTTCATTGGCCTCTGCCGATCCTCTGGTATTTGCTTGCTGAGGGTGAATACATTCCAACGAACGGACATCATTTCAGTCTCACGCTCATCAACTGCTCCACCTATGACGTAGGCCAATCTATTTTTGCTTGTTGCAAATACCGGTGTGTCAACATGTAATAAAATATCTTCGGCGAAGTGAGTTTTAGGTGCTGGAAAGTGTACAGGCTCGCCTTCAAGCAATAACAATAGGTCATGCCAAGGAATTATTTTCTCACTCCAGCGAAAATCGTTGAGAAATATGCATTCAACGTGTTGAACTCCTACCCAAGCAAAAGTGCCGGAAGCGGGATTAGTGAAGGTGTGATATATCGCATTTAAGGGTTTGAGTAAAAACGTTTCACCACAATTCGCCGGACCGATAAGCATAATGTTGCGATATTTCCCCCGTCCTTTTTCCAATAGGGTGTATATAGCAACAGCAAAATCTCGAACTTGCATGCCATTCGTTACCAGGACTTCCTCAGCGCAACGTAACCAACGACCTTCACAGCTCTCAACGCATTCACCTTGGGCAGCTTCTGTAAGCAATTCGATGCGTGTCTTCTTGGTTCTTTCTAATTTTGCCTGAGCGTTAAACATGTCCCACGTAGTGTTAATTATTTGCACAATAACGTTTGGTTGTCGGTTCATTATAAACTCTGCAAGGTCAGATTTCCCCTCATGTTTCTGCTGCTGGGCTAAAGCAAGCAATTCTGTACGAGTCTTTATGGACTTTGATTGAATAATTTCCGATACTTGCAAAGATGTGAGCCTCTTTTTACGTTTTCTGGAGGTTTTGCTCATCGCATCATCGCCCTCGCTGTCAGATTCTTCTTTTCGCTGGCTTGTTGCGACACTCGCAGAATCTGTCTTCGGTGGTTCGCCATTCGTCAAATCAGGATGACCATCGCTTTGTAGGTATTCACGGTCGGACTTAGTGACATATTCCCATGCACTAAAATAGTTGTGATGTACGGATGAAAAATGTACCGAAATATCGAAGCGGTCTAACAAGAATTTCTTAATTTTCAGCCATCTTTGCTTCTTTTCCAATTTTATAGCAACGTGATAATGCTTGCCACCATCCTCGTGATCTTCCGTGCAACAGCACCACTGTCGAACATTATTCTCCTTGCTAAACGCAAGAACTAATGCTTCAGCAAATTCTTTTCTCGAACCAAATTTTGTTAAGTCTGCTTGACTATACGTTACAAGATAAACCAATCTGTTATCTCGTGGGCGAATGCTGCCACTCGCCATTACAGTATGTGTTTAACTACATTAATTACTGGCAGTTGTTAACACATATTCCCATCAATTAATACGTCACTACAAACCGTGACATTAAATCCCAAAGATGAAACAAAAGTTTTAAATACCTAATGAACCATTTGTAATTATGAAAACAATAAAGTCGCGCATATAATTGAGTTGTCAATACATTGTGCTGTGGTTTTTAATTTTTCAACGACAGAGACAATCCTGGACAATACATCTGCGACACTTACACTTTTTTCATAAACTTTCGTAGTATCATCGCAAATTTAGAAAACCCTCCCCCCATACCCCCACCAATCAATGTTGAGTGTACTACCACAACAAGTTTAAAGCAACTGTGGTACACTCAACATTGTTTTTGGGGGGCGAGGGGGGCATTTCATGAAGAATTCTTGCAGTTGTATAGTAAGTAACGTCAAAGAGGAACATTCTAATTGAGTGTCGCTAATGGTTTTGGCCAGGATTGTCTGCATATCGTTTAAAATAAATACATGTATATTTCTTGTTTTATACATCCCCTTTCCCAAAATTTGTCACAAGGGGATTGCTTGACTTGTAATTATGATCAAAATGACAATTATTGCCTAAAATCTCGCAATATCATATTCACGGTGTACCATAACGCACGATAAAAACTTGTGGTAATACCCCAAGTTATTGAGGTCATAAAAAAAAATGAAATGGAGTTGAAAATATATGTAATGCTTAGAATTGACGTAATTTTTTTATAATATATATTGCAATCATTTCATATATTCCAACGGTGTACCATTTGGGACACCAAAGCATTACTAATTACATATTCTTAACTGTGTTCGGTGTACCAATGGTACACCGTTGATCGCGTGTATAATTACAACAACATAAGCCAATTTAACTGTTCGCTAATTGAAACAATACACGTATAATCAACGCCTTAATTTTCTAAGTGTTTGTATAACGTCAGCTAACACAAATATATATGGATAAAGGTATCAGTGATATATTTTCAACAAAATAATTCGTTCATAACTATTTTGTATATTAACTTGTTATCTAAAATATATCACATGTGTAGAAGTTTTTGCACATATTATCGTTAAATGTGTTCATTGCACACTAAATAAGCAAAGCAACGAGGGCAAGGTTTCATTGGCCTCTGCCGATCCTCTGGTATTTGCTTGCTGAGGGTGAATACATTCCAACGAACGGACATCATTTCAGTCTCACGCTCATCAACTGCTCCACCTATGACGTAGGCCAATCTATTTTTGCTTGTTGCAAATACCGGTGTGTCAACATGTAATAAAATATCTTCGGCGAAGTGAGTTTTAGGTGCTGGAAAGTGTACAGGCTCGCCTTCAAGCAATAACAATAGGTCATGCCAAGGAATTATTTTCTCACTCCAGCGAAAATCGTTGAGAAATATGCATTCAACGTGTTGAACTCCTACCCAAGCAAAAGTGCCGGAAGCGGGATTAGTGAAGGTGTGATATATCGCATTTAAGGGTTTGAGTAAAAACGTTTCACCACAATTCGCCGGACCGATAAGCATAATGTTGCGATATTTCCCCCGTCCTTTTTCCAATAGGGTGTATATAGCAACAGCAAAATCTCGAACTTGCATGCCATTCGTTACCAGGACTTCCTCAGCGCAACGTAACCAACGACCTTCACAGCTCTCAACGCATTCACCTTGGGCAGCTTCTGTAAGCAATTCGATGCGTGTCTTCTTGGTTCTTTCTAATTTTGCCTGAGCGTTAAACATGTCCCACGTAGTGTTAATTATTTGCACAATAACGTTTGGTTGTCGGTTCATTATAAACTCTGCAAGGTCAGATTTCCCCTCATGTTTCTGCTGCTGGGCTAAAGCAAGCAATTCTGTACGAGTCTTTATGGACTTTGATTGAATAATTTCCGATACTTGCAAAGATGTGAGCCTCTTTTTACGTTTTCTGGAGGTTTTGCTCATCGCATCATCGCCCTCGCTGTCAGATTCTTCTTTTCGCTGGCTTGTTGCGACACTCGCAGAATCTGTCTTCGGTGGTTCGCCATTCGTCAAATCAGGATGACCATCGCTTTGTAGGTATTCACGGTCGGACTTAGTGACATATTCCCATGCACTAAAATAGTTGTGATGTACGGATGAAAAATGTACCGAAATATCGAAGCGGTCTAACAAGAATTTCTTAATTTTCAGCCATCTTTGCTTCTTTTCCAATTTTATAGCAACGTGATAATGCTTGCCACCATCCTCGTGATCTTCCGTGCAACAGCACCACTGTCGAACATTATTCTCCTTGCTAAACGCAAGAACTAATGCTTCAGCAAATTCTTTTCTCGAACCAAATTTTGTTAAGTCTGCTTGACTATACGTTACAAGATAAACCAATCTGTTATCTCGTGGGCGAATGCTGCCACTCGCCATTACAGTATGTGTTTAACTACATTAATTACTGGCAGTTGTTAACACATATTCCCATCAATTAATACGTCACTACAAACCGTGACATTAAATCCCAAAGATGAAACAAAAGTTTTAAATACCTAATGAACCATTTGTAATTATGAAAACAATAAAGTCGCGCATATAATTGAGTTGTCAATACATTGTGCTGTGGTTTTTAATTTTTCAACGACAGAGACAATCCTGGACAAAACATCTGCGACACTTACACTTTTTTCATAAACTTTCGTAGTATCATCGCAAATTTAGAAAACCCTCCCCCATACCCCCACCAATCAATGTTGAGTGTACTACCACAACAAGTTTAAAGCAACTGTGGTACACTCAACATTGTTTTTGGGGGGCGAGGGGGGCATTTCATGAAGAATTCTTGCAGTTGTATAGTAAGTAACGTCAAAGAGGAACATTCTAATTGAGTGTCGCTAATGGTTTTGGCCAGGATTGTCTGCATATCGTTTAAAATAAATACATGTATATTTCTTGTTTTATACATCCCCTTTCCCAAAATTTGTCACAAGGGGATTGCTTGACTTGTAATTATGATCAAAATGACAATTATTGCCTAAAATCTCGCAATATCATATTCACGGTGTACCATAACGCACGATAAAAACTTGTGGTAATACCCCAAGTTATTGAGGTCATAAAAAAAAAATGAAATGGAGTTGAAAATATATGTAATGCTTAGAATTGACGTAATTTTTTTATAATATATATTGCAATCATTTCATATATTCCAACGGTGTACCATTTGGGACACCAAAGCATTACTAATTACATATTCTTAACTGTGTTCGGTGTACCAATGGTACACCGTTGATCGCGTGTATAATTACAACAACATAAGCCAATTTAACTGTTCGCTAATTGAAACAATACACGTATAATCAACGCCTTAATTTTCTAAGTGTTTGTATAACGTCAGCTAACACAAATATATATGGATAAAGGTATCAGTGATATATTTTCAACAAAATAATTCGTTCATAACTATTTTGTATATTAACTTGTTATCTAAAATATATCACATGTGTAGAAGTTTTTGCACATATTATCGTTAAATGTGTTCATTGCACACTAAATAAGCAAAGCAACGAGGGCAAGGTTTCATTGGCCTCTGCCGATCCTCTGGTATTTGCTTGCTGAGGGTGAATACATTCCAACGAACGGACATCATTTCAGTCTCACGCTCATCAACTGCTCCACCTATGACGTAGGCCAATCTATTTTTGCTTGTTGCAAATACCGGTGTGTCAACATGTAATAAAATATCTTCGGCGAAGTGAGTTTTAGGTGCTGGAAAGTGTACAGGCTCGCCTTCAAGCAATAACAATAGGTCATGCCAAGGAATTATTTTCTCACTCCAGCGAAAATCGTTGAGAAATATGCATTCAACGTGTTGAACTCCTACCCAAGCAAAAGTGCCGGAAGCGGGATTAGTGAAGGTGTGATATATCGCATTTAAGGGTTTGAGTAAAAACGTTTCACCACAATTCGCCGGACCGATAAGCATAATGTTGCGATATTTCCCCCGTCCTTTTTCCAATAGGGTGTATATAGCAACAGCAAAATCTCGAACTTGCATGCCATTCGTTACCAGGACTTCCTCAGCGCAACGTAACCAACGACCTTCACAGCTCTCAACGCATTCACCTTGGGCAGCTTCTGTAAGCAATTCGATGCGTGTCTTCTTGGTTCTTTCTAATTTTGCCTGAGCGTTAAACATGTCCCACGTAGTGTTAATTATTTGCACAATAACGTTTGGTTGTCGGTTCATTATAAACTCTGCAAGGTCAGATTTCCCCTCATGTTTCTGCTGCTGGGCTAAAGCAAGCAATTCTGTACGAGTCTTTATGGACTTTGATTGAATAATTTCCGATACTTGCAAAGATGTGAGCCTCTTTTTACGTTTTCTGGAGGTTTTGCTCATCGCATCATCGCCCTCGCTGTCAGATTCTTCTTTTCGCTGGCTTGTTGCGACACTCGCAGAATCTGTCTTCGGTGGTTCGCCATTCGTCAAATCAGGATGACCATCGCTTTGTAGGTATTCACGGTCGGACTTAGTGACATATTCCCATGCACTAAAATAGTTGTGATGTACGGATGAAAAATGTACCGAAATATCGAAGCGGTCTAACAAGAATTTCTTAATTTTCAGCCATCTTTGCTTCTTTTCCAATTTTATAGCAACGTGATAATGCTTGCCACCATCCTCGTGATCTTCCGTGCAACAGCACCACTGTCGAACATTATTCTCCTTGCTAAACGCAAGAACTAATGCTTCAGCAAATTCTTTTCTCGAACCAAATTTTGTTAAGTCTGCTTGACTATACGTTACAAGATAAACCAATCTGTTATCTCGTGGGCGAATGCTGCCACTCGCCATTACAGTATGTGTTTAACTACATTAATTACTGGCAGTTGTTAACACATATTCCCATCAATTAATACGTCACTACAAACCGTGACATTAAATCCCAAAGATGAAACAAAAGTTTTAAATACCTAATGAACCATTTGTAATTATGAAAACAATAAAGTCGCGCATATAATTGAGTTGTCAATACATTGTGCTGTGGTTTTTAATTTTTCAACGACAGAGACAATCCTGGACAATACATCTGCGACACTTACACTTTTTTCATAAACTTTCGTAGTATCATCGCAAATTTAGAAAACCCTCCCCCATACCCCCACCAATCAATGTTGAGTGTACTACCACAACAAGTTTAAAGCAACTGTGGTACACTCAACATTGTTTTTGGGGGGCGAGGGGGGCATTTCATGAAGAATTCTTGCAGTTGTATAGTAAGTAACGTCAAAGAGGAACATTCTAATTGAGTGTCGCTAATGGTTTTGGCCAGGATTGTCTGCATATCGTTTAAAATAAATACATGTATATTTCTTGTTTTATACATCCCCTTTCCCAAAATTTGTCACAAGGGGATTGCTTGACTTGTAATTATGATCAAAATGACAATTATTGCCTAAAATCTCGCAATATCATATTCACGGTGTACCATAACGCACGATAAAAACTTGTGGTAATACCCCAAGTTATTGAGGTCATAAAAAAAAATGAAATGGAGTTGAAAATATATGTAATGCTTAGAATTGACGTAATTTTTTTATAATATATATTGCAATCATTTCATATATTCCAACGGTGTACCATTTGGGACACCAAAGCATTACTAATTACATATTCTTAACTGTGTTCGGTGTACCAATGGTACACCGTTGATCGCGTGTATAATTACAACAACATAAGCCAATTTAACTGTTCGCTAATTGAAACAATACACGTATAATCAACGCCTTAATTTTCTAAGTGTTTGTATAACGTCAGCTAACACAAATATATATGGATAAAGGTATCAGTGATATATTTTCAACAAAATAATTCGTTCATAACTATTTTGTATATTAACTTGTTATCTAAAATATATCACATGTGTAGAAGTTTTTTGCACATATTATCGTTAAATGTGTTCATTGCACACTAAATAAGCAAAGCAACGAGGGCAAGGTTTCATTGGCCTCTGCCGATCCTCTGGTATTTGCTTGCTGAGGGTGAATACATTCCAACGAACGGACATCATTTCAGTCTCACGCTCATCAACTGCTCCACCTATGACGTAGGCCAATCTATTTTTGCTTGTTGCAAATACCGGTGTGTCAACATGTAATAAAATATCTTCGGCGAAGTGAGTTTTAGGTGCTGGAAAGTGTACAGGCTCGCCTTCAAGCAATAACAATAGGTCATGCCAAGGAATTATTTTCTCACTCCAGCGAAAATCGTTGAGAAATATGCATTCAACGTGTTGAACTCCTACCCAAGCAAAAGTGCCGGAAGCGGGATTAGTGAAGGTGTGATATATCGCATTTAAGGGTTTGAGTAAAAACGTTTCACCACAATTCGCCGGACCGATAAGCATAATGTTGCGATATTTCCCCCGTCCTTTTTCCAATAGGGTGTATATAGCAACAGCAAAATCTCGAACTCGAACTTGCATGCCATTCGTTACCAGGACTTCCTCAGCGCAACGTAACCAACGACCTTCACAGCTCTCAACGCATTCACCTTGGGCAGCTTCTGTAAGCAATTCGATGCGTGTCTTCTTGGTTCTTTCTAATTTTGCCTGAGCGTTAAACATGTCCCACGTAGTGTTAATTATTTGCACAATAACGTTTGGTTGTCGGTTCATTATAAACTCTGCAAGGTCAGATTTCCCCTCATGTTTCTGCTGCTGGGCTAAAGCAAGCAATTCTGTACGAGTCTTTATGGACTTTGATTGAATAATTTCCGATACTTGCAAAGATGTGAGCCTCTTTTTACGTTTTCTGGAGGTTTTGCTCATCGCATCATCGCCCTCGCTGTCAGATTCTTCTTTTCGCTGGCTTGTTGCGACACTCGCAGAATCTGTCTTCGGTGGTTCGCCATTCGTCAAATCAGGATGACCATCGCTTTGTAGGTATTCACGGTCGGACTTAGTGACATATTCCCATGCACTAAAATAGTTGTGATGTACGGATGAAAAATGTACCGAAATATCGAAGCGGTCTAACAAGAATTTCTTAATTTTCAGCCATCTTTGCTTCTTTTCCAATTTTATAGCAACGTGATAATGCTTGCCACCATCCTCGTGATCTTCCGTGCAACAGCACCACTGTCGAACATTATTCTCCTTGCTAAACGCAAGAACTAATGCTTCAGCAAATTCTTTTCTCGAACCAAATTTTGTTAAGTCTGCTTGACTATACGTTACAAGATAAACCAATCTGTTATCTCGTGGGCGAATGCTGCCACTCGCCATTACAGTATGTGTTTAACTACATTAATTACTGGCAGTTGTTAACACATATTCCCATCAATTAATACGTCACTACAAACCGTGACATTAAATCCCAAAGATGAAACAAAAGTTTTAAATACCTAATGAACCATTTGTAATTATGAAAACAATAAAGTCGCGCATATAATTGAGTTGTCAATACATTGTGCTGTGGTTTTTAATTTTTCAACGACAGAGACAATCCTGGACAATACATCTGCGACACTTACACTTTTTTCATAAACTTTCGTAGTATCATCGCAAATTTAGAAAACCCTCCCCCATACCCCCACCAATCAATGTTGAGTGTACTACCACAACAAGTTTAAAGCAACTGTGGTACACTCAACATTGTTTTTGGGGGGCGAGGGGGGCATTTCATGAAGAATTCTTGCAGTTGTATAGTAAGTAACGTCAAAGAGGAACATTCTAATTGAGTGTCGCTAATGGTTTTGGCCAGGATTGTCTGCATATCGTTTAAAATAAATACATGTATATTTCTTGTTTTATACATCCCCTTTCCCAAAATTTGTCACAAGGGGATTGCTTGACTTGTAATTATGATCAAAATGACAATTATTGCCTAAAATCTCGCAATATCATATTCACGGTGTACCATAACGCACGATAAAAACTTGTGGTAATACCCCAAGTTATTGAGGTCATAAAAAAAAATGAAATGGAGTTGAAAATATATGTAATGCTTAGAATTGACGTAATTTTTTTATAATATATATTGCAATCATTTCATATATTCCAACGGTGTACCATTTGGGACACCAAAGCATTACTAATTACATATTCTTAACTGTGTTCGGTGTACCAATGGTACACCGTTGATCGCGTGTATAATTACAACAACATAAGCCAATTTAACTGTTCGCTAATTGAAACAATACACGTATAATCAACGCCTTAATTTTCTAAGTGTTTGTATAACGTCAGCTAACACAAATATATATGGATAAAGGTATCAGTGATATATTTTCAACAAAATAATTCGTTCATAACTATTTTGTATATTAACTTGTTATCTAAAATATATCACATGTGTAGAAGTTTTTGCACATATTATCGTTAAATGTGTTCATTGCACACTAAATAAGCAAAGCAACGAGGGCAAGGTTTCATTGGCCTCTGCCGATCCTCTGGTATTTGCTTGCTGAGGGTGAATACATTCCAACGAACGGACATCATTTCAGTCTCACGCTCATCAACTGCTCCACCTATGACGTAGGCCAATCTATTTTTGCTTGTTGCAAATACCGGTGTGTCAACATGTAATAAAATATCTTCGGCGAAGTGAGTTTTAGGTGCTGGAAAGTGTACAGGCTCGCCTTCAAGCAATAACAATAGGTCATGCCAAGGAATTATTTTCTCACTCCAGCGAAAATCGTTGAGAAATATGCATTCAACGTGTTGAACTCCTACCCAAGCAAAAGTGCCGGAAGCGGGATTAGTGAAGGTGTGATATATCGCATTTAAGGGTTTGAGTAAAAACGTTTCACCACAATTCGCCGGACCGATAAGCATAATGTTGCGATATTTCCCCCGTCCTTTTTCCAATAGGGTGTATATAGCAACAGCAAAATCTCGAACTTGCATGCCATTCGTTACCAGGACTTCCTCAGCGCAACGTAACCAACGACCTTCACAGCTCTCAACGCATTCACCTTGGGCAGCTTCTGTAAGCAATTCGATGCGTGTCTTCTTGGTTCTTTCTAATTTTGCCTGAGCGTTAAACATGTCCCACGTAGTGTTAATTATTTGCACAATAACGTTTGGTTGTCGGTTCATTATAAACTCTGCAAGGTCAGATTTCCCCTCATGTTTCTGCTGCTGGGCTAAAGCAAGCAATTCTGTACGAGTCTTTATGGACTTTGATTGAATAATTTCCGATACTTGCAAAGATGTGAGCCTCTTTTTACGTTTTCTGGAGGTTTTGCTCATCGCATCATCGCCCTCGCTGTCAGATTCTTCTTTTCGCTGGCTTGTTGCGACACTCGCAGAATCTGTCTTCGGTGGTTCGCCATTCGTCAAATCAGGATGACCATCGCTTTGTAGGTATTCACGGTCGGACTTAGTGACATATTCCCATGCACTAAAATAGTTGTGATGTACGGATGAAAAATGTACCGAAATATCGAAGCGGTCTAACAAGAATTTCTTAATTTTCAGCCATCTTTGCTTCTTTTCCAATTTTATAGCAACGTGATAATGCTTGCCACCATCCTCGTGATCTTCCGTGCAACAGCACCACTGTCGAACATTATTCTCCTTGCTAAACGCAAGAACTAATGCTTCAGCAAATTCTTTTCTCGAACCAAATTTTGTTAAGTCTGCTTGACTATACGTTACAAGATAAACCAATCTGTTATCTCGTGGGCGAATGCTGCCACTCGCCATTACAGTATGTGTTTAACTACATTAATTACTGGCAGTTGTTAACACATATTCCCATCAATTAATACGTCACTACAAACCGTGACATTAAATCCCAAAGATGAAACAAAAGTTTTAAATACCTAATGAACCATTTGTAATTATGAAAACAATAAAGTCGCGCATATAATTGAGTTGTCAATACATTGTGCTGTGGTTTTTAATTTTTCAACGACAGAGACAATCCTGGACAATACATCTGCGACACTTACACTTTTTTCATAAACTTTCGTAGTATCATCGCAAATTTAGAAAACCCTCCCCCATACCCCCACCAATCAATGTTGAGTGTACTACCACAACAAGTTTAAAGCAACTGTGGTACACTCAACATTGTTTTTGGGGGGCGAGGGGGGCATTTCATGAAGAATTCTTGCAGTTGTATAGTAAGTAACGTCAAAGAGGAACATTCTAATTGAGTGTCGCTAATGGTTTTGGCCAGGATTGTCTGCATATCGTTTAAAATAAATACATGTATATTTCTTGTTTTATACATCCCCTTTCCCAAAATTTGTCACAAGGGGATTGCTTGACTTGTAATTATGATCAAAATGACAATTATTGCCTAAAATCTCGCAATATCATATTCACGGTGTACCATAACGCACGATAAAAACTTGTGGTAATACCCCAAGTTATTGAGGTCATAAAAAAAAATGAAATGGAGTTGAAAATATATGTAATGCTTAGAATTGACGTAATTTTTTTATAATATATATTGCAATCATTTCATATATTCCAACGGTGTACCATTTGGGACACCAAAGCATTACTAATTACATATTCTTAACTGTGTTCGGTGTACCAATGGTACACCGTTGATCGCGTGTATAATTACAACAACATAAGCCAATTTAACTGTTCGCTAATTGAAACAATACACGTATAATCAACGCCTTAATTTTCTAAGTGTTTGTATAACGTCAGCTAACACAAATATATATGGATAAAGGTATCAGTGATATATTTTCAACAAAATAATTCGTTCATAACTATTTTGTATATTAACTTGTTATCTAAAATATATCACATGTGTAGAAGTTTTTGCACATATTATCGTTAAATGTGTTCATTGCACACTAAATAAGCAAAGCAACGAGGGCAAGGTTTCATTGGCCTCTGCCGATCCTCTGGTATTTGCTTGCTGAGGGTGAATACATTCCAACGAACGGACATCATTTCAGTCTCACGCTCATCAACTGCTCCACCTATGACGTAGGCCAATCTATTTTTGCTTGTTGCAAATACCGGTGTGTCAACATGTAATAAAATATCTTCGGCGAAGTGAGTTTTAGGTGCTGGAAAGTGTACAGGCTCGCCTTCAAGCAATAACAATAGGTCATGCCAAGGAATTATTTTCTCACTCCAGCGAAAATCGTTGAGAAATATGCATTCAACGTGTTGAACTCCTACCCAAGCAAAAGTGCCGGAAGCGGGATTAGTGAAGGTGTGATATATCGCATTTAAGGGTTTGAGTAAAAACGTTTTCACCACAATTCGCCGGACCGATAAGCATAATGTTGCGATATTTCCCCCGTCCTTTTTCCAATAGGGTGTATATAGCAACAGCAAAATCTCGAACTTGCATGCCATTCGTTACCAGGACTTCCTCAGCGCAACGTAACCAACGACCTTCACAGCTCTCAACGCATTCACCTTGGGCAGCTTCTGTAAGCAATTCGATGCGTGTCTTCTTGGTTCTTTCTAATTTTGCCTGAGCGTTAAACATGTCCCACGTAGTGTTAATTATTTGCACAATAACGTTTGGTTGTCGGTTCATTATAAACTCTGCAAGGTCAGATTTCCCCTCATGTTTCTGCTGCTGGGCTAAAGCAAGCAATTCTGTACGAGTCTTTATGGACTTTGATTGAATAATTTCCGATACTTGCAAAGATGTGAGCCTCTTTTTACGTTTTCTGGAGGTTTTGCTCATCGCATCATCGCCCTCGCTGTCAGATTCTTCTTTTCGCTGGCTTGTTGCGACACTCGCAGAATCTGTCTTCGGTGGTTCGCCATTCGTCAAATCAGGATGACCATCGCTTTGTAGGTATTCACGGTCGGACTTAGTGACATATTCCCATGCACTAAAATAGTTGTGATGTACGGATGAAAAATGTACCGAAATATCGAAGCGGTCTAACAAGAATTTCTTAATTTTCAGCCATCTTTGCTTCTTTTCCAATTTTATAGCAACGTGATAATGCTTGCCACCATCCTCGTGATCTTCCGTGCAACAGCACCACTGTCGAACATTATTCTCCTTGCTAAACGCAAGAACTAATGCTTCAGCAAATTCTTTTCTCGAACCAAATTTTGTTAAGTCTGCTTGACTATACGTTACAAGATAAACCAATCTGTTATCTCGTGGGCGAATGCTGCCACTCGCCATTACAGTATGTGTTTAACTACATTAATTACTGGCAGTTGTTAACACATATTCCCATCAATTAATACGTCATTACAAACCGTGACATTAAATCCCAAACATGAAACAAAAGTTTTAAATACGTAATGAACCATTTGTACATTATGAAAACAATAAAGTCGCGCATATAATTGAGTTGTCAATACATTGTGCTGTGGTTTTTAATTTTTCAACGACAGAGACAATCCTGGTCAAAACATCTGCGACACTTACACTTTTTTCATAAACTTTCGTAGTATCATCGCAAATTTAGAAAACCCTCCCCCATACCCCCACCAATCAATGTTGAGTGTACTCCCACAACAAGTTTAAAGCAATTGTGGTACACTCAACATTGTTTTTGGGGGGGGGGGGGCGAGGGGGGGGGGGCATTTCATGAAGAATTCTTGCAGTTGTATAGTAAGTAACTTCAAAGAGGAACAATCTAATTGAGTGTCGCTAATGGTTTTGGCCAGGATTGTCTGCATATCGTTTAAAATAAATACATGTATATTTCTTGTTTTATACATCCCCTTTCCCAATATTTGGCACAAGGGGATTGCTTGACTTGTAATTATGATCAAAATGACAATTATTGCCTAAAATCTCGCAATATCATATTCACGGTGTACCATAACGCACGATAAAAACTTGTGGTAATACCCCAAGTTATTGAGGTCATAAAAAAAAATGAAATGGAGTTGAAAATATATGTAATGCTTAGAATTGACGTAATTTTTTTATAATATATATTGCAATCATTTCATATATTCCAACGGTGTACCATTTGGGACACCAAAGCATTACTAATTACATATTCTTAACTGTGTTCGGTGTACCAATGCTACACCGTTGATCGCGTGTATAATTACAACAACATAAGCCAATTTAACTGTTCGCTAATTGAAACAATACACGTATAATCAACGCCTTAATTTTCTAAGTGTTTGTATAACGTCAGCTAACACAAATATATATGGATAAAGGTATCAGTGATATATTTTCAACAAAATAATTCGTTCATAACTATTTTGTATATTAACTTGTTATCTAAAATATATCACATGTGTAGAAGTTTTTGCACATATTATCGTTAAATGTGTTCATTGCACACTAAATAAGCAAAGCAACGAGGGCAAGGTTTCATTGGCCTCTGCCGATCCTCTGGTATTTGCTTGCTGAGGGTGAATACATTCCAACGAACGGACATCATTTCAGTCTCACGCTCATCAACTGCTCCACCTATGACGTAGGCCAATCTATTTTTGCTTGTTGCAAATACCGGTGTGTCAACATGTAATAAAATATCTTCGGCGAAGTGAGTTTTAGGTGCTGGAAAGTGTACAGGCTCGCCTTCAAGCAATAACAATAGGTCATGCCAAGGAATTATTTTCTCACTCCAGCGAAAATCGTTGAGAAATATGCATTCAACGTGTTGAACTCCTACCCAAGCAAAAGTGCCGGAAGCGGGATTAGTGAAGGTGTGATATATCGCATTTAAGGGTTTGAGTAAAAACGTTTCACCACAATTCGCCGGACCGATAAGCATAATGTTGCGATATTTCCCCCGTCCTTTTTCCAATAGGGTGTATATAGCAACAGCAAAATCTCGAACTTGCATGCCATTCGTTACCAGGACTTCCTCAGCGCAACGTAACCAACGACCTTCACAGCTCTCAACGCATTCACCTTGGGCAGCTTCTGTAAGCAATTCGATGCGTGTCTTCTTGGTTCTTTCTAATTTTGCCTGAGCGTTAAACATGTCCCACGTAGTGTTAATTATTTGCACAATAACGTTTGGTTGTCGGTTCATTATAAACTCTGCAAGGTCAGATTTCCCCTCATGTTTCTGCTGCTGGGCTAAAGCAAGCAATTCTGTACGAGTCTTTATGGACTTTGATTGAATAATTTCCGATACTTGCAAAGATGTGAGCCTCTTTTTACGTTTTCTGGAGGTTTTGCTCATCGCATCATCGCCCTCGCTGTCAGATTCTTCTTTTCGCTGGCTTGTTGCGACACTCGCAGAATCTGTCTTCGGTGGTTCGCCATTCGTCAAATCAGGATGACCATCGCTTTGTAGGTATTCACGGTCGGACTTAGTGACATATTCCCATGCACTAAAATAGTTGTGATGTACGGATGAAAAATGTACCGAAATATCGAAGCGGTCTAACAAGAATTTCTTAATTTTCAGCCATCTTTGCTTCTTTTCCAATTTTATAGCAACGTGATAATGCTTGCCACCATCCTCGTGATCTTCCGTGCAACAGCACCACTGTCGAACATTATTCTCCTTGCTAAACGCAAGAACTAATGCTTCAGCAAATTCTTTTCTCGAACCAAATTTTGTTAAGTCTGCTTGACTATACGTTACAAGATAAACCAATCTGTTATCTCGTGGGCGAATGCTGCCACTCGCCATTACAGTATGTGTTTAACTACATTAATTACTGGCAGTTGTTAACACATATTCCCATCAATTAATACGTCACTACAAACCGTGACATTAAATCCCAAAGATGAAACAAAAGTTTTAAATACCTAATGAACCATTTGTAATTATGAAAACAATAAAGTCGCGCATATAATTGAGTTGTCAATACATTGTGCTGTGGTTTTTAATTTTTCAACGACAGAGACAATCCTGGACAAAACATCTGCGACACTTACACTTTTTTCATAAACTTTCGTAGTATCATCGCAAATTTAGAAAACCCTCCACATACCCCCACCAATCAATGTTGAGTGTACTACCACAACAAGTTTAAAGCAACTGTGGTACACTCAACATTGTTTTTGGGGGGCGAGGGGGGCATTTCATGAAGAATTCTTGCAGTTGTATAGTAAGTAACGTCAAAGAGGAACATTCTAATTGAGT
Organism: Paragorgia papillata; assembly: GCA_035771165.1. NCBI lineage: Eukaryota > Metazoa > Cnidaria > Anthozoa > Scleralcyonacea > Coralliidae > Paragorgia > Paragorgia papillata. The sequence continues at coordinate 347,765 of JAWNZC010000010.1, read as the reverse complement.
GTCGCTAATGGTTTTGGCCAGGATTGTCTGCATATCGTTTAAAATAAATACATGTATATTTCTTGTTTTATACATCCCCTTTCCCAAAATTTGTCACAAGGGGATTGCTTGACTTGTAATTATGATCAAAATGACAATTATTGCCTAAAATCTCGCAATATCATATTCACGGTGTACCATAACGCACGATAAAAACTTGTGGTAATACCCCAAGTTATTGAGGTCATAAAAAAAAATGAAATGGAGTTGAAAATATATGTAATGCTTAGAATTGACGTAATTTTTTTATAATATATATTGCAATCATTTCATATATTCCAACGGTGTACCATTTGGGACACCAAAGCATTACTAATTACATATTCTTAACTGTGTTCGGTGTACCAATGGTACACCGTTGATCGCGTGTATAATTACAACAACATAAGCCAATTTAACTGTTCGCTAATTGAAACAATACACGTATAATCAACGCCTTAATTTTCTAAGTGTTTGTATAACGTCAGCTAACACAAATATATATGGATAAAGGTATCAGTGATATATTTTCAACAAAATAATTCGTTCATAACTATTTTGTATATTAACTTGTTATCTAAAATATATCACATGTGTAGAAGTTTTTGCACATATTATCGTTAAATGTGTTCATTGCACACTAAATAAGCAAAGCAACGAGGGCAAGGTTTCATTGGCCTCTGCCGATCCTCTGGTATTTGCTTGCTGAGGGTGAATACATTCCAACGAACGGACATCATTTCAGTCTCACGCTCATCAACTGCTCCACCTATGACGTAGGCCAATCTATTTTTGCTTGTTGCAAATACCGGTGTGTCAACATGTAATAAAATATCTTCGGCGAAGTGAGTTTTAGGTGCTGGAAAGTGTACAGGCTCGCCTTCAAGCAATAACAATAGGTCATGCCAAGGAATTATTTTCTCACTCCAGCGAAAATCGTTGAGAAATATGCATTCAACGTGTTGAACTCCTACCCAAGCAAAAGTGCCGGAAGCGGGATTAGTGAAGGTGTGATATATCGCATTTAAGGGTTTGAGTAAAAACGTTTCACCACAATTCGCCGGACCGATAAGCATAATGTTGCGATATTTCCCCCGTCCTTTTTCCAATAGGGTGTATATAGCAACAGCAAAATCTCGAACTTGCATGCCATTCGTTACCAGGACTTCCTCAGCGCAACGTAACCAACGACCTTCACAGCTCTCAACGCATTCACCTTGGGCAGCTTCTGTAAGCAATTCGATGCGTGTCTTCTTGGTTCTTTCTAATTTTGCCTGAGCGTTAAACATGTCCCACGTAGTGTTAATTATTTGCACAATAACGTTTGGTTGTCGGTTCATTATAAACTCTGCAAGGTCAGATTTCCCCTCATGTTTCTGCTGCTGGGCTAAAGCAAGCAATTCTGTACGAGTCTTTATGGACTTTGATTGAATAATTTCCGATACTTGCAAAGATGTGAGCCTCTTTTTACGTTTTCTGGAGGTTTTGCTCATCGCATCATCGCCCTCGCTGTCAGATTCTTCTTTTCGCTGGCTTGTTGCGACACTCGCAGAATCTGTCTTCGGTGGTTCGCCATTCGTCAAATCAGGATGACCATCGCTTTGTAGGTATTCACGGTCGGACTTAGTGACATATTCCCATGCACTAAAATAGTTGTGATGTACGGATGAAAAATGTACCGAAATATCGAAGCGGTCTAACAAGAATTTCTTAATTTTCAGCCATCTTTGCTTCTTTTCCAATTTTATAGCAACGTGATAATGCTTGCCACCATCCTCGTGATCTTCCGTGCAACAGCACCACTGTCGAACATTATTCTCCTTGCTAAACGCAAGAACTAATGCTTCAGCAAATTCTTTTCTCGAACCAAATTTTGTTAAGTCTGCTTGACTATACGTTACAAGATAAACCAATCTGTTATCTCGTGGGCGAATGCTGCCACTCGCCATTACAGTATGTGTTTAACTACATTAATTACTGGCAGTTGTTAACACATATTCCCATCAATTAATACGTCACTACAAACCGTGACATTAAATCCCAAAGATGAAACAAAAGTTTTAAATACCTAATGAACCATTTGTAATTATGAAAACAATAAAGTCGCGCATATAATTGAGTTGTCAATACATTGTGCTGTGGTTTTTAATTTTTCAACGACAGAGACACTTCTGCATATCGTTTAAAATAAATACATGTATATTTCTTGTTTTATACATCCCCTTTCCCAAAATTTGTCACAAGGGGATTGCTTGACTTGTAATTATGATCAAAATGACAATTATTGCCTAAAATCTCGCAATATCATATTCACGGTGTACCATAACGCACGATAAAAACTTGTGGTAATACCCCAAGTTATTGAGGTCATAAAAAAAAATGAAATGGAGTTGAAAATATATGTAATGCTTAGAATTGACGTAATTTTTTTATAATATATATTGCAATCATTTCATATATTCCAACGGTGTACCATTTGGGACACCAAAGCATTACTAATTACATATTCTTAACTGTGTTCGGTGTACCAATGGTACACCGTTGATCGCGTGTATAATTACAACAACATAAGCCAATTTAACTGTTCGCTAATTGAAACAATACACGTATAATCAACGCCTTAATTTTCTAAGTGTTTGTATAACGTCAGCTAACACAAATATATATGGATAAAGGTATCAGTGATATATTTTCAACAAAATAATTCGTTCATAACTATTTTGTATATTAACTTGTTATCTAAAATATATCACATGTGTAGAAGTTTTTGCACATATTATCGTTAAATGTGTTCATTGCACACTAAATAAGCAAAGCAACGAGGGCAAGGTTTCATTGGCCTCTGCCGATCCTCTGGTATTTGCTTGCTGAGGGTGAATACATTCCAACGAACGGACATCATTTCAGTCTCACGCTCATCAACTGCTCCACCTATGACGTAGGCCAATCTATTTTTGCTTGTTGCAAATACCGGTGTGTCAACATGTAATAAAATATCTTCGGCGAAGTGAGTTTTAGGTGCTGGAAAGTGTACAGGCTCGCCTTCAAGCAATAACAATAGGTCATGCCAAGGAATTATTTTCTCACTCCAGCGAAAATCGTTGAGAAATATGCATTCAACGTGTTGAACTCCTACCCAAGCAAAAGTGCCGGAAGCGGGATTAGTGAAGGTGTGATATATCGCATTTAAGGGTTTGAGTAAAAACGTTTCACCACAATTCGCCGGACCGATAAGCATAATGTTGCGATATTTCCCCCGTCCTTTTTCCAATAGGGTGTATATAGCAACAGCAAAATCTCGAACTTGCATGCCATTCGTTACCAGGACTTCCTCAGCGCAACGTAACCAACGACCTTCACAGCTCTCAACGCATTCACCTTGGGCAGCTTCTGTAAGCAATTCGATGCGTGTCTTCTTGGTTCTTTCTAATTTTGCCTGAGCGTTAAACATGTCCCACGTAGTGTTAATTATTTGCACAATAACGTTTGGTTGTCGGTTCATTATAAACTCTGCAAGGTCAGATTTCCCCTCATGTTTCTGCTGCTGGGCTAAAGCAAGCAATTCTGTACGAGTCTTTATGGACTTTGATTGAATAATTTCCGATACTTGCAAAGATGTGAGCCTCTTTTTACGTTTTCTGGAGGTTTTGCTCATCGCATCATCGCCCTCGCTGTCAGATTCTTCTTTTCGCTGGCTTGTTGCGACACTCGCAGAATCTGTCTTCGGTGGTTCGCCATTCGTCAAATCAGGATGACCATCGCTTTGTAGGTATTCACGGTCGGACTTAGTGACATATTCCCATGCACTAAAATAGTTGTGATGTACGGATGAAAAATGTACCGAAATATCGAAGCGGTCTAACAAGAATTTCTTAATTTTCAGCCATCTTTGCTTCTTTTCCAATTTTATAGCAACGTGATAATGCTTGCCACCATCCTCGTGATCTTCCGTGCAACAGCACCACTGTCGAACATTATTCTCCTTGCTAAACGCAAGAACTAATGCTTCAGCAAATTCTTTTCTCGAACCAAATTTTGTTAAGTCTGCTTGACTATACGTTACAAGATAAACCAATCTGTTATCTCGTGGGCGAATGCTGCCACTCGCCATTACAGTATGTGTTTAACTACATTAATTACTGGCAGTTGTTAACACATATTCCCATCAATTAATACGTCACTACAAACCGTGACATTAAATCCCAAAGATGAAACAAAAGTTTTAAATACCTAATGAACCATTTGTAATTATGAAAACAATAAAGTCGCGCATATAATTGAGTTGTCAATACATTGTGCTGTGGTTTTTAATTTTTCAACGACAGAGACAATCCTGGACAAAACATCTGCGACACTTACACTTTTTTCATAAACTTTCGTAGTATCATCGCAAATTTAGAAAACCCTCCCCCATACCCCCACCAATCAATGTTGAGTGTACTACCACAACAAGTTTAAAGCAACTGTGGTACACTCAACATTGTTTTTGGGGGGCGAGGGGGGCATTTCATGAAGAATTCTTGCAGTTGTATAGTAAGTAACGTCAAAGAGGAACATTCTAATTGAGTGTCGCTAATGGTTTTGGCCAGGATTGTCTGCATATCGTTTAAAATAAATACATGTATATTTCTTGTTTTATACATCCCCTTTCCCAAAATTTGTCACAAGGGGATTGCTTGACTTGTAATTATGATCAAAATGACAATTATTGCCTAAAATCTCGCAATATCATATTCACGGTGTACCATAACGCACGATAAAAACTTGTGGTAATACCCCAAGTTATTGAGGTCATAAAAAAAAATGAAATGGAGTTGAAAATATATGTAATGCTTAGAATTGACGTAATTTTTTTATAATATATATTGCAATCATTTCATATATTCCAACGGTGTACCATTTGGGACACCAAAGCATTACTAATTACATATTCTTAACTGTGTTCGGTGTACCAATGGTACACCGTTGATCGCGTGTATAATTACAACAACATAAGCCAATTTAACTGTTCGCTAATTGAAACAATACACGTATAATCAACGCCTTAATTTTCTAAGTGTTTGTATAACGTCAGCTAACACAAATATATATGGATAAAGGTATCAGTGATATATTTTCAACAAAATAATTCGTTCATAACTATTTTGTATATTAACTTGTTATCTAAAATATATCACATGTGTAGAAGTTTTTGCACATATTATCGTTAAATGTGTTCATTGCACACTAAATAAGCAAAGCAACGAGGGCAAGGTTTCATTGGCCTCTGCCGATCCTCTGGTATTTGCTTGCTGAGGGTGAATACATTCCAACGAACGGACATCATTTCAGTCTCACGCTCATCAACTGCTCCACCTATGACGTAGGCCAATCTATTTTTGCTTGTTGCAAATACCGGTGTGTCAACATGTAATAAAATATCTTCGGCGAAGTGAGTTTTAGGTGCTGGAAAGTGTACAGGCTCGCCTTCAAGCAATAACAATAGGTCATGCCAAGGAATTATTTTCTCACTCCAGCGAAAATCGTTGAGAAATATGCATTCAACGTGTTGAACTCCTACCCAAGCAAAAGTGCCGGAAGCGGGATTAGTGAAGGTGTGATATATCGCATTTAAGGGTTTGAGTAAAAACGTTTCACCACAATTCGCCGGACCGATAAGCATAATGTTGCGATATTTCCCCCGTCCTTTTTCCAATAGGGTGTATATAGCAACAGCAAAATCTCGAACTTGCATGCCATTCGTTACCAGGACTTCCTCAGCGCAACGTAACCAACGACCTTCACAGCTCTCAACGCATTCACCTTGGGCAGCTTCTGTAAGCAATTCGATGCGTGTCTTCTTGGTTCTTTCTAATTTTGCCTGAGCGTTAAACATGTCCCACGTAGTGTTAATTATTTGCACAATAACGTTTGGTTGTCGGTTCATTATAAACTCTGCAAGGTCAGATTTCCCCTCATGTTTCTGCTGCTGGGCTAAAGCAAGCAATTCTGTACGAGTCTTTATGGACTTTGATTGAATAATTTCCGATACTTGCAAAGATGTGAGCCTCTTTTTACGTTTTCTGGAGGTTTTGCTCATCGCATCATCGCCCTCGCTGTCAGATTCTTCTTTTCGCTGGCTTGTTGCGACACTCGCAGAATCTGTCTTCGGTGGTTCGCCATTCGTCAAATCAGGATGACCATCGCTTTGTAGGTATTCACGGTCGGACTTAGTGACATATTCCCATGCACTAAAATAGTTGTGATGTACGGATGAAAAATGTACCGAAATATCGAAGCGGTCTAACAAGAATTTCTTAATTTTCAGCCATCTTTGCTTCTTTTCCAATTTTATAGCAACGTGATAATGCTTGCCACCATCCTCGTGATCTTCCGTGCAACAGCACCACTGTCGAACATTATTCTCCTTGCTAAACGCAAGAACTAATGCTTCAGCAAATTCTTTTCTCGAACCAAATTTTGTTAAGTCTGCTTGACTATACGTTACAAGATAAACCAATCTGTTATCTCGTGGGCGAATGCTGCCACTCGCCATTACAGTATGTGTTTAACTACATTAATTACTGGCAGTTGTTAACACATATTCCCATCAATTAATACGTCACTACAAACCGTGACATTAAATCCCAAAGATGAAACAAAAGTTTTAAATACCTAATGAACCATTTGTAATTATGAAAACAATAAAGTCGCGCATATAATTGAGTTGTCAATACATTGTGCTGTGGTTTTTAATTTTTCAACGACAGAGACAATCCTGGACAAAACATCTGCGACACTTACACTTTTTTCATAAACTTTCGTAGTATCATCGCAAATTTAGAAAACCCTCCCCCATACCCCCACCAATCAATGTTGAGTGTACTACCACAACAAGTTTAAAGCAACTGTGGTACACTCAACATTGTTTTTGGGGGGCGAGGGGGGCATTTCATGAAGAATTCTTGCAGTTGTATAGTAAGTAACGTCAAAGAGGAACATTCTAATTGAGTGTCGCTAATGGTTTTGGCCAGGATTGTCTGCATATCGTTTAAAATAAATACATGTATATTTCTTGTTTTATACATCCCCTTTCCCAAAATTTGTCACAAGGGGATTGCTTGACTTGTAATTATGATCAAAATGACAATTATTGCCTAAAATCTCGCAATATCATATTCACGGTGTACCATAACGCACGATAAAAACTTGTGGTAATACCCCAAGTTATTGAGGTCATAAAAAAAAAATGAAATGGAGTTGAAAATATATGTAATGCTTAGAATTGACGTAATTTTTTTATAATATATATTGCAATCATTTCATATATTCCAACGGTGTACCATTTGGGACACCAAAGCATTACTAATTACATATTCTTAACTGTGTTCGGTGTACCAATGGTACACCGTTGATCGCGTGTATAATTACAACAACATAAGCCAATTTAACTGTTCGCTAATTGAAACAATACACGTATAATCAACGCCTTAATTTTCTAAGTGTTTGTATAACGTCAGCTAACACAAATATATATGGATAAAGGTATCAGTGATATATTTTCAACAAAATAATTCGTTCATAACTATTTTGTATATTAACTTGTTATCTAAAATATATCACATGTGTAGAAGTTTTTGCACATATTATCGTTAAATGTGTTCATTGCACACTAAATAAGCAAAGCAACGAGGGCAAGGTTTCATTGGCCTCTGCCGATCCTCTGGTATTTGCTTGCTGAGGGTGAATACATTCCAACGAACGGACATCATTTCAGTCTCACGCTCATCAACTGCTCCACCTATGACGTAGGCCAATCTATTTTTGCTTGTTGCAAATACCGGTGTGTCAACATGTAATAAAATATCTTCGGCGAAGTGAGTTTTAGGTGCTGGAAAGTGTACAGGCTCGCCTTCAAGCAATAACAATAGGTCATGCCAAGGAATTATTTTCTCACTCCAGCGAAAATCGTTGAGAAATATGCATTCAACGTGTTGAACTCCTACCCAAGCAAAAGTGCCGGAAGCGGGATTAGTGAAGGTGTGATATATCGCATTTAAGGGTTTGAGTAAAAACGTTTCACCACAATTCGCCGGACCGATAAGCATAATGTTGCGATATTTCCCCCGTCCTTTTTCCAATAGGGTGTATATAGCAACAGCAAAATCTCGAACTTGCATGCCATTCGTTACCAGGACTTCCTCAGCGCAACGTAACCAACGACCTTCACAGCTCTCAACGCATTCACCTTGGGCAGCTTCTGTAAGCAATTCGATGCGTGTCTTCTTGGTTCTTTCTAATTTTGCCTGAGCGTTAAACATGTCCCACGTAGTGTTAATTATTTGCACAATAACGTTTGGTTGTCGGTTCATTATAAACTCTGCAAGGTCAGATTTCCCCTCATGTTTCTGCTGCTGGGCTAAAGCAAGCAATTCTGTACGAGTCTTTATGGACTTTGATTGAATAATTTCCGATACTTGCAAAGATGTGAGCCTCTTTTTACGTTTTCTGGAGGTTTTGCTCATCGCATCATCGCCCTCGCTGTCAGATTCTTCTTTTCGCTGGCTTGTTGCGACACTCGCAGAATCTGTCTTCGGTGGTTCGCCATTCGTCAAATCAGGATGACCATCGCTTTGTAGGTATTCACGGTCGGACTTAGTGACATATTCCCATGCACTAAAATAGTTGTGATGTACGGATGAAAAATGTACCGAAATATCGAAGCGGTCTAACAAGAATTTCTTAATTTTCAGCCATCTTTGCTTCTTTTCCAATTTTATAGCAACGTGATAATGCTTGCCACCATCCTCGTGATCTTCCGTGCAACAGCACCACTGTCGAACATTATTCTCCTTGCTAAACGCAAGAACTAATGCTTCAGCAAATTCTTTTCTCGAACCAAATTTTGTTAAGTCTGCTTGACTATACGTTACAAGATAAACCAATCTGTTATCTCGTGGGCGAATGCTGCCACTCGCCATTACAGTATGTGTTTAACTACATTAATTACTGGCAGTTGTTAACACATATTCCCATCAATTAATACGTCACTACAAACCGTGACATTAAATCCCAAAGATGAAACAAAAGTTTTAAATACCTAATGAACCATTTGTAATTATGAAAACAATAAAGTCGCGCATATAATTGAGTTGTCAATACATTGTGCTGTGGTTTTTAATTTTTCAACGACAGAGACAATCCTGGACAAAACATCTGCGACACTTACACTTTTTTCATAAACTTTCGTAGTATCATCGCAAATTTAGAAAACCCTCCCCCATACCCCCACCAATCAATGTTGAGTGTACTACCACAACAAGTTTAAAGCAACTGTGGTACACTCAACATTGTTTTTGGGGGGCGAGGGGGGCATTTCATGAAGAATTCTTGCAGTTGTATAGTAAGTAACGTCAAAGAGGAACATTCTAATTGAGTGTCGCTAATGGTTTTGGCCAGGATTGTCTGCATATCGTTTAAAATAAATACATGTATATTTCTTGTTTTATACATCCCCTTTCCCAAAATTTGTCACAAGGGGATTGCTTGACTTGTAATTATGATCAAAATGACAATTATTGCCTAAAATCTCGCAATATCATATTCACGGTGTACCATAACGCACGATAAAAACTTGTGGTAATACCCCAAGTTATTGAGGTCATAAAAAAAAATGAAATGGAGTTGAAAATATATGTAATGCTTAGAATTGACGTAATTTTTTTATAATATATATTGCAATCATTTCATATATTCCAACGGTGTACCATTTGGGACACCAAAGCATTACTAATTACATATTCTTAACTGTGTTCGGTGTACCAATGGTACACCGTTGATCGCGTGTATAATTACAACAACATAAGCCAATTTAACTGTTCGCTAATTGAAACAATACACGTATAATCAACGCCTTAATTTTCTAAGTGTTTGTATAACGTCAGCTAACACAAATATATATGGATAAAGGTATCAGTGATATATTTTCAACAAAATAATTCGTTCATAACTATTTTGTATATTAACTTGTTATCTAAAATATATCACATGTGTAGAAGTTTTTGCACATATTATCGTTAAATGTGTTCATTGCACACTAAATAAGCAAAGCAACGAGGGCAAGGTTTCATTGGCCTCTGCCGATCCTCTGGTATTTGCTTGCTGAGGGTGAATACATTCCAACGAACGGACATCATTTCAGTCTCACGCTCATCAACTGCTCCACCTATGACGTAGGCCAATCTATTTTTGCTTGTTGCAAATACCGGTGTGTCAACATGTAATAAAATATCTTCGGCGAAGTGAGTTTTAGGTGCTGGAAAGTGTACAGGCTCGCCTTCAAGCAATAACAATAGGTCATGCCAAGGAATTATTTTCTCACTCCAGCGAAAATCGTTGAGAAATATGCATTCAACGTGTTGAACTCCTACCCAAGCAAAAGTGCCGGAAGCGGGATTAGTGAAGGTGTGATATATCGCATTTAAGGGTTTGAGTAAAAACGTTTCACCACAATTCGCCGGACCGATAAGCATAATGTTGCGATATTTCCCCCGTCCTTTTTCCAATAGGGTGTATATAGCAACAGCAAAATCTCGAACTTGCATGCCATTCGTTACCAGGACTTCCTCAGCGCAACGTAACCAACGACCTTCACAGCTCTCAACGCATTCACCTTGGGCAGCTTCTGTAAGCAATTCGATGCGTGTCTTCTTGGTTCTTTCTAATTTTGCCTGAGCGTTAAACATGTCCCACGTAGTGTTAATTATTTGCACAATAACGTTTGGTTGTCGGTTCATTATAAACTCTGCAAGGTCAGATTTCCCCTCATGTTTCTGCTGCTGGGCTAAAGCAAGCAATTCTGTACGAGTCTTTATGGACTTTGATTGAATAATTTCCGATACTTGCAAAGATGTGAGCCTCTTTTTACGTTTTCTGGAGGTTTTGCTCATCGCATCATCGCCCTCGCTGTCAGATTCTTCTTTTCGCTGGCTTGTTGCGACACTCGCAGAATCTGTCTTCGGTGGTTCGCCATTCGTCAAATCAGGATGACCATCGCTTTGTAGGTATTCACGGTCGGACTTAGTGACATATTCCCATGCACTAAAATAGTTGTGATGTACGGATGAAAAATGTACCGAAATATCGAAGCGGTCTAACAAGAATTTCTTAATTTTCAGCCATCTTTGCTTCTTTTCCAATTTTATAGCAACGTGATAATGCTTGCCACCATCCTCGTGATCTTCCGTGCAACAGCACCACTGTCGAACATTATTCTCCTTGCTAAACGCAAGAACTAATGCTTCAGCAAATTCTTTTCTCGAACCAAATTTTGTTAAGTCTGCTTGACTATACGTTACAAGATAAACCAATCTGTTATCTCGTGGGCGAATGCTGCCACTCGCCATTACAGTATGTGTTTAACTACATTAATTACTGGCAGTTGTTAACACATATTCCCATCAATTAATACGTCACTACAAACCGTGACATTAAATCCCAAAGATGAAACAAAAGTTTTAAATACCTAATGAACCATTTGTAATTATGAAAACAATAAAGTCGCGCATATAATTGAGTTGTCAATACATTGTGCTGTGGTTTTTAATTTTTCAACGACAGAGACAATCCTGGACAAAACATCTGCGACACTTACACTTTTTTCATAAACTTTCGTAGTATCATCGCAAATTTAGAAAACCCTCCCCCATACCCCCACCAATCAATGTTGAGTGTACTACCACAACAAGTTTAAAGCAACTGTGGTACACTCAACATTGTTTTTGGGGGGCGAGGGGGGCATTTCATGAAGAATTCTTGCAGTTGTATAGTAAGTAACGTCAAAGAGGAACATTCTAATTGAGTGTCGCTAATGGTTTTGGCCAGGATTGTAGTTCGGATTAGCAAAGCAAGACGTACATTCAAGAAAGGCTACTTACCTAACTGGACCGAAGAGGTGTTCATCATCACGAAGCGAGTACCCAGACGACCGCCAGTGTACAAGATTGCCGATTATTACAGAGAAGAGTTACAAGGAACATTTTACGAACAGGAATTGCAAAGAGTTACAAAGACAGATAGTGACTTTTATAGAATAGAAAGAGTAATTAAGTCACGCATGCATGGTAAACGTAAAGAGTATCTTGTAAAATGGTTAGGTTATCCAGAGGCTTTTAATTCCTGGGTACCACTCGATAATGTAAAAGATTTAACGAAATAAAAATGTGTGTACCTTACAATTTGTGTTCATCTGTGTATTGTTCTCCGACATGGCAACACAGTTTTATTTAACGCTTCCAAGCAATAGCTCTATGGAATATTTTCCAGATAATACTGTAGCAAATTTTAAAGTGAAGCTTGCTGAAACTATACAACTGACAGGTGACTGGGAAGTAGCTTTATCAGAGTTATATTATCCCCATACATGGAACGCGATTCGAAAAGGTAATCAACAAACGTTTCTCTATAACGCTGGAACAAAATATGACGATACGGGTATTATCCCAAATGGTTACTATAACACCATTGCTGATCTGGTGCCTAAGATTTAATGATTCAATCTTAGGATTCAATGATTCAATCTTAGGATTCATTGATTCAATCTTAGGATTCAATGATTCAATCTTAGGATTCAATGATTCAATCTTAGGATTCAATGATTCAATCTTAGGATTCACTGATTCAATCTTAGGATTCAATGATTCAATCTTAGGATTCAATTATTCAATCTTAGGATTCAATGATTCAATCTTAGGATTTAATGATTCCGACGGACTCCTTTTTGAACAAGATCTTTCACGGCTTCAGAACCACGCTCTTTTATCGCTTGCTTTACATTCTTCCCTGCAAGAACATCTTGACCAACGTCTTTTGCAGCTTGCAGAGCTCTTCTTCCAATAGCTTGAGCTCCGCGTTTCACCAGAGGTATTGCAAAGCGTGCAATACTTTTAAAAAAACTTCCAATGCCGTAACCTTTCTGAATACGTGGACCTCGGAAACCAGGTAGACTTCCACCTTGTTGTCTTCTTAAATAATGCTGTTGAAATTGCTTTACGTCTGGAATAATTGTATGTCTCATTTTTAAATGAAATACGAAGATCTTCGCTGTCTAAAGTGAAATGTCACGATCGACTTCCCGAAGCCAAATGACACGTTTTCGTTTTTGTCGTCCTTTATATTCACTTCAATTGTTTCGAAGGAATTTACCTTGACAGGAATATACTGTAGGTTACGGAGACTGACATTCACGTTTTCACCATAACTTCCTTGAGTATTGACAATTCTGAGTAGGGGCACTTTGACATCACCGACAAACTGTGCATCTACGATATCAGTGTATACATACATGGCCGAAAATCCACCGTTAACATCTGCTACGTAAGGACTTAGGGTTTTCTTTTTAATAAAGGTGTCTTGTTGAAACCCCAATGTTGTAGCAATGTCACCACTAAACCAAACGTTTGCCCCATTTTTTACATCGACGGTGACTTTCCGTGTACTTCGATTATACGTAAAATTTATCTTGGCTCGTGCCTCTTTGTTCATGCTACGGTTTAAAGCCCCCACCAGATCAGCAATGGTGTTATAGTAACCATTTGGGATAATACCCGTATCGTCATATTTTGTTCCAGCGTTATAGAGAAACGTTTGTTGATTACCTTTTCGAATCGCATTCCATGTATGGGGATAATGTAACTCTGATAAAGCTACTTCCCAGTCACCTGTCAGTTGTATAGTTTCAGCAAGCTTCACTTTAAAATTTGCTACAGTATTATCTGGAAAATATTCCATAGAGCTATTGCTTGGAAGCGTTAAATAAAACTGTGTTGCCATGTCGGAGAACAATACACAAATGAACACAAATTGTAAGGTACACACATTTTTATTTCGTTAAATCTTTTACATTATCGAGTGGTACCCAGGAATTAAAAGCTTCTGGATAACCTAACCATTTTACAAGATACTCTTTACGTTTACCATGCATGCGTGACTTAATTACTCTTTCTATTCTATAAAAGTCACTATCTATCTTTGTAACTCTTTGCAATTCCTGTTCGTAAAATGTTCCTTGTAACTCTTCTCTGTGATAATCGGCAATCTTGTACACTGGCGGTCGTCTGGGTACTCGCTTCGTGATGATGAACACCTCTTCGGTCCAGTTAGGTAAGTAGCCTTTCTTGAATGTACGTCTTGCTTTGCTAATCCGAACTTGGTCACCAATGTTGAATTTATATGTGATGGGTTTGCTGGACTCATCACCATACAGTTTTTGCCATACAATACTCTCTTTTTCTCGATTAACATCAACTGGTCTCATCCCAATACTACGGTGTCTCGAATGGTTGTAGGAATATACTAATTTTTGTAGTACATCGGTATATTTCAACGTATTCTTTGCTGTAAAATATTTCCACATTTCCCCCTTTAACGTTCGGTTAAATCGTTCAACGATGGATGCCCTGGTATCGTTGTGTGTTGTAAAAAATCGAATATGTTTGTCCTTCAATAACTTTTGAAAGCGTTTGTTGGTAAATTCAGTTCCTTTATCGGTATGAAATGTTTCAGGCTTCCTTCCTTTCTTTAGTATCTTTTCAAAGGCTTTAACCAGACTCTCTGCAGTCTTTGTTTTTAATGGTTCCACCCACGCAAATTTGGACAGTACATCAATAACAGTTAAAACGTATTTATAACCATTATTTGTTTTACTAAGCGAATCCATAATTACTAGATCAGCCTCCCACTCCTCGTCCATCGCTCCAACAATAACACGATTTCGCTTAAAATTATGTCGTACGGGTTTATGCAAAGTATAGGTATCTTGCTGTCTAAGCCATGTTTTTATCTTGTTTCGGGATATCTGGAATTTACCGTCACTTCTTACGACACGGTATAAGGCATCTACGCCGCCAAAACTTGCCGGACTTTTTGGCTTGTAATACAGATCGTGAAGGTACTGTTCCGCCGTCTAATTCGGATGCCTGTATCACAATTCCCCCCCCCCCCCCCCCCCCCCCCCCACAGCACGCTGATATACAGTGAATCTTTCGAAAAATATTACGAAGGGCTATTTGTGGTAATCCTCCACAGCAAGTCATGTTCACGCGACAAAGGTTAGAAGTAAATGAACATAGAAAAGTCAACAACACGATATAAATGTAAACATATTTATTACATATTAAATTAGAATACAAAACTATACATGTCTTCAGTCACTAGTGTACTGTTTCTACTTGTAAAGGATTCACCCGTTTCTGCGTTCTTGTATTGATATTGTAATGGACTGCTGAAAAGACACCCAATGTTATAAATTCGTGGCGAGCTCTCTGTAGGTTTCCATTCAAAGAATCCGCATGCGTGTTGTCTTTCGTTAGGACACGAGTAAAACAGACGACCCTGGTTGTCCGCTTCTTTCTTAACTTTACGAGTACGGCAAACCATGCCGTGTTTACACAAAGGCTTTGGACTCTCGAAGACATCCCCAATTGCCAAAACGCGCAGGGATTCTCTCGTTCAGAAAAGTCGAAGTAAGGTCTCCCACAATTTTTAACGATATTTCCTCAACATAGCATTGTAAAAGTGTACACTCAATCTTTCTCTCGCGCAAATTTAAAATCTCAATCAGGTCGGAATCCATTGAAATGACAACCTGTATTTACCATTTCCTAATATTAATGACTTCGTTTAATCGATTTTTAATGACTTTTTTCGCCCAAACTTGTCGAGTAATATTCAAATTCGCCTTAGCAACGCTCTAACATCCCTCACAACAGTTACGTTAGGAATCTAATCAACCTTTGTATCCACGAGTGTTTTATTTTGTATTTCTGCAAGTCAATTCGCCTAAAATCTTTGGCAGTTCTTTTAATAGCTTGGCGAAGTGTTTCGGTGTCGCAATAATCGCTGACTTTCAATACTAGAGTCAAATAAGCAATAATTCTACCGAAATTCACAAGATCCATCTCTTGATAAATAGTATACAAGCTAGGGTGAGGCGGTTTTTATAAAAAACCGAAAACCGAAAACCGCCCGAAAAAACCCGAAAAAACCGAGTGAACCGATTTTTTTTTGGCTTCGTGACGCTTATTTCCTGGTGTCAATGGCGCGTTGCTGGCAAAGAGGCTCTTTACTGTAGGCGGCATTTCGGATGAAGCCGCGTTGCTAGCGTTCGTCGGCCGACTCACTGCTGCCTTTCGTCCCGGCGGCGTCATCGTGGCATATTGGGTAGGATGGATTCTTCTAAAATGCTGCATCAAATTCGATGTATTGCCTCCCTTGTTTTTTACGGACCGCGTGCAAATTTTACATTCAGGAGAATCGTCTGGTTTTTCGGCTTTCTTGAAGAAATGCCAAACAGCACTTTGGCTCATTTGGGCAGAGAAATGTTTCCAGTAACCAACAGTTTCGGACAGCGTAACAAAGTATTCCAAGTTTCAACGAACGCGGTTACTTAAAAAGGCAAAGCTGAAAGAGCACGAGTCAGAAAATATACGCGATATAACATTGAAAGCGAAAATTGGTTAATTATTCATGTTACGCTCCGACTGTTTATGAGTCATACACCAATTTTACTTTAGACCTGTCTTCGCAGACTGGTCCGCCTTCATTTGAGCCAATCAAAATTCATCTTCGTTTGATCCGCTTATGCGTTCAAGCTCGTGCGAATCCGAATCGAAGCCTTTCCGTAATTTCCGTTCTTATATCGGAGATCATACCTGGCAATAAACGTACGGTATTTCGAAGGCGCAAATCTCTTCAGTCGTTTCCCCGTCAATTCCGTGTGTAAACGCAACAAAAACCCGTGTAAGTATGGTTCGATTTTATTGAAATACCGATTTTTCTTTCGATTTTTCGATTTTTTCGGTTTTTCGGTTTTCCTCCAAAAGCAAGATCGGTTAAATCGGTTTTCAAAAAACATCGGGTTTTTTCGGTTTATCGATTAACCGCCTCACCCTAATACAAGCTACTCGGCCAGTTATCTCTGTTAATTTGGTCGATAATGCTCTCATACAATTCACCATGCTCTCTAAGGCATCTATTCATGTAAAAACATAACGTATCTTTCTCTATATCGATATTGTTTTCCCGCAATTCAGCCCAAATTGTTTGTTCGGCCATCGTGTTTAAAATGACGTAATCTTAACAAGCACTCGGCGTTTTATCAGACTCAGAAATGCTTCGGCGTTTTATAGGAATCGGAAATACTTCGGCGTTTTATCGGACTCGGAAGTGCTTCGTTATCTCTTCGGAAAAATCCGACTCATTGATTATTCATAACTCATTGATTATTCATAACTCATGAATTATTAAGGGCTAACAAAACATGCTAATGAGCTATTCCTGCATAAAGGGGGTCCATTAAGCCCCGCTCTATACTACTACTACACTCGAATTTTCCTTCACCAAAATTCCCTAATCGAGTAAAATGCCCAATATTACTGTATTATATATGGATATGTCAACCACATTCCAGGCATTCTTTTGAAACAAGCACAAGCGCAGTAGGGACTGTGATTCATTATATATAAGGTTGACCATTTCTGTGGTCAACCGGAGCAGCATAGAATACTAGCCAAACTCCGGGCTGAGCCACACTTTGGGTGAACCATTCTCCACCGCTATAATTGGCGTAAGCTGTTGCGGCCACAATGCCATGTTTCTAACATTTTTGTTGTTGTTGTTGTTGTTGTTGTTGTTGTTGTTGTTGTTGTTGTTGTTGTTGTTGTTGTTGTTGTTGTTGTTGTTGTTGTTGTTGTTGTTGTTGTTGTCGTTGTCGTTGTTGTTGTCGTGATCGTCTTTGCAATTTAGCAGTAGCAAATCAAATAAATAAATAAAGGTTAACAAGGGGTCAGGAGAGTTGGAAAACCGAAAAATAAATAATGCAAATGTACTGGCCAAAACATTTGAAAATGATTGCAGACGCCACCCTTTTAAAACATGATATTAAAACTGAGAAGCTTTTGAGTAAAGGACGTTTTAGAAAACATAAATTTGCCTATAATTTATCGCATGAACAACAGTCAACACCCATACTTAACCTGCAACTCAATTTTATAGAAATCAGGATTATTTGTCAGTTACTTTGAACAACATCATTAAAGGTAACACACATACATGTATGTTATATAATTAGTTTTCAGGGTTGGAGCAGTTGTTTCATATTGTTCATATGGTTGCACTGCTGGTAGATGCCCTCTGTCATTAATTCTTCACATTAAAATTAAGAGTGACAACATTTCAAATTTTATTGACAGATTCTGGTAGATTTTTGCAAAGCTTGCTTAATTAGTTAGGCTAAAACAGAAAGAAACTTATAAAAGATAAACAAAATTTGTATAAAGAGATGCACTATTGTCATTAGCTCTTTAGCTATTAGCTATCGTTATTATATGTTACTAGTATACTTTTTTATTTTCATTATGAATGGAAATTTCCGGATTTATGTGATAAAATTTAATTAAGATAAATTACTTGGAAGAACAAATTAAAGTTCAGTCTTTAGAAGCAGTTTCTTTTACTAAAGACTGATATGTATGTTCGTCTTGATCTTTTTTGCTACGATCTAAGTCTTCGTAGATGCTGGAACTGTTGTCTCTAGGCTTTGCCTCACTTGAGGTTGGAGGAATTTGAACATCGTCATAAAAACCAAAAGTTTTGTTGTCAACACTTGTAATTACTCTGCTCTTTGCAGGAAGATGAAGCCTTGCACGATGCATATATAAATATACTACCATGGCAACCAGGAGAGCAATTATGATCAAGAAAATAGATATTACGATATACAGAATTGTTTTTGAACATCTTTCGGATGACTCAGTAGCTGCAGCAGAAGAAGCTAAAAACAATACAAATAATCAACATTTTCTCTAATAACATTGGCCCCGTATTATGGCTTACATTTATTGGATTGGATTGGATTAGATTGGATATTACTGTATTGTGTTGGATTGAACTGAATTGGATAGAGTACAGCGGAGAGGAGTGAAGTGGAATGAGTGGGATACAGTAGAGTGAACCGGACCGACCTGACCAACCCGACCCGACCAGACCTGAATCAAACTGAATTGAATTGAATCGAATTGAATTGAACTGTTTGAACTGAATTGACTTTGCCTGACCTGACCGGATTTGATCCGACCTGACCTAAGCTGACCAGAACTGACTTACAATTGTCCATAATAAATGCTATATGATGGACTATTAGTTGCTGTCGTTCATAAAAAATATAGCCTGCGAGCAGACGTTCTGGGAATTATGTAGCATTGGTGAAAAAGAACGTCAAACCCCATAATTAGTCTTCCGCTCCTTGACACAAACTGGAAGGCGACTCGCCTCGCGTATCTATACACAGGTGAAATAAACGTCTACTTACACACCATATCTTTAATTTACTGCCGTTCCTCTGCGATAAAAGGAAACTTCGCTATTTTCTTCTCATCCTAAAGCAGTTTATTTGCTAATTCTTTTACTGACCGCCTTTTGCAGAAACTGACGCTGATTTCACTGAGGATTTTTCTGCTGAACAGAACCTGTTGAATATTGAGCAAAACGTCTCAGCTTCACGGCATCGGACCTTAATTATTTAAAAGTTTACTGCACGATTCTGTCTCAACACAAGCGAAATATTATTAAACGACCCCAGCCACTTTCTGATAATAAAAGTAAAAGTTAGGGAATTGTTATGACTGTTGGCCAATCATAATAGAAGCGGCCATGTAGCAGGGACGTCATGAGCCCATCAGAACATTAGTCCGCCACAGACTGTCTTTCCCTCTCCCAAACCACAAGCCCCCCCCCCCCCCCCCCCTCCAGACAGACTGTTTGCAGGCTAAAAATATACTATATAATAAATTTCTGTCGTTAATCAGCCTATGCTAATACTGGATATTGCTATTTGATGAATTTGAATGACATTATTTTTTTCTTCAGTACATTTCATCTCAGGTACATTAATGCCTAGAGAATAATTTCATAAAAAATTTAGAATAAAGAATGTAAGGGCAGTTGATGTTTAGGTAGGTGGACCATCATATTCTACTGTCCATGAACATTTCTGTTGCCATGGAAACAATCACGTGATAGCCGCAGGGGTGGTTTTGGGGGCTGTGAAAATATCGTCGCCGCCGACCCACAGAAACTCTTTCAAATTATTTGATTTTAGGCATGTGGATACTTTGATGGTTGTAGTTAATCGCCCAACTTAGAATAAAGTACTTTTATTTTACGATCATGAGATAATAGCGATGTTACCAGTTGACTGCACAGTCTCTGCACCTTTATGGAACATTATTCGGCAACAAGGTATTTAGTGACTTGGTTCTAATTTGGGGGATTAACTACAACCATCAAAGTAGCGACATGCCTAAAATCAAATCATTTCAAAGGGTTTCTGTGGGTCGGCGGCGACGATATTTTCACAGCCACCAAAACCACCCCTGCGGCTATCACGTGATTGTTTCCATGGGAACAGAAATGTTCATGGACAGTAGAACATGATGGTCCACATATCTAAACATCAACCGCCCTTACATTTTTTATTCTAATTTTTTTATGAAATTATTTTATTTTTGGCCATATTTTCCAAGGGACCCAGGCATTAATGTACCTGAGATGATCAACCTACTTTCGTTACAGAATGTTCCATAACGACCTTCTGCACACATACATGTACCATTGATGTGAGAACATGTGTTGTATTGAAATAATGGAGATTTGCAGCTGCAGTTTCTTTTACACTGATAACCATAGAAACCCTTCACGCATTCTAAAATTAAGACAAACGACTGATGGTAATTGACGGCATTAGCGGAAAATAATTATTGAATATATAATAAAATCAAACAAAAACAATATTGTGTTTAACAATCTCAAAAAGGAATTTTAAACAAGGGCTAAATTATTCCGAAATGGGTAATATGAAGCATTTGTTAAGGTAGTAGAATCTTGCCAGAAAATAAGAGAAAAATACAACAACAAAACCGGATGTAGCTTTTTAGCCACAACCTAAAGTACAATCTACCTAAAGTAGGTGATAAAAAATGTGCCGTTCTTATTCTCACTGCTTACAAGAAGAACAAATATTGTACTTAACTTTTTAATGTAACCACCGTGATTAAATAGATTTTCTTAATTTAACTTATCTTATCGTATCGTATCCCATACTATTCCATAACATCCCATCCTATTCCGTCCCAACCCTTCCATCCATCCATCCACTCTTCCATTTATTCAAACATCCGACCATTCATCCATTCATTCAGCCATGCGTTCATGCCTTCATGCAGTCAGGGATAAATGCATTTCTGCATTCCCGCATTCATTCATGCATTCATGCGTTCCTGCGTTCCTGCATTCCTGCATCCCTGTATTCCTGCATTCTTGAATTCATGCATGCATTTGGTTATTCGTTCGTTTTTTCGTTCGTTTTTTCGTTCGTTCGTTCGTTCGTTCGTTCGTTCGTTCGTTCGTTCGTTCGTTCGTTCGTTCGTTCGTTCGTTCGTTCATTCACACCCTTGATTATTATCAGACATATATATTAAATAGAATACGTACTTTCAGTACACGTTTTCCCCCACCATCCTGGCAGACATTCGCATTCTCCAGTTTCAGCGTTACACCATTCCGTATTGGTCTTGTTACAAGGGCATTTGGTTTTGCAGTTAGGGCCATATATAAAGTCCTCACACACTAAAAATTCACAATGGATAAAAAAAACAAGATTATTTGAACATTTTTTTATCATTCTATTTTTTTCAATCTGTTCTTTCTCCACCTTTTCTTTCCTTCATTTTATTTTGTAATTTCTATTTTCTATTTTAAAAATTTTTAATCAAAAATAAAGAAGAAAAACGGATCATATTATATTTGATAATATTTTCCCATTGAAATATAAAAACTAAAATATCTTGCTCACAGACTTTGATACTGCAGTAGACAGTAGAGGGTCGCAAGTATAACAGACATTTTCATAGCGCCTTTTAATTGGCTTTGAATAAGTTCACTTTCTCCGACAATAGTAAATCACTGTTTTAAGGGTATTGACTCTATACACCTTCAGTAAAAATTTTGTGTCCGTTGTTGAAAAGGGGTGCAAGAAATTTAAGATTTAGCACCATTTCGACAGACTTCAGGGAGAGGCTTCTCTTCCTCTCTTCCGCACACGTTTCTCCAAACCAGCGACCAGCGGCCTTTGCTCTTAGCACCGTATCTACATGTACTTCATTTTCTCTGCGGAGGAGAGAGGACGAACCATTCTCTAGTTTTCTATTAATATAGACAACTTTCATAAAGACCATCGCTTTAAATATTCTTTTATGTGCATCTAAATGAGCCTTTCTGGCGGACACACAAACGAAGCAAGTAAGGCTTATTAAGATGCACATAAAAGAATATTCAAATTAGCCTCTATCGTGAAAGTGATCTATTTTCTATTATATTAATACTGAGTAGGAATTATCCAATTGTTTTATTAGAAACTAAGTTGTGCATGCATCTTAATAGTCCTTTAGGTTGTTTGAAAAAATGAAGCACAACCACTGTTTCTGCGTAAAAATCGAAGTAAAACAAACTCCCCAAATCACCAATTTTTACAGAATAGCCAATGCGGAGTCGAAGCTTTTGTTGCGTTTAACTGCTATTCATTGCTATTGGACGCAATAGACGGCACGACAACAACTGTTGGAGATACCTTGCTGTGGTCCAGTGTAGTAGACGACAGCTCTTTATTGTAACTATCGATAATTACGAATCGTATTTACAATCATTAGTTATAAATTGAGTAGCATGAAATGTCCTTTCGACTATCAGGATTGCTGAAAGTTCACAATTAGTGTGAATTCGCTTCAGTCCTAGTCAATGCCCCACTCCGATCTGCGCCATAGTTGGTATCAGGGAGGCCAGAAAAAACCTTCCACCGAGCTGGCCAGGAAATCTGGGCGGGACCAAGATTACCAGCTGACTGCCCGCTCAGCAAAAGTAAATCAAAACGTTGTTATTCCTAGTTTCAATGTTCAAATTTGAGCTGCCTACTAACTGACCGAGATGCTTCATCTGGAAAAACGACTTCTTTTATACACTAGTTTCTGACACGCCCTCCTCCTGGGAATACTGCTACTTGACGTAATGAATATACTTTCCTACTATACTTCCTGCCGTAGGAAACTACGTATTTATTGCTATTGGACGCAATAGACGGCACGACAACAACTGTTGGAGAAACCTTGCTGTGGTCCAGTGTAGTAGGCGACACCGCTCGAGAAACACAAAGAGAAAAAAAGAAAAAAAAAGAAATTACGAGAAGAGAAAGGCGAGACAAATGCATGGCACCAATATATGTTGGCTGTATATTATTAATTCAATTGCTAACTCGATTACAGATTGAATATACACGCATAATCACTATAAAATCTAGCACAATTACAAATTCAAAGAATTCGACACGGCTAGCCTACTGTTTAAATTGTGTTCCACGTATAGACGCTTAGAATTGGCGGACTTCCATCCCGCATGGATGTCAATCTGTTCAGCTGATGCCCCTCTCTATTTTTTAAGTGCATCTAAGATAATTTCACGGACACGAGAATACGAAATAGCTCGCTTATGAGCAGAGTGACCTAGTCGCGAGTGAAATAATCTGCATACTAAACTCTGATCAGAGTTTTTTGGTAGGACCTCAAGATACCTACGAGTAATGGCAAACGGGCAAGTAATTTTAGAACTGCCGGCTATAAAATCCTTGTGAGCTTGATTATACTGATCATTTTTCCGATGTGGAACAACTATTTCCATGTGATCATGAAAAACATGAACATGTTTGCGCTGGATGTGAATTAACTCGTCGCAAGGCATAAAACCCGCGAAACCTACCAGAAAAATGAAGCAAAGCCGAAGATCAGGTAACGAGTCTTGAGGGCCCCCGAATTCCTGCACTATTTGGCTAAGTGTATCTACGGTTACCAGCTTCCGGGGAAGACGAGATTTACCGTACAGTCGTTTAGCTGCTTCGATTATTTGCTTAACGAACAAATGCTCCGTAGGAGAATATAAGCCTGCGGTATGGTGGGCCCAGAGAATACCGTACAGAGAAGAAGCTTGCCGAATAAATATATGGAAAGCAATTCTACTAGGACTGGAAATGTGCGTTGGCAAAAATGCTTAATATCCCATGACTTCCAGCGTCGCCATATTCTGCTTGGTACTTGCGAACAGTGGAGTTTGCTCGAGCGTTAAGATAAGCGTAGGCATTCTACTGACTAGAGACTGCAATCTTGGGTTCTGAGTAGACTTCATGCTGTGCCACAGCTTAGAAATAAACGAATCTGCGTAAGAAAAGAATAAACTTCCTTAATAAAAGAAGCAAATTTCGGAGGATAGGGGCAAATAATCGGCCAAAACGGAGATGATTTCCATAGGGGAAGCACTAACACTCCTTTCGCGTTGCAGATCTCAATGTGCCGGAGCACGGACAAAATCAACCCAGGCGGTGGACAGACCCAGTTGTTACATTTCTACCAATTTTGAGTGAAACAGTCAACGGCTTCGGCACCAGGGCACCAAAACCTACTGTTGGAACGGGCGAGCTGAGCATTTAAATGGTCACTCATTCTATATATATCGAAGGGACGCGTACCCCACATTTGAGATAAGAGCTTAAACAATTGGGGATTTAAACGCCAATCATCAGGGTCTATTAAACGACTCAAGTAATCAGCCTTAGCATTTTCAGACCGTGGTATCCACTGAACTTGAAAGGAAATATTGTGGGAAAATGAGAGGTGAAACAGGCTAACTGCTACAATTTGTTGCAAAGCCGGAACGGCACAGCCAACAGTCAAGATTCTAACAACATTTTGATTGTCAGAAAAAAATTTAAGCTTCTGTCCAGCTAGAAATCTAGAAAATGTCTGGACGCTGTTAAAAACTGTTTTTAGTTCTCGATAGGTAGAGCTTTGTAAACTTTCTGCTGGCGACCAACACCAGACGCTTAATGTTCGCCTATATGACAATATAAGATCCATAACCGGTGTTACTAGCATCATAATACAAAACAGTTTGAGCAGTAAAAGAGCGGACAATTGAGTAGCCATTAAAACTATTTAAATTACTCAGCCAAAACTGAAGTTCTTGTTTGACACCTGTATTGGCAAAGGCAATATCGCTCCACGAGGAACTGGCAGCGATACATGCATACATTTGTCTGGTGAACAAACGAACCACTGGACCAAGTGCTAAAGACAAACAATTGAGAAATCCACACAGTTTAGCTAATTGTAAAACAGAAACATGTGGAAATGATTAAGGTAAAAGCTTTCGCCAACTTTTTAGGTGGAACCTGAAATTGCAAACGTATTGTATTAATGAGTAAACCTAACTATTCACCAATTTGGCGGGGTTCCCAATAACATTTACGGTCGGTCGCTTAATTTCCAACCGGATTGACAGTTTTAATCACTTTGAATCACACGACTATTATTTGCCGTAACTTGCATGCTTACTACCATTAAATTGAAATTCCGTCATCGACATACATGTGGGCTGCCTGACCTAATTCTCGCAACCGACGAACGAAAGACCGAAACATTTTAGTAAAAACATAACAAGCTGAAGACAACCCGAAAGGCAATAATACATTGAACACGAAATAACGCGCACGGCCGTTTGGCCAAACGAAATAAAAGCCCAGATATTTCCGACTACGGGGATGAATATCAATGCGATGATAACCCGATTCAATATAGAACGTTACAAAGCAATAATCTTGACGAAACATCTCCGACAAAGTTATCAGATTTTCGTATTTAAATTTATCATATTTTACAAACGGATTCACTGACCGTGATAAATCGATTACAAGCCTTTTCTTTTCCCCGACAAAAACTGTCAAAGGATTACAACAATAAGGCACGTGGTCACACTCTGTTACACAATTTACATCAATTAATGCAGTTGCAGCTTCAATAACAAAATCAAGACTGTTCAAAGCAGACGCATTGTTTCTTAAATAACAACTATAGGTGGCTGATTGACAAATGAACTTCATAGCCAACCTCTAACACATTAACTACTAACTTGGAAAACTTTAAATTATTGTCCCACCACACTTTATGTTTAGACAGTCTGCCTCGAACGCCAACAACATTTTGGTATAATCTCCGTTGTTCGGATACAGAACCAACTCATTAGACAAATTACCAGTCAAGAAACAATCACGAATTTCAAGCGCTGGATCCGAGCCGGGAGGGAGCAACATTGGTTGAATTAACCAGCTGGTGTGATTGGGAGAAGATGTCTGCCGACTCCTGCTCTACGGATTCGTGTTGGGCATGCTTACCAGTAATGGCCGTATCGTCCGCACGAATGACAGGGGCCCATGAATGGTCTGGGTGACCTGAATGACATATAATTAAATGAACGTAGGCACGAACTAGGTAAACGGTGGTTATTAAACATAGACGGCGATTCGAAACGGGGAGACCCGAATACTGATTTTCGTGTAAACTTTGACTTCTTTTGTACACGAGAAGAAGAAACCTGCTTTAAACACTTTCTAATATGTTTGTCATCATCAGAGTTTGACGCTATCTCATCGCGATTTTATTCCTTGACGAAATCCCAACCGTTTTTATCAGCTAAAATAATCAGCTTTGAACGCTTCTCCACTAACAACATACCTTCTTGTTAGCACTCCTTTGCTTGTTCGTATTTCGAATTCGTCAAAGCATTGAATGTGGATTGTAAAGCTTCTTTGACGTCTGACTGATGATTGAATTGTTTCTGGTTGCCTTCATACTTAAACTCATGCTTCTTGTCCGACTTCATTCGCTTGTTAGTCCGATGTAGTTTGGTTTGTACTGTCGTCGTCTGTGTCGTTTGTTACGTTGGCACCGTAAACGAGCAGATTTGGATTTTATGTCGAGAGCTCTTGGATATTTTACTTCTTATCGACAAAGTCTTTTGCTTTTACCAAGTGTGTTCATCAGGTAAGAAAATGAAAGGTATTTGAACAAAATGTTATTCCGTTTTAATATCGTTTTCGAAACGTGTACTTTCCAAATCACGTTGTTTTGT
Organism: Paragorgia papillata; assembly: GCA_035771165.1. NCBI lineage: Eukaryota > Metazoa > Cnidaria > Anthozoa > Scleralcyonacea > Coralliidae > Paragorgia > Paragorgia papillata. Next base: position 320,708 of record JAWNZC010000010.1, on the reverse strand, counting down.
TACCATATTAAAGTACAAACCACCAAAAATTTTAGCGAGTTTAGCTTGGCTCTTGAACACAATAGGGCCCGAAAACAATATCAGGCTTGGCTATAGTTCTCTAACAACATATAAACATAGTGTTGTTGTTTTTTACTGCCTTAAAAAGACTCAAAGACGGTGCTTTTTAACTTTAAGATTCGTTCAAGAAATTATTTGTTTGCTTGTAATTTTTCCCTGTTGAAGCCCTTACACATACCTATACTTACCCATAATATTTTAGTAATTTCAATGCTAGTTTTTTTGTGTCAGTACTAAAAAAATTAGACTAAAGTCTCTAAAAGGCCCCACTCAAAATTGCTGCAAATTCCCGTGTTTGGATAGCCTGATCCAAACATGGGTATTGACCAATCAGCGCTTGCGTAGCATACATACATACACACATACATACACACATACATATATACAAATTTATTATAGCTCCTTAAAAAGGGCTCTTCCGCTACAATATTAACTAATACATAATTAAGTAACTAATAGAAATAATTAAGTTAAAAATAAATTAAGTTGAAATTACTATATATAGCTATTAACAATGAATTACATTGCAGAGGTAATTTCGTAGCCTCCTTCTAAAAGTCTTTGCATTGTGTCCTCTATTTGCTTGATATTACCAAGGTAGGTTATTATACAGTTTTGCCACTCTATAAGAAAATGTTCTCTGCCCAGTCGTGAGCCTACATTTCGGTAAGTTAAGATCACTATTATAGCTGGTCGATCTATTGTGCACACTAGAGCGCCGCGTAAACTTATCAGAGAGATAACTAGGTACCCTACCATACAGGCACTTATGAACCATAACTGCATCATTTAAAAACAGCTTATCCTTCACATTAAGCCACTTAAGTGAGCGTAGAACTTCAGAAATATGATCGTATTTTTTGAGGCCTAAAACAATTCTACTAGCAAAATTCTGTACCAATTGCAGCTTATTAATGTTTTGTTTAGAAGTATTGCTCCACATAGTTGAGCAATAAAATAACTTGCTAAACACAAAAGCGTCCATTAATAGAAGGATTGATTTCTTATCTAGTAGATGTTTAATCAGATTGAATTGATTCCAGATAATTTAAACATACAATTTAAAACTATTTTCTTAGTATTCTCATTATAGTTAAGCTTTGAGTCAATAATGATACCCAAGTCCTTGGCTACAGGAACAGGATTGACCACCTCTCCTAATAATTTAACCGGTGGTATTGGCGATAAGTTGCGGGTCAGTTGCGGGACACCAATAACTAAGACCTTTGTCTTACCAGGATTTATTAAGAGCGAATTCGCACAGCACCATCTTGATATCTCATCCAGAGCCTGATTTAGGGCAGATATAGCATCATTAAGGTCACTTGGTGGAAAGGTGAGAAGGGTCTTTGTATCGTCTACATAACCCATAGCCTGGCAATGTTTTGGAACAGATAAAAGCTCGTTTACATATAGTGTAAACAAGACCGGTCCTAAGATGGATCCCTGTGGTACACCCACCGTCAAAGGAAGAGCCTTGGAAAGAGTATCCTGTATTCTCACAACCTGTGTACGTTGAGACAGGTAGCTTTCAAACCAAGCTATCGCAGACTCAGCTACACCTGCTTTACGTAACTTATACAACATCAAATCGTGACGAATACTGTCAAAGGCTTTTGACATATCTAAGAGAACAATCACTGATACTTTTTTCGCATCCATGTTCTTTGAAATATCATCAGTGCAATAAAGAAGAGCTGTCTCAGTGGAGTGAAATTTCCGATTTCCGGATTGTAGTTGAGCAATTATTCCATTTGAGTCTATATATTCCATAAACTGCGAGTGTGCTGACCTTTCGCTAACTTTAGATATGAAAGGCAAAAGCGAAATTGGACGTGTGTTATTTGGATTATCAGAATCTCCAGATTTTAATTAGGTATAACTTCCGCTAACTTCCACGCTTGTGCAAACACATTCGATGCGAAAGAATGATTAATTAGGTTTGTAATTACGAGGACCGTCACGGATGAGCTATCTTTCAATATCCTAGCTGTGACCTATTGTCATGTCCGGGGGCCTTATTAGATGGTAGGCCTTTAATAATCTTATCAACATCGATCATCTTCGTTTACCGGATGAAACATAAACTGATCGTACTTATAAGCATCGCCAGTATCAATATCAGAACTTTCAGTATCGACGATTTGATAATCGTAAATTGTGAAACCTTGTTTCTCAGCGATTTCATTAGCCTTAGTAATAACGTTGGTCCCTACCGATGCGTAGTACTCGTTAAACCTGTTAGCTTGAGTTTGAAAATTACTTCCAATCCCGGTAATAGTGAATCTATCAAGGCTTTGCTCAGATCCTCCAAGAAACGTTAAGGCGTATAGGGAGGTCTATAGGCTACACATAAAAGGAAAGACTTTAACTTTTTACATTGCACCTTAATCCAGAGTTGTTGAAAATTATTTTCAGATACAACTGATGATATTTTGACGACGGATGCCTTATAAGTATCTTTAACATACACAACCAATCCTCCGCCTTTCTTGTCCCGATCCTGTCTGAACAATAAATATCCAGGGATATAAATATCCATGTCACTTGTTGATGGATCTAGCCACGTCTCCGAAATTGCAAATATATCGTAATCATTGGACCTAACAGGAATGACTGACGAGAATAAAATTATCGCGAGATACCATCGAGCGAACATTCAAATGAGCAATCGACACTAAGTTCTTTGAAGAATTTCTTGCAGATGGTTTGGTGGTTGAAATAGGTCTTTGCTTTCCGTTAATTTTGCTTATATTGTATGGACCCGGGTGGGGATGAATATCACCACTTAGCAGGACAGCTTCCACTCCGGTAACAAACTGATTATCAGGTAAAATAATAGTTGTTCTACCATGCTTTGACCACTCGCCGACTGAAGATCTTATTCGATGACAGCGAAGCAAAAAACGCCTGACAACATTACAGGACGACCAAAGCACTGGGAAAGGAGCTTTAGAAGCGTTATGACCATAGTTGAAAACTCTCGAGTACAGAAAAAAGGTCACAATGATGAATAGAATCGAAAGACGAACAGAGGCTTGACCGTCAGTCATCTTTGATGCTCACTGAATCACATGTTATTTTATAATTTCTATTTACCAGACATAATAACTTAATTAAAAATCAACAAGCTTGGTGTTCTATTAATTTGGTTTGACAATAGCTAAGAAATGTAACTTTTGCCGATTTGTCATTATGCACGTGTGACGTCAAGTTGTTAAATTTGCATGTCAAACAAACTGAAATATTTCGACAAGCAAGCAAGGAAATGAAAAACTGCAAAAATGTTACTCTATCATTGTAAGTGTTCTTTCAAATTAGACAAAATTAATTAAATTTTCATGTATACTTTAAAATACCATATTTATCTAACCTTTTGTACAAACGTTTCCAGTCCAGCCTGATCTACAGTCACATTTCCCATTGATTGGATTACATGATAATGTGTTCTCTTTGTAACATTGACAGTATAGGTCACAGTGCTTTCCGTATTTGCCATTGGAACATGCTAAAAAAATACAATGAAGAATCGTATGGATCGTGTCACAGATTAAAATATGTAACCACTCTGTGAAGAATAGATAGATGATTGGATTGATTATAGGATAAATGGATGGTTTGTTGTTTAGTTGGTTTGTTGGCTGGCTATATCTGTCTGGCTGAATAGCCGGCTGACCGAATGGCGGCTGACCGATTAACTAAATGACTGTCTAAGTGTTTGTTTGGTTGGCATGTGATTGATCAAAAATAAATATACTTAATGATAGGTAGATGAATGTGAGTGGTTGAATTTTAAGGTCTCCTACTCGTCGTGATTACAAACATTACTAGAAATACGTGAAGGCAATAACTCATCGCCCGCTTTTACATTATTTTTTGTAATACCTCCTGATTAGAAAACGTTAATGCAACCCCCTTGCTCTCTTTTTTATAGGGGAGCTGGAAATAGCCACTCCTGCTGGAACGATCAAAATACAGTTTTAATTTTCATTTCTGGTAGATTATTTGAAATAAAAAAAAAGTGTTTAACTCTAATTTTTTTAAGAAAAAATAAACGAGGAACAAAGAAAAATGTTAGCAAAATATTTTGCAAAAAACATATTGAGATTAACAAAATTGCACGTTAATACTGGTTTGAAATCGATGTTGTTCCCATGCCAACCGACGATGTTACCACACAGGTACTGAAGCATGCGTCAGAATTTTATCAAAATATTAGGGTTATACTGTACAGTTATTTTTCTCATGCTTACAAGGAACATTGCTAGAGTATCTAAAAATATTGGCATTTTCCAAAGGCATTGAATTGATTGAAAACTATTCAAACAACTGCCTGGCTGCCACAACTACATTCATTTATGGAATTTCAAATTCATTTAAACAAATATAACAAAAACAATTTTTATTTCGAAATCTGAATTGCTGAAACTGTTTTTATCTACATGTACAATGTACATGTTAAGTAATATTTCAACAGCATGCATTTATACGTTTTACCAAATACAAATTGTTCCTTTTTCAAGTTTTATGCCAAATAAGTTACGCTAAGGCACGAGTGGTTTTACAATAAGAAAATTATTTAAAAGAAGATAAGAGGCATTGGCAAGCAAAGACATGCAATGGATATGATACGTTTAAAATACTTCAAGGACACACAAAATGTAGGAAACAACAGTGATAGGATGTAAACAGGGATACTCGAACAGTTTTACTACTAAATGTTCGTGATTACTTGGAGCGGCCAGTATATATTTTTACCGTGAGCTTAATCTTTCGGCCTTTATCTTCGTTGGTTTTCTAGTTTCACTATTGCTTTTTACTTCTTTCGAGTTTCGGTTTGACGGGTTTCCTTCTAGTCAGGATGTTGTACTTTAGCACTTTATACGTAAATGTTGAATTGTGTTGTTGTTGTTTTTTAATTGATATACGTTAGACTGAAAGCCAGCCGCCGATCTCATCTCGTTCTCACTCGCTGAGAGAGAATTCAATAGGCGATAATGCCGTCCAGTGACGTCACGTACTACCAAGAAACCTGGTAGTGAAATCTGATTGGTTGACATGTTTCTAATTTGGGATAATTGTAGAATTATATCTTGTCAAATATACGGCGGCTGGTTTTTAGACTACAGAATACTCTCAACTCAACTTGGTAAGCTATTTAATGCAGGGCTGTGATATTTTGGTCCCCGATGCCTATGGACTTTCATGTTGACGACTTTTGAATGGTTCCGAGAGGAGAGGCGGTGAGTATATTATCAAGTGGCATTGCATATTAATTGCGCGCGACATCTCGTCAGTTGTGGAACAAGATGGCTAGTAATTTTAGAACTACTCATTGTTAAAATATATTGTGTACGTATGTTATCAGATGTTGAATAAGCTTTCAATCCATGTATAGTTCAAGTTTCTCCGTTTTGTGAAACTTGTTGAAATGTCAAAAATGTGCGAACCGTTGTTTGAAATAATATTACAAATAGACAGGAAATTGACTTCTCACAAGTGTTAATACAGAATTTTAGATTTTTTTAAAATACTTAACGGTATTAACGCACAACATCGCGAGATATATTTCAAACACAAACTATTGAAAAATGCTATCTGGGGTAGAAATTTCTAGTTTCTAGCTAAACGGAAAATATTTTTAAAATTAGCAAACGTCTTCCATTTGATTCATTGCGTGAATGTGTACTTATAATTAATAAATAAATAAAATCAGTAATATTGTTGACTTCGAATGCGCATCATAATCTTACCATTATGAAGCTTGTGAAACGTTTGCGACTTTCCAACCAAAACAGACAAATTTCAGGAACTTCACATTTGAATTTATAGTTTTTATTTAACCCTTTCAACACTATCGGCCTCCCAGGCAGGGACGAATACAATCGCCTGGTGTAGGCTTCAATATTTTTTTTATACTCTGGCCTCAGCGGTCAGAGTAGGTTTTGGTATAACCTTAGTGGCCTAACGACTAGAATGGTTTCCCTTAATAATATATAGCCAGAGTGAAATACTAAAATACAGAATAAAAGTGGTGGATTTTAGCGTTCAGAAGGTTTACACAGTAATTCGACGTCAACAATACATTCACGCAATGAATCAAATGACAGACGTTTCCCCATTATTTTTAAAAATATTTTCCGTTTAGCTAAAAACTAGAAATTTCTACCCCATGCAAATAGCGTTTTTAAATAGCTTCTGTGTGATATATATCTCGCGATGTTGCGCGTTAAGTATTTTTTAAAAATCTAAAATTCTGTATTAACACTTGTGAGAAGTCAATTTCCTAATTTTCCTGTCTATTCGGGAATATTATTTGAAACAACGGTTCACACATTTTTGACATTTTAACAAGTTTCACATAACGGAGAAACTTGAACTATACATGAAATGAAAGCTTATTCAACATCTAATAACATACCTACACAATACATTTTAACAATGAGTAGTTCTGAAATTACTAGCCATCTTGTTCCACAACTGACAAGATGCCGCGCGCAATATGCCATGTCACTTGATATATACGGTACTCACTGCTTTTCGCCTCGGAACCATTCATGAAAACTCGTCAACATGAAAGTCCATAATATGCATCGGAGTCCAAAATATCACAGCCCTGCATTAAATAGCTGGCAAGTTGAGAGTATTCTGTAGTCTGAAAACCAGCCGCCGTATATTAATATTTGACAAGATGGAAGGAATTCAGATAGTTTATTATTCTATAATTCTATAATTATCCCAAATTAGAAACATGTCAACCAATCAGGTTCCTTGGTAGTGACGTCACTGGACGGCATTATCGCCTATTGAATTCAGACGCCTCTCTCAGCGAGTGAGAACGAGATGAGATCGGCGGCTGGCTTTCAGTCTAGATATACGTTTCCCAAAACTCCTTTCTGAAGTCTTTTTGTCAAGAATAGATTATGTCGTTAGTTCAAATTTTTTTCTCAAAACCAGGGGCGGATTTAGCGTTAGTCAAATAAGTCATACGACTAAAGTAAAAAAAATCCGCAAGAAAAAATAATTATCGTATGGTTCTTCCCCCATGCATTCTCGAGATCGCCGAGATAATCGACTAGAGACCGCCGACGGGCATGTTAACCCGCGTCGCGCGGTTTACTTTGTTCTTTCGCGACGGATTTGAGGCTATTGTATCAGCCGCTGGGATTGGTAGAATTTCTAAATTAGCCTTTATAGCGATCTGTGATTGGTTTGCCGGGTGTTCTCCGGATTTCTTTGTCTTTCTCGACGGATTTAGACCCCTTGTATCACACTTTCTGATTACCTTAATTTTTCAATAGCTCTTTAAGAGCGCGGATTGGTTTAGTTCTCGACTGATTTGTGGACTGATCTTATAGTTTTTATTAATTATAGTTTGTTTTTTTGTGTAGACCAGTGTGATTATTAGATAAATTTATATAAGCGAAACGACACAGTGGCGATTCTGACTAACTTGCGCTAGTCTAGTCGTATATTTACTACAAGACACAAGCCGATTCTTTCGTTTCGAACATGGCTTTGCCTAATACAAACGTAATAGATCTTGATGTATTCGCTTTGAAGGAGAACGACGAGATTGTGTTGCGAGAGATTTATAAAGCGGGAAGTTTAATACCGTCGACTCGAGGGTCAACAAGAGAAGGATGCTTTGCGCAAAGCCGAGCATTTTACCAAGATTGGCGAGACGCTTCAAGGAATTTTGGCACTGAGATATACCTGGTAATATTCGCCAACAATGACAAGAAGAAACCTCGTGCTGCTCTCAAGTAACCAGATTTTTCTCCCTTAATTATTTTCTAGTTATTTATAAATATTAAATACGACAATAATAACCTTCGCCACGATTGAGACCACATGTCTTCAAATGAAAGGTGACCTTTATTATTGTTAGAATCTTATTTATTAATATATTTCTAGCTGTCCTTTCTTTCCTAGTCATAATATCGACGTGTTTGCACTAGCGCAAGTAGCTCAAATTCTTTCAAGGTTTTCCCTTCTTGTATTTGTTAATGGTTTGAAAATTTTATTTAATCATGTCATCACCTTATTTATATTAATGTGCTTTTAAGACTAGCATTGTAGCAAAGAGTAGCAAAGAATTGAAATACAAGCTAAAAGATTTTGTCAAGATTGGATAATGTAGACTACTTCATAAATTCATAAAATAGATAGTGAGGTCTGGCAATCATAGCTAATCATGCATGTTATTTTATGCGAGAGGCCATAGTTAGGGCCTGTTTGGTTTTCAAGATAGGGTTAACCCCTACCCTGGGTCAAAGTTATCACCCTGCTGCTTGGGTCTACTCCATTAGATGTGGTTACCAAGCACTAATGACAAGAAGCCAGGTACAAGTAAAACGTTGTCCTCGGTAGGCTAGTTTAATAACCCTACCGGCTACTAGGGTAACCCTAGTGTGGTGATAGGGCTATCCTAGCACCCGGGTAACCCTACTGTCCTTGTAAATACAACAAACAAAAAAAAGCAGGAAATGTATATATATAAATACTATAAAAATGAAACAATTTCCAGTTTGACAAAATAATTTTTGGACATGATGGTACTTAGAAAATGCAAAATTTCCTCATTGTAGTGCCCTCAGAATGCAGAAAATAGCATTTCAGACCCAACATTTAAACATTTTCTGGGGAGCATGACCACCTCCCCCCCCCCCCTCCCCACTCTATAGGTTTTACTAAGGTGACAAAAATCCTAGATCCGCCCATGAAATATTGTTCTCAGTGCCCCACAGTGTTCCTGATTCGCCCTGGACATATATACAAATAGATACTCAGATCACAGAAGTTTGTTCGCATATCACGCTTGTCCACGCGTGTAAAATAACGCCACGCGTATCGAGATTAGCACCCTCGCAGGGGTCCGGGTCTTCGTCCATACGCCCCGCGGGCTTGAGGAAAATACAAATATTATTGTCACTCACGTTTGCCACAGTTGGTACCATTCCACCCGGCCAAACACTCGCATTCTCCTGTCACGTGATGACAAGTTGCACCATTTTTGCATTGACATTCCTCCTTACATTTGACGCCATACCATCCTGGCTGACAAGCTAAAAATAGACACCGACAACTTAAATTATTCAACTTATCCATTATCAACTGAACTCAACTCAACTCCATTGAACTCGTTTCATTTCATCTCATCTCATCTCATCTCATCTCACCCCAACTTGTCTCATCTCATGTCATCTCAAGTCAACTCACGTCATTTCATGTCATCTCATCTCATCTCATCTCATCCCATCTCATCTCATCTTAGACCATGGGCCAACCTCAAGAAATGTGATTTGTTGATGCGCAAATCGCGGAACCAAAAACATTTTTTACCGACATGTAGTATACATATAACAAATGAAAATTATCGGGTGTGTCAATCTGGAGACTTGCATATTAAGTAGGAAATTCGACGAAACTTCTCGGCTAAATTCGTTAATTGTAAACTGAAACCGAAACCACGTTATTAACAAATAGCCAATCAGCATCGTTGTTACTAAATAACGAGACAATCACGCGGCCTTGTAGAAGATCATCACATTCGCTCTTTGAGTGAATTATTATTATTATTATTATTATTATTATTATTATTATTATTATTATTATTATTATTATTATTATTATTATTATTTCTGCTATTTAGGACGGTACTTTGATTACGAAATGACAAATAATGAACATAAAGCGAAATTAGTCTCCCAACTAACTGACCTCATGAAAGAAATAGATCTGAAGCCGTTACATCCGAAAAACAAGATTCTCCTATACAGTCGTTACGTTCTTTCAAAACTCTCATGGCATCTCACTATAGCAACAATTCAAAAGACCTGGATTTCTGAAAACCTGGATTCAGTTTTCAAACAATATATTCGAAAATGGCTTGAGGTACCTATTTCTGGATCACTTAGCAACATTTACCTAACCAGTAACAAATTTGGTCTTAATATCATCCCCCCATCAACTACATTCATACAGTGTCAAACAATCATCCGCAGTGTTTTGAAATCATCTCCTAATGAATCAATAACCCACCTATGGAAATCGTCGTCTAACCATACTAACATTCAATATGATCAATATACATCGACAAAAGAAGTAATTAAGTCATTCCGTGAAATTCAAGAAGAAAAATTGGAAAATCAGTTAAAATGTCAAGGTTCATTCTTCTCCAGCATTTCAAAATTCTCTCTACCCCAAGTAAATTCGATTTGGCCAACCTGTCAATCCAAACTACCCAAAAATATTTTCAACTTCACCATTCGTTACATAAACAATTCGCTACCAACCCGTAAAAATCTTCAAAAGTGGGGACTCTCGTCGTCTTCTGAATGCTCATTCTGCCTTAAACCTGAATCTTTGTTGCACGTTGTTGCTGGCTGCAGTTCCCCTCTTGATCGATTTACTTGGAGACACGACTCAATCCTAAATTTTATTGCTAATAACCTCCCATCAGAATATATTCAAACCATTTATGCTGACTTGCCATCATTCTCTAATCCCTCTATTATTACTGGTGATGACTATCGTCCTGATCTACTAATTTTGACCAAAGACAATTTTCTGTATGTACTCGAACTAACCGTCGGATATGAGACTAACCTAAGAAAAAATATACAGCGCAAACACTCAAAATATAAAGAGATGATCATAGAACAAAAGAAAAAATTCCAGTCGGTAAAGTTCGTAAATCTCTCAATCAGTGCACTCGGTGTTTTTGAAAAAGAATCTTCGGTTTTTATAGAAATGTTGGATCGTTTGAACTCAGACAAGGCTCATGTTAAATATATCATTAGGAAAATCATTAATATTGCAATAAGGACGACATACTACGTTTTCTGTTCTAGAAACAAGGATTGGACGAATCCAGATTTAATGAACTTCTAATATCTTACTTTTTATATCATATATTTATGTAATTGTGTAGTGTAATATATAACCATTATAGTATATCAAGTAGCCAATTGTAAATTACCTTTAACAGTGAGATTTGCAGTTGTAAGTATATAAAAAATTCAATAAAGTTTTCATTATTACTAGATAACACCGCGTCAAAATATATCCGAAAATGGCTTGAACTGCTTATTTCTGGAACACTCAGCAACGTTATGCTCCCTCATAATAAATTAGGTTTAAACATCATTCTTCCCTCACCCAAATTTATCCAATGTCAAACCGTCTCTCGATGCGCTCTAAAATCTTCGCCAAATGAAGATATCATAAAACTATGGAAGGACACGAGCAACAACAAAAATGTGCAATACGACACATACAAAAACACTAAAGATGTTTTGAAAGCCGTCAGAAAAGAGCACGAAGACAGGCTTCAAAATCACCTCATTTCACAAGGTTCTTTCTTCTCAAATATCATTGAACATTCTACATCCACGTTCAACTCCATATGATCTTCCGTCCAACGCAACCTCCCCAAGAACATCTTCAACTTCACCATTCGATACATCAACAACACGCTCCCGACACGCAAAAACTTATCGAAATGGGGAATCTCTCCAACATCTGATTGCTTTTTCTGCCCGACACCTGAAACCTTACTCCACGTTGTCGCTGGATGCAAAACATAACTGGAAGAAGGTCGATTCACATGGCGCCATGACTCCGTTCTTAATTTCATTGCATACACACTTCAATCCGTACAACATTTCACTATTTATGTTGACCTCCCTGGCTTCAACAGCCCCTCCGTTCTCACGGGAGATGAGCTGCGTCCTGACCTTCTTTTAACCATTGAAAACAAATATCTTTGCATCCCTGAGCTCACCGTCGGATTTGAGTCCAATCTTCACCGCAACGTCACCCGTAAGAAATACAAATATCTGGATTTAGTTAACGAAAAACAAAGAAACTATGAAAAGGTTAAGTTCATAAATCTCTAAGTGCACTTGGAATTTTCGGACAGTCATCAATGGATTTCATTGAAATGCTAAAAGACTTTAAATTCGACACTTCCTGTAGAAAGTATATCGTAAAGAAAATCATCAACATATCAATAAGAACCTCGTATAGAGCGTTTTCACTCACGTGATCGGTGGCCCCATTGGGGTGGTGAACAATACGAAATATTTGAACAAGAAAGAGCTAATTCCCATACAGTACACCAATATGGCCGCCATTTCATTGTTTTGGTACACCAATAGGGACCTTAAGCACACAGCAGATCTACGACGCGAACGGGAGAAAATGGCCGAGTAAGACTGACACTAGAACGCCGTCGGTCACGTCATATGTAAACATTAAGCAAATTTAATAGGCACGGGACGGGGACGGCACTTTAATAAATAAAGGTTTGTTTTAACATGGCTTGTTTTCGAGAGACGAGAAATTTAATTTTACACTGTTTCAACGATGGCCTGCTCGACGACGATGAATTTGCACTGTTGTACGACATGAATCACTCCAAAAATCCTGAATTCCCTTACGAAAAATACGGACGTTTTGACTTTGACGACTTGGATCCTGCCCAGTGCTAAGCTGAATGTCGCTTTGACAAGCACGATTTGTTAACACTGGCAGACGCTTTACAGATACCAGAAGTAATTAGATGCCAGCAGAGAAGTGTTTGTGGTGGGATAGATGGTTTGTTTATGCTTCTGCAGCGGTTTGCGTATCCGTGTCGATACAGTGATCTGATATCTAGATTTGGCCGACCAGTTCCTGAAATATGTATGATAACCAACGTAGTGATGGAGTATATTTACACTATTCATCATCATCGCCTTACTACATGGAATGATTTGCTGCTGAATCCTGTATCACTTCAAGCTTATGCAGATGCAGTTTTCGTGAAAGGCGCTCCCTTGGACAACTGTTTCGGATTCATCGATGGCACAGTTCGGCCAATTTCTCGCCCTGGTCAACATCAACGACTTGTGTACAATGGCCATAAGAGAGTGCACGCTCTGAAGTTTCAGTCGGTTGCTCTCCCAAATGGGATGATTGCAAACTTATACGGCCCTGTAGGTAAGTTGAAATATTTAAATTTGATTCATGCAGCTACTTGTCATTTTGATAGCCTTCCCTACAATATACACATTGTGTTTATTATTATTGCAGAGTTTTAAAACCCAAATTTGTAAAATATTAGTTTAATATATATTTATTTTCTGTATACATTATGCAGAAAATAAATATATCACTGATATTTTTCGAATTTGGATTTTAAAACTCTGCAACAATAAACCAGTAAGCTCTATATATAGCAGTTTATTGTTTGTATATATATTTGATAATTTAAACTCCTCTACCAATATGCCATAAAGTCTCTCTACTTAAAAAATACAACTTGCTTGGCCGATAAAAGTGCTAACAAGCTTCATTTTAGTACTATGAGAAAATGAGGGCTTAGTGTTAATAACAAAAAAGTATCATCACCTTTCACAAACACAATTGTATAATTTACTTGTATTTTTTTTAAAATGTTCATAGAGGGGAAAATGCATGATGCTGGTATGCTCATGGCCTCTGGGTTTTTAGATGACCTGCAGCAGCATGCCTACTCAGTGACTGGTTAACCAATGTGTGTGTATGGGGATCCAGCGTATCCACTACGTGTACACCTCCAGGCACCTTTTATAAATGCTGTGCTTACTCACCAAATGGAGGAGTTTAATTCATGTACGAGTGCTGTTCGTGTATCAGTGGAATGGATGTTTGGCAACATCATAAACTATTTTAAATTTCTTGATTTTAAGAAAAACCTAAAGATCGGCTTAAGTCCAATAGGAAAGATGCACATTGTCTGTGCTATTTTGCGAAATGCCATGACATGCCTCTATGGCAATCAGACATCTTCTTTTTTTAATATGGATCCACCAACCCTTCAAAACTATTTTGCTTAATTTTCAAAAGATAATATTTCCATCACATTTACTATAATAATATCACAACACAAGTTTAAAACAGTGCTTCTTTTATAATTTATTTACAAAGTGAAATACAATTTTAAATATTTTATGGTATTCAATTACCATTTAATAAGTATACAACATATAATTAATGTAAATAAATATTTTAATTTAATATATGTAATATATAATTAGTTTGTAAATAAATAAGATTTCAATAAATACAGTATATGCAATTTATAATTACTGTAGTTTGTAAATAAAAAATATTTGAATAAATATACAACATACATGTATAATTACACTTAGTTTGTAAATAAATAAGATATGAATAAATATGCAATATATACAATTATGAGTTTATGAGTTACTGGTACATGTATTTACTTCTTGGAGATCATTTCAAACATTTTCACCATTAACTCATTCTGCTGCTGTTGGAACTGCTGTTGTTGCTGCTGTTGTTGAGCCATAAATAACTGGAAGCTTTGCAACTGAAGCGGTTGCTGCTGCTGCATTGAGCTCATCATCTCAGTGTGTCTTTGGCCATCAAGGTCAATTTGTTTCTGCCGTATTTGCATTTCAGCTTGGGATGTTTTTAATTGCTGCTCATTTTTTTCTCTTAGGAAAAGGATGGTTTCACTTCCACTAGAGCGTCGCTTTTTAGGGGTATTTGATAGCTTCTCCATGGCTTTCTTTCGGACTTCTTCTGCTGCTGCTCTTTCTGCTGCGACCTTCTCCTTTTGTTTATCTGTATTTTCTTTTTGCATCATTTCACTCGCATCCTCCTTTTCAAGTATGCACTCGAGTGCTTGCTCACATTCTGTCATATGGCATTCAATTCCACTAGCTTTTTCTTCCTGCTTTAACTTTCGGTGAAACTTTTCTGCTAAAAGATTGTATCTGTCTCGCACAGCACGCTTGTCTACCTTGAAGGGTTCATTCATATTTTTAATGCTCATCACCCAGGTGAAAATCTTATTAAGATCTTATAAGATCTTACAAGATCTTGTAAGATTCTTATAAGATGACTTTTCTTAATAAGAATCTTAGTAAGATTGTAAATCTTACTAAGATCTTATAAGATTCTTATAAGATAATTTTTCTTATTAAGAATCTTAGTAAGATTGTAAATCTTACTAAGATCTTAATATTAAGATCTTAGTAAGATTTAAAATCTTAATTTAATTTAGATTCTTGATAAGATCTTATTAAGATCTTATTAAGTTTCTTGTAAGATGTTAATAAGATTATAGTTTAAAGTCTAAATAAATGATAAAGGGGCAGTGCCCCGAAACGTTAAAATAAAGTTTTTTAAAGTCTTACTTGTGATAGTTTATAGTATACATAAAATCTTAGTAAGATCCTATTAAGATCTTACAGTAGTAAGAATTCATACTATGTATATTACATAATTAAAAACAAATTTAAACACCTCTGCGCTGATAAAACGCACGAAATTCACTGATGCTAACAACATGCACGAATTTGTTGCCCCGAAATGGTAAAATAAAGTTTTTAAAGTCTACTTGTGATGGTTTATAGTATACATACTTATAGTATACATACTCATCTTAGTAAGATCCTATTATCTTAAGGAAATCTTATTAAGATACTAGTAAGAATTTATTAATGAAGAATTGATATGTAACATTACATAAATAAAAACAAATTTAAACACCTCTGCGCTGATAAAACGGACGAAATTCACTGATGCTAACAACATGCACGAATATCTTAAGGAAAAGCTACATTCAAATGATTCAAGCTGCTGAAACCTGCATCATGCCACCCATAAAGTGCTAACATGTCAATAATTATCAGATCACACTCGCCCACTTACAAAAAGAAGCGCGGGACGGAACCTTCCTATATTTGTTTCTTGAGTTTCGAAATTTTGAAGGACGGAAAAAGATTAGAATGCATGAAGATAACACACAAATAAAAATGCGAACAGCATGGCTAATGGTTTGACAGGTTCTAGGCAGGATTTTTGTAGACAAATTTACTAAATATTTCCTGTCACTTGCCGCGCATCAAATGTCTTTATGTTAATGCATTTAATGAGCAATGACAGTCTTCTCATGTACCCAATTGTTTCACATCTCCTTTCTAGTAGGTGTTTAGCACTTCTGGCTATACTGTAACGCCAGACGATTTTAGTCTGGTTAGCTTCGGACAACCATGAAATAAGTTGATTGTGCACATGATATACGGGAAAGAACAACGCATTCCATTAACATTCTTTATAAGTAGTCAAACACTTAGCTGTTTCCGCTCGACCAAAACCCAAACTCACTGGTCGAAGGTTGTAAAATACGCTAAAATTTAAGCACATAATTTATCTAGCCATACAAAAACTTAGCAACACAGGCTACGACGTAGGCAGTAGCCTACACAAAAACAACTGAGGCGCGGAGTATATTTTTTTTTCTCCATTATGTAAAAATGACAATTGCCCGAAGCAAGCGCTTATCAGTTACCGAAGTCTGCTGGCTTGTCAAATGTAAAATGATCTTGGCGCCTTGTTATCTTTTCAAATTCTGAGCTTATTTCATATTGACGACAACCACGTTGGTGACTGTGTTGAATTTTCACTTCTAAAAAATGAGCGAACGTCTACAGATGAAGAAGCTGATCAAAGAGAATCCGAAAGGTAATTGTCGTAAGTCATTTATTTCATAGATATAAAGTGCAGTAGCGGTATTTCGGGACTATTATAATATCTTTTACAGGAGCGGAAGGCTGCTTAAATACTTCAGGAATGAAAGTTGAGCAACACGAATTCTAAAGTTGAACAGTCGACAATATCTTTTTTTGAAGCGATAGTGTAAACGAACAGCGTGTATGTGGATTGTGAAGCCTAAAATAAGCATTAACAGGACGACATACGCCTGTACAGTTAGCACTTTATGGTCAATTGAACTCTTTATATTTCTAAGTTTTTAATTTACCGTGAAGTGATAGAGTTAGACGTTCGTCAAGCTCAAATACTCAGATTAACGCCAAGCTCTTCGACGTACCACATCTTACGTACAACTCTTAGCAAATACGGTGAAGGGTCAACTGTGTTTGGGTGTCTTGTTGTGCCAGCTAGTATGCTTATTTTACAAACGTTACACAGGCTTAAGTCTAAGGCTGCAGTGTTTCAAAGCATATTAAACTTGTTACAAACGACTTTCCTGTTTTGTAAAGTGACAATATCACTTCGTCTCAATCCTGTCTCAAACTGCCATGCAAGCAACACATGCATGCCAAGCGAAAAACCATGCAGTAGCGTGAAAATTATGTCAAATTTGAATTGCAATGATTACCAAACATGAACTGTAAATTTTATAGAAATAGCGCAACAATTGAAGCAGTGCTTATGAAACTGAAATACTTTCTCTGTTTAATTAAGTTTTTTAACACGTGGGTGTTATAAACGTTTGTCACTTGTCAGTCCACTCAGAGACTTGACTTGAATCGGTATTCGCTGCAAGATTTGCCATGATTAGTACTTATAATATACATACCCTATTTCTCACAGCAAAACACTGTGTCGTATAGATACATATATATATATATATATATATATATATATATATATATATATATATATATATATATAAATATATAAAGTAAGTATAATTTACAGTAAATGCACTTCGTACAGATATAAATTCTGATCTGTAGTGTTTATTATTTCAGTTTTTTACTTCAATAATTTATATTTATCAGATGAAATTGTCTCCAGAGAGCTTCTGAAATTAAAGAAAATTACGGAGTCTATAAAGCAACGTGATAAGGTGTTGATATGTAAGCTGTATTTTAATATATTTATGTTTTAAACACCTTAAATTTGTGCCCCACATTCATTTCTTAGACACCAAATTTCTCCAATATTAAGCTTGTGCTAAGTTTACACTAGTATGTAGTTTGTAAATGTACTGCAACATTTACTTGGCAAAACTAATAATAAAATGTTATATGGCAGCTTAATTGTTAGGAAAATATTTTTAGATTTAACTATTAGTTACTTTAATCTTATCTTTTTACATATTTCATGGTTTTATACATATTTTTATTGCATTCTTTGATTTTTCCTTATAATAGATTGTGCAAAAAGATGATGAAATTGTAACAGACGATGAGGACAATATTAGTTCTAGTACGCTGAAGAAAGAACAATTAATAAGCCATAAACATGACCAGGAAGCAATTAGCAATGTAAAGTTTACCCCATTTTATATATAATTATTATATTCTGTAGTAATATAAGTTGATTATATAACGTTTACTTGGTTACATTAAATATTTGTATTTAAAATTATAAGCACCACATTTTTTTATGTTACATTTAGGAGGCATGGAAGGATTCAGTCGAAAAGGAAAGGAAACGAAATTCTCCAAAGAAACGGTTGATGCCAGTCAAAACATAAAACTCAAGTCAACAATTGTAAGTTAGAAATTATTTAATTTTGACCAGCTATTACTTTAATCTCAGTATTTATAATTCTAAACCTTCAGTTTCCATTTAATGTGGGAAACCAAACAAGTTAAATAGATTAATTAATATTACATTGTATAAAGAATTAGTTACAAGACCTTAGACTAATGAAATACCTCTTTAAAATTGAATTTTAATTGGTATTTAGAAAAATGATCCATCTAACATCTTCTCCTTCTTGTAACTCTCCTGAAACGTGCACTCAGTCTTCCCAGCAGCAATTAGAGCAGATGGTAAGATTTATCCTTAACATGGAGTAATTATGGTTCTTATATCTTAAGCAGTTTCTCAAAAATTAACTAATTACAGTAGTTATCTAGATGGTTTGGAAAGTATATGTTTTCTTTTTATGGGTTTGAATCATTAAGTTTAATAGTAAGCTAAAATATTATTTAGTACATGTAATACAAATGTATTATTTTTATTTTTAGGATTATAATAATACAAATCTGTTAGCAGTGCCAACTGGTGGTGAAATAAAGAAATATGCTTTACGACTTTTATCCATTGTATTTGAAGAAGCTGAGATGAAAATGGAATTATTGGGCCAATTGGGAAAAAAGTGGAGGACCGCCAGGGTTGAACTGGACAATGAAAGAGTCCAGATGATAAAAGGTATTGAATTTACTGTAAATGACATAGCTCAGTCCAATAGTTAGGAACATTAAAACAAATGTACATTAATTACTGTATTGCAATATTATTATTTTGAACACAGTTTTATTAATTGACTTGGAAATTATAAATAGAATTTGGTTCAAAATTTTAAACTTTCTTATTTCTAGATGCTTTGATAAAAAAGTTTGCAGAATCCTCTTTTAATAAGAAATGGGATGGAATTAGGCAATCAATAAATCAAAAACTGTATTGATGTCATAAATAAATTAAAGAGGGAGAATTTATCATTTCAAAACATAGATAATGATTGCTAAAAATCTACAGTACTGCTTTAACAATCTTATGATAATTATTACATATATGAAATTTATTGATGTGTAAAATTTTGCATGATTTTTAAGAGGTGTATACGTATTCATAAAAGAACTTTTTTGTTTGAAGTATTGTTGTACACTGTATATGAATTTTAATAATTATTCGTACTTAGACCTTTTCTCATATTAGCAATATTAAAATTCAATTTGTTTGCATTCTTTATGCTTGTTCATCTACGGTGTACGGTGTATGACACTTGTACGATGAAGATCTTGCAACATCTTACAAATTAGATTCTTGTTAAGATTCTTACAAGATATTTACAAGATCCTTACAAAATTCTTACTAAGATTCTTACTAAGATCCTTACAAGATTCTTACTAAGATTCTTACTAAGATTCTTACTAAGATTCTTACTAAGATTCTTACTAAGATTCTTACTAAGATTCTTACTAAGATTCTTACTAAGATTCTTACAAGATTCTTACAAGATTCTTACAAGATTCTTACAAGAAATTCTAACAAGATTCTTACAAGATTCTTATATAAGAATCTTAATAAGATTCTTATTAAGATTTTCCACCTGGGCTGAGGTTGTCAGCAATTTCTGACCACTTTGCACTTCTTTGTGTAGTTCCCTTCTTGCTACCAGTGAAGGGATCATTGGCAATTATTTCCCTACATAACATGTTATCATGTGCCTCTGTTCATACCATAGCACGTTTTTGAGCACTAAAATATACAATATAATTGAATATATAAGTAACTTATTCAAATTATTCAAATTTAAATAAATACTTATTAAAAGTTTAATAAACTCTGTTAGTTGGCTGTGTTA
Organism: Paragorgia papillata; assembly: GCA_035771165.1. NCBI lineage: Eukaryota > Metazoa > Cnidaria > Anthozoa > Scleralcyonacea > Coralliidae > Paragorgia > Paragorgia papillata. The sequence goes on along the minus strand of JAWNZC010000010.1, from coordinate 300,517 downwards.
ATTTATTACAATTGAAATTGAGGAAACAGATAAGATTCAAAAGGGAATATTACAAATTTGTACATATAACTAACCTGGACGATTTACTAATCTTTGGTATAGACATCGCTCAAGCAACGGAGACTGAAGATCTAGACACGATAACAAACGTGCGTTGAATTTATACTGTTTTCACAACATGTACAGACAGTACAGTCTTTCTTAATAAATAAATATGCTCTCCGTTCAAACTCACCTGCAAATAGACTTAATTTTCGGTGGTTTACGTATACCAAAAACGGTGTTTTTGTGACCACTGTGATATGTGCACCACATTCAGCCTTCGATTCAGCCTTCGATTCGGCCTTCGATTCAGCCGTCGATTCAATTATCGCATCTTATTGCGAAGTTATCTCCATATTCATCAGGTGGTCGCTATTGCAGAGTATCATACAAAAACACAATTTTCTCAGGCGCTATTCTATAGGATTTCTTCAAATTAACATATCTTGTACAGAATTTCATGCTCTTTAATCTAGTATAAGTTTCCAGCGTGGCATGAACCCATGACGGACGCAGGCAAGCTTTAAACAAATTGCGGCGCGGCGTTATTAATACGACTGACGGATGTTATGTTGTATATTTCAGATTTCATCAGATATAAACACAAATTTCTCAGCCGCTATTCTATACGATTTTTTAAAATTTACATATGTTATACAGAATTTCATGCTCTTTAATCTAGTATAAGTCCCCAGAGTGGCATAGACCCATGAACGACGCAGGCAAGCTTTAAACAAATTGCGGCGCGGCGTTATTAATACGACTGACGGATGTTATGTTGTATATTTCAGATTACATCAGAGATAAACACAAATTTCTCAGCCGCTATTCTATACGATTTTTTAAAATTTACATATGTTATACAGAATTTCATGCTCTTTAATCTAGTATAAGTCCCCAGAGTGGCATAGACCCATGAACGACGCAGGCAGGCAAGTTTTAAACAAATTGCGCCGCGGCGTCATTAAAACGACTGACGGCGGTTATGCTGTATATTTCAGATTTCCTCAGAAAAGGTACTATTTTCTCAGCCGCTATTCCATACTATTTTTTTAAATTTAGATATGTTAAACAGAATTTCATGCTCTTTAATCTAGTATAAGTCCCCAGAGTGGCATAGACCCATGAACGACGCAGGCAGGCAAGCTTTAAATAAATTGCGGCGCGGCGTCATTAAAACGACTGACAGGGGATTATGTTGTATATTATTTCTTATTACATCAGATATAAACACAAATTTCTCAGCCGCTATTCTATACGATTTTTTAAAATTTACATATGTTATACAGAATTTCATGCTCTTTACTCTAGTATAAGTCCCCAGAGTGGCATAGACCCATGAACGACGCAGGCAGGCAAGTTTTAAACAAATTCCGCCGCGGCGTCATTAACACGACTGACGGCGGTTATGCTGTAAATTTCAGATTTCCTCAGAAAATGTACAATTTTCTCAGCCGCTATTCTATACGATTTTTTTTAATTTAAATATGTTGAACAGAATTTCATGCTCTTTAATCTAGTATAAGTCCCCAGAGTGGCATAGACCCATGAACGACGCAGGCAGGCTTTAAACAAATTGCGGCGCGGCGTTATTAATACGACTGACGGATGTTATGTTGTATATTTCAGATTTCATCAGATATAAACACAAATTTCTCAGCCGCTATTCTATACGATTTTTTTAAATTTAGATATGTTATACAGAATTTCATGCCCTTTAATCTGGTATTAGTCCCCAGAGTGGCATAGACCCATGAACGACGTAGGCAAGCTTTAAACAAATTGCGCCGCGGTGTCATTAACACGACTGACGGCGGTTATCCTGTAAATTTCAGATTTCCTCAAATGTAAACACAAATTTCTCAGCCGCTATTCTATACGATTTTTTTTAATTTACATATGTTATACAGAATTTCATGCTCTTTAATCTAGTATAAGTTCCCAGAGTGGCATAGACCCATGAACGACGCAGGCAAGCTTTAAACAAATTGCGGCGCGGCGTCATTAAAACGACTGACCGGGAATTATGTTGTATATTATTTCTTATTACATCAGATATAAACAGAAATTTCTCAGCCGCTATTCTATACGATTTTTTTAAATTTACATATGTTATACAGAATTTCATGCCCTTTAATCTAGTATTAGTCCCCAGAATGGCATAGACCCATGAACGACGCAGGCAGGCAAGTTTTAAACAAATTGCGCCGCGGCGTCATTAAAACGACTGACGGCGGTTATGCTGTATATTTCAGATTTCCTCAGAAAAGGTACTATTTTCTCAGCCGCTATTCTATACGATTTTTTTTAATTTACATATGTTATACAGAATTTCATCCTCTTTAATCTAATATAAGTTCCCAGAGTGGCATAGACCCATGAACGACGCAGGCAAGCTTTAAAAAAATTGCGGCGCGGCGTCATTAAAACGACTGACCGGGAATTATGTTGTATATTATTTCTTATTACATCAGATATAAACACAAATTTCTCAGCCGCTATTCTATACGATTTTTTTTAATTTACATATGTTATACAGAATTTCATGCCCTTTAATCTAGTATTAGTCCCCAGAGTGGCATACACCCATGAACGGCGCAGGAAAGCTTTAAACAAATTGCGGCGCGGCGTCATTAAAACGACTGACCGGGAATTATGTTGTATATTATTTCTTATTACATCAGATATAAACACAAATTTCTCAGGCGCTATTCTATACGATTTTTTTAAATTTACATATGTTATACAGAATTTCATGCCCTTTAATCTAGTATTAGTCCCCAGAGTGGCATAGACCCATGAACGACGTAGGCAAGCTTTAAACAAATTGCGCCACGGCGTCATTAACACGACTGACGGCGGTTATGCTGTAAATTTCAGATTTCCTCAGATATAAACACAAATTTCTCAGCCGCTATTCTATACGATTTTTTTAAATTTAGATATGTTAAACAGAATTTCATGCTCTTTAATCTAGTATAAGTCCCCAGAGTGGCATAGACCCATGAACGACGCAGGCAGGCTTTAAACAAATTGCGGCGCGGCGTCATTAAAACGACTGACCGGGAATTATGTTGTATATTATTTCTTATTACATCAGATATAAACACAAATTTCTCAGCCGCTATTCTATACGATTTTTTTAAATTTACATATGTTATACAGAATTTCATGCCCTTTAATCTAGTATTAGTCCCCAGAGTGGCATAGACCCATGAACGACGTAGGCAAGCTTTAAACAAATTGCGCCGCTGCGTCATTAACACGACTGAAGGCGGTTATGCTGTAAATTTCAGATTTCCTCAGAAAATGTACAATTTTCTCAGCCGCTATTCTATACGATTTTTTTAAATTTAGATATGTTAAACAGAATTTCATGCTCTTTAATCTAGTATAAGTCCCCAGAGTGGCATAGACCCATGAACGACGCAGGCAGGCTTTAAACAAATTGCGGCGCGGCGTTATTAATACGACTGACGGATGTTATGTTGTATATTTCAGATTTCATCAGATATAAACACAAATTTCTCAGCCGCTATTCTATACGATTTTTTTTAATTTACATATGTTATACAGAATTTCATGCTCTTTAATCTAGTATAAGTCCCCAGAGTGGCATAGACCCATGAACGATGTAGGCAAGCTTTAAACAAATTGCGCCGCGGCGTCATTAAAACGACTGACGGCGGTTATGCTGTATATTTCAGATTTCTTCAGAAAAGGTACAATTTTCTCAGCCGCTATTCTATACGATTTTTTTTAATTTACATATGTTATACCGAATTTCATGCTCTTTAATCTAATATAAGTCCCCGGAGTGGCATATACCCATGAACGACGCAACTAAGCTTTAAACAAATTGCGGCGCGGCGTTATTAATACGACTGACGGATGTTATGTTGTACATTTCAGATTTCATCAGATATAAACACAAATTTCTCAGCCGCTATTCTATACGATTTTTTTTTAATTTACATATGTTATACAGAATTTCATGCTCTTTAATGTAGTATAAGTCCCCAGAGTGGCATAGACCCATGAACGACGCAGGCAAGCTTTAAACAAATTGCGGCGCGGCGTTATTAATACGACTGACGGATGTTATGTTGTACATTTCAGATTTCATCAGATATAAACACAAATTTCTCAGCCGCTATTCTATACGATTGTTTTTAATTTACATATGTTATACAGAATTTCATGCTCTTTAATGTAGTATAAGTCACCAGAGTGGCATAGACCCATGAACGACGCAGGCAAGCTTTAAACAAATTGCGCCGCGGCGTCATTAAAACGACTGACAGGGAATTATGTTGTATATTATTTCTTATTACATCAGATATAAACACAAATTTCTCAGCCGCTATTCTATACGATTTTTTTAAATTTAGATATGTTATACAGAATTTCATGCTCTTTAATCTAGTATAAGTCCCCAGAGTGGCATAGACCCATGAACGACGCAGGCAAGCTTTAAACGAACGTTTTATTCTATAACTGGCCCTATATCCACAAGAAACAACTCAGTGACAAATTTCAAAAAATCTTTAAAGTGAAACAGCGTCCTTGTGCACTAAGTTAAGAAATTGTATAACCAACCATCATTGTCAGCATATAGTCACGATCGAATTAACAGCTATACTCTTATGGAAAGGACTACTATACATGGATTATTAGAAATATGCAAGGGAAGAGCACTATTTAAAAACAAGAACTTTGTGAACCAAGACTGATACATGTAAATTAACCGTTCTTCATGCACTCGTTGACGACACCAAGATCATCTGGTATAACGAAACCTATATGCAAAACTGCATGGTCGTGACGTTAACACGCCATAAAAGAATATAACCATCCCATGCAGGTAATGATCTAAGATCTTGCATGTTAATGGCAAATAATAAATAAACACCAAAGCCTTTCTTTATCTTGGAAGTATTTTGTATGTTGATAGGCAGCTTCTTCACGAAATTGCTACCAAAATTTCCAAAGCAAGCTCGTCCTTTGGCAGGGTCACTGAGAGACTTTCAGTACAGCGGGATTGGAAAAACCATAGCATCAAGGCTAGCGGACTATTATATATGAAGTGGAGACTATATGTACAGTAGAAACATTCAAAAGCTAAAAAGCTTTTCAGCAAGTATGCTCAAGAGACATATTGTGCGGACAAATTGAGAAGAAAACGTTTTGTAACAATTGAAATTTCGTCTAATACAAAGTGTTACAGTATAGAAATCAACGTCCGCAAACGCAATCTGGAGTGGCGAATCATTTAGTCAGAATGGATGACGTACGCGCGGTTACCAAGTAAATTTTATATACTAGTATGATGAGATGAAAATGGGCCCAGGAAGTTGGATAAACCAACAAAACGTTACAAGACATGTTCGCTGATATCAACACAGAAGTGTGTATTATAGGCCGTTGCCAAGTCACAACGAGAAGAACTTATCCATGCATATATATCGTTCAAAATGAACATAAATAGTCCACACCTTTGTGGAAAAGTTTGAAAAAAAAGAAGTTAGTATGACATATACCAAAACTACACCTACAGGCAGTAAAGTCATCAGACATCACTGATGGAAGAACTGGTACAAGGCAGGAGACACAACTTTTCACTGTGGCGTCAGTGACCGACATATTGCGAAAAAAGTGGAATCTTTGCTCACAGTGTCTCTCACCAACAAAGGAACGAAGAGATAGTGGAAAAAGACACGTCATCCATTCTCATTATAACAAGGCAATGACCACTTGTAGTAATTACATTTAATCAAGACAAAAATGTTCCCTACATAAAAAGATTGAAATTTCTTTGCAAATGTGAAATTTTGTGGAGAGTTATGTAAACGATTTTCAGACTTATCCACGAGATATACTCGAATTATCACGTGCACCGGCGACGCCCATACCACACGAAACTCCGATGCAGATTGTTTCGCATTGTTAATAACCATGGTAAACAGAAACGTCAGATACTAAAAGGAAACAATTTCACAACTGAGTAAGCGAAAATATTAATATATGTAATCAAATAACAATTAAACCAACGTCTTTATTTATATGATGTATTAAAGGTCGACTCAAGGCAAATTACAAATTTTTTCGCTTTATATAATGTATTAAAGCAAGTAGAATCTAAATATGATGAAAACAAAATTGTAACGAATTTTTTTTTCTTTGATCTTGGGTTGTTGAATCGACGAATTGTGAAGTATTTTCATAAAAATCCGTGTTGTATAAAGAGTATGGCACATGAAAGTGTGTGAGGTAAACGGAGGAACGATTTAACGATCCATTAAAGTAAACACGCTCAAAAAGAGGCAAATACTTTAATACATGTGCGGTTGGAAACTTGCACAAGTTCTAGTCATCACAGATCAGCTTTTCTTATGATTTCAATCGTCCAGGTTCAACTGTTTACGTCACAAACTTGCTATTGATTGCTTTAAACGACACGACTTTTTACTTGGGCTATCTGTGGTAGACGAGTCTAGGTTTCGGCTCCGTTATTTTTATTTTTTTGTCTATGTTTCGAAATGGCAATCATTACGTCATCCCATCAGGCCTTGCGCGGCTGATGCTAATCTTCATATTTCTTCGCTTTCCTGAATCCTGATGTCTGATCAAGTTGTTTGAAGTCAAGTGTTCTTTCTTGGACGTCTTCAGTGTGTTCACAGACGTCGTTATTGTTCAGTAATTTTGCTGGCAGGTATCTTGATCTTGTACGCTTACAATCGCTGATTAAACATGATCGCGCTGTGTTGATTTTTAACACCCGAAGGGACTCGACTTATGAACGCTGTGTGCAAATACGTTAAATACAGGCAATCGTGTTTTGTGTATTGCGAATTGTGTTTTCTATCGGAGAATTAGATTGTTTTTGGCTATTTTCTGTGACCAATGATGTTTAGACTTTTATAGATTTTAGCACTGCATGCGATGTGATTGCAGCTGTGAGTTTGCAGTAGCCCAAGTGAACGCCTGACCAGGCGTCTTGTTTTATAATACTTCGTTAAAAAATCCAGAAATCAACAAAAAGTACGGTTTGCTTCAAATTTTTATCATCGCATTTTCGTGTTCTCCACACTTAGGCGTATATAATAAAGCGAAAAAATAATTTCCCGAAAAAAATAATGACGCTGCGGCGCAGTTTGTTTAAAGCTTGCCTGCATCGTTCATGGATCTATGCCACTCTGGGGACTTACACTAGAGTAAAGAGCATGAAATTCTGTATAACATTTGTAAGTTAAAAAAAATCGTATAGAATAGCGGCTGAGAAATTTGTGTTTATATCTCATGTAATAAGAAATATACAACATAATTCCCGGTCAGTCGTTTTAATGACGCCGCGGCGCAATTTGTTTAAAGCTTGCCTGCGTCGTTCATGGGTCTATGCCACTCTGGGAACTTACACTAGATTAAACAGCATGACATTCTGTTTAACATATCTAAATTAAAAAAAATCGTATAGAATAGCGGCTGAGAAAATTGTACCTTTTCTGAGGAAATCTGAAATATACAGCATAACCGCCGTCAGTCGTTTTAATGACGCCGCGGCGCAATTTGTTTAAAGCTTGCCTGCCTGCGTCGTTCATGGGTCTATGCCACTCTGGAGACTTATACTAGATTAAAGAGCATGAAATTCTGTTTAACATATCTAAATTAAAAAAAATCGTATAGAATAGCGGCTGAGAAAATTGTACATTTTCTGAGGAAATCTGAAATTTACAGCATAACCGCCGTCAGTCGTGTTAATGACGCCGCGGCGCAATTTGTTTAAAGCTTGCCTACATCGTTCATGGGTCTATGCCACTCTGGGGACTTATACTAGATTAAAGAGCATGAAATTCTGTATAACATATGTAAATTAAAAAAAATCGTATAGAGTTGCGGCTGAGACATTTGTGTTTATATCTGATGAAATCTGAAATATACAACATAACATCCGTCAGTCGTATTAATAACGCCGCGCCGCAATTTGTTTAAAGCCTGCCTGCGTCGTTCATGGGTCTATGCCACTCTGGGGACTTATACTAGATTAAAGAGCATGCAATTCTGTTTAACATATCTAAATTAAAAAAAATCGTATAGAATAGCGGCTGAGAAAATTGTACATTTTCTGAGGAAATCTGAAATTTACAGCATAACCGCCGTCAGTCGTGTTAAAGACGCCGCGGCGCAATTTGTTTAAAGCTTGCCTACGTCGTTCATGGGTCTATGCCACTCTGGGGACTAATACTAGATTAAAGGGCATGAAATTCTGTATAACATATGTAAATTAAAAAAAATCGTATAGAATAGCGGCTGAGAAATTTGTGTTTATATCTGATGTAATAAGAAATAATATACAACATAATTCCCGGTCAGTCGTTTTAATGACGCCGCGGCGCAATTTGTTTAAAGCTTGCCTGCGTCGTTCATGGGTCTATGCCACTCTGGGGACTTATACTAGATTAAAGAGCATGAAATTCTGTACAAGATATGTTAATTTGAAGAAATCCTATGGAATAGCGCCTGAGAAAATTGTGTTTTTGTATGATATTCTGCAATAGAGACCACCTGATGAATATGGAGATAACTTCGCAATAAAATGCGATAATTGAATCGACGGCTGAATCGAAGGCCGAATCGAAGGCTGAATCGAAGGCTGAATGTGGTGCATACTTCACAGTGGTGTTTTTGTGACGTTTTCTTCGCGACGGCAAACTAAAGGATTTAACGTCGGGGACGGCAACACGACGGCGGAAAAACTCCGTAACCAGAGGCAACAGTGACGACAGAGTTAAATTTTACTTCCGGAACGACGTTCGCGTTGTAGATCTGCTGTGTGCTTAAGGTCCCTAATATGGCCGCCGTGACGTCAGATGAAAACGCTCTATTGTGTATTTTGTCGACGTAACAAAGAATGAAATAACCGGAAACTAATGACATTCTAAGATTTTTATTCTCATGTAGCATCAGTTCAAATAGTCAGTGGTAAGCCACCTGTAAAAGCGAGGTGTATCGTTGTAATTTCTACGTTTAATAACCAATAAATAAAGTTTACACATTATTATTACTATTATTATTATTATTATTATTAGTGTACAACTTCTGAGTACTCAGTAAATCAAAAACATCAGTTGGGCGCGAACGTAGCCAATTGTTGCGTTAAATATTAAATTACAAATTCTAAAAGTTAACTATCTAAACACTAAACATTAATGTACTATTCCACTAGAACCTTAAAAGAACGTGCTATGTTCAAACTGTTGCAGAGTACTGCTTTCTGCATGCGCCTTAGGGTCTCTCCACTTCTTACACCTATCAGCGTCTTTACTCTCTTATCAACTTCCTTAGAGTACCCTCCAAGTACGTCTATAATGATGTTGTGTTGGATTATTTGGTATCCCGGAAATTGCCTCTTCAACTCCCATCGTAGCGGTCCATACTTCTGGGTCTTTTCCTCATCTTCCAGCTGACGATTTTCTATCCATGGACAGCTCATTTCAATCACGATCACCTTCTTTTCGATCTTATCTATTATCCTTGCATCAATCCGATTGGCTCTTACTTCTGTGTTTTCCGCGTACAGTGGTAAATCCCAGAAGGCTTTCGTGCGTTCGTTTTCATACATGCAGGCTTAGGCTTTGCAGACGAGTACCAAGGTGGGACTGATGATATCAACTCTCGATCCCTTAGCATTTCAAAAAAACAGCACCTTTAGAGCTGCGTTGTGTCTGGTTAGATACTTTGTTTGGGCCAGAGCACTACAGCCTGCTAGGATGTGAGACAGGCTCTCCGGTGTTTTACCACATAACCTGCATTGCACGTCTGAGCTGGTATTCAATCGGGTTTTCTTCTGATGGTATATTTTTTGTTGGTAGTAGCTGTTGGTAGAGCTCATGCACGCCTGCGATTGTACGCGACGGCGCTGTTCTCCATCCTGACATCCACCCAAAGCAGTCATTGCTTATGTCGTCATCTTCCCATCTATTCTTAAACAACTTCCCTTGCCATTTCTCTTCTCTCATTTCTTCAAAGTATTTTTTCTGTTGAGCGGTTCTTGCCCATACTCCAATCTTCCGACCACTAATCTCTTCACCATCTCTTATCCGACACTTCGGCTCTGGGTACTCCAAACTCAACATCATATTTAGCTCTTCTGCATATTTGATCGCATCTTTAGTCAGTGACTGGCTTCCCACTCGTTCTGCTTTTTTTCAAAGTCCCTCGCTGCAGTTATGGTTTCGTCTCTGTTGGCGTATAATTTGACAGCTGCCTTGATCTTTATTAACTTATATTCGTGTTCTACTGATTTTAAACCTCTTCCTCCACTTTTCCGAGGAAGATACATCAGCGCTGTTGATCCTAGTGGATGTTTTCCTCCGTTCTCACTGATCACTTTACGAGTTTCTCTATCCAGTCTTTGAAGCTCTGCTATGGGCCATACTTGCGTTCACATTAAGTAACTGAGGGTAGGAACTGCAAACTGGTTTGTCGCCAAAGCTTTGTTGAAATCTGATAGTGGGCTGGACCAAATCACCGATAACCTTTGTAGGTAGACTTTCGCTGCACACTTTAGCACCCGATTGTCATCCTGTTTCACACTTTCCATAACCCCTAGGAACTTGTAGTACACTCCCTCCTTCAGGCTGGTAATCACATCCGATTCACCTACTTCCATTTCTGCTGATCTTGTATCCAACTCACCTCTCTTGACATGCACCACCGAACACTTTCTCTCATTCCATTGTAAGCCGGCATCTGCCATTTCTGACTTACTTGACCTTAGCACTCTTCCAAGTTTACCTGAAGACCTTTAAATCATCGAATGTACAGCAGATCGGTTATTTTCTTACTAATGGGTTTAGAAAGTTTGTATCCTTCTGTAGCCTTCAGCTTCCATGCTATCGGGTTGATACATAGCGTTAATAGCCTTGGGCACAGTCCATCTCCTTGTGGGAGGCCTTTGTTGAATCTAATCACCTCCAAGGTTTCATCACCCTGCTTAGTCCTTGCTTTTATTCTTGTGTTCCACCGTGTGCTAAGTTTAAGAACCACTCTACCAATCCACTCGGGGAATCGTGGAGGATCATCATTTCCCTCAGCCACTCATGGTCTATCGAATAGTAGGCTTTCTTCACATCAATCCACGCCATACTGAGGTTGCGCTTGCCTCGTCTGCTGTCTTGGCATACCATTCTGTCTATCAGTAGGTTGTCGATCGTTCCACTACATTTTTCCTTCGCACTCTCTGCTCTCCTTGCATCAGACCATATTTATCCAGGTGTTGATCCATGGGTTTCAGTACACATAAAGTATGCCACTTGTGCACTGTGTTCAGGCATGTTATAGGTCTCTGATTATCACTGGAGAATTCGCCAGGTTTCGGGATAAGAGAGGTCTTGCCTTCAGTGAACCACCATGGGTAATCGTGATCTTCCTGAAACACCGCTTTGAAACTCCTTGCAACTCCCTCGTGTAGTGACTGTGCCTTTTTCCACCAAAAGCTTGCTATCCGATATTATTATTATTACTATTATTACTATTATTATTATTATTATTATTATTATTATTATTATTATTATTATTATTATTATTATTATTATTATTATTATATTTATTATTATATTTTACATCGAGCAGAGCCGTTCAGACGCGCTCTGTACATGTCTATAGTTTTATCACAGGTTTCGTACTTGAATCACTATATCTCTTACAAATTTTTAAATTTTATAATCGCTAAAAGATTTGCATTATGATTCGTTCAAGTTTTATTGCTATGTTATTGGTTTGCGTCGTTTGTTCGTTTTGTGGTCAAGATTTCATCTCGCTCGGTCGCCATTCATGGCGTTGTAAACAACGAATGGATCACGCAGAACAAGATCGCCGTGGTAATCCAACAACACAAGTGCCTGTTATGCAGTCGCCTAATGTTGCTGTATTAAGCCGAACCGTTGTAAAATGTTGTTGTGGCAAGATATGCAAAGGGACGCGCGGCCTTAAGATGCATCAGCGTAGCTGTCGGGTGATACATGGGCTTAATGACGAACTGTGTGCGGATCTTGAGGAGCAAATGTCGAATAGCAACGCAGATATTTCTGAAGACAACAACTCTAACACAACTGTGGATATGGCTAATGACGAAGGTTACCCTGAACTGAAAAAAGGCATAATTCTTCCTAAACAAGATTCCGAATGGTTAACGGCTAACGACTATTTTAAATGTGCGCTCCAGTTAGACGATCCAATCAGATCGCAAGATGCAAATTCAAAAATCAAGCTTTTAAATGACGTTATATATAACTACTTTGCAGACAACTTTGGACATAATGAAACGATACCTGACGAAAACCTGGTGACTAAGTATCAATCTCATACAGTTAAAATCCAACAAAGGTGACCTGAATGAAATTAGATACGTATCGCGCACATTGCGTGACAAGCTGCGTAATCACAACAACAACAACAACAACAACAACGGGTTAACTTCAGACAGCAGTGAGTCATTCAACCACGACAAATATCTCGGGCGAAACTTTTGGGGCTATGTTAAAAATGTTATAAACAGAAAAGAAGCAGTATTACCATCCTTTAACATGGCAGACTGCCTTGCTTATTTCTCTCAAGCTATGGCTAAAATTAATCCTAATAAACTGTTTCATATTCCCAGCTGGATTCCAAAGTTATCCGATCCTGAAGTTCAATTTAACCTTGACCCCCCGACTTATCAACAAATTACTAATGTTATACGTAGAATGAAATCATCTGGCTCTCCTTGCCCCCTTGATCAACTCTCTGTAATATGTTTCAAACGATGTCCTTTTCTGAGAACTCACCTCACTGAACTAATACGCGATATTTGGTTATCTGGAACTATCCCAACTGAATGGAAAAGAGCATGTACCATACTAATCCATAAGAAAGGCAACACAAATGTCCCCTCGAACTTTCGTCCCATAACACTCGAGACAATACCTTTAAAGGTATTTACATCTTGCCTCCCAAACGCAATATACTCCTTCCTTACATCAAATAACTTCATCGAACATAACATACAGAAAGGCTTCACACCTAATTTGTCTGGCACTTTAGAACATACTGCGCAAATGGCCCACATTATTAATAAAGCCCGGATCAATCAACGCTCTCTTGTCATCACGCTACTTGACCTCAAAAACGCTTTTGGCGAAGTCCACCACAACCTAATTCAATCCGTACTTGATTACCACCATATCCCTGACCACATTAATTTTGTTATAAAAAGTTTATACACAGATTTTAAGACTTTGATAATTACATCTGAATTCCGCACTCCTTTTATATCTGTTGGCCGTGGCGTATTGCAAGGAGATTGTCTGAGTCCTCTTCTGTTCAATATGTGCTTTAACACGTTTATTCAACATATTAAAGCTGACAAGTACCGTCAATTTGGTTTTTCTTTCAAACTATTAAATCCAATTCACTGGTTCCACTTTGCTGATGATGCTGCTTTAATTACTGGTCAAGAGTCAGAAAACCAGTATCTTTTAAATCGTTTTTCCATCTGGTGCCAATGGTCGAATATGTTAATCCGGGTTGATAAAGGTAGCACTTTTGGCATCAAGAAAGCCATTACAAAGTCAGTACAATACTTGCCGAAACTCCTTATCAACCAAAATCTTATACCAGCAATCAACATTGGAGAATCATTTCAATACTTAGGACGCTACTTTGATTTTGACATGTCGAATCAAAATCATAAGACTGAGCTGACTACTCTCGTTGATGAACTAATGTCTGACATTGACTCAAAACCACTTCACCCAAAAAATAAACTTCTCCTGTATAGTCGCTACGTCTTATCCAAATTATCCTGGCATTTCACCGTTGCTACACTGTCCAAAACTTGGATTTCTGAAAATATTGATTCTGTAATCAACCAATACATCCGTAAATGGCTTGAAATACCAATATCAGGAACACTAAGTACTATATATCTAACACGTAACAAATTTGGTCAAAGTATCTATCCTCCATCAGTAAAATTTATTCAATGCCAAGCTGCTCTACACAAAGCCTTAAAATATTCTCCAAATGAAGCAATTAACGAACTGTGGAAATCCACTAATAATCATACTAATATTCAATACGACGTCTATAACTCTACTAAAGAAGTTCTGAAAGATTCCCGTTCTGGGCATGAAGATAGACTTCAAAACCACTTGACTTGTCAGGGATCCTTTTTCTCTAACGTTACAAAGTTCTCCTTATCAAAGCTTAACAAGGTGTGGTCAACTGCTCAATCAAAACTGCCAAAAAACATTTATAACTTTACTATACGTTATGTGAACAATTCTACTCCGACACGCAAAAACCTTCACAGATGGGGAATATCTTCAAGTCCAGAATGCTCCTTTTGTCTGAGCCCAGAAACACTACTACACGTTGTTGCTGGTTGTCAATCGTATCTTGAACGCTTTACATGGAGGCACAATTCAATTCTTAACTTTCTTGCAAATACCTTACAAACTGTTAACGGTTCAAACCTCTTTGTCGATCTGCCTGGATTCAAAAGCCCATCTATCCTAACTGGTGACACGTATCGTCCAGATTTGCTATTGCATTGTTCAAACGGCCGTCTTTATGTCCTCGAACTTACTATTGGTTTTGAATCAAACCTCCAAAACAACGTCAAACGGAAAGAAGATAAATATAGTGAACTAGTAAAACAGCAAAGTGAACATTTTAATGATGTGAAATTTATAAATCTCTCCATGAGCTGCCTAGGTGTTTTTGCGAATGAGTGTTCTACTTTTTTAGATATGCTAGATAAGGTTGGTCTTGATAACAAGCACCAAATGTACTGCGTAAGGAAAATGATGACTATTGCTATCAGAACTACGTATTACATTTTCTGCTGCCGAAATAAGGAATGGGGAAATCCCGAATTATTAGCTTTTTGAAATATTTGTATATAAATTTGCATGTTTTATTATATAGTCATTAGTTGTTATTATATATTATTAGTTGTGATTCAAGTAGCCAATTGTAAATTACCTTAATAAGCGAGATTTATAATTGTATATGTAGAAAAGAAAAAACATTTAATAAAGTTTCCATTATTATTATTATTATTATTATTATTATTATAATAACATCGAGCAGAGCCGTTCAGACGCGCTCTGTACATGTTTACAGTTTTATCGAAAATTTCTTACTTGAATCACCTTGAATTTCCAAAATTTTATATCTACCAAGTACATAAGTAACCTTTAATCATGATTCGTGCACGTTTTATTGGTATGTTGCTGATTGGAGTCGTGTGTTCATTCTGTGATAAAGATTTTGTCACGCTTGGCCGACATTCGTGGCGATGTAAACAACGAGTTCATCCAGGCGAACAAGATGATTCCGTCAATAATACAGCGAGGCGAACGCCTGTGACGAACTCTCCTAATGTTGTTATCTCAAGCCGTAATATGGTAAAGTGTTGCTGTGGTAAAATATGTAAAGGTGCGCGTGGTCTTAAAATGCATCAACGCAGTTGTAGAGTTGTAGATGGCTTAAACCGCGAACTGTGCGAAGACCTGGAGGAACAAATTGACGGTTACACCGCGGATATCACTGACAATAATCAACCAACATCTAACACGGCACCTATAGTTAACGAGGAAGATGCTCCTACTTTAAAATCTGGTATAAGACTTCCTAAAAGTAATTCTGAATGGTCAACGGCTAACGAATATTTTAAATTTGCTCTTCAAGCAAATGAGCCAATCACATCACAAGATTTAGATTCAAATATTAAGCTACTAAATGACATTATATACAAATATTTTGGTCAGAACTTTGGTTATGCTGAATCAGTACCCGATAATTCTCTGGTAAATAAGTATAAGGAATATACAGTCAAAGATCTAAAGAAAGCTCTAAAAACTCTCAAATCATCTACTAATGCTGAACCCAACGAAATCAAATATGTGTCACATGCATTGCGTGATAAGCTCCGTGCAAATAACAACAGCCAGTCGAGTGAGCCAAGTCTAGACAACAGCCAATCGTTCAATCATGACAAATACATTGGCAAGAATTTCTGGGGTTACGTTAAAAACATATTAAACAAGAAGGACGCTGTACTTCCATCTTTCAACATGACCGAATGCCTCTCTTACTTCACTAAAACCCTTGCTGCAATTCATCCTAACAAACTGTTTAACATTCCCAGCTGGATTCCTAAGTTATCTGAGCCAGAAATTCAATTTGACCTTGACCCACCATCATATCAACAAGTCACGAATATAATACGTAAAATGAAAGCATCTGGTTCCCCGTGTCCCCTGGATCAGCTCTCCATTATCTGTTTCAAACGTTGTCCTTTTCTTAGAACTTATTTAACTGACCTTATACGTGCTGTCTGGTTGTCCGGGAGCATCCCCTCCGAGTGGAAGAAAGCTTGCACAATATTAATCCATAAGAAGGGCGAAGCTGAACCATCCAATTTCCGAACCATTACACTCGAAAGCATTCCCTTAAAAGTGTTTACTTCATGTCTACGCAACGCAATGTACTCATTCCTTACCGCCAATAACTTTATAGAACATAACATCCAAAAAGGCTTCACACCTAATATGTCTGGCACCTTAGAACACACAGCTCAAATGGCCAACATTATCAACAAAGCACGGATTAAGCAACGCTCTGTTGTCATCACCCTACTTGACCTCAAGAATGCGTTTGGCGAAGTTCACCACAACCTAATCCAATCCGTTCTCGAGTACCACCATATCCCTGACCACATAAAATTAGTTATAGAAAGTTTGTATAAAGATTTTAAGACCTCAATAATCACACCTGAATTCCGTACTCCGTTCATAACTGTTGGCCGTGGTGTATTGCAAGGCGATTGTCTCAGTCCTCTTCTATTTAATATGTGTTTTAACACCTTTATTCAACATATCAAAGATGAGAAGTATCGTCAATTTGGTTTCTCCTTCCAATTTATAAATCCCATCCACTGGTTTCAGTTTGCCGATGACGCTGCCGTAATAACTAGTCAAGAAAAAGAAAACCAACATCTTTTGAACCGTTTCGCTATTTGGTGCCAATGGTCCAGCATGATTATCCGGGTTGATAAATGTAGTTCCTTTGGCATTAAAAAAGCTGTAACAAAATCTATCCAATACCTACCTAAACTCCTTATTGGCAACCAGCTAATTCCAGCTACCAAAATTGGAGAATGTTTTCGATATCTTGGGAGATATTTTGATTTTAAGATGACAGACCAGCAACATAAATCTGAACTTACCACGCTCATTGACGAACTAATGACTGATATTGACTCGAAGCCACTCCATCCAAAAAATAAAATCCTACTGTACACTCGTTTTGTTTTATCCAAAATCTCTTGGCATTTCACCGTTACTTCTCTGTCAAAAACTTGGATATCAGAAAATATCGACTCCGTAGTGAACAGTTACATTCGGAAGTGGCTTGAAATACCAATATCGGGAACATTAAGTACCGTTTTCTTAACCCGAAACAAATTCGGCCTTAGTATCTGTCCGCCATCAGTCAAATTCACCCAATGCCAAACAGTACTTCGAACAGCTCTTAAAACATCTCCCAACAAACAGATCAATGAACTATGGAAGTCAACTAGCAACAGCTCAAACATCCAGTATGACGTCTATACCTCTACCAAGCAAGTTCTTAAAGATTTTCGCTCTGAGCACGAGGATAGACTTCATAACCATCTAATCTGTCAAGGCTCGTTTTTCACTAACATTACAAAGTTCTCCTTCTCTCAATTAACGAAGTTATGGTGCGCGGCACAATCTAAACTACCTAAGAATATCTTCAATTTTACGATACGTTACATGAATAACTCTCTACCCACACGCCAAAACCTTGCAAGATGGGGTATATCACCAACACCGGATTGTTCCCTTTGTCTAGGACCAGAAACTCTACTCCACGTCGTAGCAGGTTGCCAATCGTATCTCGAAAGGTTTACGTGGAGACATGATTCAATTTTGAACTTTCTTGCGTCAAACCTAAAGACGGTCAGCGGTTCAAATCTCTATGTCGATCTTCCGGGATACAAAAGTCCATCCATATTAACCGGCGACTCATACCGTCCAGACTTGCTCCTGACAACAACTAGTGGATGCTTATACATTGTTGAACTAACTGCTGGTTTTGAATCTAATCTTCAAAAGAATGTGGAACGAAAAAAAACTAAATATTTAGAATTAATTAGAGAACAAAGGAAATTATTTATATCCGTAAAATTTATAAATTTATCAATTAGCTCTCTTGGTGTCTTTGCGAAAGAATGTTCAACATTTCTAAAAATGCTAAATGATCTTCATTTTGACAAAGTTCACCAAAACTATTGTGTGAAACGAATGACGACAATTGCCATCAGAACCACGTATTATATATTCTGTTGCCGAAATAAGGAATGGACAAACCCAGATTTATTAACTTTTTAATGTTGTATTGTATAAGTTTGTTATGTGTTTTTATAGTTATATATTATAGTGTACCATCGATTCAAGTAGCCGGTTGTAAATTACCTTAATAAGTGAGATTTACAATTGTATATGTAAGAACTAAATTTAATCAATAAAGTTTCCATTATTATTATTATTATTATTATTATTACGTTGTCCTTTTCTTAGAACTTATATAACTGACCTTATACGTGCTGTCTGGTTGTCCGGGAGCATCCCCTCCGAGTGGAAGAAAGCTTGCACAATATTAATCCATAAGAGGGGCGAAGCTGAACCATCCAATTTCCGACCCATTACACTCGAAAGCATTCCCTTAAAAGTGTTTACTTCATGTCTACGCAACGTAATGTACTCATTCCTTACCGCCAATAACTTTATAGAACATAACATCCAAAAAGGCTTCACACCTAATATGTCTGGCACCTTAGAACACACAGCTCAAATGGCCAACATTATCAACAAAGCACGGATTAAGCAACGCTCTGTTGTCATCACCCTACTTGACCTCAAGAATGCGTTTGGCGAAGTTCACCACAACCTAATCCAATCCGTTCTCGAGTACCACCATATCCCTGACCACATAAAATTAGTTATAGAAAGTTTGTATAAAGATTTTAAGACCTCAATAATCACACCTGAATTCCGTACTCCGTTCATAACTGTTGGCCGTGGTGTATTGCAAGGCGATTGTCTTAGTCCTCTTCTATTTAATATGTGTTTTTAACACCTTTATTCAACATATCAAAGATGAGAAGTATCGTCAATTTGGTTTCTCCTTCCAATTTATAAATCCCATCCACTGGTTTCAGTTTGCCGATGACGCTGCCGTAATAACTAGTCAAGAAAAAGAAAACCAACATCTTTTGAACCGTTTCGCTATTTGGTGCCAATGGTCCAGCATGATTATCCGGGTTGATAAATGTAGTTCCTTTGGCATTAAAAAAGCTGTAACAAAATCTATCCAATACCTACCTAAACTCCTTATTGGCAACCAGCTAATTCCAGCTACCAAAATTGGAGAATGTTTTCGATATCTTGGGAGATATTTTGATTTTAAGATGACAGACCAGCAACATAAATCTGAACTTACCACGCTCATTGACGAACTAATGACTGATATTGACTCGAAGCCACTCCATCCAAAAAATAAAATCCTACTGTACACTCGTTTTGTTTTATCCAAAATCTCTTGGCATTTCACCGTTACTTCTCTGTCAAAAACTTGGATATCAGAAAATATCGACTCCGTAGTGAACAGTTACATTCGGAAGTGGCTTGAAATACCAATATCGGGAACATTAAGTACCGTTTTCTTAACCCGAAACAAATTCGGCCTTAGTATCTGTCCGCCATCAGTCAAATTCACCCAATGCCAAACAGTACTTCGAACAGCTCTTAAAACATCTCCCAACAAACAGATCAATGAACTATGGAAGTCAACTAGCAACAGCTCAAACATCCAGTATGACGTCTATACCTCTACCAAGCAAGTTCTTAAAGATTTTCGCTCTGAGCACGAGGATAGACTTCATAACCATCTAATCTGTCAAGGCTCGTTTTTCACTAACATTACAAAGTTCTCCTTCTCTCAATTAACGAAGTTATGGTGCGCGGCTCAATCTAAACTACCTAAGAATATCTTCAATTTTACGATACGTTACATGAATAACTCTCTACCCACACGCCAAAACCTTGCAAGATGGGGTATATCACCAACACCGGATTGTTCCCTTTGTCTAGGACCAGAAACTCTACTCCACGTCGTAGCAGGTTGCCAATCGTATCTCGAAAGGTTTACGTGGAGACATGATTCAATTTTGAACTTTCTTGCGTCAAAACCTAAAGACGGTCAGCGGTTCAAATCTCTATGTCGATCTTCCGGGATACAAAAGTCCATCCATATTAACCGGCGACTCATACCGTCCAGACTTGCTCCTGACAACAACTAGTGGATGCTTATACATTGTTGAACTAACTGCTGGTTTTGACTCTAATCTTCAAAAGAATGTGGAACGAAAAAAAACTAAATATTTAGAATTAATTAGAGAACAAAGGAAATTATTTATATCCGTAAAATTTATAAATTTATCAATTAGCTCTCTTGGTGTCTTTGCGAAAGAATGTTCAACATTTCTAAAAATGCTAAATGATCTTCATTTTGACAAAGTTCACCAAAACTATTGTGTGAAACGAATGACGACAATTGCCATCAGAACCACGTATTATATATTCTGTTGCCGAAATAAGGAATGGACAAACCCAGATTTATTAACTTTTTAATGTTGTATTGTATAAGTTTGTTATGTGTTTTTATAGTTATATATTATAGTGTACCATCGATTCAAGTAGCCGGTTGTAAATTACCTTAATAAGTGAGATTTACAATTGTATATGTAAGAACTAAATTTAATCAATAAAGTTTCCATTATTACCTCAGAAATTCAATAATAGAGTACTTTAAATTTTTTGTTTATTTCTTGTCATACAGGAAGCCAAACAGGTAATGTAAGTGTATTAAGGACAATTTGCCTTGCACAGAAATGTGTAAGGCCTGCGCTAAACGTCGCACAATAGACGAATTTAATTCAGACGATTTTAATTCGAATTTACTTCGTCGGTAATGCGACGTCGAGTTAAACGTCGAATTTCAGTCGAATTTAATTGTTTTTAATTCGACGCAACGATAATTCGTCGTGTAACTCGAGCACGCATTATCGTCGCATTATTCGTCTGCCTCAGACGAATTTAATTGCCGAGACGAATTTAATTCGTGTGTCGAATTTAATAGAGTTATACGTCGCAGTTACGTCGAATAAAATTCAAACAATTAAATTCGTCTGAATTAAATTCGTCTATTTTGCGACGTTTAGCGCAGGCTAAAGTGCCAGGTGAATTTGAAGGTAATGATGAAAACATCAACAAAGATTATTTTGAGTATTAAGATACACTTTTACATTTACAGTATATTATAAAGGGAACTAGTATTAGAAAATAGTAGTAAAAAAATAGTGTGTAGTATGTAAATATTTGTAAAATAATGTCTTTATGAACTATTCGGTATTTATGCTAAAGACTCCAGAGAGGCTGATTTTTTAAATAATTTTCACAGGCAGAGGCAGTGACAACTAAAAAAAAAATTGGCTTAAATAAAATGGTCTATTTATGTATTTTATGTTTTTACTGAATGATGCCAAATACACCTACCCTTCAATAAAATGACATTATATATGTTTAGATTATTACTAAAACAGCTAAAAAATCATTGAGCTGAAAAACGTTTCATGCAAAAATATACTGAAAATAAGTCAGAATTTTGTTTTGTTGTTTCAACTCAGTAATTTATTTACCAAAATAATATAGTAGCTTTAAGTGCTTTAAAAGTACAGATACATTAATTAAGAAACAGAAATAGCTGTCCATGTTTATATGGCTGATGCAAACACGAGAGAGTTGAGAGAATTAAAAAGTTTATGTGAACCGAGTCGCAGGTGAAGGTTTACACAAGTACTCTTGAATTCTCCCAAACTCGCCCGGGTGATTGCATCAGACTGTATACTGTACATGTAAACATAGGATATCCATTGTCTACTTCTTTTATGAAATAAGACTAAGAAATGTGCCATGACATCACAATGGTGTTGGCAAAGACTGATATAAACACATAAGCTGACCAATCGGTGTGTGAAAGACACCATATATATAATTGTTCAACCATGGTTCAACATAATTATATGTTATAATTTATTTTTTATGCATCAAAGGGTAAGTGCCAAAGGGGACTGCAGTTTTAAAAGTTTTGCGTGAGGGGGCCATGGATGTTCTTTTTGTAATAAAGGGGTTCAAAATATTTTATTCAAGTTGACAAACCTTGCCAGCAACCAGCTCCTCAACCATAAATAATTAATGGTCCCATAATATGCAAATTATATGAAAATGTTATGTACTATTTATAAACCGCGCAGGAGGGCTTTATCGGATATAAAACACGAGGCGATAGCCGAGTGTTTTAGAGCCGATAAAGCCCGTACTGCAAGGTTTTTAAATGACTTCTAAAAATAATCACTTCATACGTTCATTGGCGTAGTAATTTTGAGAATTAAGCTTATCTCAGCCGTTAAAAACCAGCGAGAATCTTAGAGCGAGTCTATATCACATATATAGATCCGATACGCTCATGATTTTTCTTTGTGTTTTCCTCATGAATTATTAATGAATTTTAGAAGAATATATATACAATTATATATTAACTCTTTCCTGTCCGAATTGGTCTTTAGTATGTTATTCTGGCTAACGCCAGCCGATTTTATTCATCTCTGGGAAAGCCCTTGGACAGGAATGAGTTATAAACTATCTCTCTAACTCTTTCCTGTCCGAATTGGTCTTTAGTATATTATACTGGCTAACGCCAGACGATTTTATTCATCTCTGGGGAAGCCCTCGGACATGAATGAGTTAATATCCAAATTGCCAGTACATATTGACAATGACTTTCCTTACATTGATTGCTTCAAGTTGGGTTTTTTTTTTGTGTGCTTATGGGTTTAGATTTAGATTAAAAATATAATCAAGTTTAAAATCAATGAAGAAATCCATCCTCGTTCCCAGCGCCTCCTCGGTAAACTGGGAAATCGGTGGCCCTGGTCAGATGAAAACCGGATGTCCTAGATTCTAGGACATTGAGTAATTGAATATATCACATCGCCCTGGGTGCGAGCATGGACATAATACAACAAAAAAACCGAGAAATAGTTAGTTATTTGAAGAAAAGTTGCTTTATTATGACATCCGGAAGGTTTGGTGTTTACTGTTATTTACTTGTTATATAAAGAGCTTTGAACTTGAGTTCAATTAATTGTCATGTAGAAGATAATCAACAAATAATATCAGCCACAAACTGTACAAAAAAAGCAAATATTTTTACCTTAAAAGTTTACTTCCGGTTTCGATCTAATTTGCAGTATCCTGAACCACAATTTTCATGATATTGGTTCCTAGTGTCCAAGTAAAACTACAAAACTTTGGCGCTTTATCATTATATATCTTATGTTTATCGTTTATCATTCATAAATACCTGAAGAAAGTTATATCTGAACGAAACAACCCCATATAAATTCTCAAAGGCATCAAATGCCCTACATCCAAGCCAGCTACATATTTAATGAAAAAATGTGCAAGTTTCCGACTTGACACACATTAAAAATGTAATCAGCAATACATTAACCACTTATGGTGAAAAAATCATTTGGTTCCCCGATGTATGCACGTGACTATTTTCGTGACTATCTCATCTTATCTCATCTCATCTCATCTCATCTCATCTCGCTTAACTTCACACTTAACTTCATCTTATATAAGTCTCTCTAATATAAAGCTCTACTACCTTTACTTACCTTGACTACACAGCGTGCCTGTCCAACCAGGGGATTGGCGACAATGACATGAACCATTCGCGTGATTACATGGTGCGTTATTTTTACAATTGCATTTTTGAATACATTTATGGCCAAAACGACCATCAACACACTCTGGAAAAGAACAGTTTAAGAATAAATCACAATGCATAATTTATGAATACTTAAACTTGAGATTGGATTTACCTCCAAC
Source organism: Paragorgia papillata (assembly GCA_035771165.1). NCBI lineage: Eukaryota > Metazoa > Cnidaria > Anthozoa > Scleralcyonacea > Coralliidae > Paragorgia > Paragorgia papillata. The sequence goes on along the minus strand of JAWNZC010000010.1, from coordinate 276,389 downwards.
GGAAATAATCTTTCCACCTTTGTTTGTTTCTATTCGCCATTTTTGGTAGTTCGTTTTTTGTTTTTTTTGTGACTTGTGATTTGTGCGTTGTTTCTTGTTTGTTGTATATTTGTCTGGTTAGATGGAAGACTTGTTGTTTGATTGTTTGGTTGTTTAGCTGTTTGTTTGTTTGTTGGGTTGGTTGTTTGTTTGTTTGTTTGTTTGTTTGTTTGTTTGTTTGTTTGTTTGTTTGTTTGTTTGTTTGTTTATTTGTTTGTTTTGTATCGTTTCGTTTCGTTTTGTTCCGTTCCGGTTCGGTTCGTTCGTTTCGTTTCGTTTCGTTTCGTTTCGTTTCGGTTTGGTTTGGTTTGGTTTGGTTTGGTTTGTTTGTTTGTTTGTTTGTTTGTTTGTTTGTTTGTTTGTTTGTTTGTTTGTCTGATTGTCTGGTTGTCAGGTTTTCTGGTTGTCTGGTTGTCTGGTTGTCTAGTTGTTTGATTGATTGATTGTTTGGTTGTCTGGTTTGGCTAGTTGGCTTGTTGACCTGGTTGTCTAGTTATCTGGTTGTCTGATTGTCGGGTGTGGTCTGGTTGTTTGGTTATCTGGCTGTCTGATTGTTTGGTGTTGTCCGGTACTTTCGTTGTCTGGTTGTCTGTTTATCTGGTTGACTTGTTTTCTGCTTGTCTGGTTATCTGTTTGTCTGATTTGTCTGGTTTTGTCTGGTTGTTTTGTTGTTTTGCTGTTTTGTTGTCTGGTTATCTGGTTATCTGGTTGTCTGATTGTCGGGTGTTGTCTGGTTGTCTGGATCTATGGTTATCTGGTTGTATGATTGTCTGGTGTGGTCTGGTTGTTTGGTTATCTGGCTGTCTGATTGTTTGGTGTTGTCTGGTACTTTCGTTGTCTGGTTGTCTGTTTATCTGGTTGACTTGTTTTCTGCTTGTCTGGTTATCTGTTTGTCTGATTTGTCTGGTTTTGTCTGGTTGTTTTGTTGTTTTGCTGTTTTGTTGTCTGGTTATCTGGTTATCTGGTTGTCTGATTGTCGGGTGTTGTCTGGTTGTCTGGATCTATGGTTATCTGGTTGTATGATTGTCTGGTGTGGTGTGGTCTGGTTGTTTGGTTGTCTGGTTATCTGGCTGTCTGATTGTTTGGTGTTGTCTGGTACTTTCGTTGTCTGGTTGTCTTGTTGACTTGTTTTCTGCTTGTCTGGTTATCTGATTTGTCTGGTGTTGTCTGGTTGTTTTGTTGTTTTGCTGTCTGGTTGTCTGGTTGTCTGGTTATCTGGTTCTCTGGTTGTCTAGTTGTCTGGTTATCTGAGTGTCTGGTTATCTGGTTGTCCGATTGTCTGGTGTTGTCTGGTGTTGTCTGGTTGTCTGATCGTCTGGTGTTGTCTGATTGTTTGGTTTTCCGGTTGTTTTGTTGTCCGGTTGTTTGGGTGTCTGGTTGGCTGGATGTCTGGTTGGCTGGATGTCTGATTGTCTGGTTGTCTTGTTGTCTAGTTGCCTGGTTGTCTGGTTGTCTAATTGCCTTTTGTCTTGTTGTTTCTTTGTCTTGTTGTCTCTTTGTCCTTTTGTCTGGTAATCTAGTTGTTCATACATGTTTAAACATGTAGGGAAAAAACTTGTTTTTCGTACTTTCTTCACACTGATCTGCAATATATCCATCATCACAAAAACACTCTCCACTAGCTACATCACATGGTCCTCGACTGGAACAAGAACAGGTCTTTGTACAATCCACACCATATTTACCTCGAGGACAGACTAGAAAAAGATATTACTTCTAAATAAAGTTTGTGAAAGATGGTGATTGAAGGTTACTTATATGTAGAACCTATAACTCTCTGATGACCAATAAGACAGTCTAATATATGAGCTAGAAGGACTCAGAGAGTGAAGGTGACATATGTACACAATCTGTAAGCTTCTGATGACCAGTGAGCACTCCAACTATTGAGATACAAGTACTCAGATGACGAGTAAAGGTTAATCATGGGTACAACCTGTAACATTCTAATGCCAAAAAGGCACTCTAACTATTGAGTTACAGGGACTCAGATGGTGAGTTAAGGTGACGTATGTTTACAACCTGTAAGCTTCTAATGACCAGTGAGATACTCTAACTATTGAGTCACAAAGACTCAGATGGCGAGTGAAGCTTATACATGTGGGCAACCTGTAACATTCTAATGACCAGTGAAGCACTCTAACAATTGAGTTACAAGGACTCATGTGCTGAGTGAAGTTTACTTATGTGTACAACCTGTAACCTTCGGATGACAAGTCCGACACCCTAGTTTTTTTACAACGCTGTAACTATCGGGGTACAGGAACTCAGGCAAAAAGTAATACACTTTACTTAACATGATATTATCTATAAAGAATTTTACATAGTGATGAATCAAATTAAATACTGTACACATATCTTATAAATTGTAATCTGTAACACATGAAAGACTGCAGAAAAAAAGCCTTACCTTCTATCCCACTACACATGTTGTTAATGTAGCCAGATTTACATTTGCACTGACCAGTTATACTATGACAGCTGCAAAAACACAATAATTATATATATATACACAAATTGGTTGAATGAGATCAAATACAGGTATAAATATATAAAGTAAAATTGTAATACCAAAATTAACTTTAGTATTTGATTGAATTTTTATTGTCTGCAACGTGTTCCGCCACTTTGTCGTGGCTCTTCAGGCTATTTACAATCTAAATGTGTTTGTGACGTCATTAATGCCATTTTTTAACACCACCAAACCTAAAACAACTCCTAGTAAAATCAAAATTTACCACCAAACCCAAAACAACTCCCAGTAAAATCAAAATTTACAGACAAAGCAGCTGGAGCCGTATCGAAATGTGGAGGTAATTACATGCATTACATGCCACACATAATTGAAAGAAACTCGTTTCAATTCAAGACAAGCAATCATCCTTTCAAAGTAAAACATGATTTGAAGTGCAATAGCATGTTTGTTTTGTATGTTTTAACGTGCGCCGGATATAGGGAAAATTATATCGGAGAAACAAAAATAACATTACGAGAAAGAATGACATTGCATCGCCAACACTTCAGGGACCGTGAATACCGCATACTACCAGCTAGTGGACACATTGCAGAATGTGCGCAGACCAAAGAAATAAAATTTAATGTCTTCCCTTTCTATAACAGAAGACGACGATACACGCAGGGAAAAATAAGAGTATTTCTTTAAAAAGTTTAAACCTTCTTTAAACTCAAATTAAGACACTAAATAGCCTGAAGAGCCAAAACAAAGTGGCGAAACGCGTTGCAAACAATAAAAATACAATAAATACTAAACTTTCTTTTGGTATTACAATTTTAGTTTCACTCAAACATTTTCGTTTCAAATATGCGTTTGGTTTCTTGAGAGCCGAAATATTATAAAAAAAGTTTAGATAAATAGAAACAGTAAAAACTGTTATTCGAAGTTTCATGCTCAATGGCGATCATCAGAATAATTCTTAAAAGCCTCGTCCAAATTATAGATTAATAATATATTTTCTTGATTTATCAAAGGCTTTTGACACTGTGGATCGTAATATTCTAATTTCTAAACTAAATTTTTATTATATAAGAGGAATTACTTTAATGAGGTTTCAAAACTATCTAACTCATAGAAAACAAACTGTTAAATATAATACTGTTAAATCGGAAAGCAAGACCATAGTATGTGGTGTTCCACAAGGATCAGTTTTGGGACCACTTTTATTTTTACTATATATTAATGATATACAACAAAGAAGTAATATTTTAAATTTTGTATTATTTGCTGATGATACAAATGCTTTTTATTCTTTTAAAGATTTGAAAAGACTCAATGATGTAGTACAAAACGAAATGACCAAAGTCAAAACATGACTTGATGTAAACAAATTATCACTTAATGTAAATAAAACAAATTTCATTCTTTTTAAACCCTCTAGCTAAAAAGAACAAATTATCATGTAGACATAAAAATTGAGCATCAGAATATAAAGCGGGTGGAGAATTCAAAGTTTTTGAGTATTATGATAAATGAGCATTTATTTATCTTGGAAAACTCATATATAGACTTAGTTATGCAAAAAGTAATAAAAACAGCAGGAATAATAAGTAAATTAGACATGTCTCACAAAATTGTTTACAAATAATTTATTATGCTTTAGTTTATCCTTATCTTACTTACGGTAATATAGTATGGGGAAATACATATCACAGCAAACTAAGAAAACTTGTCATGCTTCAGAAATATTTAAAAAATGCAAATTTTGAATATTTGTATTTTAAATGACTTCCTAATAAGTCTTTTTATGCTCAGATATCATAACAAAAATTTACCATCAAACTTTGATTCATATTTTGTTAGGACGGGAACGGTCAGGGATGTCGGGAATTTGTTGGTCCAATCTAACTTCACCAGATCGGATCGCGTTGGAGAGGCGGTCGACGATTCTGTTGTGACGATCTCGGATCTCAGTCATGTGTTGGCGACAGTGGCAGATTATGTGTGGCAGGGTTTCGGCTTCTGAACCACATTTCCTGCACGAGGTGGAAATATTGGACCAACGGGATTTATTTTGGTTGGTTGGAACAACATTTAGTCTCGCGCGATGGATGAATCTCCAATCTTTGAAGCTGATGTTAAGGGCAGTGTAAGCCCAAGAGGAACCATTGTAAAAGCGGTCAGCGACAAGGGCTCTGGCAACCTTACCCTGGTCAGGAAGAGAGGTGAGTTTCTCGGCAGCATGACTTTGCACGAGGTGGTGAAGGAAACTACTGCAAGATTTTGCCAGGATGAGACCCCTATCGAGGGAAGCGAAAGATGGAGCGCCGTTGTCAGGAACAGAGAAAGACACTTTTCTGGCGACGACAAGATGATCGGGCCCGAGTCCAAATGGATTGCTTGCGATAGCGAATCTTGTTGGGATGAAAGTTACCACAAGTGGAGCCAGAAAGGAATTCATAGATGAGGGAAGGAGAAGGGTTGTCTTGAGCAGCAAAGCGGACAGATTGGAGTAACTCGGCTTTGGCAATGTGGGAAACAAAGATGTCAGAAGAGGATAGCATCTTCAAAGCTTGAACGATGACTTGAACATCAACTTCAGCGAGTGGATCGTGAAAAGCAAGACCACCAACACTCCTGGAGGCGAAGATAAAGTGGGATGTGGCTCGGAGCGGTAAGTTGCATGCGGAGCGAACTACCTCAATCAATTTCTTCCGATAATTGATGAGAGAGCGTTTGAGGGGGTTGCCAGCACGGAGAACGTATGTAAGACAAGGTTGAATGAAGGTTCGTATAGCATCAAGCTTCTGCCATGGCGCTAGGAGGGAGGAGTTGATCTTATCAAGGTCGTTGCAAAGGTGATCAACGAGAGTGTGAAGATCAGAGACGTCTCGGATAACACCAATAGGAACGCCAAGATAACGATAATGTTCGTGCTGGAGGAGAGCAGAGATGGTTTTGCCTTGGACGAGGTAATCGATGGCAGCAATATTCGACTTGGTGAGAGTCAACGAGGCACATTTGTCTGGACGGAATTCAAGGCCAAGAAGAGTAGCCGAGGATCTGGCAGCATCAAGGAGATGTTGGAGATCATCAGGCTTTCGAGAGATGATGACGATATCGTCAGCGTACGCCAGAACAGAGATTGGGGCACCATGATGTTTAGCTGGGCCATTTCGCAGAGATTCAGCTTTCGCAGTGACGGAACGGAGGATTAGTTCGATGGATAGATCGAAGAGGATGGGAGATAGAGGGCAACCTTGTTTAACGCCAGCCAAAATGGGGATAGGAGGAGTGGTTCCAGCTGGAGTACGGACTTCAGTGGAAGCATTGGTGTACACATTGCCAATAAGATCAATGATGGATTGAGGAATACCAATGTGAGATAGAGTTGTGGCGATGACACCACGGGGAATACTACCAAACGCATTGCGGAGGTCCAACCAGGAAATGCAAAGATTTCTATTGAGACGTTGAGCATCGGCGACCAAAGATTGGAGAATGAAAGTGTGTTCATAGCAACCTTCGGAAGGACGTGCACTCTTCTGGGAAGGAGACATGAGGTCATTGGATATGGAGTAAGACACCAAACGATTGGCCAAAATACTTATGAGGAGTTTGTAGATGCAACTCATCAGGGCAATGGGACGACAGTTGGACACATCATCGGAGGAACCTTTCTTGTGGATAAGGACTGTGGTAGAAGTTTTCCAGGAGGCATTCAGGCACATCGCATTGGGATAAACATCTGGCAAAGATGAGTGAATAGATTTCCCCTTTGGGATCAACAGCTTTAAGGTGGCGATATTCGACTTTGTCAGAACCAGGGGCGGAGTTGGATAGAGAACGGAGTTTCTTAGTAATTTCTGCTGGAGTAGGGTTAGCTGTAAGACTGTCATCAGTGGGGCCAGTTGGGACAAACTCTTCAAGCTTCTGTTTGATGACTTCAGGATTGCAATCTTTATTGTCGAAGATTTTAGTAAAGAAGGCGTTTGCTTCATCGGCTGTGCCAGTAAAGGAAGGCGAGTTGTTGTTAAGAACCTGTCGAGCAGCACGCTTCTTAGAAATTCTGTAGAGACTTTGGATCCTACGAGCGAGAATCGGATTGAACTCAAGGTGACGACGGTTGTTGGAAGGAGCACGGGCGGCTGGACAGTCAGGACGACGAGGAGTGGGTCTGGATTTTTTGGGGTTAAGACACTGGTCTTGAGGACATCGTCCGCAAAGTCAGAGCATTTAGAGGAGAAATCTTGCCAGGAGGAGTCCGCTGAGAAGACGGGAGACCATCTGTTCTGAAAATCAACTACACCGGCATTTGAGTTGCTAGGGAGGTGAATGGGAGACGGACCATCCGTAGGAACAACAGGGGGGTCAACAATGATGGTGGGGTTAGGATCAGTCAAAGGTGAAGCAGGAGGTATAAGCTGGGTCATTGGCGACAATGAGATGGGCTCGGGAGAAACAGGTGGCAACGTTTCCGTATAAGCTTGATGTTGCTGGGAAAATTGGGAGATGGGTGGAAGGGGAGATAATGGAGAAGGGACAATGAAGGCATTGTCATCGTTGGAGAGGGCAGGCGTGGACGGCAACGGCGAGTCTGGATCACTAGGCGGACTAGAGGGTCCTTCTTCGACATAGTTAGTTGGACGAAGTCTAGTCGAGCGGCGAAGAGGAGGAGGCGGAGACGAGTCACAGTGAGATTGGGAGAGGGCGACTTCGGCTGGGTGTTGAGAGACATTTGGTAGATCTTGAGAGACCAAATTAATTTCTGATCTAATAGGCGACGAACTAGAACTGGGATGGCGGAATTTAGACGATTTTGTTTTAGAAATACCATGTTGTCGCAGGCCGTGGACTGGGCGTTTGGAAAATCAAGTTTGCAAATAGAGCAATGGCCAGTGGCGACGTGAAGCGTTGTAGGATGAACGGATTGGAAATGACGCTTGAAATTGGGGAAATTCACAATAATGTTTTCACAAATGCAACAATAAAATTTCTTTCCTTCAGAGTAAGAACGGACAACCGACACGGATTGAACAGACAGATCTTTAACCCAATGACGTTTGGTACGATGAACACTTAGACCAGCTTGCGAAGAGCAGAAAACTTGCAATTGAGGCAGCGAAATTGTTTGGAACAGTGATCTGAATCGGACGACATTGATGTGCATAAGGGGGAAATCCCGCTTCGGCTGAAAGTTGGAATTGTCAGTAACGAAACCTTGACAACGAACAAAAAAGGGAAATCCCCAATACGCTACGAACTGAAAAACCGGATAAAACCAAACCAATAGCACAGATCCTTTCAAAAGATGATCAAAATGTACAGAAAAGTCAAGCGATGAACTTGATATCAATAAAAGGTTGGTACCCGGTGTAGAAACTTAAAAGGACAAAATATAGATGAAAATAAACCAGCCGGCTGAGGCGCGGAACAAAGTTGACGATAATTTAAAAACCAGTAGCTGGAAACTGCGAGAATATAACGAGTGGATAGAACAGATCCAAGCAATCAATATAATATAAAACTTGGCCCAAAGGAGACGTCCTAAGACAGGTAAATTCAAAAATTCACTGTTGCTAGGCGACGAGACAACAGACAGGCTAAGACCAACGGTCAAAAACAAATTCATGAATAATTCAAAACCTACTGTTCAGATACGAATAAAACTTGGATAGCAGGCTATAAAGGACCAAATTAAACAGTAGCTGTATAAATGGCAAGCGATTTAAAAATAACAAAAGGAGAATATATGATGAAAACCAAGCGAAGATTTCGACGTATATATATAGCGAGACAGTTGATATTGATAAATATTTGACGGTTATACGGCGCAATACAAACTTGTGTAAAATTCAAAATATAAAAGATGAGGATCAACCACAATAGTACCAATAAAATAATGAGACAATGGCAACAAAACTGGTATGAATAACCAAACTGCAGAGTCAGGATTGACGGAGAAAATTAAATATATATGTTGCTAGGAGACATCAAGTGAGACAAAACAAATCCAACGGTCAAACACGAAATGATAAATAATTCAAAATTGATTACACCAACAGAAGTGAAACTTGTACAACAGGATAGGAATACCAAAACCAAACCAACTGTAAAATTAGGGCTCACCAAATAATCGTGACACGAAGAAACAATACTTGTACAGAATCACGAACTACAGATACGCCACAGGCCAAACGGTCAAATAGATAATCCAAAAATATAGTTACGGAAAATAATCAATCGATCCAGAACTTGACGCAGAATGTTCACGAAATACTTAGCAAACCAACAATCCAAAATTCACATAATGGGGACCAATTATTAAAACCAACGAAGCAGAAATAAACAGAGCTAAAGAGACACGTACTTGACGCCTGACACTATACACTACACTACACTACACTACACTACACTACACTACACTACACTACACTACACTACACTACACTACACTACACTACACTACACTACACTACACTACACTACACTACACTACACTACACTACACTACACTACACTACACTACACTACACTACACTACACTACACTACTACACTACACTACACTACACTACACTACACTACACTACACTACACTACACTACACTACACTACACTACACTACACTACACTACACTACACTACACTACACTACACTACACTACACTACACTACACTACTACACTACACTACACTACACTACACTACACTACACTACACTACACTACACTACACTACACTACACTACACTACACTACACTACACTACACTACACTACACTACACTACACTACACTACACTACACTACACTACACTACACTACACTACACTACACTACACTACACTACACTACACTACACTACACTACACTACACTACACTACACTACACTACACTACACTACACTACACTACACTACACTACACTACACTACACTACACTACACTACACTACACTACACTACACTACACTACACTACACTACACTACACTACACTACACTACACTACACTACACTACACTACACTACACTACACTACACTACACTACACTACACTACACTACACTACACTACACTACACTACACTACACTACACTACACTACACTACACTACACTACACTACACTACACTACACTACACTACACTACACTACACTACACTACACTACACTACACTACACTACACTACACTACACTACACTACACTACACTACACTACACTACACTACACTACGCTACACTACACTACGCTACACTACACTACGCTACACTACACTACGCTACACTACACTACGCTACACTACACTACGCTACACTACACTACGCTACACTACACTACGCTACACTACACTACGCTACACTACACTACGCTACACTACACTACGCTACACTACACTACGCTACACTACACTACGCTACACTACACTACGCTACACTACACTACGCTACACTACACTACGCTACACTACACTACGCTACACTACACTACGCTACACTACACTACGCTACACTACACTACACTACGCTACACTACACTACGCTACACTACACTACGCTACACTACACTACGCTACACTACACTACGCTACACTACACTACGCTACACTACACTACGCTACACTACACTACGCTACACTACACTACGCTACACTACACTACGCTACACTACACTACGCTACACTACACTACGCTACACTACACTACGCTACACTACACTACGCTACACTACACTACGCTACACTACACTACGCTACACTACACTACGCTACACTACACTACGCTACACTACACTACGCTACACTACACTACGCTACACTACACTACGCTACACTACACTACGCTACACTACACTACGCTACACTACACTACGCTACACTACACTACGCTACACTACACTACGCTACACTACACTACGCTACACTACACTACGCTACACTACACTACGCTACACTACACTACGCTACACTACACTACGCTACACTACACTACGCTACACTACACTACGCTACACTACACTACGCTACACTACACTACGCTACACTACACTACGCTACACTACACTATCGCTACACTACACTACGCTACACTACACTACGCTACACTACACTACGCTACACTACACTACGCTACACTACACTACGCTACACTACACTACGCTACACTACACTACGCTACACTACACTACGCTACACTACACTACGCTACACTACACTACGCTACACTACACTACGCTACACTACACTACGCTACACTACACTACGCTACACTACGCTACGCTACGCTACACTACGCTACACTACACTACGCTACACTACACTACGCTACACTACACTACGCTACACTACACTACGCTACACTACACTACGCTACACTACACTACGCTACACTACACTACGCTACACTACACTACGCTACACTACACTACGCTACACTACGCTACGCTACACTACGCTACGCTACACTACGCTACGCTACACTACGCTACGCTACACTACGCTACGCTACACTACGCTACGCTACACTACGCTACGCTACACTACGCTACGCTACACTACGCTACGCTACACTACGCTACGCTACACTACGCTACGCTACACTACGCTACGCTACACTACGCTACGCTACACTACGCTACGCTACACTACGCTACGCTACACTACGCTACGCGGCTACACTACGCTACGCTACACTACGCTACGCTACACTACGCTACGCTACACTACGCTACGCTACACTACGCTACGCTACGCTACGCTACGCTACGCTACGCTACGCTACGCTACACTACGCTACGCTACACTACGCTACGCTACGCTACACTACACTACGCTACGCTACACTACGCTACACTACGCTACACTACACTACACTACACTACACTACACTACACTACACTACACTACACTACACTACACTACACTACACTACACTATTGATTTTTTATTACAAATTAAAATTTACAGGTGATGGGTCTTGATTATGACAAAAATTATAAAATATACTCTAAGAATAAAGGTAATTGATATATTGAATAACTTAGATTTGAAAATCAGAAATATTCAATCATAATATAAATTTAAAACTAATGTACAGGAAATTATATTTGTAAAAAAATGCTTTATTGAACCGAGTTATCTGTTGATACATGTAACAATTGTTAGTGTCATACTTTTTATAGTTCTAGTTATATAAAAAACCAAAACTTTTTTGTTAATAATTAATGAAAAATTTTGTATGTTATACATTTATGAACATTTCATTTCAGGAACTCCCTGCCCGAAATATAATAATGTAAGTAATTATTCTTATAATATTTAATGTAAACATTTACCAAAGGGCGAACAATAAATTAAATGATTGAAATTGATTGAAAAAAATCCGCCTTAACCGAAGGGCCTGATTATATAGTATTTGTTACAAGTAAATGCGTGGCGTTAAGGGATATTAGTGATTAAAGGTCCAAGAAAGCCGAAGGAGGGTTTTCTAGACTTCCACAAAACCCTCCCAAGGCTTGAGGAAATAAAGAAAACAATGGACGCTTTAGTTTTGTGTAATCTCTTTGTCGAATTGGTTCAATGAATCTGTGTTTAAATTTGGTTTGCAAATACACGTTATTTTTTTTTTCAGTTGGCAGTGGATGGCTGGTGACCGCTTTTCGTTTGTGATCGATAAAGAAGTTGCAAAATCAAGGGACAACAGAGTTCCTTTAAGCACCAAAAGACACACATTGTGGAGTAGGAACGTATACAAGCAATGAGCTGAGGTAAGGAATAATGAGTTCCGCGATTTTAGAGCAGAGAACGCAGAATTTACTTGTGTACCGAGCATCGAAAACTTGACTGTCAAAGAAATGAACTATTGGCAGAGTAAACGTGCACTCGAAGTAAGAAAGAAGGTGGCGGTGATTATCGCCCCGAAGTTCTTTACAGCTTGTTTTGTGGGCTCAATCGAGTTACTAGAGAAAAGCACCCAGCACTTTCTTTGTTCCATGCGTGTGATGATTATGAAAACAGTGTTTCGAATATTCGTCTAGGCGGCATATTTCAGGGAGCTAGTCTTCAAAATGTGAGCATCAATATTAATAATTTGTGTGTAAATCAGTTAGATATTTGACGCATGCGCAAAGCCAATTTATTGTCCCATAATTTTGGAGGCTTAAACAAGATTAAATATTCCGACGCCAACTGATGATTGTTGCGAGGGAAGATTTCCTCATGAATAGTAATGAAGGACATTTAGTCTAATTGTCCCTCATAAATATTGGATGAGGGACGTTTAGTTCTAAATGACACTCATCCAGTATTCATGGCGAAAATACGACATTAATCGTCCCTCTTGGAACAAAGGATTTTGGGGTGACCATGTCATTACCTTGTTTAACATGCTTCAGGTGACAAGATTTAAAATCTAAATACTGATGTGTATCGGTAGGCTTCAAATAGTATTTACTTTTAACATTTGCTACTGTCTAAGTATAGCTAAACAGGTCTAAGTATATCTAAGCAAGTATACGTATAGCTGCTAAGCAGATCAAAGTATAACTATGCAGGTCTAAGTATATCTAATCAGGTCTAAGTGTAACAAAATAGGTTTAAATATAGCTAGGCAGGTCTAAGTATAAGCATGTCTAAATATAGCTAAGCTGGTCCAAGTATAGCTAAGCAGGTTTGAGCATAGCTAAGTAGGTTAAATCTAGCTAAGCAGATCCAAATTAGGCTAAGCAAGTCTAAATATAGCTAGGCAGGTCTAAGTATAGCTAAGCAGGTCTAAGTGTGGCAAAATAGGTCTAAATATAGCTAGGCAGGTCTAAGTATAAGCAGGTCTAAATATAGCTAAGCTGGTTTGAGCATAGCTAAGTAGGTTAAATCTAGCTAAGCAGATCCAAATTAGGCTAAGCAAGTCTATGAATAGCTAAGCAGGCCTACGTATATCTAATCAAGTCTGATCAGCATAGCTAAGCAGGTATACGTATTGCTAAGCAAGTCTAAATATAGCTAAGCAGGTCTAAGTATACCTAAGCAGGTCTAAGTATAGCTAGCAGGTCTCAATATAGCTAAGCAAGTCTGAGTATAGCTGAGAAGGTCGACCGCAGTCGGAGGTACCAAGAAGGCTCCTCTTTTACTGGCTACTACTCTAAGGCAGGGGTGGGCGCCACTCCTAACCCTTATGGCGTTAATTTTGCGGAGGGAGGAAAACTGGACAGCCCGGTGAAAAAGCTTCGAAGCACAGGCGAGATCAATTAAAGGCTACTCACATGGTCCAAGCTCGAGAACGGGGCCAGACCCAAGTACTTAGTGGCACTGATTTAGCACACGCCAAACGTGCTTCCCTAAAATATAGCTAAGCACGTCTTTATATAACTAAGCAGTTGTAAGTGATAGCTAAGCTGGTCTG